>CALSCE010010657.1:17598189-17723817 GCA_943593645.1 Bovichtus variegatus | reverse complement strand
TATGTATGTATGTATGTATGTATGTATGTTTTACTTTAATGTCCCAGAAATAACACAGTTATAAAATGTGCTTTTGGTGTATAAAGCTTTGTGAGTTAGGTTTGTCACATAAAAAAAAATATGATATGGCATAAAATAACATTAAGCAAACAAAATTAAGTAAATATGAATGTAAATATAAAGAGATTGTTTTGTTACAACAAATCAAGTTTTCTGACGTCACACTTTGCTTTATTTACAGCAGCAAAGATTTAGCTCTAAATGACGGACTGGTTTAGCCGAGATGCTCCGGCGTACAGCAGGACATACTGAGGAGGTTCCTCTGTCTAGGCAGGCATATGGAGTAATACATCTCTGTATCAAAAACACATGAATACTTACTCATTTGTCATTTCTATTTGGAGAGCATGGAAAATTATTTATTCAAAATTCTTTAAAAAAATTTAAATATTTTTTTCTGGTCTTTCTCCTCTAAAAGAAAAGTAAGAATAACATTTATTTCACTGTTTCAAGGGATGCTACTTAAATGGCGCAGTGATATGATATTAGTCGGTTGAAACTCTGTGGTAATCACTATGGAAACGTAGCCTTGTGATGGGGGGAAAAAAAGATCCTGTAAGACATTATAATGACAAACCTTCTCTAAATAATGACGTGGTATCTTCAAATAATGACTTCGACTGCAAAATGATAAGAACATTTCTCAAAATAATGACTTACTTATCTCAAAATAATGTTAAAAACCAACTGGTGGAGCATTGTGAGACTAAGGACAAGCAGACCACTGAGCCACTTCAAACTGAAAGGTTGTCGGCACGTAGTATTCTAAGAAATCAGCTATATATTTTACCACATTAAATGTTGGCTTTTTAACCTTCGTATGAATCAAAAACTTTGAAATGCAACTTTTGTAGACAGGATTTATGCAGCAACACAATTCAGTATTTTGATTTCTAATTCAATTTTTACATCAGGGGATAGATTATGTTTCTCTCATATAAGGACGAATGCATTTCTTGCTGGCTGTTGTATTTCAGATTTGAATCACAATGCATTTAAAAACGCTTTGTTTTTTCCATATGTGTGCAGTATGACCAACCTGTGTGATCTTGCTTTTATGTCATGGTTGCGACATTTCACCTCTCGTGCCAACATCGGCCTTGAACAAGCCCTAGTGGTGCGCCTTTTTCAGGTGGCAGGTGCAGACTGTGGGACCGGCGCTGGTGCTGGGGCTGGAGCCCTGCTGCACCTCCTCCCTGTGCTTGGGCTGCTCTTTGTGCTTGGGCTCCTCTCTCCGCTTTTCCCCCTCCTCTGCCTCCCTGACCTTTCTGACCTCCTGGCGAGGCGACGACCTGACGTCTCTCCCCTTCTCTCCCACCAGAGCCTTCGAGGGCATGCGCAGGTTCTTGGGCGAGGCCATGCTCTGAGTCTGGACCCTCTTGACGTGGTCGACGGCGTACGGCCTCTCCTGAGGCTCACTTGAATTCTTGCGTGCGCCTGTTTTATCAGCCACGTTCTTCCGGTTTGGATTAGGGGGGGGTTTGTAGGCCTCCAGCTTGCGCTTATGACTCATGGCAGAGGCACAGCAGATGATGAAGACCATGACGATGAGAAGAGAGGTCACAACGATGATGATGAGCAGATTCTCCTGCAGGAAGTCCACTACTCGGGTAAAGACGAAGTCCTTCAGGCGGATCATGGTGGTGGTGATGGAGTTGGTGAGGCTGGGAGCTCCTGTAGCAGCCGAGATGTGAACGGGTGCTCGAGTGGAGAACGAGGTTGGAAAAAGGAGCTCCGGCTCAGCTTCGTCACCGCTGCCGTCCATGGATGTGTTGTAGAACAGCGGCGTGGCATGACACAGTGGGAGCAGGGTCACACAGGTGACGAGAAAAAACAAGCGGGACTTCATCTTCTCCTCCGAGTCCTGAAACAACAACAACGACAGACGCTGTCTTGAGTCTAGAATCATAAAAGGAAATATTTCCATATCTTTCCAGTCTGGAGGGGGTTAGCTTAGCGGAGCAAAAGACTGGAAACAGAATTCATCTACCAGCACGTAAAGCTCACGAATGAACACTTCATCCAGTTTGTTTAACTCAAACACAAACAGAAAAGTTTTAAAGGGAGTTATGCGCTGTAACTATTTCTTGGCGCCCAGCAGCCTGGTGCAGTGACTTCCTGGTAGGTGTGTTTTTTAAATTTGGACAAAGCCAGTTTACCTATTTCCCCGTTTCCAGTCTTTATGCTAAGCTATGCTCGTCCCGGCTCTATCTAAATATGTATTGTACATATGAGAGTCGTATCGATCTTGTCCTCTAACTTTAGACAATAAACCACAATGTCAAACTCCTGTCAATTTCTTTAAAGTGATGAAATGGAGTTGACAAGTAAAAAAGCAAAGATAAGAGAACAAATAATGTAAAAAGAAAATAATTTAGTTTGTGTTTCAGATCTTTTTTTCCTTCTTTTTATTAATCGTGCGACCCCTTAGATTTTTCTTGTGACCCATTCATGGGTACCAAGCCTCAGGTTGGGAACCACTATACTAACTAGTGTCTGTTTCATGCTACAGACACATACTGAGATAATAAAACAATGTTTTTTAGGAGCTGTTTCAATCTGAAATGTAACTCCAGTATTCATCTTGACTCAGGTTTTTCTGCATTTCCCCATCTTGCAGCAGATCTATTTTAGCAGGCAGCAGAGTAGCCATTACTTATTTGGGGTGGAGACAGTGAGTTTGGTGCTGAAGGCCTTATAATTTGTAAAGTAGAGGGAGGCCCTTCCACCACACCAAAGCCAGGAGGAAGCTATATTCCAGGGGGAGCACAGAGGCGTGGGAGACCTGTGGCTGTGGCCTCTATATTTACACTGGGCAGCAGCTGCTGTACACCAGCCGAGCCCACAGCAGCAGCACGGACCCGATGGAGATATTTCTGCTTCCAAGGAAACCTGCATTTACTGACAGGACAACTGACTGAATAAACTTCCTGACCCAACATTACTTTTCTTCCATTATTCTCTCTCCGTCCTTTTTCTTCTCAACGTGAAGTCGAGCTTTAACTAAGAAAGCCAGTGATGCAGAGCTCGGTCTGGTACCTTTTAGAATATATAATTACACAGTGCTAAGCTGTAAAGACAAGCTTCTAATCAGCATCATGCTATAGTGAAGCTGCTGCTGCTCTGATTTACACTGCACAGTGTGAAAGCCCCCTCCCTGTGTGGTCGAACATACAGTATGGACCACAAGTCAGGCTGGGTCTTCATCCTTGGACGTACAGCTACAGTACAGCACTGCCCCCTGAATCCTCATAATTACTGCCATAATTACATTCCCCGTGTTTCACTGGAGGCCATCCGACACCACAAGTGCATCTCATCCAGTCCATGACGTTTGAGTCATTAATGTGTCACATTCTTGATTTTTCTTAAGTGTACAAAAAGCTTTATAAAACCCACAATGTCCACGTTTTTATGGGTACATCTTTAGGCTTACGTCAACAAGAAATATCCTTGATGTCTTTGCTATTTATTTATTTCACATTTACCCCCAAAATTAAGTCTGACATACGAAAAGTTGGAGTCTCAACCATAACGTTTAAATAAAGGTAAGAAAGTTTTAACTATGCTTGCTCAGACAATACACATTTGCAAAGACGGAGCTTCTGGCAGAGTTTAGACCCTCTCAAAGCATTTTCTTACATAAAACACATTTAGTGACCTCTAGGTCTTGGCATTAAGTGTACAGAAAAAGAGAAAAGAATGAAGATTAGTCACACAGAATGAACATTAATTCCATCATTGATCATTTGAATAGAATTAAGAAAGATGTTGATGTTAGCAGGGTTAAAAGAAGTGGATTTGATTTAAGTAAACTAGCAAAACAACAATGTAAAAATATTCTATTACAAGTAAAAGCCCTGCATTATAAATCTTAATTAAGCAAAACTACATAAATATTATCGGCAAAATGTATTTAAAGTGTCAAAAGTAAAAATACTTGTCATGCAGAAAAAATAGTTAGCTGTTAAATTTTATTATATGATATTATTTAATTATTACAGTTGTGGAGTTAAAAGCTCATTTTAACTACTTTATGCACTGTTATGTAGTTTATTCTGTAACAATGCACCATATTTTATAAACTGAAAATCTGTAATGTAACTGTAGCTATTAAATAAATATAATTGATTATAGAGTACAATATTCCTCCCAGAAATGAAGTGGAGCAGAAGTATAAAGTAGCATAAAAATGGAAATTACAAAAGTACAAGAATCTTAAAATGAAGTACTTGAGTACTTCCAACACTACATGTTTTTACAGTTTTATTAACTTTAAACAACATGAATAAAAATGGACCATAAGTTATGAAAGTTTACTCAACACTGCTGTTAAATAAGTGAAACAGTTGGCTGTCATCCACTTTAAATTCTCTACAAACACAAAGATATACTTACAGAATGTGTTATCCCAGGTTTATCTTCAGGACGACACAACACAGAATACAGAGAGAAAAATAAAGACGAGACAAAGTAACGAGAGGAAAGTAAGAGTGAAAGAGTTCCCGAGCATCCGCCCTCCCTGCTGAGCTATACTGACTGAGCCCTGAAAAGTCTGCTCGCTGCACAATGATGTCCATCCCTCTATTTTCAGCTTCTCCTCCCTTTTCCTCGACCTCCCATACCCACTCGTCCTCCTCCTGCACTTCTGGGGCGTCCATTTGGGATTGAACCTTTTTACTGTGCATTTTTCTCTGAATTATGATAGAGAGCAGCCATGTAGAGTGATTCTGTGCATACTACTTTATCATATATGGAGTAATGCTGAACTGAATTAGAAAGAGTCTTCACTTTGTATAACAATGTATTTTACCACAATGTGTGTTGATTCAAAGTTGGACTCATTTAACCTAAACTCAAGAGTTTTCTGCTTTGAAACTCACTCCAAAGACGCTGCAGTTGGTACATCAGTCCCATGTTTTAAGAAAACGGATATTTCTGTACTTGGTGGGGCGAGTCCCAAGACTCCTCTGCCTCCCACTGAGTCCTCTCTAATTAAGTCCCCTTTGATTACAGCCTGTCTACAAGACCAGCGCAGAGAGAAAGGAACCCCTTTCATCCCAAAACACATGTACAGGGCGAACATATAAACTTCATGGTCTTTTGGCAGCACTTATCTCTGGATACATCTCTAAATATGCAGGTTGTCTATTTAAAGCTGCTGCTGCCTTCTTTCTTATTTCATTCAGGTTATTTTGACAGATGGTGTCAGATGTTGATATTATAGCTGGTCAGCATGAGATTTTGTTGAAAAGGTAGCAATTTTCCAGGTTCAGAAACTAGAGGGAAGGATTCTTCACACTATTACTGTGCGTCACACATCGTCGTAGTTCGGCGTTTCTAATTTATGCTGGAACGGAGAGCTGAGTGGAAATAGTTTTTTTGTCGGTTGCTTGAACACAATAGCAGTTCTATGACTAACTTTGTCTTGAATCCAAGCGACTCTACTCTCCATTTACTGAGTATATCTTATCTTATAACTGTTCTCCAGAGAGAATAGCAACATTTGAAACAAAGAACACATGTATCCAAAGCCTCATATTGCTTATTCCTCTGTCATAAGAGCTGCTGTTGTCCTAAAAAGAATATTAAAGACACTAAATGTTGCACTAGCTGATGTTACTTCTTTACAATGAAATTAAAATAATAGCTGAAAATAGTCCAACAAATACAGTAACTACAGCTGTGAAGGGAAACGGTATTTACGATCCATTTTTAGAGATCTACGTCTTCATTGGAACATGAAGGCAGGCTGAGGAGGTTGTAAATGACAGGACCAAAACATTGTCGGTCTTTATATAGGAGAACTCCAGACTTATTCTTCAAATAGTTTGAGGCTTTATATCTTAAAGTATTCGCGTTTGTTTCGGTGCAGGTTCAGATTTGTTGTAGTCAAACTGTGGACTTTTAACTTGCATGGGAAGGCTTAAATCTTTCTGTTAAAAACAGAAAACAGTTTTTTCAGTAAAGGTGACAAATACAAAAACAGTAATGACTGAATGCAAAAGATACAATGAGGCCATTTTAAAAATTCTTTATTAATTTTTCTTATAATCAATGTTTGATACTTGAAGCAAGAATAATGAACAAAAATACTGAGCAGACCTCCAACATGAGGCTTCATCCTGGTTCGTTTTCGTTTGATTTTCTTTCTTGATATTCATACGACCTCCGACATTAACGGAGGTTCTGCTTTTCTCATGATGCATTATGGCAAGGTGCGGGGAGCACAGACAAGGGGAAACATTTAAAACCCACCTCCCACACAAATACCCTCTTCAGCACAACCACAAAACAAAAAAAGGAAATAAAATAAAAAATACAGAAAATATGGTCATGTTATTTACACAGCTTTCACTCGGTTTGCTAGACCTAAATTACAAACCTACATCTATCTTTCAACTGCACATTTCTCCAACCTACAATGTCCCTTTGGATCGCTACTCACTACTACTCTTCAAACTCCGCTCTCGTGCAGACAGTGCTATAAAGAATCCATAGAGTGGCGGTCTGATATACAAGATAGGGCAGTATAACTTGACACACATTTCTGTCGCACTCACGCAGATTTCCCGTCACTAATATTCTACGACTCGCTGCTCAAATTGCACCTAGAAGCCACGATGACTCAAAAAGCTACAGACAGCTTCTCGGTTTGACATCATTTTTAAAGATGTTTTGAATACCCGTACCGAGATGGAAAGTGTCAAAATGGGGCACATTGCTTACTAGCAAACCCCGACCAGTAATGCTGCCTGGTGTATTGTGGGATGGATTGGCAGGACTTCACGACACAGTACTTTAGGAGCAGGGTCCTTTGAACATTTGTACGACGTATAGCACCTCAAAGTGGTTTTAAATCTGGGCACCTATCGACTCTTCTCTTTACTACACAAATCTACTCTCACAACAGTCTCCTACAAACACTTCCATGGTCACCTCTATGGCACTTTCAGGTCTTTACAGTGGTAACAAATATTGAAGGCAAACAACAAACTGAACCATCACCCGTCACAGCTTCCCGCTGGAAAACTAATCTAAAACATCAAGTGGAGCTTTTTCCATAGTCGTCTGATCAAACCAGCTCAGACTGGACAATTCAATGGCTCCTTGATTTTGTGATAACTATACTGAATAGGGGCAACTGAGAAAAAAAAAACATTAAAAAAAAGTGGAAGTGCTAAGAGGGATATAAGCACAGCTGGAACAAGAAACAGGCTAAAATTAACAGTGAAGCAATATCCCAACTATTCAATTCATCCAAGTAAGAGGCAAGTCTTGGACGTTCAGAGTCCTTTTCATAACCCTCCCCCCAATAAGAAACAAAGCAGGAACAACCATAGTGACAGGTACCCAAAAGACCAAAGACACGAGGCACATATTCACACACAATCTAGGCCTTTAAGGTCTATCATGAACAGTTTCTGTAGCAATCTCCAGTTTTATCACCAGAAGGTCTTAAATAGTCAAGTCAATGTGTGATTACTTGGTGTCATTTTATGTCATTTCATGTCAATTCCTGTTTCGTTTGTACAGAAGATGCAGATATCTGCATATAATGCAAAGGAACACTGACAAAAAATAATCCCACTACACTTGACTTCTAAACACTGAGGTCGGTGTCTGGACCCGACACACAAACAAAGCAGAGCTGAGGTTGAAAGTCCACAAAGTTGGTCTTTTCATGGGCAGCACATGGATGTCACAATAACAACCAACCAGTGTAACCGAGTCACTACAGCAGAGTGTTCACAGAAACAGGAACTTTATAGAAGTATTTTTCCCGACACAAAGAACTGCCAATGAGATTTGTGGAATGTGTTTGTCATTTTCTCCAATAAGCACACGGTGCATGTTAATGAAGCAAGACAGAAAGGAATGCATGTTTACGTGGACTATTGTCCACAGTCTGAATGACGGGGAGCGACAGGAATGAGAAGAAATGGCAGAAAGCAGGAGTTAATTTGTGCTGCTTCAACACAGACAGCAGGAATTGTCATGGCTGTAATGGATAGGTGCTTGGTGTAGACTGTGGCAGCTAAATTGGTCTTCAATCTGAATTTATTTCCTCCTAATTACAGTTTGAGATGTCAATCTTCCTAGCATATCCATCCAATTTATTTAAATGATTTTAATTTCATAGCATTGATGACCTCCTTACATAACCATAGTCTACTGCACTGTTTGCATTTCGACTCTTTCCACAAAGAGAGAGAAAGAAATACTGTTAAGGAGGTGTAAACAAAACGTCAAATTTGGCAACATTATAATTTTGGGGTATGGTTACATGAAACACTGATACCTACTTAAAAAAATATTTGGGTATGCATTATGGCAAATGGGGACTATTGACATTGGAATTTTCTTGGTCATATTTCTAAAATGCAAAGGAATATGTAAGACCTTTTTTTTTTTATACAAGTAGACAAAAATAAAAAAATGACTGCCACACAATAAAAGGAATAGAGTCCTTTGTCACCAAAAAGCAAAGAGTATTTTCTGCTAAATTTGCCACACGTCCTCATTCCACCTGTGTTAAACTGAGGGTCGGGGGCTGGCTAAGAAAAAGTTCATCTGGAATGTTGGTAGGGATCGTTGCTAGGCAGGCCTCCGACGAAACACCGTCATTGAGATAGGCAGTGACTGGTCCCGCCCACCTCCCCTGCCAATGGAACGTCCTGAATTGTAGCGGGTTGGGTAAAGGGTCCCTAAATGGCAATTTTGGACATTTGCTCTTCAAGTTTGATGATTCGCTTCTCCTGACTGCTGACCAGGTCCTTGAGGGATTTGACTTCTTTCAAGATCTCCTCCAGCTTGGCTTCAGATTTCTGTGGGAAACACAAGAGACGAGTGAGACTTCTTGGCACGTTTGTACACATTTCTATCTCGATGCTGCTACAACCGTCCTGCTGTGAAACAAACGCACAGCAACAGTCACATTTGAACCAATGCCAAACCTAAGGTACGCCTCAATAGTGCATAAGACCCTTCCTGTATCAAAGTCTTGGA
Source organism: Bovichtus variegatus (assembly GCA_943593645.1). Taxonomy (NCBI): domain Eukaryota; kingdom Metazoa; phylum Chordata; class Actinopteri; order Perciformes; family Bovichtidae; genus Bovichtus; species Bovichtus variegatus. Next base: position 17,714,748 of record CALSCE010010657.1, on the reverse strand, counting down.
CTGTACATGCCATGTGGCAGGGTCTGGTACTCTGAGGGTTAACACGTTTCGCCATCGCTGTAGCCCAGTGGGCTGTGATTACAGAGCAGGACTGCCGAGAAACACATGGGCTGGGTCCCAGGCGGGTGGCTGTGTTGTGGGTGAGGTGCGGCAGGACGCCCAGCAGCAGGCGCCCAGAGCAGCAACAGACCCCTCAGTTTGTGGGTCAGAGAGTGGGTTGAACAACATCTACAAACCACCTCATGAAGACAGCCAGCAATCTGCCCTGCTTCGAACGCATACAATTTGTCTGCTTAACACTGTGAGCCCCAGAGAGGCAGCTACGCAGAGATGAAAACAGTGGAGGGGCATTAATGACTGAGACTGAGTTTACTGAGCGATGAGGCTGGGAAGCATTTATAACGGTTTATTGTCCAACATTCTTATGCAAAGGATTTTTTTTTGGTTGGATAGCGATATCTTGTTCTCAGTTAATTTTTTATTTAAGTAAACACTACTATGTACAATGAAACATTAGAAAAAGCAAATACTCACAATCGATGGAGTTGGGGAGGCAGACTTGTTGGCAGGGCTCGAGTTCTCCGTGTTCTTGGTCGCCTTGCCATCCAAAATGTTCTTTTTGACCACCTTGAATTCGCGGTTCTTGCCCTGGACGTAGCCGTTCTTGAGGGAGATGAGGATCGGGTCTCCATTCTTGCCATCAAACCACTCCTCAGCCTCCAGGGCAGGATCGGGTCCAGATGTGTCTGGGTACAAGTCATCCTGGAACAGGTCCGACTAAAAAAAGGGGAAGGACAAAGTGACGAGCTGTGAGAAAAAAACTTTATAACCAGCACATTTAAAGACGAGGCCTCATTCAGCGGCCTGTGATCAACATGCAGATTAAAAGGTCTGGAAACTGTGTGCGAAGAGGCCGTTCAGGATGAGGACTCACCTTCCTCGGTACGGTCATCACGATAGGCTCACACTTCCTTTCATGCAGTTTATAAAACCTGCAAACGTACAAATTAAAAATCAATTACCCACAATTCAATGCATTATTAAAACAACAACGGCGACAGACAGTGTTTTAGGACAGTTTACTGTGGACTGCCCCGAGAGGGATTAATGATTATGTCATGATCACGTTCTACCTCCTACTGGAGAAGCAAGGAACTCCACTTTAGATCTTAAAATCAAAACAAGTTCTGGTGTGCGAGATGATTATAAGCCATCTATCTTAGCTTACCTCGCAATTTCGCACTTATTGACATCAAGGCCCCTCTTGGGCATGGAGCCCATGCCCCTCTGGGAGTCCTTGGTGGCAAAGGTGCTGAGGAAGTGAACGTACGGAGCCTCCTCTGTGATTTCAAAGTAACGGATGCTGCTGTCCCCCTGTCAAGAAATAAAGAAGTGTTTTTATTTTTCTGTATTGAGCGGAGTAAAAACTGTAACTATTAAGTGCTCATAAAGGAACTTACCTTCCCACAGAGGTAAACAATGCTGGTGTCTGGGTCATAGAAGGGCATGAGCACTCCGTTGCTGGTGTCCAGCTCATTAACACTCATGGGCTCCTCCATGTTATTCTGAGGGAAAAAAATATATAAATAAGATAAAATAAATTAGTTCTGCTGGAGAGACTAAGAATACAGAATGTCGGGCCGAGGAAAAGGTAATGGCATTCAAAAAAAACCAAGAAAAAGTGTTAGCCTTCATGGTTTTACTTTTAATAGCTCCGAATAATGAAGCAGATTTCATAGTAATTAAGTTGGTAATTCGGCGTTTTCACTTGTGCGTATAATATAATACAATAATAAGTGTGTCAGTGATGATTAATCAGTTCATAATCATTGAACTGATGGAGTGCAGTCGGCATGCATGAAGCAGCTTACCGTGTTCCAGAGGGTGAGCTGTCTCTCACTCATGCGACTGAAACCTGTGGTGAGGACGTTGCCATCAGACAGGAAAATGGCCCTCATGGGTCGAGCGCCCTCATGTGCCTTCTCCTTCTCCTGTGACGCGTAGTTTACAGGTCAACACAACAATCACCATTTCCTGAGCAGCTTATTATGTTCACATATACTTTAGTTTAGTTTTGTTTTTTTGTGTAAGAGTAACACGCAGGCCTTGCAGCTGAAGCTCCCTACTTGCAACCCTATATCACTGCACCTAGATTAACATTTACCTCTCGTATACAATGAAAAATATAACGGAAATCTTTGAAAACTGCTTACAGCAATAATCGTCTCCTTGCGGGGATCGATGACACGGATGGCCTTGTCCTTGCAGGCGGTGCAGATAAGGCTTCCGTCGCGGTTCCAGGTCACGCTGTAAATGACATCCTGGTGCATGTCATCCAGGTTGATCATAGCCTCTCCGGTGCCCACGTTCCAGATGACGATCTGGTTGTCACAACCTGACGAGTGAAGTAAAGTTGAGCAGGACAGCAGCACATCCAGGTCACGTACAATATTTTTCTTTAAGGGCAGCTGCCATCACGATGATGTTTATATGTTGAAGGTTTTTGTTCAAAATTGTTTTGTAGCTTTATGAACACGGAGAAAGCTCTTACCTGCACTAAGAAGGACGTTGCGCGCTGTCGGGTGCCATGCAATGATACCAACGCGCTTGGAGTGGCCCTCCAGTACCACCACAGGCTCAGACATGGACGTGACCAGGCCATTCTCAGGGATCTGCCACACCTGTGGGGGACATGAACAGAACAGAGGTCAGCAACAAAACAGAAAGTGAAGCCTGCTGGACGGACACTCATTTTTACCCTCGAAATTGACAAAATGATAAATTCTCAAAAGATGTTATTATGAATCCATCAACCCCACCCTTCCGATTGCATTACTGTGCAGAGGACACCAATCACTGTAGTTATCAAAAGGAACCTGAGGGGGGCAGCAGCGACTAAGAGTTCAGTTGCCAACAACAGCATATGATTGTGTGACAGATGGGATGGATATACAGTTAGGTTTGAATTTATTACAATAAATAGTACAATGCTGGCCCTCAAAATGATAAATGAGAATACAGTCTGCTTGAAATCTCACACAACAGGATTTCTGAAGATAAATTTGTTAACTTAGATATTTACTGTCGACACATGCAGTGGTATTTAAATATCACCAATAATTGGAGACATGTTATCTTTTTAGGTAACCACCGCATGAAGACAGCCCCCTGGTAAATAAATCATCTCTTTTTTCATTGTTTAGCACTACCTCTGTAGCCTTCTTCTTTGTTTATTCAACCACCTTTCTTAGCACGCTTATATTTGCTTGTTTCAGTAAATGGTTCCGTATCCTCGCATGTTTTAACAGCAGCACTGGTTAGCAAACAGTGAGGTGAGCTGATGTCCATTATGCATTTTATGTGATGTGACAATTAAAAGCAGATTCCTTATTGTAAAAAAAACAAAAAGAAAAGAAAAAGGTGTAGCCATGTCCACATTATGGTGCATATCTCTAGCAGAAGGCAAATAAACCGCCCACTCACACCTAATCTAAACTAAACATCACCAAGAGCCCGTTTAGGCTGTGAAATTTCCCTTAAAAAATGTCAAATACTACAAAGAGAGGAACCATTGATGGTGCTTGTCTTCATTACGTGGCTTATACTTCTGCACACATGAACTAAATATGGCATCGATTCAGAGTGGGTTTAACAGGAAGTTAGGACTTTCAGGTGCGGAAGTGGTAGCAGCAAACATAAACAGGCAGCATACTTATTTCAGCCCTTCACAGCCCAAATAAGGACATATGGAGGAAAGTACAACTACAGTCTCAAAAAAGTTGGTGACCTCAGCTCAATAAACAGCTAAATCATTCCCCAGCTCTGATTCCTACAACACATATTTGAGTCTAATCTCATCCAGAGGGTGAGGTCTGCACCCATCCCTGAGTTACAACAGCTGGGCCTTTCGCAATAAAAGCAAGTAGTCTCTTGTCACTTATTAGCTCAAGAATGTGTGTTGTTTTTTCCACAATTAAGAAATCCGGGTTCAGGTGTGAAGGGTGCAGCAAACCTTACCATCACTGTGCAGTCCTCAGAGCCGCTGGCGATGACATGATCATTGTGGGGACACCAGTCGATGTCCAACACCGGGCCTGTGTGACCACACACTGTGGGGTAGGATTTGTCAATACGTCCCGTCTGTAAAGACAAAGATAAACAACACAGAGTAATGAGATTAGTCTAAGTCTGCTCTTGCTCAGAGAACATTGTCCTTGCTGAAGGAGTGAGCATGTTTTGAAACAGGTCAACTACAGAATAATCCTAAATCCCACCTGAGAAATTAAACTCTCACACACACACACAAAAAAAAAAGGCGCTTTAACAGATTCATTCCACACGGAAAATGAAATTACATGCAAGTGATGCATCATGAACAGAGACTCAGAATTGAGGGCGACATGGGAGAATTCACTGCACGCCCATAAAAATACATCTCTAAAACTCTATTCATTTAATACGATGATATTTTTTCTAATTTGAGAAATTGGTAAAGTGATGAGATGAGTATATTACCCAATCTCATGTACCAACATAGTTTGAAATGTTTGAAGACAGAACAAATGACACTGGAAATGAGTTTTGGATTTGGTTACACAACAACATGACATCATGCATTTGTCCCCACATTTACCCCCGGTCGGGTGAGAGCACTTTGTGTGGCGTCAAAGTTCTTTAGATTAGAGGGGAAATCCCAGTCCCACAAAAACTCCTGCCAAGTGATGTAGAATAGAATTTATTTTTTACATTTTTATCTAACATGGCCCAACAACCCTTACTGCCGAAAGCCAGGGAATCACCAGCCTCAGTTTGTCACTCCATCACACAGCCAAAAAAGAAGCTAGGATTTTATTGGTGCTACATAGAAGCAAACAGAGATTAGATTTAGCCCCTATTGGACCACCCAGAGTAATTAAGGAAAGGTATTAGTGGTGACGTCATTATACAGTAGACACATGCCAACAGATGCTTAGTTTTCCCCAGCAACTCCTTACTTTAAAATGATAACCCTGTATCCAACTCTAAACTGTTCCCTTTACATAACCTGCTTATACAACTAATGGACTGGATGGCTGCAAATTCATTACTGATGCACACAAACAACCTTCAATTATACTGTGCATCCTCCTAAAAGCAGCCTGCATCTGGATTTGAACTATGAACCCTATATGCCAGGAGAACCAGGTGCTCCCTCTACATGGAGGTGACTTAACAAACCCATGCTGTGGTGGCTGGGTGTCTGAGACACACCCTGGTCTGTGTTGACTTCAAGTACCACCGCAGGGCCGGAGAGATGAGGTCACTTAATATGGAAAGAGTCCTGCTGCTGCAGCCCTATTTAAAGCACGATGGCTTCCCTAATACAAAAAATAAAGAAAAGACTCACTCACTGCCCACAGCTATTCTGCCATTATACGGGGAATTGCAAAAATAATGGGTTAAGAGCTACTGAAATCCAAGAATTATATTTTCAGTAATGAGTAAGAGCTACAACGAAAACTAGACTTAAACCTCACGAGAACATAACTCAAAGCAATTACTAATATTTATATATTTTATACAACAGATGCAAGTACGCATGCACATTTACATGCTCAAGGGATTTACAATGACAGTACACTCCAAAACACATTTTCAGTTCACACAAGCAAAATGTCCTGTTTTTGACCAAAAAGAAACACTGAATTTGACATCAGTTATTGCAGTGTGTAGACTGGCCAGATGGCCTTTTTTTCTATTTGTTTTAACTCCAATCCTGTTACCTGCAACTGCATGTCATGCAATTGTTTGTGTTTCTTTAGTGGCCTCTGGGACCCTTTTTTCAGTCTATTTCTTGGTTTAAAAAAAAAAAAAAGGTACTTCTGACTCAAACAGCTATGGAGTAAACTAGCCAGAACTGCATGTCTCTTTAGCCACAAAAGTTAGGGCTACTGGTGTGAGTAAAGTGACAGTCTCAAAGTTTCAAAGAGACGGAGATCACCCCAAATTGCACATTATGGCTTTTGTAGCAAAGTGATTACATGCGACTTAAAGCTTTCAAAAAGGACATAACTGTCAGAGATGAATACAGAAAGCAGTAAATAGCTGCCTTTTAGCCTCTTATTGTAATTCACCGTCTGTAGCACATTATGATTATGTTCAAATTTCAAAAGAGCAGGAAATAAACAAAGAAAAGTATCCAGTTTTGCAGCAAACGCATCCTGTTCACATCAACTGTTTAACTAGTAATTGACACATTTCTGACAGCGTGACTCCATCAAATGTTTAAATTTAGGAAAAAAAAAAAAAAAAAAAAAAAGGCGTGTGAATCTTTCGGTATTTCACGATTCAATTCAATATTGATTATTGAGTCAAAACAAGTCTTGATTCAGTGCATAAGGTGCTGTGGCAAACGTAAAGTGTGTACACGATTATGGAAAATATATTTGAAAAAAGTTATATCAACTGATTGCAATAATGTTGCAAAAACACACAGAGGCAAAAGGTAACATTTATTCATGCTAAACTTGCAAAAATTGCACAATATATCACACAATCACACAATAATGCTTGACAAAACTTTGACTTTCGGTATAGGATTACTCTCCATCAGTAGTATTATCTAGGTTCTTCTGTAGAAGATGTTACTAAAAGTGAGTGAGAAACAAAAACCCAGAGGCGAGCAGGGGATGGTGATCTGGGCCTCGAGTGTCATGTTTCTCAGGCATTCCTGCTGTTAGACATTTCCCTGCCTCTGCTGCAGCAGATAAAGAAGCCGAGCAGAGGGCACTTCAAGCCTGCTGCCGTGACAGTGCACATCCACAGTGGAAAACACACATAGGTTTACTGGGTCAGTACAGGGCCAGTACAGTCCCACAATGGCTGGACATGGGTACACATTCCAGGAAGTGACCGTGTGCTATATGAAAATATTTGGCCTGTAACCATGCAGTCACCTGACTGACAGAGTTGTGCTGCGACACAGACTCCAACTTTAGAGATCAAAGTGCAGTGTATGCGAGAATGAACTCTGCATGCCTGTACGTGTGTAGTATGTGAAAATCACAAGATCTTGTCTAAACCTCACCCTGACTGCTGAACACACCCTGTAATCTACCCTGCGTGAAAAAAATAAAGCATACTTTGACACTGCGGTCAATAGGGATCAAGGAGCCACCATCCAGTATCAGATAACATTACCAGTAAATATGAGGCAGGTGACCTCTCCTCTGCAGATCTACTTTAACATTTTCATTTTCTTCCATCAGAAAACATGAAATATCTGCATTATGGAGGTAGACATGATATCTGTGCATATTAAGTGGAGAGATGTATATTACAGCCGAGTTCACTGGACCTTTCCTGCACATTATGTCCTGAAGACAGGAGGAACAGGACGTAATTAAAGCAGGAAGGACACAGGCTGATGACCAGGTGTAGCAACAGGAAGAGCATAAACAAGTCTGACAAAGAGCAAACTGATCAGAGAACACGAGCCGGTTCAAAGTTATTACTTTATTTTCTTTAATAACCCTGCAGTTATTACTTTCAATTAACAGATCTAAAGTATTATCTAAAAGGGTGTGTGTGTGTAAATGTAATATTAATATTTTCAAACCAGTTTTGTCATGTTAAACAGTCTATACCATTTCAACATCAAGTGTCAAGTGTGGCTGTTGTAGTACTATGGTACATTACACAGATGGGTTACACTACGCACAAACACTTAACGAAACATTGGGGTTTTATGTTCACCATTATGCTGTTAACGGACACACACAACAGTGCTGGACAATTGCAACAGACCTTCTGGATCATGTGTAAAAGACGAGGACTAGACTGTGACCAGGGCATGTTAATATAGTTTCCCGTTTTAATAGGAACCTACAGTAAAAACTTATTTATCTGAACCTCTGAACTGACTGTGCATAAATCATGTGGAGTGTAAAGATGTTGACCATTACTAACGAAAGGTTGGATGAACCCTTTTGGTTTTTTTGCTCATACATGCATTTAAGAATATGTAAATGGAACATTTATGATAAGGATACATTTGTGTTTTATGTCAGTCCTTGCAGAAGCTTGGTTGACAGAGTCCGCAAAGATCAAGACAACCTACGGGAGCCAAACGATCGGTGTTTAGACCTCAACGGAGATTTCTCAGCACATCCCACATGTTAACTCCAGTTCAGACATGCTGCAAATATTCCAACAAGACCTCTCACATTAGTCTCAGTTTTCCATCAACACTTTTTAAGTCACCTGCATAAGCTAAAAAAAGAAAAGAAAAGAAAAGGAATCCTATACTTTAGAAATAAATCGTAGCGTCTACGGTTGATTCACAGCAATGAACAATGAAGCCCCAGTAACACTTGAGCTACGCTCTGGAGCTCGACCTCCTGATCATCCCGAGCAGGGCAGAGGAGACCGACAGTTCGACCAGAGAGCCAGGCGTTCTTCACATTCCACACCTCGGCCCCAGGCAGCTCGGGTATGGGCATGACCAATGAGAGCAAGAGGGGCGCTAGGGTGTCAAATATAGCACCGTTTGAGGCGTTAAGTGTCTGATATACACAATTAGGAATTCCAGGCCTTAAGCCTGCATAAACATCTGATAACATGATGCACAGGGCAGGAATGCAGTTGGCATGGAGTTGGAATTGTTAACACTGACAATTAACAATTCAACTGAAAAAAACAACCAACAGCAGCAGACAAGGTAAAGGCAGCAGGATCACCTGGAGCAGTGCAAGACAGTTAACCTGTGGCAACTTGTTGCCTTCTCCTCTCTTTCCCTCTCGAAAAAGCAGAGCGTCAGGCAAATTTGCAAGTCTGCATTTGTCTTAAAAATGAGGCATTTGAACTAAAACATCTACCAGAATGTTATGTACTAAACACGAGCATAAAGAGAAGTCACTCAGGAGAGGCAGAGACAAGGTGATCACTGTGACTGTAATTAATCACAAGGGGATGAAAAGTATTGTGGCTAGGTCACACACACTAGACACATCTTATACACATAACTGCTGGTGGACAATTGGGAACTCCATGCTGGCTCAATCTTTACTATAGAATGAGCAGATTAATGTCTGGAGCCTTTGGTCCTCCCAAAATATGTTTTTTATTTCAAATAAATCTTAGACAGACTTCTTATACCCCTTTCATACCAAGTCAAACATGTGTTGGACAATGCTCTTGTAAACAGCTATTTCAATTGGGGATCCAGTTCAACGTCACTGACATTTTAAACAAAATGTATGCAAATGCCTGTTCGGACGTGACAGGAGTCTCATGCATTTGAATGCAGGTTGAACGTGTTCAGTAAAGTGTGTCATAGGAGTAATAGAACAGGTCTATTAGTGTTAAAATGGCCATAGATTCACCAACAAAAGTCAGACAGGAATCCTTGCAACTGACTGCTAAAGCGAGTGGAAAAAACTGAATGAACTGTCAAAAGCCAATTGATAGAAACTTCCACTCATTTAGACAGTTTACGACAATTTTCTTAATATCTTGATGGTATTGAATAGTGATAGACTAAATAGAATAGAAGTGAGTACCATAAACGTAAAACAAGAAATATGTGCGTTTCCTATCCGTAGCAATTTGAACCTTGAGCAGAATCTAATAAATCAGTGTCATAACTATTCGCTATTTGACAGCGTATATTTCCACACATGCAGAATCAGCCCCGGCTCACTGCTCCTAACTAAAGTGAAGGGAAACATACAATAGTTAAATTAAGAGCAAGAAAAAAAATATATAACAAAAAGCAACCTTACATTGTATTAACACTACAACTAGCAAACAGATAGCTACAGTGAAGCCAGCAGTCCAACAGCAAGAAGGATAGGGACAGTTATTATTTTTAATCAATTCTAATTCTCCTTAAACATTCCCTTTATCAAAACACACACACACACACACACACACACACACACACACACACACACACACACACACACACACACACACACACACACACACACACACACACACACACACACACACACACACACACACACACACACACACACACACACACACACACACACACACACACACACACACACACAATATACTAAACTACTATAAATATAAATTTTACTTAAAACAAAAAAAATGTGTAACCAGACTTCATGTTTGGAAGATCTATCAAGACCTTGGCGGGCCGGGGAACAGCTACATAGGAGTCAGTAAGATCACGCTTTCACAAGACTTCTAAACGGGGCCTAAACCAGCCAAGCAAGAAAATCATCTCCACGGCAACAAGCCTACAGGTATAGGAAGCGTGCTTAGCAAGACTTAGGGCATAGAAGTGGAAATGGTTTTGTCCAGAACAAGAAAAATAAATTAACTGCACAAGCACAGAAAGAAAAACACCCACACCGACAGCAAGGGGCTAAACTCAGCAGTCGAATACCTAACATGTCCATAACTACACTACAGACATTTGTATCCTTCGAGAGGAATGTCTGACGCCTAGAAAACAACCAGTTGCATAGCAACAAGTAAGACTGCAGAAAATGAGTGAATCACACAGCAATAGATACAAGGCTCAACACAAACATAAAAAAAACACGGATGAACGACATCCCTCAAGGCAGTAGAGGACATTCTTTTCATTTACACAAGAGGCCTGCACACTTCCTTTCCTTGCAGCTCAACATGTGATTCACACATGCACACCACTAAAGGGCCTGCATGCTCTCCAGTGCTGCTCAGAGCTCCATGGAAATTTCCACTTTTTTTAAGTCCCTGTGTCTGCAGGAACAATACAGTGCAACCTGAGCTATATATAGATAAAGAAGTCATACCTAGCCAGAGATGTACTACTGATGTAGTACTTTATATTTCTGGAACACTGCTAGTGAAATGATCTGTCATAAGATTAACTCCAGATAGCATCTAAGACGAGTCTGCTATTTACTACTACTATACCGGTTGCTCTGCTGCCAGTTAGGAACTATTTGGAGCAGCTGAAATTTTTTACTACATCTGTTATTAGTATCCAAGTACTCCTGCAACACAAGCTATTTGCTAACAGGCAACTGAACCCCACTAGCTGGTGGTTGCTGATCACACAGGATCAGTAGTGATTAGGTCAACGCAAAACATCTAATGGATATCGGCGGCGTCAGTCCCTTCTCAGAAAACCTTTATTCGTCCCACAGCGGGGAAATTTACAATCTGTCATCTCTTTGATGAGACTGCACCGAGCAGATATTGTATTGCCAGTGAAGCGTGGCCATTTGTCCCAGTGTCTCCACATCTTCCTACCATCTCCCCAGTGCATGTGATACAGACCAGCACCTGTGGTCCGAAAAATGAACTAGAGTAAAAAGGACAACGTATCAAAGAAAAGATATTTTCAAAAAGAATTTGGAACATTTAAATGGCAGCCCACCGAAAAGATTGTGTGTGTGCCCAAATGGTGCATTTGTGTGAAACGGTGGTTTGTGAATTAATTAGTCTTGTGCAGCAGACTTTAAATGCATCAAATGACTGAAAAATGCATCGTATACACCATCTGCTATTATTATGCAAAAAGAAAGTCGGTTTCATTTTAAAATAAAGCTAGTAGGGCTCACAGCTCTGTATTAATAAATTATATTATTTAGTATTCAAGCAGTCATACCAGACTATCACATTAAAATAATTATTCTAATATGGCACAGGGATACAGTGAGCGATTCTGTGACAGAGACAACATCTGACTTCAACCCAGTTCTCTCATCCTGGCCGCTCTTCATTTTTCGGCCTATCCCAGAATTCACATGTGTGCCGACACTGCACGAAGCAGCCAATGGCAACGCAGGGAGGAAATGGTCTTGGAAGCCTGTCAGGCAGGGAGCAGTGAATGACCATATATGGTAAAATCTGCAGTCAGCAGGACTGAGCGGCAGAGGCGGCAAAGACAGAGGCAACTGAGCAGTATAGAGGTCTTGGAACACAAACTAACTAAAGTATGGGGAAAGACCCTGAATATCATGCACACCCAGTGTATTTTTGTGAGTAAAGACAGAGCGTGGCTTAGTTAGCAGCCTAACTGGTGCATGTGAGACAGAACAGAAATAATGTGTCACTGTGCACACACCCAGGGATTACTAACAGCAAAGGTTGAGCACTGGATGAATGGTGCATTGAAGGATTGAATCCAAATCAAACACACACACTCCACATCTGATCAACCAGAGGCAGCGTTTGAAGCACTAACGTGGAACATGCCTTCTACATTAAGCAATGCGCTATGTGGTGCGTTATGGCTGCAGTTCAGGTCAATCCTAAAAAAGAAAAGGAACAAAAGAGGAAACGAAAGATGCTAACTATTGACAAAGCGAATAGCACACAGTCTGCATGGAAAATAAAGCTACTGACAGCTAAAACAGGACAAACGGCATGGCATTTTAAACAATGGCATGCTTAGATCAATTGAATAAGGGATTTCTAGTTAAAAGGGATATAAATCACACCAACAGTATGCCGAGCAAACAGAGAGGAATTATCAGGAATGTTTCACTGAACACTTGCTAGCTGCATTCACTCCCACAGCTTCCTTCATATGGAAATCAGGGAATAAATTAGCAGGCATCCTGCTAAGAAAGAGAAAGGAGGAGATTGAAAGCATGAGGCAAGGGAATGACATGTGTTGAGCTGGACATCTGATGCCCTCTCTATAAAATCGCTGTGTTCTGACAGGAGGAAGCAACAATACTCGTGGCCATGCTGAGTCACGGCGGCCTGCCGCACTAACCTCACCCTACTGAGTCACACAAAGACATGGCTCCATTGGTTGACAACTAAAAATGAGGCTCAGGCCTCAGGTCAAGTCACAGATCCATAACATCAACCTCTGAACTCCCAAGTGACACTTTTCTATCCATTTCCATAAAATTATGACAAAGAATAGTTTTTTTCAGAATATAATCAAAAGGGAGTACAATGCTTTTTTTTGAGGGCTCATAATTTTAGTAATTCATCTTTCTACTGCTATTGCGTCACTTCAACAAAGACGGTGCCCAGTTGCATATGGTTCAATTGTGAAGGGGGAAGGAGCGTCATCACACTTCTGCCTCCCCCCAGCCGAAGTGTGGTAATGACAAAGGGCTGTGCTGGGAGTAAGCGTGGGACAAAGGCCCTGAGCAGCTGGCTGCCCACAGAGACTGGGAGCAACACAGCCTAGGCAGATGGGTTAGCCGGACAGATGCACCCTCACATTAGGGACGGGATAGGGTGGGAGGGTGGGTGCGTTTAGGGGATGTGTGCCCTTGAAACAAAAATGAAATGAGACCCAGGTGATTCAAACTGCAAGCGTCCTTCAATCAGACATACATTTGTATCCACAAAGCAGAGCTGTGTCTGACAAAAGCTAATAAAGTTATTAGTTATTTCCCAATTAAGAGGCAATATTGTTTATTCAGTTTCTAAGAATTTGTCTTGTGTGCTGAAAGCATTTCTGTATCGCTGATCCACTGCAGTGCGGTCTAGTCATACGGTTTGCATAGACCAGACTCGCCCCACTTTTGAGACCTGCATTGCCAGCTGAGGCTATACTGAGATTTCCAGACGGACCAGCTTTGTCAGAAAAATGTATTTAAGAAATACCATGGTGATAAATGCCAAAAATAGAGGTTAAAAGAAAAAAAAAAAATACAAAAAAAAAAAAAAGGAATGCGCATTAATTTAAGATTTGAAATGAATGTTGTTCCTATGCCCCAACAGCTGAATTCTTCCTATATGCTAGGCTGTAAAACTGGTTTGGTAGCAATACATACTGGTCACACTGTCCAAATTATGACTTAGATACACATCAAACATACTATTATTCTTAAATAACATGGCATTCCCCTTTCAGCTTCAGTGTCTCAATGCATGGACTGTTGAAAATGAGAAAAACATTAAATCTGAAGGATTAGTCCGTCACGCCTGCCAGCCTGTATGAGGGAAGATCTAAAAATCAAAAGAGCTTTTTTAATCTCTCACTTGAGGAAATTGCCAGAATTTTGCTCTGCACATAAAGACCTCAGTCTCTCACAACTTTTTAGTTCAGTGGTGAAAGTGGACTTTGTTCAGTAGACACTCCATTACTGTACTGGGACATGGCATGCAGAGGGCAGCTCTTTCAAACGGACACAGCGAGGAGGGCAGGAGGAGTGTGAAACTGGTCGAGCCGGCAGCCCACCTCCAGTACAAATTCTGCATTGAATGAGGTGCTGAAAGGTGTAAACTGTGCGATGACAGGCCTGAGAATCCGGTCCCCTATGCCAGAGCCTCCTCAGATGACATGGCAGTGTACTTGTGTACACTAATTACAGGCCCAGGTTAGATCTGTCAACAGTATTGCAGTACTTATGTCACTCAGTGTCAGGACCTGACACTTGGCCATTGCTTAGAGCTACCAAACAGAAACAACAACAGCCAGCAATTCACCACTATCAAGCATAATGGCACCCAAGGGCTCTCTTGGGGACAGACTAGAGCCCCCTGTTGGATAGAGTCTGATCTCTATTGCGCCTTAATTAGCCCAATTATGATGGCAAGCTCAAAGCAAAAGCAACGAGCTAACTTGTTTACATCTAAACACTCTTTAAATGGCTTCTTGCCCAACCCAAAAGCAGTTCTACTTGAAGTGCAGCTATTCCTTATATGGAGGCAAGGATCAGGAGACCGTTCGCTCCAGGGCTTTGTGTAGTTTCTGTTGTACACATGAGGATGTGTAAAACAGCCCGCTGGTAAACATTAATCCCAAGGTACACTGACACACAAAGTCAGCAGTCGAGGAGGCAAAGTTTTCAATGCAAATTATTATCAATTGTACACAAAACAAGGGAACTGAAATCAAGTTTTTTTTAGTTCAACTCTCTCTACCTTCTAAGTGCTTTATGTTTACATTAATGTCAATTCAAATATGATCCCAGGGAGAATAGCTTTCCTTCTCTTTATGTCATTACTGGTGAATATATATATATATATATATATATAATTAATTTCCCCCACCTCCCATCTAAAAATATCCAAAGTAATGTGATCATCTGTAACAAAAACATCACATGCATAAACGGCACTAAAAAGACACATTATGCCCTTAAAAAGGTTAGCATTACATCATTTCAATGCACGATTATTCTCAGAAAAAAGACCTTCAAAACCAGTTTTCTATCAAAATGCTAAAGCTTTTGGGTGATCGGCCTGTTGGTGAACATAACCATCAAAAAGCAAGATGATTGAGATGGTTACCATTGATCATTCATGTGTTCCTGGTAACCAAATGCAGAGAGATTGTAGGTGAAGAATGCATTTTCAAAAATTGTGTTATTAAACATAGACGTTGATTTCATCCTACAAAACAATAAAGTTTGGGATGGAACAGGCACCATACTGAGATTTTACCTCAGAGCAAGAAATACAAACTACCTAAAAACACTGATTAACCAATTAGGCACTCAGCGTGTGCTACTGATGTAGCATAAAGTAGCATTAAATGCAAACATGCTTACACATCTGGTTTATGTAGTTATCCAATTGTCTTAGAGGCCAGCTCTGACTGATGGGCTCTGTTCAGCACACAATACAGTGTGGCATTAACTACTACTACTACATGATGCACCATAATCTTACCTTGTGAAGAGGGAGGACGAGGAAAGCTCCTCCACCACTGGCCTCAATAATTATGGCAACAAACTTGGGGTTGACTGCACAGAAGGAGCTGTCCCATGTGACCCTTGACACCCGGATGTCATCGTAGCATTGGTCATTTTTCACCGGCAGGCCAAACACGTGACGGAATTTGCTCTGCCGTACAACTCGTCGACTCATATCTGTGCAAAGAGCAGAGAGGAAGATTTAACATATGCTAGTAAGCAGTTTAAGATAACGGGTATATACACAGGATAGAGGACTTTAATATGAACCCATGTATAAACTGATTGAGCTACTTGAAGAATTGAGAACACAAGACATCCAATCCACAAACTGCAGCACAGCTGTTAGATCACATGAAGGCTTTTTTCCACCACAGTTTTGATTTCTTCACTCCGAGGGTGTTTTGTAATGAACCATTACTACTTTCTACACCAAGGGTCCCAAAGAATTTCAGCGTCACTTTTGCCACACTACCCTAAATTCCTGCGTTGGGTGAGAATAGGGGAATATGATCTTTTCAAACCAAAAACGAGCCAGTCCCCCAACACTTTAATCCACCATGTGGGTTTTCCTCACCCCTGTGAGTAAGTAAGTACTTATCCCATAGAAAAGTGGTACAAAAGCACTCATTACGGGCTTAAAAGTGTGTAATATTCAAAAAGTGGTTTACAATGTTCATATTTCACAAAAGATACAGCATATGAAAAATAAACAACAACTTTTCATCTTTGGTTGTGCTAAATATTAAACATCTGAAATATTAACAGCCTTTATAAGCGGCACACTTAAAAATAGCCACTTCCAACGTAAAATAGGACATACCAAACACAAACAGAAACAGACTTTGTAGCTGGTTCAGCTTAAATTTTCACCAGGACAAGAATCTGCTAGCAGACGAGAACTTTGGAAAACAAGCCAATTCAAAAGCTACAAGTCCAACTTCTGTGCTTAGAATAACAGATCACTTCCAAAAATAATGGAAAGCTGGCCAGTTTCAGATAAACGACCAGAACTTAGGTCCAATCTAACCTACAACCTGAAGAAAGACAAAAGCTCTCAAGTGTTCTGGTTTTGTGAGGCTCCTAAAATCTTTTTGTTTTTTGACAGAGCACATGGTAACAGTTTCCCTGCCTGAATCACCAACATGATAAAAGCACAGCGCAGGATGTGGGATATGTTTTGGAGGTGGTTTTCCATAGTGCGTGTGTGTGGAAGAGAGAGAGAGAGACAGAGCAAGAGCAAGAGAGAAAGAATGAGTGAGCGAGAAACGCTCATATGGCATGTTTCCGACAGGACAAGGACCACAACACAAGCAGGAAGTTCTTCCTGTAGGGATGTGGGAGTGTCCTAACAGCTCAACACTTCTGTAAAACACGTCAGTCATTACAACCGTTTATTTTTAATGTCTCCCAACAGAGAGTGCGCTAAATACACATTTGTTCAAATTAAAATAAACAGTTAATGACACTTGAGTGTTAATCTTCCTTAAATTCAGGATTTTCCCGTTTTCACTCAGTTACATAAGATTCTCTAAATCCTCTTCTAAATTTATCTAGATCAGAAGTGCATTTATCTAGGAAACTGAATTTGATTACTTCAGGAAAGGCTGACGCAGACCAAGAGCAACAGACTGACATCCAAAGACAAATCCTGGTAGATAGATTATAGTTTCAAAAAAACACTGAATTAAATTGTGAAGGCAAGAAATGAATACTTTGACACGAGGCGTTTAAAAAAAAAAAAGATAATTATTCTCTAATTTCACTGCAGGTCATCTGCAGCCAAGAATCAGCCTTTCACTGCTAAGAAAACCTTAAATAATCAGTTTTCAAGTATGTCAACAATGAGAAAAGAGGAATTGCTCTTCCTTATAGTGATGTGATGGTAGTCTAGGGCAACACTAAACAAGGGCAACTTTGTTATGAGGAGTGAGGCTTGTTTGCTCACCTTTGGCGCTACAGATTTGTCACATAATCTTGGTGGAATAGAAGCTACATGCGAACAGAAACCTAAATCAGCAACCTGTGTAGTGGGAGACTTAGTAACTGCCTCCAGTGTCAAACTGTGGCTGCTTTCTGATATTAGAGGTTTGTAGGTTTTTACTCTGTTGATTGTTTTACCTAAAAGATAATACACAATATGTACATGATCATTTTAAAGCTTTTCCTCTTATGCCACTGTCTCATTAACATACAGAAGGCAGCGCTCCTCAGCGCTGGTCGTCAAGTATGTATCTGTAGAAAATACCAGCAATCCTAAATATGCATTAGGCACGTTAAAGGTGAGGGTGCATCTTCCCTCTGGTAGAAATCCCCTTCTACACAAAATGCTGATGTGCTTGTGTATAAACTGAGGCAGTGAAGAGCCCTTGGTTATTTGAACAGTCCACTGATTCTCCTGGAACACATTTAACTCCACTACAGTTAGTGAGACAGAACCGATTGGGACATCAGCCAGCTAGCCTTGTTAGACACAACCCAGAAGAATACAAATTTGGCTTCTTGTGACTTCCAGTGTGCTGGATGAGTGCACCCTAGGAACTTCACAGTTCTAGGTCTGACCCGAGTTGATACAGTCTGAACTGGATTTTCCGTTATAGAGCAATTTATTTTGTTCCAATCAGGGATAAGTATTTACCACAGTGGAAATCTACCTTTCAAAAGTTATTGGGCTACTAAGCCAAGATGTATTTGGTTGACGTTGGTCTGTAAATACTGGTGAGACTTGCAGCCCTATGAGGATGACTGTTCAGCTCACCGCCTGAATTCATGATTCAGTGAAGCAAACATGGAGTAAAAGCCCTTTAAAATAAGATCTTGGGGAAAAATATGACATGGAATTGACAGAAAGTTGAATTTGGCATACATGTGAAATTGAATGATTGTCAAATGTTTAGCAGGCTAATTGCTGGCCGCTGCTAGTGGTCAATTAGAGCTAGTCCCTACTGGTTGTCTAATGGTACCATATGCTCTTTTGGCTGGAGTGAGTTCTCTTTCCTAAAAAGGGAAGGAGTAGAGAAAGGGGGAGCAAAGCAATAACTGACTTATGAGGCCATTGCCAATTCATCAGCAGAAGAAAGAAAGGTAATCTATTATGATCATTTATCCTCAAGTAAAGATGTCACGATTACCGGTACTTCATACCAAGTCAAAATTCTGAAAACGTGACAGTACTTGTTTTTCTACAGTACTGCAGTTACCTTCGGTACCGGGGACTCGCGAATAGCGCTATCCCGTCGTCCCAGGGACAATAGAATGTGTTTTGGACAAACAGAGATCTTCCCTAAGTGTCGTGGGGACGCACCCTTCCTCCCGATAATGCTACATTGTGACCAACATATCCGTGTTGAAAGCGGCAGGAGAGCAAGCTACCGTTAGCTGTTAGCAGCCAGTTGGCAGCACACTCCTGCTTTGCTAAATAACAGAGCTAACAGCTAACAGCTAACGTTACCCAAGCGAGTTACATTATGATGCGTTCAAGCTCTATTGAGTAAAAATGTGTATAAGGCGAAGGTGAATTATAACATTATCATGATGCGTTTAAAAGTAGTCTTATAAAATGTAGTTTTTTCTGAGGAACTTTAATAAATACTTGTTTGAAGGAGATGTTTTCACAGCAATATAAACTAGAATTATGACCCGTTGAAATTCCTAACAAAGACGGTATGCAAACTAATAAAAAGGAGTATGATGAATTACATGGGATATTGTTTAGCGTGGTATCAAATTTGGTATCGAGAATCGTGGAATTTCACTGGTTTTGGTATGAATTTCACGCATCGTGACATCCCAACTCTCAAGTATGTTGTAGCCATTTTGAAGTTGGGCTAAGAAGTGAAACTGTGCCTTTGACCTGAGATGGACTACGGCTGTGGCAATGGGCCAGTATACAGTATATATAATGAATATGGTGACTGCATAGTCATCTGCCCATCATTAATGCTGACCTCTGGGTATCTATCAGGGGGTTTAGTACCTTAATATTCTTTTCCCCACCAGTCTACATTCCCGAAAACGTCTAAGAACTGCTCTCTTAGGCATGCTGCTCTTTATGCTGGATATTATACTTGGTCTAGTCTGCAACAGGTGACGGTTACATAAAATGAAATTTCCAGCAGCAAGAGACATAGTTGTGTGAAAGGTAAAATAAATAAAAAAAAGCAGACCAAAAATTCACTTTATGCCGTGGGCAATTGCATGGGTGTATGGTTGGCTGCGATCTGTCTCCAAGACATGTTTAGCAACACAGACATGCTGCTTAGCAACATCAGGGAAATACCAACACAGGAGAGAAACACAATACAATAGTAAGAAATACAAACTTATGTCTTAAAAGGTTACTTATAATGTCAGAATGCAAACAACTGTTAAACTTAATTATATCTCCACATTTGGAATTAGTCCTTGCCTTGCAAAACCAGACCAAATTTAATAAGCTCAGGTTTCTCTACATGATTTTAGTCTGGGAAACACCCATTGACAATGGACTGTGCTGAGCAGCTGGAAGCCAGACCAATCAGCACAATATGGGAAGAGGTTGAGATGATGATGATGAGAAAAAACAGAGCTTTATTTGGAGTTTTTACAGAGCACTGACACGGTGCCTCTCAACTACTGAACATTGTGAAGAATTACTTAGGCGGTTTAGATATAAAATGAAGCATGACTGTATGGCCTATTTCTCACCTGAAATGTAAATGCATTTTGCCACACTATTGAAATGGTGAAATGTGTCATTTACAAAAGCCACCATGTCTTTCCTTGGTGGTAAAAGCCAATAGTAACCTATCAAGTCAAGTGTAGTACAGTTTCATGATAATGTCGCTAGTGAGAGCCTTTTTGAATCATCCGTTTGTTGGCTAAAGGCTGACCCAATCACCTACAGGTAATTCTTATTAATGACACACCTAACCCACGTAAATGCAATTGAGCCTTTCCCATTCTTAAAACGGAACGAGCAGTGAAACTATCTAATGCTCTTGGTTCTGTTCATTTGCAACAGAATAGTACATTGTTTTATGCAGGAGAGCTTTATAAGATGTGCCGTTTTATCACCACAATAGTGTTACTAGCCTTGACTAAACAATCACTGCATTCTTGAGGTCAGTGTGGGCCTGCACAAAGATCCCCAGTCACATTATCCTTTAGCTTTTACAGCAGGAAATGTTCAATATCATATGTTACTGTTGTAACAATCAACCACTATAAAAAGGAAACAAATCAGGACTAGTTCATTAAAAATATGCCTAGGAGGGTAGCTTAATGTGACTTATAATACAGTCACAGAAAAAAGGCATCAATTAGTCCTCTGCATTTCATTGTCGCCAAAACCGACAGTTTGGATTGAAACCTTTATGAAGAGAGGGTTGGGCTATATCTGTGTACACGCTGTAGGTCAGCAGACTGGGTGGGGTTGCAGCTGACTATGCAACACTGGGTCTTGTTGAGTAAGCCTTGTTGTGTGGTAGTGGTGTATCCTGGCGATCTTTTTCAGGAAGAAATCACCATTTCTTAGTCACTGGATGCTCACCGTTGTTAGCAGCCATTCCAACTGATACATGTGGTAAGACAGAAGAGAGAAAAAATAACATTAGGGCTAATTTTTGCAGGGCAATCATTTATTTTTATACAATTTGGGCATTTTCCATATTTCAAATCACTACTTCTATGTCAGGAGCTTTGCACCTGCATGTAAACCGATTACTGTACAGCTTTAGTCCTGGACTAGGACTCAAATTAGACTCAAGCTGAAATGTTGAGAACTTCAGGCTCAACACAGACCTAGAATCATTTTTAACACTCAGGACTCAATCTTCCGAGCTACACATGAACAGACTTGTGTGGAAACCTCTGAGGCAGAACTTCCTCCAAGGTTTCAAACAAATCTCACCTCCTTCACGGAGAGACAGATCTTAACCCCGCCATGTGCAAATGCCAAACCAAAAACTCCCTTTTCTAGCGGTACTCTTATGTAAGAACATCATTATCCCTCGCCCGCACCTGATGCACAGCTGTCCTGACTGACACCAATACTGTCTTTGATTTTAGTGAAGCAAAGTGGTGGAGGCGTTAGTGCTTTGTGTGAGGTGAATTACCTTAGTGGAAGTGACGTAATTGTGCACTGACAATTAAAGCATTTAATAAGTCATGTCACTTCTGTTTAAAAAATATGTTTACATCTACAGGGTTCTGTGCAGTTTTAGATTGTGAGGCAACACAAACTAACAAATATAACACTATAATTTTTTATTTTTTATTTTTTTTAATTTTTTTACAATAAATATAAAATTTGAAAGCTGGTACCTTTATGCTATCCTAAATAGTAGCTCAGTTAGAGTTGTTATGGTAACAGGCAGGATTTGAAAAAGCAGAACACAGGAACCAGAGGGGCAGGGTTGTTCTGCTCAAAACTAGCAAAGGCCTTATCCAGACGGCCAACTTCCTGTTAGACTTCTGTGGCCAACACAGAAAGACCAGGAACTGATAGTGAACACAGTCATTCTCAACACAAAGGAAATATCTATATATAACAACCACTGGATGACTGGTTTCCCTTATTCAGTTAAAAATAAAAATATTTTTTAATTATTAAAATATTATTGATAATAATGAATGATCTTATCTGTCAAACTTACACAAAGACCTCCAAATAACTGCAGGAGCCAAATTTAAGAGTCAACAGTCAATCCCCAAAATCAATTATTTATTATTCAGCTTTTATGACGCATCGCCTTTCCCAAACATTAACGTCATCATCATGGCAGACATTTGCATGCAACAATGTCAGCAGAGGCTGTCTTGAGGCAGTAAATGGCTGGCACCAGTAGGACAGCCTCAGACATAGGCCAGAGAGCGAAAGAGCGATAGAGACACACCTTGGGGGAATGCTTGTTACTCAGTGACACTCCTGGGATTTACAGCTCACTGATCCAGCCCTAATTTAACCAAAAAGACCGCAAGTATCTGTTGGGCCAATCGGATGAAAGGAGAGCCGAGTACCTTATTGCCTCCTGAGCCAGCAGAGCTGACCCTGATGTGCAGAGACAAAAAGGAGGACCCCATAGCCTGAGGAAATGACCAACAGGAAATGGGACCAGTGTGACACACTTTTAAGCATCCCTCTCTGCATTCCTCAACTCCATTTACAGCTGACTATTCTGTTAAGGAAATGTAGGGTCTTATAAAAAATTGAGTGCTGTACTTCACTTTCATTGGTTATTCTGACCATATTCAAGAATACAAACACAGATTATGTGGTTGTGCTTCTCCTTGTAACATCACTAAATGACAGTCTTGTCATGTGTCACAAAGGCTGGGCGATATGGGCAAAATCTATCCCGATATGTACTTTTATAATTTTGAAAATGATATATATTATATATATTTTAAGAGCCCCAGTAAGTTACGTTGTGTCATCTTAAGAAGTGTTTTATACGGACATGCGCAAGTAGGCGGGGGTGGAGAGAAAAAAAAAATACTGGGAGAATCTCCAATCCCGATTTTGATTAGCGAAATTGAAAGCTCATTTCGATTGATTTTCAATGTAGAATCAAAATCTTAGGATATGGTATGAAAAAAAAGGGGATATTGGAAGAATTTAGGCCCTTCATGCTCGCCATTGAGCTCACTGTGTTAGGCCGAGAAGGGTCTCCCTGTCCTCTCAAAGTCACAATGCAGACAACTGCCTTCCATGAAACCAAGTGGAAATTGTTTTCTGACATAAGACTACAAAACACAGAACACTGTTCCACAACAGGAAAAAAAGCACAGAAAATAAATCTCAGTGAGGGCTCATGTTTGGTTAGTGTGCCAGAATGTATCACTAAAAGAACAAACGTCTTTTCTGTCCCTTCATCCTAAAGATGCATCTCAGTAACTGAACGCTAAGATCAATGAGGCACTTGATCTAAATCTAAATTTATCCTCTTACTTTGTACTACTGGGTCATCAGAAGCCCTTACAACTGGGACATCCACTTTCTGGAAAGCGACTGTGTATAGATTTTAGAGCATGTGTAAGATTATGGCACGTCTTTAGTGACAGGAGACATCTAATGCCGTCCATCGCTGCCACATTCAGTTATGTTCACATATTCCAATTAAAACATGGGCCACCCCATTCTGCCAACATCTATTTGTACTCCAACTGGTTTCTCATTGACAGGGCTCAAAGACAAAATCATTGACAAAATCATTACTACATATTATTGCCCCACCCTGATAACAAAGACACAGTAAATAAAGAATAGCTTGCTTAGATGTCAGATGGGCTTCAGTTCCAAGAGAAATGTCTGGACATGGATGAGATTTACTAAACTGCTTACCTACAACACTTGGACAATAAAATCCTTGCTACGGCAGATAAACAGCCTAACCAGGATTAAAACTAACCGGCTCTGTGAAACACAAAGAAAATGGCTTATTCTGGACAACGAGCAATGCAAAACAAGAGTGAACTATGTTTGTCAATACAAACTGTATAGATAGCCTTTATATCTTTTCACCACCTTGTTTTTGGGGTGCAAAAAACTGCCCTTGATGCTCTGTGTTTCTTCGTGCGCTTGGTGAGCGAGATGTGACATAACATGAAAATCCCTGCCACAAATCGGGATGAGCTGATGTGGGAGAGTGACTGCAGTATTAGAGCAGAATTATGACAAAGCCTAAACAGTCTCCACAACACAGATATTTAAGAAAACTACTGTGCACTTCTGTGCATGAAAGTATCTCCATTACCATTCCATAAGCTATTATCATCAAACATGCCAAGTATAAATATTTCTGAGATGTTTCTTCCTGAGGTTGTTACCCTGAAGGGGTATTGACTCTAATGTTGACAGAAAATAGACCCGTTTCTCACAACAGGTTGAGCTTGACTCGACAGTAAAACCCACTGCTCCTCCCGCAGTCTTAAGGTGAAGCCAGAGACAATGACATGGGCAACCAGATATTAAGTGAAAAACAAACTTAAGAGGCAGTAAGAACCTTGGTAATTGACTAACTGATTTTCAGAATAACTGACAAATGTATTGTTTCAGCACCAGAAGATATAAAAACATAGCATGTGTAATAACATTTAAAAATACAATATGCATCTTTTGAGTGTCAAACAGAAGTGTATGTTTGTCTGTTGTTAATTTTGTCAAGTTCATCGCAACCCAACAGTTGTCTCGTCTTGAGCCATTTATAATGCTGAGGTTGTCGGCTTGGATAACGCCCTATGTGGATACACGCAATCAGCAAATAAAACAAGTCTCAACCATATTTTTTAACCAGTCTACCTGCCATGTTTAGTTTTGCAATTCCTTTGTTTGTTCTTGCCTTTTATCATGGTTGTTATTGCCAACTTCCCTGCTATGTGGCTGCTAGCATCATCTTGGTAGCCACAGTGTAGGCCACTGCAGGCATTTCAGGTACAGCCCTCCAAACAATTGTTGGCTAATATGCCTACAATACATACAGCCTGTGATGAAGTGTACACATTCTACAGTATTGGTATTTTATTGTCAGAAAGTTTCATATTGTAACTTTAGAGAGTTAACAGCCAGTAATGGCCATAGACTTTTCATTCCCACACTCTGCTAACCATGCCACCCCTCGCCGCCACTACACACACACCAGTGATGTCGCCTCAGCGCTCCCCATACACTGGCTGCCTTTTGCCTTTTGTCACCAAGACCGCATGAGACGCCACCTTAATCCCCTTCCTGTAACCAAGGCCACGGACCACTATTGTAATCAGATTCCAGCTACATTCCAGTGTTTTTTGCAACAATGAGATAAGGTGCTGTTTTTTCACCTCTCTCCCACCCCAAGTGACGACGCAGTCTGTGCTCTGCTCAATTTAAACACTACTGGAACACAATACATTACGCACCAGTGTTTCAAGGAATGCTATTGTATTATTTTATGGTTTGTAGAAAATGAGATTTGCAGACACAAGAATAACATGGCTCATAGTTCAACACATAGACAGAACCAATTACCAGGTTGAATCAGATTCCAGGTTATGTACATGTATCAATAGCATGTAGTGCGTCAGACATTAACAAATTAAAGGATTTCTACACCAGAAGTCAAATGATGAGGTTTTTCCAACAGACTCCTAAGATTTCAGACATAAGAAACATACATATCAGAACATGTCTGTATGTTTAGTGAGATGCTGAGCATGCTTTAAAATTGTACAGCACAAATATCCAACTCTATCCATTTCTGTGGCGCAAAAACTAAAAGACTAAATCCTAAACTTCTTATCCTGCTTAAAAGTCAAGGTTTAAAAAAAGTCCACTTTAAAATCCTTTAAAGCTCCAGTTTTTATGAGTGTTTGTGTGTAGGGTTACTTGAGCATCTACAGTAACACAACCTGAACAAGTTTTCACTTGCTCAATTCCTATCAGGTGATCAACACAACAGACACCACAAGAGGACAAATGCAAAAACCCTGCTTATTGTTCAATTCAAAAAGAAAAGTCAACTCCCAAATATTATAGCTTGAGAGTACATAGCATTTCCCTTTCTCTTCCTGATCAACTACTTCCCCCTCCCCCAATGAGCAATGCACAAACCACTGCTCCATTTCAACAGATGTTGTCTGCTGTGGTGGGAAAGACGAATGGAAGAAATGGTATTAGTCTGCGTGCATCTGCTGGAATTGCTTAACTACCAAGCATTACAAAATAGAAAGCGGTTCGTCAAAACAAGAAAGGGCATCTGAACTTCCAAGCAAACATATTTCTAAAAAACCTATAACATAGATACATCATAGTTTAACCTATATGTAAAACAGACAACAATATATATATAAAAAATGAATCGAACTGAAAAACCGTGCTGAGTGTAGCCAACTCTTTTCCAATGAAAGTATTTAGCAGCAATAGCTCCAAAAATCTAGCGAGAAAGTCTCCAAAGTTAGCCTCTCAAAAGCCACTCCCCAAAAATCATCATCATGTACGTTAACATATTGTAATGAACAAACAATTTTGGTTCATACAAAATAGTTCCATGTCCGTGGGCTTTGTGCTTGTTTTCTACTTTGTAAGCAATTAGCGCCACAGATTTAGGCACACGATCCACTACATCCTCAGGCTGGTCCAAATAAACAAACAAACACACTAATATGCTATGCAGGGGGGTTGATAATGAGATGTTTCTTCCCACTTGTCCACAGACATAACATTTGTCCTGTAACAAAGTCCTCTTTTAAAGTGTGGACTGAGATAACATCTTGCAAAGACAGGACTGGACACAAACTGAGTTATGTCAGACGTGTTAAAAGAATGCACTTTGAGTCCAACTGAGATGAAGATACCAAAGTGTTGACCAAATACTTAGCTTCTTTCCACATGATTATTGATTATTTCAGCAGACTGATATGATAACTTACTGTGACAGGATAAATATCAATCTGCTAATGAGCAGCTTTGAATCTATTGTACACATTCCTTAGTTCACAAAACAATGCCCAAGACTGAACCACTAATTCTTAACTATTTCAGTTCAATAATGAACGATGACATCAGATGGCCAGCGGGAATCAGCTGGACTTAACTCGACCTTCACTGATAATAGAACAATAAGTGTAATAGATATGAAAACAAAACTTAATAGTCTTCCAAACAAATTCAAAGTGTTAAACATGCACTCATGAGTTTACCACAGCCCACACCAGCACTCCTTGCTGCAGTTGATAGAAACCAACACTCCCTCACATGTCATGCTTATTTCCCTCAGCTTCCTGACCCACTTCCTTTCTCAGCTCAGTTATAGGAAGACAGGCTACGCACTTCTAAAGACCTTGTACTGCAGCACAACCAACAGAGGTTGATGCGTCTGGAATGGTTAACAAGCCCAAACACAGCTGTAGTAGTGTTGACTGTCGACCCTGGGGTCACACTGTCAGACTTTCACCTGCTCTGCATCCTACAACTCTGAAAGTCCTGCAACCCTGAAGCCGATTACACACGAGACCCAAGCAACCTAGTTCAAGACGGGGGCCAAATATGCAAATCATGTTGCCCTTTTAGCACACTAACTACGGTCATTACAAATCAAACTGCCCAATAGTCATAAGCAAGTAAATGAGCCGGTGGTGGCGTACAGACTGAAGGGTCACACAGGGGACTATTTGGGTCATCACCCAGACACTACGGCTCGACTTCAGCAGGGAATATTTATGACTGTCAAGTGACTGTCAAGTCTTACGACCTTAAATTTGGATCAATTTTCAATAAATTGTTTTTCCGGAATGGCATTAATATTTAAAAATAAATCACATTACTCACAGCTCCAAGGCAGAGCCAAGTCCAATTTTAAGGGTAAGGCTAATTCTTAACACTTGTGACCAGGGCTGAAACAATTAGTAAATTATGAGATTAGCTGAGGGGCAGAAAATAAACTAACTAATTATTTCAGTCACTGCCAAATACTCTCCGTTTCCAGCTACTTAAATCATCTTCGGCTCTCATAGCTTGTGAAGAAGAATATTCTTTATTTAACTTTTAATAGACTTTATGTTGAATCAAAAAATAGTGGACAGATCCATCAATAATGAAAATAATCTTTAGTGGCAGCCCTACTTATGACACACTCCGAGATTGCATTACTCTGTCAAAACATCAATTAATATGCAAAACCCAATTTAATTACAACATATGTGGTCCAGTTATGGAAACTTTAAAAGAGAACATTAGGGTAGATCAGACCAATCAAGCAATAAAGTGCATTTGAATACAAGCAACACTATTAGTAAATAATGTACCCAGTCTTAATTAGACTTGACCATCAATAATCCAAACTATTATTTTGCTGCAAACGGACTCTAATTAAAAACAACGGTCAAAATAATACTCATGGACACAGCAATACACTCAGGTGCAGCAACAAGACATTTCTGTCGGCCCTCATTTACTTTAACTATAAAAAACGTTAAGGTAGTTATACGCAGAGATTCTGCATAATTTCATACCAGCAATTCTGCACGTGTTATGGCCAAATAAGCAGAGCTGGTGGAGGATACAGTGACTATGCATTTGGGTAACATTTGCTAGCATGGAAGCAGCGACCGCTTCTATGCTATGACCCTCTCATGTATCTTCTATACCAGTGTGTCAGTGTCAAATCTGAACCTGGCATCTGGAAGAATATTGCGGATATTGGAATTAAATCAAAGAGATTCGACAAAAAAAAAAAAAAAGATTATTTCTAATAATAAAAGAGTTGATTGTTGATATGTTTTGAGCCCATTTTTCAGTTTGAAGAAACAGTATTAAGTAGTAACAGTCAGGGTGCCAGGGGCCAGGGCGCGGTTGTGCTGCCTGCACCTCCGTGTATGTGGATCTATCGTTTCGGAGATAAGTTTTCCTGCCGCACTGTGGTTAGCTACCCCACCCCGCTCAATAACGTGCAACAGCACATTTCATGTTGCGAATGATCCACCAAACCCACCCGACACCAAGAGGAACAAAACCCCTGCTTGAAACCAGCTAATGCTTTGGTTATTGCTAAAAAACTTTTTGGCATTGTCAGTTAACCGCCGTTAAAGGCTAGTGCTAGCTAAAAAAAAAAAGAAAAAAAAAAAAAAAACAGTTCAGACTATCCCGATTCATTTTAGCTAGCGCATGCACTTTCCTGTCTGGATGGCTGTAGGTGGGGGAAAAGAAGACCGTTGCAACCAATTTAAAGGAGGGGGGGGCAAGTAAACATATTCTAAACAATCCACATAATCTGGAACCTACCTTCTGAGAGAAAAATGAAAGTATTCCCGAAAGCCGAATGATATAATACAGCCCAACGCGCACACCACTTGATTCCTCCCTCTGCCGGAGTCGCTGCTGTGCTGCTGACACCGCTCGCGCTGTATGCTTTCCCCACTCTGACGCTTGCCCCGCCCCTTACTTTGGCTTGGCGAGCCCTGAGTGGATCAGTGGCCTTTGACGGACAGCTTCAACAGCCAATCAGAGCGACTTTCTGGATAAGGACCAGATCTCACGCCTCCTTTCTTCAGGTTCCCATTTACCGAAAATCACCATCAATTGTCTTTCCATGGTGGCTTTATGGCATTTTAATCTCTTGTGGTATTATTTTGGCACCGCTAGTATCTTATTTAATCTATTTACCATCTATTAATCATTATCTCCCTATTAATCTTATAATTTAGAAAATCATAATTTTGCTTACACATATTATACAATTAATTTATATGGTTAATTTTTTGGAAGGGTGGACAAGTGCATTCTACTAACTCGTCTGAGTTGTTTTATATTATAAAATAAATAAATAAGACGAGGTAATACAAATTGGGTAGGTAGATTGTGTGTTAATGTGTGTAGCATACGTGCAACTGTATGTGAGTAGAGGGTAAATGTGGATACAAATACAAGCATATAAATATAGTTTAGCCTATATGGCTGAATGATCCTATGAGAGAAAGTAATTCCTTGATCCTCTTAGATTTTTTTTACGCAGGCTGTTTTTAATATCCATGAATAAAAACTATCATATCCAGTTTGTGACTCACAGTGAAACAATATAACATGCTTATACATTAGTAGTGTTCTAGATATCATTTTATAACAACACAAATATATCCCTATTCTCCTGAAGAACACAATGTACCACTAGTGTATTGCAGCACCACAAGATGGCGTTATTTCACACATCCAGAGTAATGCAGACCTTTGACTGAAGAAAACAGCTGTATTCCATCATCCAATCTATGTTTTATTCATCCTCCTCCAGTCTTGTAGATAATAATAAACTTTATGTATATAGCACTTTTCTTAACAAGGTTATTAGGTGCTAGATGAGAGTTGATGCAAGTGTTTTTGGTGAATCTGGCAGCACAGTTTATCATGGTTAATGGACCAGGAAAGCAGACTTCATTGGTTAATTGTTTTTAAATAAGAAATGACTCACTGATTAATTTACCTGCTATCCTGTTATCCCTCATGTGTGCTGCACTATCCACAGTTTATAATAATACATAATGATATATACTATACTATAGTATATATATATATATATATATATATATATATATTACCCTTACCTTTTCTCACTGACAGCTTCTTCTCAATTGCCTTTTCTGGGGAGTCGAAAGCCGCCTTCATCTGTGCTACCTTCACAGACTGGCCCTGCTCATCAGACTTGACTTCAGCGGGCTTTGTCCGGTCCTGGTGCTGCAGCTTTTCATGCAGTTGAATGGTCTCCATTATGAGTGCTGATACAGGCCTAGATTTGGGACTGCTTTGGGATTTATCTCTCAATGAGACACTTTCGTCTCCCTCTTCGCCAAGTTGTTCATCAGGTTGGTGTGGCGTCATATTTTCTTTAAGTTTCATATTAAGATCCTGCTTTATGACTTGCTGGCTTTCCTCAGAGATAGCCGTGCCGGCTGAAACCGAAACTGAGCCAGGATCCACAGTTGGTGCAGCAGTGTCCTCAGTGGAGTCTTTCACAGATTGTGTATCTGAGCATGCAGTAACTGATAACTGTGGATCAGCTGTGCGCTCACTGTCTGTCTTCTCAGCAATAAATAAATGGCATGAGTCTGCAATGTGTCCAGCACTTTTTGTAGGTGGACACTTCAAATGAGACAATGATAAAGGTGAAGATTCCTCATTGATCACACCACTTACTTCACATGACGTTCTCTCATGTGAGACTGCTGAATCCAGGTTTTTACTGGGGACCATTGTCAGTTTTATCTCCATGTCGTCATTGACTGAAGCATCTGTTGAGTTGATATTCTCCCCTGCAGTCTGACAATCATCATTGGGACAATGGGATTTTGTGAGTGAGCTCTCACATATAGTATTTCCAATCACTCCGGGCTGAAAACAATCTGAGGTTTTACTGCCATCAGCGTATGTTGTCTGTTTCATGTCCACGTCCTTAATGTTGGTTCTTGGTGGTTCTTTGGTGGCGCAGTTTTCTTTAGGCGGGTTCTCTTTCAACACCTTTGTGTCACATACTGACGAAGGTGCATTTACATCTGACTGATGAATATCGGTGGATAGGTCGGTCGCTGCGCTGTCAAGGATCCTCTTTGCAGTAACATTCATGGTTCCATTTTCGTTTGTGTCAACCTTTTTCATTTTTGAAAGAGCTGGGGTTGTCTCCTTTTTATCTCTCTTTAGTAGCTTTTTTAAAATAGAACTGGGTTCAATGGCTGGATTTGATGCTGAACACGACTCTATCTTTTCATTTGTGGTTGTTTCAGTTGTGACCATTTGTAGATAAGGCCTCCCTGACTCCCCTTGATCATCAGTGTCAGTCACCTTTGGTTTTGTTGAAGAGTTGTTGTTTAAAACTGGCTTCACCTCACATTTTTCCTCTTTTTTATCATTCTCTGTTCTCTCCTTTGGAGGTCTGCAGTGAATGGTATCACTCACGTCTAATAAAGACTCTTTCTGCTGACTGTTTTTCAAAGGATGTTGGGGTTGAGCTGTAGGCGGTTCCTTCCTCTCACTCAAGCGCCCTACTGTTCCTATACAGAGTTTAACATCTTCCGCTTCAGCCATGATGGTGCCATGCTGATCTTGTTGGACAGACAGTAACAACTCACTTCCTGCATGAGCTCCACATCTGCTCATCTCCACTACCACAGACTCCTCTTCAGTGTTTGCATCCTCTGAGGTAACAGCAGGGCCAGACTCTTCATATGAAACTCTAGCTGAGAAGCTTTCTTCTTGGATCTCTTCATGTTGGACGTTTCCCTCTTCCTGATACTCCATCTTGATCTCCGAGGGTGTGTGAAGCTCCCCCTCAGTCTTCTTCTCGCTCTTGAATTGATTGAAAAGCTTGTGTGCTCCAGCTCTTTCCTCAATCCTCACACTGCTCTTTTGGTTCTTATCCGTCTCCTGTGGAACCAGTGGCGCGGTCCTGCCTCCTTCTCCTCCTCCTCCTCCTCCTCCCTCCTTTCCTGCAGCCCCTCCCTGTCTCACCTCCCTTGCAGCGAAAGGACTCACCCACAAATGTATGTGCTTTTCACTAGAAGGTGTTGTTGGCTCCTGACCAGGGCTCCCGTCCAGATCCTGAGCGTCTGGCTCCCCTGAAATTTTCCTGGTGTTACCAGCCTCCTCCTCACAGGAGCTTCCTCCCTCCATGACATCACCTGTATGACTGCCTGCTGCTCCAGTGTCAGGGCTTTGCCTCGTCTCCTCCGATCCCTCACCGAGGGCCTGTTCTCCCCCTTCAAGTTTATCCTGGTTCTGTCCCATGCTGGTCTGTGGACAAAGACGTGGTGTTAACCTCACAACAAAAGACCAATCCTCCCAAGCCATGCCACGTGTTAGGAATGTTAGCCCAGAAGTACTGTAGCTTCTTTTGCCTGCAGATCCCCACCTATATTTCATGTTTGAATAATATGTTGAAAAGAAGGGTGGGGGGGAAATTGCATCATGTAAGAATCAAGATTTTTCTAAGATTATGAATCGATTCCCAACTTCCATAAACGATTTTTAAAAACCTATTTTTCTACAAAAGAACATAGATATTGGTACTGATGGACAGTAATCCTACACACCAAGTCAAAGTTGTGTCAAGTTATTATTATTGAGTGTTTTGTAGGAAAATCCCACCAAATAATGTTATTTTGTGTACTATTTATTTTTTAAATTGGCAAGTTTCGGAGAAATAAAAAAGCAGCTAGCTTAAGCCAAACAATTTTATTTGTGTAACAGACAGCATTTTTATTTCTTGTATAACTTAGTCACTTAGAATTAAGAAAAACTTTTTAAACTTTAAAAAACTTTTTACTAGAAAGTGTTTATTGGTGCATGTTTAGCATGAATAAATGTTACCTTTTGTCTTAGATGTACCTTTGTGTGTTCACATTATTGGAATCAGTTGATAATATATAAAACTCCTGATCTTACACACACTTTAATATGCTATCATGCCATCATTTCCCACACTGCCTTTATCAGCACACAGTGTACCAAAGCGGTGAAATTAGCACCCCTATGTAGTGAATGTACTGAAGATTTTTGATGAAGATGAAGAACAAAATGTGCAGACACCTGGGATTACCATCTGTCTTCACATTATAAATGTTTTTCAGTCTTGGGAAGAGACAATGTAGCAAACAACTCATAGTCACACAGGAGCTATTTTGATGGAGTTGGTGAATTGGAGCATCTTATGACTTCAACCGTTATAGTACACCACAGTAGCTCACAGGATTTTGCAGCAATCTTACTTGTTCATTTGAATCCTTTGCTTTGGCCTGATAAGTTAATCAGCAGTATCAGTATTTAAGGTATAGAAGCTTAGTGGATACAAAAAAAAAAAACAACCCCACAGTGTTCATTTGTAAAAACTGGGATCAATGTTTTGGGATAACAGGAACACTGAGTCTGACCAATTGATTAATCCCTCTCAGTTACTGAAGGTTCACAAAGTCTTATGACAGCAAATCTTTTCCCCACACTTTGATTTGTTAAAGTCAGCTTGTTATGCCACACTTTCTGTTGTGAGAATGTTTCGCGTGAGGCGTTATATTCCATGTATGAGGGAGAAATTGTGTTCACAAACTGCATGATATTAATCTAACTTTGAATTTGTTTTGTATTTAATCAGGCTTCTCAGAGGAACAATATTCTTGCTCTTGTATTAGTAGTAGCAGTTAGAATGAGGTGCAATGAGAGCAGCTGTTTAACAAAAACCTAAATCACCACGTCGCGTAGACCAACTTTTCCATGAGATTGTCTAATTGTTTAATACGTTTTGTGCCACTAAACTGCAGCAGTGGGAAGAGAAAATGTCGAGACACAATGAACAATGATCTGGACCATGAGTCTGTTTCCTGTCTACGGCCTCATGCCCCATCAGTGTGACAACATATGACTGCTGTTGTCTTATGATCTGACAGGCTCGCACTACTGGCCAGACACATGGCTGAGGGAGCTAATGTTCTCATAATGGTGGCACAGCGGAGGGAGAAGATACAAATAAACAAACTAGGCATTATCTTGTTAAATATGATCTTATTTGAATACAATACTGATTGAATATGTAAAACTGAAATCTGAACATTGGATAAAGCCGGGTTTCAAATTATTGTTTCATTTTGTTGACATTTTAGAGTTAAAGGTTTTTACGGAGGGAATTTTGGGTATCTCTTTGTATTACTCCATGCATCAGAAAATACTGTCAACAGCCATAAAAATAAGTTTTAGTGGCTATAAATAATACATGAACAAATCTTCAGAACATAGTTAGGAATAAAACTGGAGTTTGTTGTGTGTAAGTGCTACTGAAGAGGAGAAAAAACCCTCAATTCTGGAAAACGGCCTGTAAAGATATGTATTGTAAATTTACATACATTTTGCAAGGCATTATAGGGGAATAGGGTCATTTATTTTACTAATAGATATCACCATGAAACTTCCACAGTTGATTACGTACTTTAGGACAATTCTTTTTTGCATTACAAATTTTCTGAAATTGTATGTTTGAATCTGCAACGAGGCGCTATCTAATGCTAACCTTTGTGTATTCAGGAGAACTCTACAAACAGAAATAGACAAATAGTAATAAAATAAACACCTAAATGTGTATTTAGGAAGCAAAATAAGCCAAACTCTCAAAATTGACCAGTGCATGAAAAAACAATGTTTTTGTAGTGCCTTAAATTCATGGTAGAGATGAATGGAATTTGCATTCATTGATCGTCCTCCGTCAGTGTGGGATCCCCTTCCCTTAAGGCAGTCAAACCCTTTTAACAATTGCTCTGTTATCCTGTCTCATCCCCCTGAATGCCCACAGCTGATCACTTGATCAGCATGTGCTCTGCTGCCTCAACAAACTCAGACATACAGGAATCTAAAACCTATAAACCAGGAACTTCTCGCGAGGTTCAGCACCTGGAAAATAGACACCTTATCATTTCTTCTGAGCTCTGAACACGAGCTGGGCACAGGCCTCGCTCTTAACAGCTCACTGCTCTTACAATGAAGATTCATATTATATTGATCTCTCATCATATGTTTTGCGGCTGTCACTTACCAGTGAAATGTTGTAGCCGAGTTGTCCGCTCTCTCTCTCTGGATCGACAGAGTGCTCTTTGTTGGTTGTTTGGTGATGTTCAGTCCTCCCTCAAATGCACAAGCAATGGGAGCCTTATATTGCATCCATGTGATGTCACAGCGCATTAGACTAATACAATCAGGGGAAACTAGGACTTGTAGCTTTACTTGTTGCAGTCTTGAGAAACCATGGAGAAGTTATCTTTAATCTTTAATAACTCCTTGTTTTGCTTGTGTGGATTCTGGTTCATGGAGAATGTGTTTTGAGTGTGAGCTTGAGCTGAGATTTTAGATACATAAGTGGTGACAGAACTTATTTCCAATAAAAGTGGATGATACGCTCAATGCATTCTGACAGAAAGAGTGACTGTAAGAAATGCCTTATTTTCTTCTGTGTCCCTTACGCAACACTGTTGGCATGCTGGTGTCGCAGTTCATACTGCTTCACTCCAGGAAGCTAGATGGTAAAAAGATGCTTGTTTCTGGGATAAATGGTGAGTAATTCTAGCCAACCTGGGTCTGTCCAGGAGTGAAGGAAATTATCTGAAAAATAGCTCAGACCTTTTTCTTTTGTTTCTCTTGGTCTCTATAGTAACGTGCAAAACAGGATACGTCCTCAGATAATAAAACAAAAGTGGAGCTACGTCAGCCAATAATTCACCAGCAGAAGAAGGGGACGAGGGGCCGGCCCACACCCAGAGACCGAAGGCTGCCGTGTTGACGGACAGGCAACCTGCAGTCCTCGTGTTGAAAAGTGTTACATGTCGCTCTCAAGCTAGTCTAGACAAAAGGCAATCTGTCTCTAATTAAAGATCATCACTAATTCAAAACAGACTCCACAGGCTTCTTGGCAAACTAATGATGAGTTTTACGAAGCTTCTTATTTAGTCCCTCTGTCATTTATTTTACAAGTTTACAGTAGCCAAACACATTCGTTTTCCAGTTCACATTTCTGGAAATACCAGTCTCAGGTTTCACGTACGTGCACAAAAAAGACAGGAGCTGAAAAGCTTTATAGCAGTGTCAACTCACACACAAACAACATGAGATAACATCTTTGTCGTCTCAATGCCCCGCAAGCACATGCTCTACTGTACACTGGGCCTACCATTCAAGAGCGTGTAACTTAAGTAAATCACTGATGTCATGCAAACAGTGACGGGAAGCCAAATGTTATATAACCTGGCTGTTAGAAAACGACTATCCTGCCAAAGCATACAGATGGGGGCACGGTGATGTAATTTCAGGATGCACACACCATCAAAGTTGAGTCACTGCACAGATATTTAGTTATGCTTGTGATAGTTTTCCCCTTCAGGAAGGCCCTAAACACAGCATCCGTGACATTCAGGGTGATATACAATCCCACTTCTGTTTTGATTTTGTCTCAATCATTTCGAATAACCAGTGCTTTTAGTTTTTGAAGTAAATGTGTTGACAAGAAAAAATAAAAAAAGCATATATATGGCATGTATGTTATGTAAAGAAATGTTTATTTCCATAATTAACACATACAGTACATTATTTTTGACCAACATAAAAAGTGCAATATGCATTCAGACTACAGCCATGTACAGTACAAAAGTTACTGCATACTTAAATATAAAAAGAAAATGGTTACAAAACTGTGAAGTAACCCATTGTGATCGTTGTCGAGTCAGTGACAAAAGCTTTCAAACTCACTGATGATTCGAGCGTAAAAGCTTAACAGCTATGAGCCCATGACTACACTGAGTCTCTTTCGTTTCTCCCAAAAGGTGCAAAAAGATGTGACAGCATTTAAATACGCACATGGTTGATTGACATTATGGTGAACATATTTTGAACAGCTTCAATGGTGTTTCCAATTTGTCGAGACAGCCAAACAACTTTGGTCTTTCACATTTCAAAAAGCACAAATGAGTTTAAAATGTTGGCAATCCTCAAGGATGAGCGGATTTAAGGTAAAGATGGTTTTGGATGTATAATGATTCATGTTTTGTGTTCATATCTTGTCAAAAAAGTTCCGATGACTTTAGTATCACATACATTATATGATTTGACTGCCATAAATCCATAATTCCTGTCACACTAGGCGTTTGTATTATGATTTGAAGCCATGCAGCGTGACTCCTCACTGTGCTCTTCTAAGAACATTGTACATTGTAGGGAATGATGAGGTCAATAACATTACTCTGATGTTATTTTGGAAGAAAAGCTTGCTTGTGTACCAGTATTCACTCAATAAAAAAAAAAAAAGCAGTGCAAAAGGAACAACAAACTCAGAAATGTTTCTGTTCTGTTTGTTGAAAACAGTGAGCATGCCTCCGGCAAAACAAAGTCACGACCCTCTCTCTTCACTTTGATCCCATTCACTCACTCACAGACTCACATATAGTCACGCATTAATGCATTAACATACACCTCAAAACTGATTTCCTCACTTAAGTTCGACATCAGCGAATGAACTGAATTTAACTCTAGCCCGCTGTTCATTCGAGAAAGAGCTCCATGAATGCAACATGAGGTAACCATTAATTTTACAACCCTCTAGCATCTAAAACATAAACTGTGCGGTAAACAACTCTACATTTATTAACACTTTGCTTTCTGTCAAGCTCCATTGAGGGAAGTTCAGCAATGTAGGCTACCACTTTGTACCAGACAGGTTAAAAAATAATCTAAGTGCCAATGGATACCACAATTTGGTACATATCGGGTACTAACAGCTGTGAAGGTTAAAGGTTATAGAACGTCTCGTACCGCCTCATCCCGCAGTCCAACACACAGCTCTGTGCCTCTGGTCTCATAGGTAAGGCACTTGTTTGTCCATGAATCAAACCAAGTTAGAGGTGAACTGATGGCTTTACACACTTGTCAGATACAGCAATATGACTTTCATCACTGTGAACAGCAGTTTGAGAAACAATGTGGCAAAGGAGAGTGTAAACTCCTCGTAACAACAGTTGGCATTGTCTTTATGTTTTCGTTTGTTTCCTTTGACTCAACTCTCCAGCCCTGACGGATGAGGGGATGGGTGGAGTGTATTTAACCTTCATTTGATGTGTCAGCTTCTGGGCTCAACTGGTAGTGCTCTCTCTGGAGTGTGCAGGTCCTTGCAGGGCCGGGGCAGAGCGGAGGTGGTGGGGGAGTCCCACTCCAGGCCGGGGTCTGGCTCTGGGGACAGCGAGAGGAGCAGTAGTGTTCCTGCATCTGAGGAGCAGGCCGAACACAAGTCCTCCGAGGAGAAGTTGAGGCTGCCCAACTTGGCCAGCGAGTTGGACCGCTTCAGCCTCGAGGGCACGGTGAGGCCTGCCAGACGCATGCGGGTCTCGATCTCCTGCGCCCTCTGACGCACGAGGCCAGGTTTCCCCCTCACGCTGCGCAGGCTGTCACTGCTGGAGCTGCGTGTCAGGGTGGAGCCGTGAGGCGAGGAGGTGGGTGTGAGCAGCCCAGACCCCACCACCCCCAACAAGGCTTCATTGCTCAGTGGCACCCCCAGTGGCTCTAACCGCACTTGGCATGGTGTAGAAGATTTAGGGAAGCCGGAAATCTGCTCTTCTTCCTCAGTGTGAAAAGGGCTGCTTTCAGACATTTGGCATGCGTGCAAAGGCTTCAGACAAAGCAAGCTCTCCTTGGGTAAACCTGAAAGTCTCTCTAGTCTCTCTGCACGTCGGCGGACCAGCCCAGACCTCTGCAGCTGCAACAGGGTCTCCTGTTGTTGGCCAATGTAGCAAGCCACAGCAAGCTTCTCTTCCTCCGAATCCATTCTCATCAGCTCAGGGAGAGCCACTGAAGCAGCTGCATATTTACTTTTCTGACTCTCAGTCTTTACCTCAAATAAATCCCCGTCGTCCTTCGGCTCCGGAAAGTGCAGTGAGTCTCCTGACCGCTCGTCTCTGTCGAGCAGAGCTGTGGGTGGGGAGGCAGCACAGTTGGCACAGTCACACAGAGGGCCACAGGGGCGCAGCAGTCCAACTGAAGACGGGAGGCCCTCAGAAGAGCTATGGGAAAGTGGGAATGAAGCACTTGGGACTTCAGGAGGACTGGGGTTAAGGCAAAGCTTAGAAACCAGGGGTGGAGAGTCTTTTTTCAGCTTGGACTTAGAATCACTCCAGGACAGCGTAGAAGCATCAACTGGAAGAGGGAGGGAGGAAGCTTTTTCCTAAATAAAGACAGGAAAGAAAAATAAATGTCGGAGGGAATTGGTCATTTTTACTGGATTCATGAACGCGGTAACATCATTTTCATTCTAAAATGTAGGTTAATTATATAACTCAAACTTACATTGAAGTTACGTGGCGTGCTCAAATGGTTGTTATTGTTGGAGTTTTCATTTAGGGTTGCCAGGTCCATCCCATTACCCTCAGTATCCCCTTCAACCTCCACATCTTGCGTTTCTTCTCCTCCGCCTCCTTCTCCACCCCCTCCATCATCTGGTTGCATGAGCACCTCCATCTCTGCCTCCTCCTTTTGCACCTCCTCCTCATCCTCCTCCTCCACTGTGCTAAACTCCAGCCTCAGACGCAGCTCCTCCAGGGCCTCAGGGCCCCGAGAGCTTGTCTGGGCAGCAGTCCCATCTGCTGTCGGCCCTAAGTGGGGGAGCGGCAGGCCTTCACGGCCATCAAAGGCCTCATCATCAAGCAGAGCGTCCCGCTCCACATCTTCGATTTCTATAAAGACTTTTTCCATGCCGAGAAGGGGAGGGCCGCGCACAGGCGTGGATGGTTCGCTGTCCAGGGCCGAGTCAGAGAGCCGGCGGAAATAGTAGTTGTTGTAGGCCGGGTCGATCTCCAGTGCAACAGCCCTGCGCGGGGAAGGACATGCAGCCCCCTTATCAGACAGTGCCTCCTCACAGCAGGGAGACATCCCTGGCTCTGGAGTCAGGTGGCCCCCCTCCTCCCCTCCACAACACTGAGACAACCCCTGCTGCCCCTCTGCCATCTCACAGTCTGCGTCTGGATGCCACAGCTTGTTGTGGCGCTGTTTACTGGAAGCAGAAGGCAAAAAGCAGAAGTCGAAAAACGGGTCCATGGAGAGAAGACAACTACAAAACAACACTACACACAACCACACACACACACACACAAGGGGCTGTACCTAGCATCCAAGATGCCCTCGTACTCGGCCAGCTGCCTCATGAAGCCTGCGTTGGGTCGTGTGATGCTCCTCTTTTGCTTGACAAAGTTGTAAGCCTTCTCTAGCGACCAGCCGAACTCCTTCATGGCGTAAGCGATGACGGTGGAGGCAGACCGACTGACACCCATCTTGCAGTGAACTAGACACTTGGAGCGGTTCTTTCTGTGGGGGAGGATTTTTGAAAAATAATCATAAAAACGTGGTTTGACAAAATACGTTTTCACTCGAGGTCCACTCAACATCTATTTCTAGAGGTTCCAACAGCATCTCCTGATCTGCCTCAGCGCTTGTTCAGACTGCTTCCAAGGTCAAGAATGAACTTTCACAGAGTTAAAATAAGTCCACAATATTACCCTGATAATATAGTCTAATTAAATATTAGTGAAATGTGTGGAAATATGGGAGCCACTTATTTAGTCAGAGAAATGATCATAATTATCTTTTCAACTACTGGTAGAAAAGTTCTCTGATCCCCCCCCAAACAAAGTTAATGTGTGAACTGAGATGTCTTTATAAACTGATACATATACATGAGCAACATGTTTTCTTTTCCACTCAGGACTCACTTTGCTTTAACAAGGAAGTTGTACGTCTCATTCCAGTGAGCCAGGAGGTCAGTGGCGTCTTCATCGTAGACGCGTATGTTGTGATAACTGAATGTGCCTGGAAAGAAATTGTCTATCTCCCTGGTAACGTTGAGGATGTAGCCCACCCTGGGGAGGAAAGATAATGTTAACTCATCAACAACATTCTTTCTGGCTCAAATCATAAGGAAAATATGTTTTTTTTGTATGTGGTTATCTTAGCTCCTTCATATTATAAAACAAATCACCCTGACTCTTGGAGCTCCTCCAAATTAGACGCATTCCATTCGGATCCCTATAAACACAAGAAGATAAATATTGTTTAGATTGAGTGTGTTTTCAAATCTTTGTAAGATTTTTCTTACTCCAAAAACAATGTATTTCACATGGAAGCAGTTTTCCTTTAGGATGGAAGGGGAACAGTTATTCACAGAAAACAACAGCTGTAACAGACGTTTTGGTGAATGTAAGAGACGGTGTCGGTTGTCTCACCAGGTAGACGTGGTCAAAGATGAGTGTGGCTTTGTCCATCTGACCCAGAATCAGCAGCATCTCATTGTCGATGAACTCTTTGTACTCCTTCAGGTTACAGTTCATGTGTTGCTCCAGCTCTGTACGGATCTGACAAGAGAATTATACAGTATGTTTTGATTTATGTGTGGAGTTTTCTTTGTTGTGTTAGGTTTACTTAAAAAAATCTTTCCCTGAAAACTATACACATTTTATGTAACTGTTAAAACACTGAAAGTGACTAAAACACAACAGAGCCAGAGAGTTTGGGTGGGCAACAACATACAGTAGACAGGTAATAGTATATCTTATACATAAGTCCATAAAAGTCTGCAGTTCCTTATCTGTCGGCTTTTTTCAGATAAGGAAACTCAAGCTGTTGTTGTAAAATACCCTTCTCTCATCTAGTGGCTATTATTTATGTTTATGTGTAGCATACAGTTTGTTCCCTGGTGAAATAAGTTATTTGTATTACATTTTTTTAAATATTTCAATTTGACCATAAGGCCTTGGTGTGGTACATTCCCAAACACATATGGTGATACTATGTATCTATCTTTTTAAATGACAGTTGTCAGAGGATAAAACAAATAATCTGTTAAACTTTACAAATCCAGACTTAAACAACGACATAGCGTCAGTGCTGGAATTATTTTTTTTGAATCAGGTTAAATCAGATTGGTCATGCTGTTCTTTTTTTAAAATAGCGTAAATTAGCGTTAATTGGATTATTCTTAATTTTTTTCCAAATTATTTTTCCGGCGATAACGTCATGAAATCATTAAAATTTTCATTTGAAAACCTCAATACAGCCCTATTAAAAAATGAAGCCACGAGAAGGAAATGCAAAGCAATTGTTTATTACAGTGTGTACTACTACTACTGTATATTTACCTCTTTACAGGTGATGTTCTCAAGGTCCCGGCACATCATGATGCTTCTGAGCTTGGCTTTGATAAGGCACCCTGT
The DNA here is from genome assembly GCA_943593645.1 of Bovichtus variegatus. Taxonomy (NCBI): domain Eukaryota; kingdom Metazoa; phylum Chordata; class Actinopteri; order Perciformes; family Bovichtidae; genus Bovichtus; species Bovichtus variegatus. The sequence continues at coordinate 17,671,918 of CALSCE010010657.1, read as the reverse complement.
CCTCTCTCTCTCTGAAGGCCTACCAAAGATTAAGTCTCGTTAAAATCTCAGCACACAATCCCAGTTGTTCCTGAAATGTCAAGCCATCTAAACAACAGGCGAGGTGTGATTAGTCTACGTGTTTACATAAAGAATCAGATTTAGGTTTGTGTTGACTGACTTGTCGACAAACATGGTGGGCGAGTCCGGCCGTGTGGTCTCCAAGTCCTTCATGGCGTTCCACTCGTTGATGCAGCTCTGTTCTGAAGCAATGCAGCTCTCATAGTAGCCCATCCAGGTGAGAGCCATGCCTCCAGGGAAGTAGTTATACCTGCGTGACACCTCGCATGCCTTGTGCAGCACCTGCAGGGCTGACCTAGATTGTGTTTGTTTGCAATGATAAAAGTCATAGATGTAGATGATTAAAGTCAAAGTCTCATTTTCTGAGGTATTTTCGTAAAAATCATCAAATTGCTGACATTGCCAGCAGTCAGTTAAAGGGCCGATGCAATCCTCTGCACATGCGTCTTCATGTCAGCAGGTGGCAGAATGAATCAGCACTGCCTCAACCTGCCTCACTGCAGCAGAGCGGCACATGTGTTTATCGGGAGATTTATTGTGGTGTGTCATGAAGCTAAACTTCTTTCGACAGCCACTGTGGCTCCAGAGGTCGTTCGTTACTCACCACATAGCCTGCACTGACACGGGTTTGAAGACGTGAGTCCGACTTGCCGTGTTCACAGTAAAACCCCTGAGGAGCACACAAAACAGATGGTCATTCCCCTGAGCACAGTGCAGCTATGTGTGTATCGTGTTCATCCCAAGTGGCAGGTGCAGCTGCAGTTTGGGGTAAAAAGGGAAATATCACTGCTGGGTTAAATGCTGCAGCTGTACAGCAGGGGTCACACTGACAGAGAGAACTCACCCATCTCCATCCAGATGGATCTTTGTGTCACTCCACAGAGGTAGTGCCATGCCGATCGAGCAGCTCTTGCTGGCAGAGGAGAGTGAAAATTAAATATCAGGAAAATAGAAGAAAAAAAATAAATCTACTTTTCTTTAAAGTGACCCATTTGGTAAGTCAAGAACATACATGTTTCTTTTCACATTAAAAACATAATCACAAAATAAAATTGCTAAATGTTTGTATTGCTCAATGAATATCTGTAAATCTAAACAATCCTCAGGCAAAGAAGTAACAAGTAAAAGCAGAATGAAGTTTTAAATGTTTGCTATTTTACACGTACAGCATACAGTACTTGAGTTGCCCTGCAGGGAATAAATGATGTGTGATTTACTGGAAACAAGGAAATATTTTATCCTTGGGTTTTTCTAGGTTTGGTGGTGTCATTGGTTGGGGGTGGGCTTGGCTAATTTAATTACATTTTTATTTTCAATTTTTTCCCTATTTTTTCTCTTTGCTTCTCTTCTTTTCTTCTACTGTGTTATTTTCTATAAGATTTAAAAAGAGAACGGTGTCTGTATTAGCTTTGGATATTCACTTATTACCTTTATATTGCACTCGTACATTAATAACGGACTCCACTATAAATAAAATGTTTAAACACAAGCAAATATTTTCTCCCTTTCTTACACGCGACTCATGTGCTGAACAAAGCATGATTGGATACCTGCGACGAGAGGGCGTGACAAGAAAAAACGTTCCTAACAGCTGTGTGTACAACCAGGAAATGCTAAAGCGAGACTAATGCTAACTGTATCGTAGTTTATAATCTATCTATGAAAAAAATACAATAACATGGATCAGCTGAGTTCAGAGCAGAGCAGGAGTAGGGTTAACTGCATTTTATCCAAAATCCAGCATACAGTTTTTAACAGCTTTTATCCATCATTATTATTAATTACATATAATTATAGATCCATGATTTGTTCTGTTGCTTTTTTATTTTTTTATTTACATTCTTTAAATAAAGCACCCTTGTGTGGTGCTGATAGAGAAAGGGGGGGATTGTAGGATGAACACATACGCCACAAGTCACCGGCAGCGCAGGGTGAACACGAGTTTATGCGAATTGGTCGTGTACAGTGGGGATGCACCGTCATTTGCTGACAGGGAAAAGAAAACACAAACTACTGTAATATTTTCTGTCTGTAGAGTGCATGTATAGCAGCTCTAGTCTACTAGAAACGCAAAGCAAATGGACAAACCAATGTATAAATGAAGCCCTGGGAGCTTTTTAACAGACTGGCAGACAGTGTTCATGAAACCCCACACACACAAAGACACTCTTACCTGTCTTTGCTCGTAAAGTCGATTCCCAGCAAGATGTTCTCTTCTGTGTCTTGTCTCCCACTGGTGTACACCACCACCATGTACCGCACACGATCTGACCATGCACTCTCCAGCCGCACCGCCTGGACAGGGAACAGACAATTTTACTTCAAATTCAAAGCCAGAACTATTTGGCTGAGAGTAAGAAATCCTGCTTCTTGTTTTTGTAGTAGTACGTGAGAGCAGCCAAGCAAAATACATTAAATTACTGTGGTATTTAAGGAAGAGTTTGTTTGAAATGTAATGGCATAAAAATGCTTTCATTGGGTATGATTAATACAAGACAATACCTGTCAATCAGTATCACACTTCAAACGTGCGGGTTGACCCGAACTTAATTCAAATGAAGAAATAGACCTAAATCTAGTGCGGCAGGTTTGTGCTTTTCATGCCCCGTTTACATAAGCGTTTAAAACTCTGATTGTACACAACAGCAAATGCCCTAGAGAAGCAAAAATGTCCAACGCACCGACCCTCCTGCTAAAATCTGTGCCTAACAAAGTGTCAAAGTTGGATGTGCAAAGAAAACTGGAATACAAATTTGATGTAATAGGGCAACCGAGTCCCCAGGATGTAAGAGAACACAGAGCTGGTAAACATAAAATTAAATAACTCAGCTTCACACACCACATGGAAACATTTGGTAACGCTCTCCTGAGTGCGTTCAAATCTGCTCTCATGAGCTAATAATTACAGTGAACAAATAAGCGTCTTAAGCGCACAATAAAAATGCATTCTGGAGGGTTTGTTGTCCCAGGTGGTTAGTCGCATGCCTGTATACGTGTGTGTGTGTGTGTGTGTGTTTTGATGTATGTATATACTTGTGTTGTCTCTCACCAGTTTGATTCTATCCTCCGAGCGAAGAATGTTTATCATCACCTGCAAGTGTTGAGGTAAGTCGCCTGTAGAAGAAGATCATAAAAAAAGTTCCATAACGAGCCGAGGGGGTTTGATGTCATTGAACATAAATCTGCCTCGACATGCATACTGATACATTTTGACGTGAATGAGCGGCTCTAAAGATGATTAAGTCTGTTTCACTTTGACAACACTGATATTAATGAAAACATAATGCATGCTGGGGACACAATGAGCTCATATAATTAAAGGCATTGCTGGAGTCTAGTGACGGTAAGTGTTACACTGCTCCCTAGTGTTTAACAATAAAGCCTTCCTCCTGGAGACATTCACATGCTTTTATATCAGCTGAAATATTTTCATTCAAGAGAAAATTAATTGACATTCAATTTCGAACTGCAAATTTATTAGCCACAAAACCACATTTCAAAAGCTTGTCTTTGTTTATTGTTGTTCACATCCCTCGGTGCTCCATGTGCCAGGTGTAGTGTAAGACATGTCGGTGAATATGGATAATAAAACAGGGTGTGGAGGTGGACCAACAGCAAAGCAAAGTATCAGCTGATTCCAACTGTGCTGAAATATGTCATAACAGGTAGACGAATCACTCAACCCTGGCTTTATAACTGGCATAAAACAGAAAGACTCTCAGCTTGGTCATGACTCATGTAGTCTTTGTAACTCATATCACTGTCTCTTCAGTAAAATCACAGTTGAATAGTAGTACTAGTATTAGTATGAACAGTATAAGTAAGTAATAACTATAGTAATAACTTTCTCTACAATTAACACAAAACTGTAAGGCCAACTACCTCATATGTTCCTGTGCAATTAACATACATGACACCAAAAACTGACACCTGAAAGTCATAGAGGGTATGCTGAGAATAGTGTTTTACATTTACCTTATGTGCCCTTCACTCCCATATCTGTTAGGTCAGTGAGAAAACCGATGACACACGAGGTAATGCAAACAATAAGGGCCTCTTCTAATCCTAAGGAAGTTTTGCTCAGTGTTACCATGTGCTGGATTTAAACGCTAATCTGCCTAATCTATACGTCTAGAACATACTTATCAAACGAAACAGCCTCCATCCTTCTCACCTCATATACAAACATCTGCTGTAGTGTTAGTGAGTGCAGCACAAACTCACATAACCTGGACGAGAAGTCTGACGAGAAGCTTGATAAGATCAAATCTACGGTTTGGGTAAATGATGTGATACCGGGGTGTGCTTTTTGTGTTTCTCACCTGCATGTTTGTGATGAGGATGTGCTTTCTGGCCCTGGTGACTGCTCCCCTGCTGCAGGAAGAGAGCAGCGCCCTTCACCATGAAGAAGCTCTCACTCAGGCTGCAAAACAAATGGGAGAGAGGAGTTACAAGCACTGAAGCATAAACGCTTTACATCAGACAGCACGCCGCAGAGCAACTCAGCACAATCGTTCCAGCTTGTTCGTTGGACAGCGAGGCTGAGAAGTGGGACACAAGACAAATGAAATATTCCGTTTTAACAGGATAGTTCAGTAGACACAGCCAGTGAGATGAACGTAAATCATGGCTTCCTGCTGCCGGTGAATTATCTCACCAGCTGAGTGGAAAAGCCCAGCTGCCACGTTACAGAGGCAGACCTCAGGTCCGCAGCAGCCGTGAATCAAGCTGTGAACCTGAATACTTATCTGGCTTTTTTCTGCTGCGTGTGCTGCAATCAGATTTGACTTGTCAGGTCTACGCTGGCTTGCTGTAATGCAAAACAGACCTAAATAATTGACCTAATGGCAGTTGTTTGTGATAATTAACTTTCACAATTGCCGAAAAGCAGCAATTACCAGTTCACACCACCTGCCTGTAAAAAACAAGAGTTTTTCAGGTTAGGCTTTGGTGCTGTCAACAGATGACATATGTCGGGAACTGCAATAAAACATAAGCAAGGATTTGCCTCTGGCCTGAATTCAATCATTCCATTCCACTGAAAAACAATGGGAGCACATTCATAAATCCACCTGCCAGCAGGGCGGAGCACACACGCACCATGTAGTGTGTGTGTGCAGTCTGGCAAACAAGGACATAATTAGGTAAGTACTGAAGTGAAGAGTGACAGGAGCAAAACAAAATCTAATGTCAGCTTTAAAGAGCAATACTGATGTCACCCTAATATTATTTTGTTACTGATGATACCTTAAGACTGACATGTCAGGAAAATCCTAACCTGCATCGTCATTTTGCACCACTGTAGTACTAAAAGTCTGTATTGCAGTATTATCATGAGGTGGGAGAATGCTGATTATTGTTATTGACTTAAACAGTATAGCGACACTGGAGCATATCCTCGAAAAATGTCAAACTTTTTTATATGGATACACCCACCACATCCCCAAACACACAACCCATTGACCAAATGCCTTTGGTTTAAACAGGTATCAAAGCAAGTCTTTCACTGTCACATTTCTGTATCCACATCTGAGACGGTTCCCTCACTCAGCTCTCTCTGATCAGACTTTCAAAACCCACGTACAGAGGAGCAGGCCGGGCCAAACAGATGATTTTGTGGGAACAATGGACTTCGTTTTGTGCATCTCACAATAACTTCCCTCCGCCCCCAGCACCACAGGGAAAAGTTACACATTGACAAAGAACGGGGGCGGACACTTCTCAACAAGAGCTTTTGTCTCACTTTGGTGGATTTCTGTTTCAGTCTCTGTTCTCTGTTTGAGATTTATGAGGCTGTCGGGAGGGTCCACTGTCAGGGAATGATGGATAATATGAGGCAAAAGTGGCAACCTAGAAACTAGTAACCCAACTTTAAGTCCTCAGATTAGCCTGTGATCCCTGATAACTTCCCAGAGAAAAACCCTTTAAAAGGTGCTTTCTGTAAATCAACAGCTGTGTCACTGATTTACAGGCTTTACCCAGACGTCATAATTAAACAGTCGGAGCTCTGCTGTCTCTTGACCTGCGGTACCCTGCTATCAACTTCTCCACAAACACTAGGGCTAAAAATACATCTGGTATAAAAGCAAACAAAGACCATGACAAAAAAGCCAGACAGCCTCAATGATTCCACACGATTACAATCTACAGTACCTATACCTTCTTCACAGACAGGAAGACAAAGATGAACAGTTGTAGAAGTATCACTAACACAGTGATTTGCGCACCACTGAATCTCAGCTACCTCAGCTACTAACTTATTTATGATTCAAGTCCACTACCTCATATCAGCTGGACGTGTTCAGTGACTGATTCAGTCCTCTGGCCGGAAATGACATCATAGTATCTGTTGCAAAACAACCCATCCAACATTCAAACATTTGACAGAATTAAATGTTACAACAAAGTAACAACAAATGATTTAAACTTAATTTCATATCCGTTCAAAACGATTACCACTGAACAGGAAGTCCAAGCCTTAGTCAGGTGTTGGAGCTCAAATCTCATCAGTGAAAGACTTTGACCCACAAGTTCAAACCCCATTGCAGAAGATAAACTTTAACTCACATGCGGTTTATCTCACTCTGGGTCAGCACGGCGTTCTCTACAAAATACGGTAGCATCTTCATCACAGCCTCCTGAATGGGTTCTACAACCAGATGCATCCTGTTGACCGGTACGAAACCCAGTCCTCTCCGGCGGGAGCTACCTCCTCTTCATCTGCCTCCAGAAACAATAAAGGAGCAAAGTGCAAAAGAAGAAGAATGGCGGTTCCAGGTCTTGCCTCAACGCTTTTGAGTGACAGACTGACTGACAGGCTGCCCTCATTTGCGCTGCTCAGTGAAGAAGTGCCGTCTGTTTAGATGCCACTCCCTCCGTTTCCTCCTCCTCCCTCATCTGAGCGTCTCTGTGTGTTTGAATGCGAGTCAGACTCCTGCCTGGAGGGACGAACTGCAGCCTGCAGGCACACACGACTGTGCCTTCAGTCTGTGTCACTCTCTTACAGTAAACTGTAGGTTACACATTCACAACCGTAAGAAAGACAAGCAAGAGCCATTTTCAGCCCTTTGTTCATGATGAGCACTTGGATACTCTCCTAAAGAGACACAAAGTCAATCACATACTTTCTTTTGCTTTACAACAAACACATGAAGAAAGAGCCAGAAGGTTACAGAGAACAATGACTTCAGTAGAATTCAAGAGATGGATTTCTCCTTCTTTCAGCACGAACTGTGAGATTCTTTACTTTCCTCATCAATCAGGTCTGACTCAGTACAAAGTGAACAACAGGTTTTCTCTTCAGCCAATGCAAAACATGTTTACTTCCAGCATCTTGTGTTGCTGTCCAACAAAACCTGTCTCTCCAAAAACCCACTGAGAGTGCACTTTTCTCTCTCTGTATTTTGGGGGAAAGCAAGACCACTTGCTCAGTTGGAGTGAAGACAAAAAATGCAGACGGAGGAATTTTGGCCAAAACTTCCTAAGGGGAAGTCTCCATGTGCATACCTTAAGGGTCAACAGAATCCGAGGTAGTGCCTCCGGGGAGCTTAACACATAGGCCTAGCATTGGTGGAAACGGCAGTGAGAACTGGCAATCTTCCAAAACTCCCAGATCTCATTATACCCAGTGACGGATTATTTTGTCTCTCTCCTTCAAGTGGCCAGCGCTGGCTGTCACTCACTTAGATGTAGCACAGACAAACCACAATGTGTTAGATTATTAGAGAGTACAACCATAGTAGAAAATATCCGTTATGTCTAATGCCTCTGCAACAACAGTGAATACTCTTTTGAGATCCATGGAAGAAAAGGTAAATACAGAACTGAAAGGAAATATAATCAAGCAATGAAAATTGAGCCGCAGATTAGTCTACTTGTGGGTTGAAAGCTTACATAGGGTATAACTTTCTTTCTCACTTTCCCTCTCTCACTAAGCATTCCCCCACACTGTTACACAATGAAGAGGCACGACTGTTAATCTGGGAGGATTTGCTGACAGACGTTAACAATAGCTCTGCGACACAGATAACAAGATATCTCTCCTCTTCTTCTCGATAGAGTGGTGTAAGGATGACACATTTTTGCAGGCCAGAAGTTAGCACCACACTGATTCCCTCGACAATAGACCAATGGGATTTTCCCACTGGATTATTGCAGAAAATAAACTCTGTGGCAAACAAAGGTTTATGACACTTACACGTTTTGATAATCTTCACAAATGAACACCACTTATATGATTTGTGAAGTGCAAACGCAATCGGCAGAAGTAAAAAGCTAACGCTAGGCTATAAACGAAGCACACCACGGTCGCATGACTTCACATCACCACCATTCTTCTAAAGGCGATGACTTTTAGTGGTCTCACTCAGCCACTTACCTTATTTCAGGCATCTAACCAAAAACCCATTGACTTCGAGACCAGAGGGAACCAGAAGTGCAACAATGCTGACTAATTTCCGGGTTTTAGGACTCATTCCTGCAGGACAACATTCTATAACACCTGGTCACTAGCAGACACTGTACTCTTCTACAAGCTGACGTGGGTTAAGTCATGTTCCAGATGGAAACTTGGAAAGCTCATTGTGTCAGGTGCATGGAGAAGGGAACTTGCACTGCATATGAGGTCAAGCTTTAGAAGCAGCAGGCAGGAATGATGGCATGTCAGACTTAAGGTATAGTTTGTTGCTGCAGCAGTAGCCAGATGGGTCTGGATGGGGCCACACATGACCAGGTGTCCTTAAAGCCACCGCTCTCATCGGGTCATCAGGTGTTTTGCAAAGTTAGAGAGGTATGCTGGATCACACTGAGGACTCACTCCACTCACCATAGGCTACACAGAGGCAGTAAGCACGCTGGTTTATTCAAGGTCTCAGAGTGTTTTGCACACACCAGCACAGTGAGGGGAAAAAAGCCTCCTCTTGGGGCTGCCAGTTGCATAATGCTGCCATTCTCTCACGAACACCCCTGAGGGAGAGAGGGGGGAACAAACCTCCTCAGGTGTCAGTTGAGTCACGGAGCGCCTCAGTAGAAAACACATGGCGTCGTCATGTCACTGAGGAACGATTAACCTACAATAAAGACCCAGAGATGGAGCTTCTGCTGCAGTTTGTCAGCCAATGTCTCTCCTATGCACGCATATTTCACGTTAAAATCCTGAGGGAGTATGTTCACATATTATGGCATTTATCGCACTATATAATCACTTCAAGTCTTGACAAGTGTGTTATTTGAGTGAGAAAGTGTTGCCGTGAGTTTAAACGGACTTCACATTTCTGTGCAGCTAATAATAATCTGCCGATCCTTCGTGTTATCCTCCGTTGCGAATCCCTCCTCCTCATTCCAAACACTGGACCCCATATCTACACACAAACACACATGCATAAACACACATTTTTGTCCAATTGAGTTTCTTGCCCAACTCTGCTGTCTACAAGGTGGTAAGATTAAATCATTCCTTGGTTCAGAGACACCGACACCTGCACAATGTTTGTGTTGGCCTCCATCAAATCCCTGAGCTTGTCATCTTCACAAGGTCAGTCGGGAACAGCAAGTGCAAATACTCCCATTTGGCAGTTGATGGCTATCCCTCAACAGATGTAGCTATCTATTTAGTGAACTAGATCAGTGCACCCTGATCTAAAGATAAATATGTCTGTCAAATAAAAGACAACTTATTATGCATTAATACTATAAAACAGGAATTTACTGGCAATTTAATTGCGTAACGTGGCTTAACAGCCCCTCAAGTGATCTTGTGGCAAGACAGGGCTCGCATCATGCACAGATCATTCTCACACATGCATTGCCCAGGGATATTGCAAAGGCTGTTGCATAACTGAAATAAAACTGAACTCTTAGAATGACGCATTTGCTTACTTGAGGGTCATAAGTGCTCTGTTTCTTCAAAAAAATCCTCTAGCTCAAAGATTATCCGTCTGAAGTTTTCAGCAATTATGATGCGAAAAATCAGACGCAAATCACAAAAAAAGACTGAACATTCATATCAGAACAGATGATTCTGTCAAAATTAATTACATATAAAGACCTACTTTGTCTTCATTGTCACCATCTTGACAAGGGGATATTATATGTGGGACCAAAGGACATGCTTGGCTATTACAATAGCTATTGTATTGATCTGATCTGAAATTAAATCTCTCCAGTAAACAACTTCACTGAAGTGGGGTTATTCACGCAGAACTGTTCAGCTCAATTTTAGGAATGCATGTCTCGAAAGCCAAATATTTAAGAACAGAACATTCACTATTAACAGTCAGACACCTGTAGAACAGATGCACAACACCAGGGCTGACCCCTCTTAGTCGAGTCGTTGACTATTTGTTTGTTTCGGTCTTAGTCGACTAACATTTCTTTAGTCGAATAGTAATTTTCTTGTGGTGATGAAAAATACAGACAAGTCTGTAAACATATTACTTGGGAGAATACTGCGAATAACATGGCTACTAGAATAGATGACTCTGCCAGCAAGAGAGACAGACAGGTGTTTTATTACACTGACGCTTAGTTGTCCTCATTTGCTGATGCCAGCTAGTCTGCCTCAACTCCAGATTTCACCGAATGACTCAAAGACAGATTCAGTCAATCAGTCAACAACACCTGTGTATAAACTTTGCGTTGCCAAGTACCATGCAACAGAAGGGCCCAGCTAGACTTAAAGTAAACTTACCTCTGATTTATTCGCCGTTCATCTTCACTCCCAAAATCCTGCAATACAGATAAGGGAAAAAATATTATTACCACATTGAATGGCATTTCAGCATTTTGGCACCAATCATAGGCATTGTTATATAAAATTGACAAGATAACCCACAACTGAGATGCTACACATACATAGTACAAGTGATTACAAAGATGCTAAATCTCAATGTTGCTATACTTTTATGGCAGATACTGCTACTCATGTCATTACATGACCTGAGAAACTGAATAATGATTGCAACAGGCGATACAAAACCTCATGTGTTCACCTATTCCACACCCTCAAAGAAGTGAACTTCTCTATGTAGTGAAAATAAGCTCACTAATGTTTTATGACAAAGCGATTGTCGGCAGAGGAGAATAGTTTGACTTCAGCATCAAGAAGAGCAGAAAAAACGAATCCCACTGCAATCAAAGTCAATCCTGCCTTGTTCTCAAACTGCTGTCATATATGGTGCTGCGAGCAAATACCAATGAAGTCACTGCAAATGCAGGTGTGTGTTATATGCATTTAATAGGATCCACACCACCTGGATAAGCTTGCAACACAGAGGGAGCAGACATGACTTGAAAGCTCCTCAACGTGAGAAATGACTAAAATAGCATAGAGGAAAGCAGTCTGCAAGAGATTACATGCGAGGGTATAATAGGGGCTGAGTAAAGATTGTGCCAAGTTCAGCTGACCAGCCTGCACACACTGCAGCAATCAAAGTCAGAAGCATTGCTTTAGTTTGGTCACAAACTCGCCTTTTTTGTCTGAAGAAAACACACTACTTTAATATAATTTGGGGCATATTGCCAAGTAACAGTTAGGGAGGATGAGGGAAGACGGAGAATGCAGGAGCATGTTAAGAGGTTTGCTTTGTCTGGTAGTTTAGCACTCAAATACAGCAGATTTCTCTATTATATATTTCTCGATCAATTAAAAATACTTCAAAAATGTGTTAAAATTCACAAGTGACTCCGACTAAAAGTAGACTCAGTCATTTAGGAAGAGTAAACTGACACTAGCCACTGTCAAGGAAAGTCTATAGGCACAGATGTACAGCTGCAGCAAGTCAAGTATACTCAGGAGGAAACGAAATAGAAATGCTATGACATGCAGAAGAATGAGTCCCATTCGATGTAAGAAAATCATTCTGCAAGAGGAGCATGTAACACTGCATGACTAACTTTCCATTATTGTGTATTAGGTGAAATAATCTCACACCTTAACTGCCTCACACGGTAGTACTCCACCACCCCACCCACCCCTCATGAGTAGATGACATCATAGCTGCAGCAGCAGCTTTATCTGTCACAGCTCACCACACTGCTGGACTACACCACCCGCTCCAGAGAAGACGAAACCCAGTCCAACCAGCAACACTAACTCCTTCCTAAGGAGCGATCTAATTGCAATAAGCAACAATCATGTATGACATTTAAGGTTTTCAACATGCTGTGAAAATAAAGTTGCCATCTGTAGCTCAAACATTGATGCAGAGCATAATGAGGTGAGCTCTCCTGTTTACAGCTGGTGGTTAGCGCCCTCGTCTGGCAGTGCAGACCAGGAAAATACTTGTACTTGAAAGTAGCAGAGGAAGTTATCTTTGAATGATAATAGTTTTGAGGCCAGTACAATCACTGTTTCTTGCTGTGAGTGCCCTGAAAACTAACAGAACAAACTGTGACGATCTGCTGCGATAGAGAAGTATGTGCAAAGCTTAAAGCTATGTCTTCTCCTCCCATATGGCTGTTTATAAACTGGAGATGTCATACTTCCCCATATTCACAGGAGGAACCACATTAGAAATTGACATAGAAATACGTAATGATTGACGTGTAATTGACTGACTTATCTCTGATGTGTTGCCTGCTAAAGAGAACATAGTTTAATCAAGCCACCAGACTAAAACATCACTATCTCAGACGTAATGTTAATACATTCGTGTGCATTTAGCAGTGTTTTGACTGCAGTGCCCTGTTACTGCTGTGCCAGACAGACTGTGTGATATAGCTGTATATATGTTGAAGAAAAATACGTTATTTCCAATGTCAGCCAGTCACATCATGACCAGCTAACGTAAGCTACAGCTTATACCATTCATAAGGCACTTGTCAAACTCAGCTAGCTTTCTTAAATTAATTCCACATTTAACAGGTGTGAGGATTTTTTAAAATAATTTAATTTAACAATGAGAACATCTATATTGACATATGTGGTGGCCGGCAACATCTGAGTATCAGTCGCGAAGGCGTTTGCTAGCAGCCGTTAGCGGAAGACCTAGCTAGCATAACGGTAACTAACGGTGCTCCTTTAGCTTCCCTCAGCGGGCCTTTCCCCGGCAACATCCCCCACATCCTCCGCCTGTCCACAAACACCTCACCGCACCGGAGCATCGTTTTTGTTCACCCAGGACCAAACTAACCTCCCCCGCGGTCGTGGTTGCTGTGCTGGCGGTGGATGCGGCGCTCGGGGTCGGGGACCGCTGCAGAGTAACCAACGCCATGGCTGGAAGATGTGGATCCACCGGCCGGCCGCTGGCTGGGCCTGGTGAGCTGCTAGCTGCGGAGCTAACGATACATACAACTGATGGATGGACGGATAGATGGAGCGAGAGGAGCCGTATTATCCTGCAGGCACGGCTGTCTGTGCAGGAAGTGCTGCCTTCAAGGCCCCGGCCATCCTTATGGCACTTGTAACTATATAGTAATAATAACCACTAAACAACAACAATAATAGGGCAATGCAAGTTCATTTGTAGGCTATTCAAAGTGCTTTAAATAAGACTTAAAAGGCCATTAAGACAAGATATAAAAGACAGACCTATGAGTAGGATTTAACAAAATAAAACTAGATTGTATTATAATAAAAATAATACACTTTATTTGTAGTTGCCACCATGCAAGAAATGCATTACAAAGGGCTTTACAATGACGGAAAATACACATAGAATAGACATAAAAACAGGGATAGAATACCAAATCATTTGAACAATAAATAATTACAATAACTGCGATAACTAAATGCAGTTACAGTGCAGTGCTAGGTAGTAATACTAATAAATAATAATAATAATTGTAAAAAGTACGGTGATAATATTGTTTTTTTCGTGTCTGACCAAGTTATAGCAATATAATATGCGTATAAAATATATATGCATGTGGAAAATGTCAATGTGTTCCTCCGTGGCGACAATTTAGCAAGCTATTCAAATAATTAGAGAAATACAATCATTTAAATAACAATCCTTAACCCATAGAACTCCCTCTGCGATATAGAAAGGCAGGCCTGTGACATTAACAGGTGAATACGTGCATGTCCAGGAGGATATAGTGTGAGCAGGCACTTGGACAGAGAACTGGACTGTGAAAGATAAATACTATGAGCTGAGCAGCTGCTGTCTCCGCCCCTCGCCCATGTGACAGCTGCAAGGCTGCACCCGAGGGTGAGCTGAGCTTTAGTTGAGGTTTTGTGAGTTTGGTCAAACTTCAACTACTCCTGCGGTAGTAGGCGAATACAAGTCTGCAGGTAAAGCAACACTTTTTGGAAATCATATACAGAGTTAATCATGTGTACTATATGTGTTCTGTTATGCAGCTTTTACACAAGTCTTGAGTTTTCACGTCAGCGATGCTGCTTCTCTAAACTAAGGTTTATCTATCCGACATGATACCTGCTACGTTACATAATGCACTACTCTCTATTATTAGCTGTAGGCTATAGTATGTAAAGGTTTTACTTACAAAGGTTTTATTTACTTGCAGTGCAGAATTCAGCTAACCCCAATCTTATAATTGTCCAACAGGTTTGCACAGTTGGTAATATTTATTATTTTGATGTTATAAAGACTCAGCAAACTTCTAACTTGTTCTTCTCAATACTATTACGACTAACAATAATAACAATACATATTTTTAAATAATGCATTGTTTAATGATATAGAAATAATAACAGAATTATATATTTTTGTCCAATCATATCCAATCTAGTATATTAGAATACAATGCAATGCAATAGAGATCAAGGTTGACCTGTTTACATGCAAAAGGCCGTTGTGTGTGAGTAAGTCTTGGAGGTAAATGTGTTGTGTCTCGTGTTAATCCAGATATGAGGGTGGCAGTAATTGGAGCTGGAGTCATCGGCCTGTCAACTGCTCAGAGCATCTACGAGCAGTATCACTCCATCGTCAGTCCACTGACCATCGAGGTGTATGCAGACCGCTTCACTCCACTGACCACGAGTGATGGAGCTGCTGGCCTCTGGCAGCCCTATCTCTACGATAAGGGCAACGTCCAGGAGACGTAAGTGCATTAACTCTCTTTCGATTCTCCACTTTATCCGCAAAAAGTGGCCAACATGTTAATGTCGTATTTGTACTCACATTTAGAAAATGGAATAAAGAGACTTTTGACTACTTGCTGAGCTGCCTCAGTTCGTCAGAGTCCATACAAATGGGTATATTCCTTCAGTCTGGCTACAACCTCTGCACTAAACCAGCCCCAGTGAGTAGTGCTTTGTTCTTGGAGAATGCACTGTCAATCGGTCCTCGAAGATAAGATTTGACCTTGTTTCGGAAGCTTTTACAACAAAGATTAAAGGCACTTTACATTTGTAGATATAGTTAAAATGTAACCTTGTATGTCTTGTTCATTAATGTATCACACACCAGGCCATTCGTATTCAGCCTGACTTTGTTCAGCCACACAAAGTTGATTGCCTGCAGTGGTTGTAAAACAATAAGAGAGAGGCCAAGGGTTTATACTCAGACTCGGGTTAATTGGGATTCTGCATTGTTACAGCAACAGCCAGGACATGTTTAGGACATAAATGATGTGATCTTGACTTGTTTTTGATTGCAGGATCCCTCATTTAAGGACATCGTCCTGGGCTTCAGACAGCTCACAGAGCGAGAACTGCAGATGTTCCCCGGATACAAGTAGGTTTCTTGCTGAAACTGTCATGAAAGCAAAACGCTGAAAGAACATAAAGCATGGATGAAATAATTAGTTAGTTAGTTAGTTAGTTAGTTAGTTAGTTAGTTATCTGTTTCCAAACATTTGACCTTTCCCCACATTGGATTTCAAGATGCTGCTGTATTTCAAACATCAAGCATACGTTAAGACATATTCCAATAACCCATGTACAAAGCTAAAATAAAAACATGTAATTCTATATAATACAGCTACAACATTTCAGGAAAAAAATGCTTAGAGATAAAGAAAGAAAGAAAATAAAGAAACTGCTCATGCCTATTTGTATCCTCGTCTCCCATGCTTTCTCCAAGCAACTTAGATGTTTCATATGTGAAAACTCAGTCCAAGCACATCATTGATGTTTAGAAAATCTATTTGTTTTTATCGTACTAAACAATATATTGCGTGGTTCCCAATAAAAGATACAAATATTTGTGATTATGTCTCCTCTAAAATGTCTAGTCATGGGTGGTTCAACACTGCGCTCATGTTGGAAGGTAAAACATACTTACCTTGGCTGATGGATTGGTGAGTGATGAACTTATCTCTTTCCATGTTGTAATAACCTTTTTTTTCAACCATAACTTTACTTGAAGTCCTGAGTTGAATTCAGATAATAGCATCTGTTTGCAACATCATTTATTACGCAATACAAAGATGAAAGGAAGCACCTTTTTACTTGTTATATACATTTTATATTAATTTTACTTCCTAACTTTCCGTCAGGGATCAATAAAGTGTTATCTTATCTTACATGTTCAACACATGGTCTCAATTGAAATAGGCTGTCTGTCTAAAGTTTTTTTTACCGTTTACTATATTCTGTGTTAATCATTTTGTACTGTTGTCTGACAAAAATTTTCCCACAATGCAAAGTAAAAATCAGTTAATGTTCAATCAGGGAACACTAACTGATCACTAACTACTACTACAACAATACATTGTGCCGGCTGGGAAAAAAGGGAAATTTAGACAGCTGCCGAAATGGGAATGACCTGATTAGTGTCTGAAATGCTAAACCCGACACACTAGATTGTCTTTAACACACACTTCCTTATGCACTGTGTAATTAATTGTAAATAAATGATGTCCTAATATGTTGTTTATAATAACTGGTTCTTAATCTTGGGTAGTTTCAGTTTAACAGAGGTCAAAAAGTCGATTTTTCAGGAGTCTTTTTTTAGCGCTCATAATCTATATCTATTCTCAGGTTGCAAAAGAGGGGTGTGAAATTTTATCAGAGGAAAATAGAGTCCTTCAAGGAGGTTAGTGAAGGTTTTTCTATTATGTTTTATTTATCATTTAAGAAATGCTTTTTATAAAGTCTGTAAAAACAGCCAGATTGTTATTTTCCTACTTACAGAAATACTCTCAAAATGTTATCACTTGTCATATTTGTTATTTTTTATTGTGCTTCCCCTGTATTTAGCTGGCAGAAACTGGGGCAGACGTGATAATAAACTGCACTGGGATAAGATCAGGAGAGCTCCAGCCGGACCCTGAGCTCAAACCAGGCCGGGGGCAAATAGTGAAGGTGAGAGGAAACAGGTTCAAACGTCTGTAGATAGTTTATATTACCAGCTATAAAGGAAATTGGTGTTATTCCTTGTTATTCCTTTGTTTTTCAGGTGGATGCTCCGTGGCTGAAGCATTGGATTCTTACCCACAATTTTACTGCAGGAGTCTACAATTCACCATACATCATTCCAGGGTAGTTCTACTGACACAAAACACTCATGAATGCTGAACTTTAGGAACAAACTTCTCCGTTAGTGTTTGTAGTGAGAGTACTGTGGATTTTCAGTGTCATGCACGTAATGCATGTCGCCAGCAAAGGTTGCCGTGTCAGATGTATTGTAATTTGAGGTTACAGGGCTTCTTGTACTCAGCCAGACAGCGTTGTCTTTCCGTCTGCAGGAGTCGTCTTGTGACAGTCGGTGGGATTTTCCAGTTAGGAAACTGGAGTGAACAGAACAACTCCACCGACCATAAGAACATTTGGGAAAACGCTTGCCAGCTCGAGCCAAGTCTCAAGGTCAAATGATATCCAAATGTTGTTTGTCTAAGAGCCCATAAAAAGACTTTCTGTGTCAACTGTAATACATTATTTACAATGAGTCTTCTGTGATAAAGTATTTAACATTTCATATATTTAGAATACTTATTCTGAAATGTAGTCCTCAAACATGGTAGTGACAAGGAACAATTAGATTTTATAACATTTCTACCTTATGTCTTGTTTTTACCAACCTCAGCATGCCAGGATAGTGGAGGGCTGGTCCGGACTCCGGCCTGTTCGCAGCAAAGTCCGGCTGGAGAGGGAGACCATGCAGTCCGGTGCAGCTAGAATGGAGGTAAACTTTGAAAGCCCAGTTTCATTTTGAAAAGTTTTACATTACTTTAAATGGATATTTCGGTTCATTCAACTTCTGAAACATCATGGGTCTCATTCAGGTGATACACAACTACGGCCACGGCGGTTTCGGACTCACCATCCACCGCGGCTGCGCCCAGGAGGCAGCGAGGCTCTTCGGTCAGATCGTGGAACAAAAAGGAAAAGGTCCAAAAGCTCGCTTGTAAATTTAGGTCCAGTAGCAGTAATTGTTGCACAAACTGTTCCTCCTTATAACTAACATTCAAAGCAAACAGATATTCAGTATCATATACCTTTGGGGCAATTACATCACTTTAAAACAATGTTATGTCTCTAACTTGTATGTAACTCTAAAGAGGAGACACTAATTAACAGGTGGCTCATTCACATGTAATCAAACTTTAATCCGTAGGAGGTTAGGGTCATTTAAAGAAGTATATAAAGTGCACATATCTTTGAAAATGTTCTAATTAAATGTGAAGTAGACAACAGTTTAGTAATAAATAACAACATGAATCCACTGTTCTTTTTGAAAGATTATTTACTATAGTATCATACACATTTACATCCAGTGCATTGACAAGAATCTGTGCACACAGACACTTAATGCAGCACTATATCTCAAACACTGGCAGGTAAACAGTCGGCTTGCTGGGCCTGTACTAGTTAATCTCTCTTTTTTTCTTTTTTTTTTTTTTTTTAACAAAACTTTGCTCAGTGTGTCACTCAGACTGGGCAAAGTCTGTCTCCACATCACCTTTGTTACAAACAAAAGCAAAGACAACAACTAAAACAGGTATTGATACATTATTTACAGAAAGACAGAATGTAACATCCTGCTAAATGGTTGTGTATATGCATGTGTAGGTCAGCCTCAAAGTCTGGTAGAGTAGAGCGAGAGACGCAGCGTTTATAGATCGTGACACTATATACTAACGTTATTGTTATTTTTAAATCGTCTAACTCTTACTAACTAGGCTGAGTCTGCTTTGGGTGATGAAAATACTCAGATTTAGATTTACTTCAACATTAACTTACATAATAGTGTCTTCAAATGCAGCCCAGGATCTGTGGACTCCTTCCAGCTGTGTTATATTTATGAAATATCGTCGACTGTATGATGTAACTGATGTTATTATGCTCTGATGAAGGCTTCGGCAGATTTTTCAGGCTGTTGTAAACAATATGGCCACGTAATGATATTCCTTTCTTTAGCAGAACACAGATGTCATCAATAATACTGACAGCAGAGAAAAGAACATATTTAACACAGGGTTTAACGCGGTGACTTACTGTGCAGCATGTTCTTTCACAGCTTCACACGAGTGAATCTTAAATGAAGTAAACTCAGACCTTATCTAATCTAATGGTCTGTTGATTTGACGATGTGGAACTGTGCCTCACTCCAGAAATGCACATTTTAAAAAGTAAAAGTTGAGGTATTTTAATAGACAATTTGTGTGCACAAGATGATGCTCTTTCTTATCTGTTTGCTAATAGACTCAGCTTTTTCAAAGGGGTAAGAGAAGGTCTCTCAAACACAAATACAATAGGTAGTTTTAAGGCTCTTTGAAAAGAAGGTTGTTATTTGAAGCTAACACTTTTACCCTCGTTATTACCCTTTGCTTCCCTTGAATTAGAAAAGCAGGATTCAAATACTTTGTTTAAAGTATTTGAATTCTCACTTGTTTAAGAATGTTTCACATTTCACCCACCATTTATAATCTCAATCTTGCACTTGTGTAGGCCATTTGGTCTTTCCAATCGCCCGTGTGCAGTTACTCAGTGGCAAAATTGTGACAGCAATGGTGGCTGAAGACTATATAATAAAATATATATAATTGTGCTGCCTGGCCCTCTGAAGCCACTGTGTTGCCTAAACTGAAGAGTCATAGGATGGGACTGGAGATGGACACCGAAAGCTGGTTCAGCTTTTTTTTTGCCTCTCCTCGCCTCTTTTCCTCACTGTGGTCGCCTCTCTCAGTTGTACTGCAGCCGAGGTGTCCTCAGCCCTGAGAGCCGGTGCTTGAGGGATGGTTTTCCCCTGAGCTTTGGGAGGGGGCCCGGCCCACCATCTCCTGGCCCCACTCGCGATGAATGGACTCCTGCAGGCCCCGGCCTGTTGTCTCAATTGGCAGTGCACAGGAGGCGATGGCAGCCAGGAGGCAGCAGCAGCAGTACACGGACAGAGCCAGGTACACAGATGACTCCAACATTACCTGCAGGATGGAGCCCAGGGACGAACAGAAATGAGCAACTTTCACGTGTTGTTATGTGTTTAAATGAGCTTAAAGAAGGGTGGTACCTGTGCAACGAAAGGTGTAATGAGTGCGCCGACTCTGGCCATTCCACTGCTCGTTCCCAGACCTAAAGCCCTGGTCGCTGTTGGGTATACCTGCAGAGTTTCAGAAAATACTGAATAGGCTGCCCTGATGCTCCCTTTGCCCGAGCTATTGATTTGATCTGAACTCCCTGCTCTCTGGTTGGATATCTTACCTCTGGAGTGTACACATAAGCAGCCTGGAATCCTCCTGCGATGAAAGCTCTGGCGATGAATATTAACACTGTCATGGATGCTCTGCAACACAGAAACCAGTAACGCTGGATAAACGGTGGATCCACAATATCATGTTTAACGTTCTCTTCAGCCTCCACCTTACCTCCCAACACAGCCATAGAGGGGAATGATGCACATAGAGAAGACGAAGAAACACAACGCCATGGTTTTCCTCCTTCCCAATCGATCAATAGCCCACAGTGTCACCAGCAGTCCTAAGTGACAATGTACAATATAAAAAAAACTGGCTTGCTCTTTATTTCACAGTGCATTAACTATACAGATTGTATGCTATTACTTATTACTATGACATTTTGAAACGTCATCACAGGAAAAGCAACTGAAACTTAAAATGTTAATGATGGCTCCATTTTATTTAGGTTCGCGAGTAGTTTTGTCAGCGCGCCTGCAGGCCAGCAGGGCCCCTGGCACACCTTAATTGTATGCAACCATCATTAATGTAACTATTAACACTTTGCCAAAGTGTCCCCTGCAAGAAAGCACTATTATTATTATTATTATGATGATGATTTACTAAGTTGTTGCTTGTTATTGTTATTAGTTAACTGATCTTTTTGCTAATCTGTCCCAGAAATGCCCTGAATAAATGTAGTCACATGTGTAATAATTACATAGCATTTAGCATTATTATGATGACCTTTATAATTACACGTAAATAATGTAGCAATAGGCGCAGCAACTGATAGGCATTTACTATATAATTATCCAGTATACATACAGTACACAGTATAATAACTTACTTATGAGAAGAAACAAACAAACAACATAGTACTTATCCCTTGATAATTACCATAATACATAAATGAATTTGTGTTGTTGATGTTTAGTATTGTCTAATGCATTTAAATCTAGTAAATATAAAGTAATTATAGTACAGTGGAAAAAACTTGGTAAGAAGAAAACCATATATTAATAATGAACTGACTTTGTGAAGACACAGTTAATTAACTGATGTCTACCTGGGAATTCAGATAAGGTGGTCCACAGCAGGTCTTTGTAGTCGTCAGAGTTCAGATATTTACACTCCAAGTTGCATCGGAGCTCCATCTTGTTACTTTTGGACACTAGAGGGAGGTATAGAACCACAGAACAGGGGATAGTACACACCCAGCACAGTCTGTGATTTTGCAAAAAACATACAGTACAGTGTGTGTAGACCTTTCTCCTGGCAGACATTTTGACTTGGCACAGTGGGAAAAAAAGCACCGGTGGAACTAATTACATTAACGCTGGCTCTGTTCCATTACGTGTCACCGTAGCCATCTTTAATGTTATTAGTTACACTCGTGCCAACAACAAAAAGCAACAGGTTTTACTATTACATTACAGAAACATTGTTCATGAAAACCCCTGAAGTCAAATACAATTTAAATAATTAAATCATAACACTCTTTCTAGTGTATGTCCTTATTTATGTATTTTAAGATTTTCAATTATATTTGTATTATTATAATTATTTAATGTTGTCATTTAGAATATTTATGTTTCTCATTACATTGCGTTTTTATTTTTATTTTCATTTATTATGTTAGTTTGTTCCTGGCATGTACCTTTTTTTTGTTTTGCTAAATAGATTTTTGTGTAAAAAAAAAAAAAAAAAGATAAGTTACACCTGTGCCTTTCCTGCTAAGACATATAAAACTAGTCCCATACATTTATCTCCTGGGGGATTTTTTTTTTTAAGAAGTTCAATGACAATTAACTACTAAGTCTCTCCTATCAGTATAGCAAATAAAAATGTGTGTTGAGTGGGTGTGTGTGTGCGTTTGTGTGTGTCGTGTTGGAGCAGTGACTCACTTCCGCATGCACCTCCCTCCTGAAACAGCTCTGTAGTGAGCAGCACCAGCCCATAGTAAGAGAAGGCATTTGCAAACCTGAGAAGAAAGAGACACAGGCTCAAACAATGGTTGTTCACATGTCACACTAATGTGTCTGTGCACTTGGAGAACATTAAGGTTTTGGAAAGGAAAGACAATCATTGAGTCATGACTCATATGATGAGTGGGTGACGTTATCATTCACTCCATTTACCAAATAAACCACAGCAGAAGTGTAGTCCCGCGAAAGTGTGATGAAAATAAGTCTTGAATCTTTCCACGTTCCTCCTAATTAAAAAAAAAAGAGACAAAACAAACATAATAGTGAACATACATGAAATATATCCAGATGATTCTATGTTCTGCAGAATCCGGCCTTTACCTGTCTGGCAGCGATAAGTTTTCCCAGTGGCATCGGTGCTCCGTTCTCTGTAGCGATGCGCTTCAATGTGGCCAGAGCTTTTTCCTGATTCCCTGTCAGCATGTCGTATCGAGCACTCTCTGGTAGCCACTGCTCCCACCCACACAATCAGACATGTCAATTGGTAAAGCTGTAATTTGTTCTTTCATATTGCGGAACGTCTCAAGACTAATCACAGCATACTCACAAAACACAGGATGGAGAAGAGGAAGAGAGGAATGGTGGAAAGGCCGAGTAGCCAACGCCAGCCCAGAGTGGGCATCACCAGGATCGCTAGGAGGACCTCAAACACAGTGCCCAGTGCCCAAAATATCTGCAAGGCAAAGCCAAAGT
Organism: Bovichtus variegatus; assembly: GCA_943593645.1. Taxonomy (NCBI): domain Eukaryota; kingdom Metazoa; phylum Chordata; class Actinopteri; order Perciformes; family Bovichtidae; genus Bovichtus; species Bovichtus variegatus. Next base: position 17,648,657 of record CALSCE010010657.1, on the reverse strand, counting down.
TTTATAAAAATCCTGCTAGAAAAACAGAGTATTTCCGTGCTGTGCAGTTATGGTTGACTGTCATGTGTGTACCATTAACACTATTGCTAGGTGGGTGATAGATCAGGGTAGATAGATAGATCATTTCCCACAGTAGGTGCATGCATAGCACAAACAAGTAAGAGAAACAGAAATATTCAACATTTTACAAAGAGACAAAGACATGAATTAACACTCTACACACCGCAGACTGGCTTCCTGAAACTTAAGAGTAGGTTACTTATTTAAGGGTAATCCTCTGTAGTCCTCATACCTCAATCAGCAAGATGCATGTGGCTCTGGACTTCATAGGCAGAAACTCAGCATACAGTGTCACCCTTATAAGGAGAGACATTTCACAGTTAATCCTAACTCACATCATTAATAATTACAGCGACGCTTTTAGAGAGATGAATGAGGGTAGCTCACGACTGTGGAGCTCCTCCGATACCGAAGCCCACCAGTGCACGGAGGACGAGGATCCACCCATAAACAGGTGCAAATGCGCTCATCACGCCGTAGAACATAGTCCACAGCACACTCATCTTGAGACCCTGTGTGTGCATACAATCAAAACATAACAAGCTGCTGAATAAATTAGGGTGATCTGATGAGGTTCTTCTGGAGAGCAATACAGTACAGTGTCTGATATCGATCACTTTCTTTCAAAACCCAAACGCTAAGCTTCCTATGAACTACATGACGTTTGTCTTACAGGAAACAGAAATAGAAATCCTCTCCTTGTCAAACACTTTATTAGCACTTACTGTCTTTCTGCCGTATTTGTCAGATATGTTTCCCCAAAGAGAGGAGCTGATCATCATCCCAATAAACACTGCCTGCATCGATGAAAGAAAAAAAAAAATGTTAATGGGATTGCAGCATCTTAAACGTGCATTGACTCTAATACAATACACATAGCTGAGTATGCACATCCTGTCATGTGTATTTTAAAACTGCAGACAGCACTGGAGCTTTTTGTTTTGGTGGGAGCCATCAGACATCCCTGAATGTGTTTTTTACTTGATTATCTTTTCATGAAAGTTGTGTTGATTACATCTCTATTAAGTAATGTCATTAAAAATGTCGACTGTTCAAGGCCTCTGTACCTTTAGTAAAATATACTGTAGTGCCCCTGTTTGCTAGTTGTTTTATATCATACTCAGAAAAGTAAATATACGTTAGATAGTCATTCAAATCATGATATTATATGTCATAATACCTTAAGACATTAGGTTCCACAAGGTTGTCACTGCTCAATACCAGCACTTAAAACAATCCCTAAGCACTTAGCCAATAACTATTGGGACAGTCATACAGCACTGCAAGAAAGAGCACTTTACAGACATTAGAGAGCCATTACCGATGTAAGCAGGGCCACCTCAAGGCTGGGCAGCCTCCATTCACAGTGGAGCTGTGGGGCTAAGATGCTGAGGATCATCATCTCCATAGCATCAGCCATCTGAGCAAACAGAAAACAACCCAGAGACACATAATGTATTAAAATCATGCACACACATACACAGCATTTGATGGTGTCTTTTCAAAGGACAATTCTCACCCAGGCCAGACCAGTGAGGATGGAGAGCTTCCATTGAAATGTCCCGAAGCCGATGGCCTCGACGGCATCTTCTACCATGAATGTGTCTGAGGGCGTGAGGAAATATTTCAAACGGTATTCAAGAAATTAGCAGCAAACCAGAGCTATTACTGAAAATCGTGTTCATTTGGGGAGGTGAGTATGGGTTTATCATTAAAAACAGGGCGTGTAAAATGGAGCCGTCAGACTGTACCATCAGTTGGATTGGCAAACTCCCGAGGAACTGGAGCTCCATCTGCAAGAGCCACAGACTCCAGATCAGTCTGCTCAGCAATCCTGATAACCTGCTCTCTATTCTCCCCATCATCCTCAGAGCGCGTGCTCTCACCTGTGCGACGGAAGCGGACGACACTACAAAAAAATAAATAAATGTAATAATTGTTTTAAAAGCCCAGGATGTTTAATATCTCTACAATATGTCTGGTCAGGCCGGGTTTCAGAAGACAAGTGCCAGGGCAAAGCTGAGTACAGATGAGAGTCGGAGGCTGTTGCCTAGGTGATATGAGCTTTTTCTGGCTGTGATTTTGTGAATGGGTGGTAATATCATCTTACAGGGGAACCATGTCAGGCCAACTGACAACTCGGAGCACTGCACTTTACTGCTTGGCAGTGAGATATGCATGTTGTCAACAGATGGAAGGTATAATCTTCTCCCACATGTAGATAATTAATGGTTCATTAAGGATGAAGCACTATAAGAGTACTCGGAGAGTGGCATTGATGTTTTAATCACTGTTATTACATAACACAGCCTACTTGCAATGGGAAGTAACAGTGATGCAGATGAGTTCGTGAGATGTCCAGAAATGTGTAAAGCACTATCATTTTCATTTTCAAAGTCGTTGATATCAAGTGGTATGAGCAGTACTGTCTCAACTCCTTGGAACATAATGTTTTTTCTTTCTGTTGTTTAACTAACTGCAATATTGTAATGCTTATTCCAAACGTGTTACTGTTTGATTAACAAACTATTTAATAAGGGAATTTCGGATGTCATTATTTCTATGTAATTCTTGTTTGAGAAATGTCCCTCGTGACAGCCAGGCTAGACTTGTATGGGCCAGCCTTTAGCTTAATGTATGTATGCTACAGAGGTTGAAACAGATCCCGTTAGGTACTGAGTCATGACAGCAAACACAATTACAAGTTCAGACAGAAAACTGAGTCAGCTCAGAAATCACAGCAAACCTGCTTCCTGTGAATGAATAAAACCAAAATAGTCTTCTTAGGAAAATGCGACTGTAAACAAACTGCACCGCCAGAACGTGCTAAGTTGTTTTTATGTTTCCCTTAGTGTCGGAGCATTTCTATTATAACTGGATGTATATTGTTAATGAATGCTTTTAAGGAATGTCAGGCTATTTGTGGTCAAGCGAGCTAATCAAATTAAACATACACGATGCGAGACTGTCAGAGGGCGACGCGTCCGCCAAACATGCTGTCACGGTTGAAAATGGACTGAATAAAAGAAAAACAAAAAGGCGCTAATGAGCAGATTGTAGTTTACTCACGGCAGCTGTCTCAGTTGGAACAGATCATCGTCCATTTTGGTGTTTACTGACTGACGCTCCTTTTGGGCTCATCGCCGTTTACATTATCACGACGAGCAGCGATTTCAGCACCGAGGAGAGCTACCTGCTCCGGGTCCGCCCGCAGCCAATGAGAGGCCGCCCTGCGCGGCTCACAGCACGAGACACAGAGAGCAGGAGAGTGGATAGGATGATGAGCTCAGGGGCATCTGACACTACATGAATGTTGATTATTACTCTACATGATTGATCAACGCTCACGCGCAGCAGTGAACCAGATCATGCACATATGGTGTAATCTTACTTTTAGTAGTTGGCTATATTTATCTATATATACATTTATTTTTTATTTTGAACTTTTGCACATGCCCCTATTAATATTTATGCACATCCTGCAATTTACTGTCATATTTTCTTTATAGTAGGCTTTTTCTTCATGTTTATAGTAAATGTTATATTGTACGCTTTCTGTTTATGTTATTGACCTTGTACTTTCCTAGTATTTTATTTCCTTTTAATATGTTAATTGTATGCACCAAACAGCAAGGCACATTCCTTTTAAGTGAAAACCTACTTGGCAATAAACCTTATTTTGTTTCGGATGAGCACATCCAATCCAGTCCTGTTGGTATTATATATATGACTTTGTGATCCATAATCTGATTTGAGACGATCAATGACATTTGTAATGTCATTTTTCTCCTCCAGAAGGCCTATTAACACACAGAGGCAACTCAAATTGCTTTATACAAGGGAAAGAAATGCATTAGAACATTTGAAAAAACAAATAAAATGAAATAGATCAAAGATTATAGAGATAAAGATGTTGATTGATAAATAAAATAGGCCACAAATATGCTAGACAAAAATAAATAATAAATAAAACAAGCATGATGTAGACATAAAGTTTTATTATGAACGAAGCAACTGTAAATTCAAATCAGAAATGTATCTTAAAAAAAATATTATTACTGAAATGATTTTTTTTTTTAAATCTATTATCCTCATGTTGTTTGTGACTACTACAGTAGATAGAAATCACTACAAAACTGCTCAACAAATCTAGAACTATCTTGCCATACCTTACTTGAGAGAGAGCAACATCATTAATTAGACTGCTCTTTAGGGAACAATTCACGTAAACTTCTAGTTGAACTTGTCAGCTGTGAATAATTAATATGACTTCAGAAATGTGCGCAACAAACATTGTGGTGGTCGGACTGTAAACGGTGAACACATCGGTACGCTCTCCCGTGTGTCCGTCCTGAAACCAAACATGCCACCACAGACGGGAGTTCCGCAATGAAAGCAGGATGTTGTGGTGCAGACCAGAAAGCTCTGATAAGCTTGTTGGGAAGTTCATTGGCTCGGGACCCATAGTCAGGTAAAACCTCTCTGCTGGCAAACATCAGCTAAACTTATTTTTAGTGCATGGGCTCAGGAGCAAAGCAGGTCATGACGCTGCGTACGTTGGACCCAAAGTGTAACATGCGCAGACACTGAGCACGGTTTAACGTTTCAGTTGTACAAAACCTGCCAACGTAGAAACGCAGCAATGAGAAATGTTACTTATATTTCAAGATAGCCGCTTGGATATTTATCAATGGAAGCGGCATAATAGCCGAAGGCAGCCTAACCTCGGGGTTGTCGGTAAGTTAGCCTAAGCGCTAAAGCTAGCACTTCAACTGTATGCTAATGTGGTGTTAGCTGGTTCGTAGTTACATGGTGAACTACGGGTGGTTAACTGAGTAATGTCGCGCAGAGGCTGCAACAATAACGTCACTAATACAATAAATATCATTTCAAGCTGCAGGTAAAGCAGTTGGGACAGCCTTTGTTGATCTAAAGTCGCGTCATGTGTGTTTTCTGGTTTGTTTTTGTTTGACGGTCAAACGTTAACGGTAATCGTTCACGTTATATTCAAATCTAGACAACGTGTTAAACATGTGTTTGAATAGCATCTACTTAGTGGCCTCTACTGTCAAGCTTCACACAGTTTATCAGGGTGTCGCAGTTTATATTTTATTATCTTAACTGTTTTCATTTTATTTTGAATACACCCGAACTGAACTATTAATGCGTTTAGTTTACATTACCTTACGTATTGTTTTGTTTATATTCGATATACAATGTTTTTTATTCACAAAAAGACATTTTCTAAATCACTACCTAAGATTTCATCTTTTCTCCTGGAACTGAATTCTCTTCTCAAAACAACTTTTTTCCCTGAAAACTCTGAATATGTTTATATCTGTGTATATATGTTTGCCTGTTTTTTATTTATTTTAAATGCTCTTTATATGTATTTGTATCACTTCTATCTGTTCTATATGTGCTGCTATTGTTGAAACAGTGTTTGTGTTTTAAAAAAGGGAGAGAATATGCAATCATGATAGGCCAAAGAAGAAAACGTAATAATAAGGGTTCCCTGAAAGCTCAAAATCTGTTTACAATTCTACATGCTTTGCTAAGAAAGACACTGTTGATGAAATCAGTCAGCAATAGAAAAACGCAAAACGCGAGATAACAATACACTGTCACTAAAACACAACGTATATATGCTCAGTTGCCAATTTGTTAGATACACTGAGCCGATTCTAATGCAACAGCCCTGCAACAAATACTACTTTCATAAGACTAATTGATAATGTTCAGTTTTTGTTGAAACTGTTTTAGAGGCGTGTTGACTTAAGTTTATGATAATTTTGGAGGTTGTGGTTTTGTGCTGTTGAATTGTACGGCATTCTATTGAGGGGTGTATCTGACATTTCCAAAAATGACCATAACTTTGCCTCGACACCTTTCAGTGTTAAGAGAAGGCAGCTCGTATGAGAGAGATTTTAACAGTGGGGATTTTGGCTAATGGAAGTCTAAAAATGGAACTTGAAGGCAAGGTCTGATGTAGAGGATGTCACACAGAATAGACCGCTTTATTTAGCTATTTCTTTTTGTGTTACGTATTACTCTTCCAGTGATTTTGCTGCAGACCATGACCATCTTAGTTTGTACACTTTTCTGTTTGAGAGTCAGGGAAGTATTCTGACGTATACATAAAACATTGCCAACAGGAACCTGTCGACATGAAACTTCCTCCATTTTACTCTCTCAAAAAAAGATACTGCTGGCTTATAAACATCATGTTGGTATTACTAACAAAAATCCACTTCTCAATTATATCACCAAGATACAGGTGTTGGGCACTGTGTATAAACAAAAACAGTATTGTCATTATTGTATCGTTATCAACAGAAGTGATGTATGAAAGTGTATATTTCCCTTCATGCCTTACTCCTGTTGTTGTTGCCTGTTGTTTCTTTTTTACACTCAATCAGTCATCAATTGTGCTTGATTTACATAATGTTGTCTTTTCAGAAACAAAATGATAAAAAACTGGGGTGTCATTGGTGGTATAGCTGCTGCGATTGCAGCTGGAGTATACGTTTTGTGGGGCCCAATTACAGATAGAAAGAAGAGAAAGAGAGGTAAGAATCCGTATGAACATGTGATACTCGGATTATATGCAGGGCACTGGTTGTAAAGCAGTAATTTAGAATGACTTGTTTTCTTTCAGGTATGGTTCCTGGTTTGTTGAACTTAGGAAACACCTGCTTCCTGAACTCTTTGCTTCAGGGTTTGGCAGCATGTCCGTCCTTTATCAGGTGGCTGGAGAAGTTTTCAGGATCGCCTACAATCCAGTCATGCAAAGACAACCAGCTGGCCACGACACTGCTTCAGCTTCTCAATGGTAGAAAAAACCTGTGGAAAAAAGTCACTAAAGCGTAGTCGACATGCCGTGTTCATCAGGATGATGTCTGTTTCTGCACTGACAGGCCTGTCCAGTGATGAGCCTGGGGAGGAAGATGTACTCGATGCCGGGTGTCTCCTGGATGTTCTCAGACTGTACCGGTGGCACATCAGTTCATTTGAAGAGCAGGTTAGTCAATAATGCTGTTGAATGGTATTTTAAAAAAAAAAAATATATGTTTCTATACATAATGTTTGGTGCCGTGTTTTATTTAAGTCTAAACAGTTGTCTGTCTGTGTTGCTTTATCGCCTCTCAGGATGCACATGAGCTTTTTCATGTCCTTACATCTTCTCTGGAGGAGGAGCGGGATCGTCAACCAAAAGTCGCTCCCTTGTTTGACATGCAGTCACTCGAGGCAAGTTATCATCTCCTTACATGCAGCACACAAATATCTCTGGCATCCGGCATGTTCTGCAGCAGCTATTCTCAACCTGTCGGCCCTCAGAGCGCCATCTAGTGGGCCGTGGAGATACTTCCAAATGGTTAAATAAAAAATGTAAATAATAAGAAATTCTATTTTTCTATCTAAATGTGCTCAATAATTTACATAAATAAAAATCATAACATTAAAAATGCAACATTTCAATGAGCAGTTACGTTTGAATATCGCCACGCCAATCCTGACACATCATCAGGTAGAGCTAACATGCTTCAGCTAGCTAACATGCCCTTGGGTGCAGTGACACAAAAAGGGATCGGTTTTGAAATGAAAAATTGATGTACGAGACAGTCCTGCACAAGTAAAAGCTCCAAAGCGGGGGAAGACATATGACCCTGAAAACATTAAATTTGAATTCATTATGGCAGGCAGTGATGGGTGAGGGTAAGCTGAATATTATTTTGGTCATTACAACTAACAATGGCATAATGCATATTTACAGCCCAGATTATTTTTCACCTTTTTTTTTTGCCATATTATGTTTTTTTTCTGCCTTAAGTTACAAACGTTTGAGAATCCCTGCTCTGCAGTTCAGTTAAGCACTTTGGAGCATGTGCGGTCTGGAGGGAAGCACTGTCTTCTAGCAGTGTTGTAGAAGGTTAAAAAATAACAAATCTGTTACTGCACTCCCAGTTACTCTTTGTGTATGTGTTTGTTTTATACCAGAGCCTCCCTGATCAAGATGAGAAAACTATGACCTGCAGAAGTCGAGGTAAAGAGACAAATAGTTTATGTAGCCGAGAATATCAAACCACAAAGGAATATATTTCATCTGTATTCATTTTTCATTTTGCAGCCCCTCTTCATCCAATACCAAGTCCTTGGAATTCTCAGCATCCTTTTCATGGTCGTTTAACAAGCAATATGGCATGCAAGCGCTGCGAACAACAAGTGAGTTTGTTTTGGGTTTTTTTCCGCCACCGAAGTGACTTTGTACTTCTTTGAGGTGATCTATACCTCTGCTTTGCTTTTGTTTAGAGTCCTGTGCGATATGACTCCTTTGAGAGCCTCTCCCTGTCCATCCCTTTACCTCAGTGGGTAAGCAAACATGTCAGGAACACATTTATATTAAAAGTTCTTATAGTATCACAACTTAATAATGCAATTTGTTGTTCTGTTGGTCACCATTTGATCTGCGTTTGTCCTCAGGGTCGACCGATCTCTCTAGATCAGTGTCTTCAGCATTTCATCTCCTCAGAAACCATCAAAGAAGTGGAGTGTGAAAACTGCACCAAGGTAATTCTGGTGATCATTTTAATTTAATATATAATCCACTTAACTAAGCATATTAAACTAGCATAAGTTACATCCATCTGCAATCATATGAGAAAGGCCGACATGTTTCTTTACAAATATGTATTTTGACAATTTTGTCTAATTTCTGCTGGGGATCATTTCACCTCAGCTTCAACAAGGGACCACAGTAAATGGGCAACTTCTGGTAAGCCAGAGGACAACATTTGTTAAACAGCTAAAGCTGGGAAAGGTAACTTATTTACATTTTTCATATTATACTATTAGCTGATTATTAGATGGACAATATGTACCATGTATGTGACCAAGTTAGGGAGAGACATTAATGGTAAAATGTTGGGTATTTCTTAGTGAAAGATGTTTTAAAGTTGTATGTACTGGTTTGTCCTTTCTCTGTCTAATGTTTTCCTCCCTCTGCTAGCTCCCCCAGTGTCTTTGCATCCATTTACAAAGACTGACGTGGTCCGGTGAAGGAACCCCCATCAAAAGACAGGAGCATGTGCAGTTCACAGAGTATCTCTCGATGGACCACTACAAACACAACGCTTCCACACACCGAAGCCAGCGGATCAAATGTGCTCTGAACCCCATAAAGGCAGAAGATTCAGATGACTCCACTGAAAAGCCCTCCGCTAATGGCACCGGTGTGTTTAGTGAACTCTGTAAAATCATTCCGCTTCACATTCAGTTTGTTCTTGTCAACATGCGTTTGTTGTATTTTGTTTTTCTAGAAGCGGAGCATCGTAACAACAACAACCCTTTTTCCAACGGAACATGTTCGTCTGTACTTCTTCAGTCTCCTGGTGTGAACCCACAGCTCGGCCTCACATATGACTTCAGGTAACCTTAATGTCAAGATGCAACAATACAAGGGACTCATGCATATCAAGCTTTTCAGTGCTGTGGTAGCAATCAAAGCCCTCCAGTAGAGTTCAGAGACTTGGCAACTATGCCAAGGAGTACTGAAGCTTTCCTGCTGGCTCATGGTGGCCCAACAGCTTACTACACACTTTGTCTTCTGATCATTCCTTTCCAGTTCTACAGAGTACCTTTTCCAGCTCACGGCTGTGCTGGTTCACCACGGTGACATGCACTCAGGACATTTCGTCACGTACCGCCGCAGCCCTTCCTCACCCCGCACATCTCCACCCATCAGCTCCCAGTGGCTTTGGGTGTCGGACGACTCTGTACGAAAAGCGAGCCTGCACGAGGTGCTGTCTTCTAACGCCTACATGCTCTTCTACGAGAGAGTACGAAGACTGAACCTCGCTCTGCGCTCAGAGGAGTAACACCTCACGGCCTGACTGACTTCTGCCTTTCCAGTCAAACTGTCACAGCTGTATGTGCCACTTGCAACGCGGTTACCAACTGGTGGATTGTGACTTTGTGACAATGAGACCAGAGAGGAAAGCCATCCTAGAGTTACTGTAGAGATACTTTTACATCATGGATCACAGCAACAGTGAAAAATAATAAAAAACAAGATCTACAATATTCAAGCAATAGGCTATTTTATTTCATAAGGTATATTTTTAAACTCATAACAAAAATACTGACATTCTCACACACACACACACACACACACACACACACACATAAACACACACACACACAAAGTGCAAAGTTATTATTTTTTGTCAACCTGCTAGTGGCTGGTGAATGTTAAAATTTAACCAGCCACTCATAGATTACCATTGTTTTTTTTTGTTTTTCTTTAAAGCAAATCAAGCATATTTTACCATCAACCCTGCTTTTGATATTAAATCCACGAGTGCACACTTTGCCTGCTGCTCTGATCCAGAGTAGGAGGCTCTTAATCCCAAAGATTATGGACCTGCAGGATTTTTAGTCAAATATTTTTGATCATGCAAACTACTTTGCTTGACGTGTGTAACAATTTCTGTCATGCAACACTTTTGGCTTCTATGGGACAAAGAAACAGGAACACTTGACAAGAAAGTGCACCCTAAAGTAATCGCCCTGAAATACATTGTAGTTGAGTGAAGCTTATCAAATTCACTCAACTAACTGTGGCATTTTTATGATGGTGTTGTTTTTCCTGTTATTTTGTCCGCTGCCTGTACATTACAGACACGGAAGTAGCTGATTAGAGTTTTTGGAGATGTTACTTAGAAGTTGTTACATATTATGACGTCAAATAGGTAGAATTTTCCCAAACTCTGGTTCTCTATCGTCTATTCTGCCTAATCATTCCCAGCAGTGTATGTCAAACTATTGGAAATAATGTTTCAATGGACATTGTTCATAAGCAGTTCAATATAATATTTTTCTATGTTTCCAATAATCCTTACACTGTCAAGATTTGCAGAGTTGAGGTTAAAGTGCCATGTTGTCTTTAATGCTCGAGATTTCTAACACGTGAAGCCATGTGTGCTACCACTGATGCGAGCACGCGATATGATGCATCCGAGCCACCGGGCCTGGTGTTGATGTTAAACACTTCAACAGATTATTAAGAAATGTGTGCTCTCAGATAATAAAGCCACAGTATGACTGCAGGTTTTTTGGGCAAGTTATCCTGAATGTTTTTAATTCTGCGTAGCTGCCACTTTGCTCCTACCAAACCAACTAAGTCAAATCGAGAAATGGCCTAATGCAAAACTCCTCGTTAATGTTTGCGATTTGCACTAATGTATATTCATGTGAGATTGTGTGTATTTGTGTGAATCTGTAAAAGGTGATTGTTTTCAGGTATTAAAAAAATAAAACAAACATTTTTTTACTTAATTTATCTATAGAGTATATGTGACAATTCATGAACATATAATATTCACTGAATAATTTGAACTAGTCACCCAACCTATGCTCATTTGTACAACATGGGTTGAGTTCAAGTATACTGTGTGTAGGTATGTTCATGAATTGACGAGTAGTTTATAGATAATCTGGTAAACATCTACAGACAAAAGCAAAACCGTTGAATCTCAACCAAGAATCTGTTCAAATGTTACAAATACTTTTTTTTATTTTACAAATTCTACATATTTATTGGTCAGACTTTCCAAATACAAAGTTTCCAAATTCTCTAAGCTGGTGAAGCATGCAGCCCTCCCTCACGGTTTTTAAACTGGATGTTTTCTCAGAGATGAGAAGGTCCATTTTTCATGAGAATAAATACAATACATAATTTAAAGGGGTTCTTAGTGCCAAATGCAGAGACTGACAAAATAATATTTAGGTTTACCAATTACAGATAACTGACAACAGCTGCCATGGAGGGATTAATAGTTCAGCAGAACTCCAATACAAAAACCCATCCAGGGCTGAGTCTGACCAATATCAGTGCACAGTCTGAACACACCATAATAAAGAAAGTGTGCATTACAAATGTGTGCATGTTCTTTGGAACACCACACAACTCTCCTTTCAATATTGCAAGTTAATTTGCAATCAGCATGCAGTGTCCCATTGCTCAGAGTCGAAGTTCCCTTCTTCAGGAACAATGACGCTGCTTTACGAAACTTAACCTGATGAACGTTACTAAAGTGGTTGGAGTCACTCAGATTCAGCTAAAACACATTTCAGATTTGTGATATTTGTGCATGTGGCCAAGGACCGCAAGTGGCTTGTCCTCCATTCAGCATAAATTGGGGCCCCTTAGTCAGAGGCTTCTTGGGCCCTTGCCCCATTAGCCAGTGTGATAATCCCTGCTCATTTCTTTCTGTTCAGTAGAATGCGTCGAAAGGTGAGGTTGATCCGAGGCAGGGAGATCTTCCTGCGAACAGGAAGGCTGTGGTACCAGAAAGTGTTGGTGGGTGAGTTCATGAGGAGGAGGCTTCCATGAGCGAGCTCGAGCTTCACGGGTTCGATCTGTCGCCGGCTCTGTTTTCCCCGAGCATCTCTGTGCCGGAAGACGAAGTCTCGTGGCGCTCCCAGAGAGACAGAGGCTATGGGACAGAGGGGGTCCAGCTCCTTCTCGTCATCACGATGCTCGCCCATGTGATCCTGCCCATCTTTGTACCTGGTGGCGAGAAGAACACTTTCAGCAGGGAGACAAATATCAAACTGTGATCTTTCCAACTTGTATTCAGGAATTTCTCACCTATTGACCAGAACAAAGTTAAATGTTTGTCCAGTTGTTTTCATGACAGCATCCCGGATATATTCTAAGGTTGGAGTCCACGGGTTGGCTAAACGTGTCACTCCAGAATAAGTGTAGGTGAGACCTGCACCTCCATATGTGGCCTGCTTTCTCGGTATATTGTGCACCTTTCCAAACACCTGGACCTTTGCTTCTTCCCCTGGAACAAAAACAACCACAATCCTTCAACTACACTGCAACTTCTAGTCATAACGTTAAAGAAAAGGTTTTGATGTTGTACCTGTTGAGTACACCACCTCCTCCTCCAGCTGTTTAAAAAGGTGGTCTGCTTCTTCTTTGGAGAACAGCAGAGCATAATCACAGTCTAGTCCCTCTGACTCTATTTTCCGCCAGGGAACAGGATGAGAGAACTCATCTTCCTCATCCTCCTCCTCCTCCTCCTGCTTCAACCTCTCATCACTCTCCAGTTTGATCTTCTTCTGTGGACTTCTGCCATCATTAATGAAGGAGCGTTTATTCACAAACTCTTCCATTGCAGTAACCTGTTGTCTGTTGCACTCTGGGGAGCTCAATTTGGGGATTTTTTAAGACCTGGATGATGCGAAGAAGAATGAAACATTACTGATTGTGAGATTTATATAAATGAAACAAAACATTGAGTTGAAAGGTCTTAGATTTTGTTGAATTCAGTACATTTTAATCAAATGTAGGAATGCAACTAATAATGATCTTTTATCATCAATTAATCTGGTAAATATTTCCACGGTTAATCGTTTTGTCTATACAACGTTAAAGAGGAGTGAGAATGCCCATCACAGTTTCCCTGAACCCAAGGTTACGGATTAAAAACAGTTCAAAATGTAAAAAAATATTTAATTTACTCTTCATATATCATATAAGACAAAATATAGCAGCAAATCCTCACATTAAAGAACACGGAACCAAAGAATTTGGGCCATTTTTGCTTGAAAAATGATTTATACATGATCAAAAACAGCTGAAGATTAATTTCTTTTAAAGCAGTTTAAACAGAAGATATCTTGTCACCATAAACATTCAAATATAACTGAATAACGCCCATAATATAATACACACTATATCATAACGCAGAATAGTTCAGAAACCATACATTTTTCTCGATGCTACAATGCTACAAACTGTCGCAAACCCCAAACAGCAGTGTGTCTTGAACAGCCCTCAGCTCATTATCATAATTCTGTTTCGTCACTTCTGTTGGCGCGAACACTTTCTCCATTGAAAGAGTTTCCCGGGGAGTCCACCGCTGTTTTGCTCTTACATTATAAGTTAAGTTAAGTTAACTATTTTACCGCCACGGTGTTTTTCAAGAAAATGATTGGACAAAAAACCATTCACTCGTTTTTTTCGCCAGTCTCGAAAAAGAGAATTCCTGATGATATAAATGAAGCCGAGGAGGATGCCAAAGAGCACGTGAGTTTCCCTTCTATTACTTCAGTTTGTCAGCTAACATGAGCCTAATGGCAAGCTTGTAACGTTAAAACATAATCATATTTAAACATCACTTACATTGCACGGAGTAGTGTTTCAAACTCTGAGGGATTTGTCGTTTCCCGCGACAACGTTAGCGTAACTTAAGCTACGTTCACAAGCGCCACTGTGTTCTTGGTTGTTACATGTGGTGCACACAGCCACCTCAGCACGATCATGTTTGTACTGCACTGTCGACGTTTTCTCAAGCCAGTCTTGCCTCCAGGTGCACGCGTCTTACCAGCTTTGTATTTTGTTCAATGTACTAAAATTGTGCAGAAAAAGCTGAAGTCCTCGGATGTGGAGCCAGTAGCTCCCAGCCCGTGTCCTGCTCCTCTGTCCCCGGAGCAGCTAGACTTAATCGCCCGCAAGAGGAGCGCAGCGCTGGAGAAACTCGCTTCCGCTCGAACACCTCCAGGATTTGGGGAAAACTGGAGAGGGGGCCTGTCGGCAGAATTCGGAAAACCCTATTTTAAAAAAGTGAGAGAAAAAGTCCTAAAACTTTTTTAAAAAGTCAATCTGCATCTGTGGTTTTGAACAGTTTTAATAACTTCATATCTCTGCCTCAGTTGATGGATTTTGTTTCTGAAGAGCGGAAACGCTACACTGTGTACCCACCTGCAGAAGATGTGTTCACCTGGACTCAGATGTGTGACATCCGAGATGTAAGTTTACCTGCACTGGCACTTTCCCTGACTTGTGACACCAAGTTTAAAGCTTTTCATATTGAAATAAACAAGCAAACACATTTTTATTTATGTAAAACTATTAAAAACAGAGGTTGTAAAGTGTTTTATGGGATAAAGCATAAGGGATTTAAAGAGACAGAAGACGTATAAAATCAAGGTGCAAAATGGAAAGTTATTCAATCAAAAAGTGCAGTTTAAGATGGGTTTTATAGATTGTCACAGATTTAACTTTAGATTTAGTTTGAGGCTGTTCCAGAGTCAAACAATAATAAAAGTTCTGCACGATCAACTCAAGTTTTCAGCCTTCACTTTGTAGTGAGAACACAAGTCCTTAAATCTAGGTTGGGATCAAAATGTGCATGCCAGTATTGGGGCTAAAATTAAAATAATTACTGTTTTGTCTTGTGGTTTCTTTTGTCGTGATGTTGTGATGATGATGAAGGAATCTCTGCTGACACCGGCTCCGTTGTATATAAAAAGTTTATTACAAGTAGCACAGCATCAAACACCAAAAACAGGCGATGTGAGGATTCCAAGCCAAAATGAACCCTCTCCCTCACATCACTCTGTCCCTGTTATTTATAGGGCACAGAGACCACCTCACCCCCTAGCAGGTCATCTGAGGTCAAAGATGGATGACCAGATATGGGCAAACCCACATGTTATCGGGTAAAAACAGATATCCTATTCTCTAGGGTGTAGTGGAGAGGCCCCTTCCAGCCTCCCTCAGGCTCCCTCCTAAAGGGATGTACTTCCTCTATGATAATCGATATGAACATTGTGTTTTGCCAGGTTATACACCACAGTCTCATTTCAGTTGTACAAAATTGTGAGGCGTTCTTTCTCTCATCACGCTCAAGCATGATTAAATTGTGTCCTGCTTCATAGTTTTTGTGACATACGTTGACTAACATATTTTAGTGCCTCCCACGTGCTAAACCGTCAACAAGCCACCTGCAGAGCCCAGCAGGCGCTGAGGACAACACATGCAAAATTAAAGTGCAACTGAAAAAATGGAAAATCATGGAAGATCTGTCTCCAATTCCAGGTCAAAGTGGTGATTCTCGGCCAGGATCCATATCATGGTCCTAACCAAGCCCATGGATTGTGCTTTAGTGTCAAAAAACCAGTGCGTCCTCCACCCAGGTTAAAACCTTTTCAGTATCTCTGCCTGTGAACTATTTGGTTTTCTAACTTTAAATCACACAATGCAGTGCTATGCAGTCCTTTTTGATTTATTCATCACACCTTTTGATCCCTTTTTATTTCTAGTTTGGAGAACATGTACAAAGAACTGGTGTCGGACATTGAAGGCTTTCAGCACCCTGGACACGGAGACTTGACTGGATGGTCCACACAAGGTATTTTAAAAAAAAAAAAAAAAAAAAAAAAAAGAGTTTACCCACCGTTGCACAACAAGAGAGCTGTTGGGTCATTAACTGGCCTGTCATCTTCTCCACCTGTGACCTCGCTCAATCAGGTGTGTTGTTGCTCAACGCTGTGTTGACCGTCCGAGCACACCAGGCCAACTCCCACAAAGAGAAAGGCTGGGAGAGCTTCACTGACGCTGTGGTGCAGTGGCTCAGCAACAACCTGGAAGGCCTTGTCTTCATGCTGTGGGGTTCATATGCTCAGAAGAAAGGAGCTGCTATTAACAGGGTGGGTGGCTATTAACAAGTGCTGTGGTTTTAAAACAAAGCTGTCTTTATTATGTTCATGCATCTAAGTTAATGTCCTCTCTGTTTGTAGAAACGCCACCACGTCCTGCAGGCTGTGCATCCTTCTCCCTTGTCTGCTCATAGAGGATTTTTTGGGTGCAGGCATTTCTCAAAGGCCAACGAGCTGCTAAAGCAATCCGGAAAGTCTCCGGTGAACTGGAAAGCACTTTAAGTTGTTGTTCATGTTTTCTAACATGTATGATGATTAACTACAGACCAACCCCCACCCATAAGCTTTCACAGTTTTCTGTTTTAGCAATGGTATGTGCAAAGATTTCTTTATGAAAGAGTTCATGTTGGCAGTTCAATCTGTTATGTTTTGTGCTATACACTGATTTTCTTAAATGTCCTTTTCTCAATCTGTTGTTTCAACATTGTAAATACGTTTGTGTTTTTTTTTTTTTTTACAACTTTTTATTGAAATGTTGGTTCTATTAATAAAGTGGTTCCAAAAAGTGTATTTTGTATATTAATGTCTCTAAATTGCTCAGTGCAGTCTAATATAATATAATACAATATAATATAATATAAAATATGCCCACTTCCTCAGATACACAGCGAGCAGATATAGTAGGTGATGTCCCTGTTCCACTGCAGAGTTTCAGAATCACTTTGTCATTAAGTTTTTGTGAATTTGAGTGAAAACAGCTTTAGCAAACAAAACAACTTGTTGATAAATGCACAAGGCTAAATAAAATATAATACAAAAATCTGTAGGAAATGGACTGTGGCCATTTTTACTTTGTAATATTAATAATGGCTGCATTCCATTCAGGGCCCTACCTAGATCAAATTAAGTGATTTTTATGTTATTAGTTTTGACTTTTTCCAGTTCTGCTATAACAAGTTGAAAATGTCTACCATGATCTGTAATTGCATTGGAAGTCTTATTGTTAAAAATAAATAAATAAATGTTACAGGAAAGGCTGGTGCCTTTAGATAAAACTAAATGCTGGTTGCATTGTCTACTTTCAGTGCCAATTTGGAAAGAAGCAGTGTTGCACATTGTAAAACAAGATAACAAACTAAACACCGGATGATATCCTCCCATGTTGATGCCCTCTGAATAAATGGATTTTACCAAGTGGATTAAAATGAATTGTTTAAGCACTGTGACTGTTATGGTTTTGTGGGCTATCTCACAGTTTGAACTACTAAACGGACATTTCTTTATTTGGTTACTATAATAGTCATGCTGTTTTTAATGTGTATGTCTCTTTCCTTTCCCAATCTGCAGATTCATTTTGGAGGTAATGTTAAAATATATTAAACAGAGTGTATGTACTCCATTAAATCCCTATTATTATTATTATTATTATTATTACTATTATTACTATTCGTGATTCACTAAATGACTTTCGCAATTAAAAGTAATACAGATAAATGTTCCCATTAAAGATGTTTGATCGGCTGTTCCTGACGTCTTCGCGAAGGCGGTGACGTGATGACGTAGGCAGGAAGACTGTCGAAGCTTCTCTCCAACTTCGCCCTGTCAGTCTGGTGATGTGTGTACAGTTAAAGTACTGACGATGCCTGTGGAGAGTCTGCCAGTCCGGGATGCGTCCATTCATTTCCGCTTACTGCAGCAGTATCTGGTTCTTCTGAAGAAGTATCCCGTCCTCACCAAGTCTGTGACGAGGTCTGTAGCTTCACTCCCGCTGCTGCTGTGCAGCCTGGAGCGTCTTCTGTGTTTTCTTTCCTCAGTTTCACAGTCAGAAATGAGACGTTTTCATTTACTAAAGGACTGCCAAAGTCATGTTGACGTTTATTTAAGTTTGCCACATTGTAATATATCGCCATTTATTAGCAGTTATTATTTGATTGTTGACTTCAAAGTGTATCTAATAGGCCACTTTGTTTGCACTAAGCACAGACTGCCCTTTTGTGTCTGTAGCCAATCAGCATCTGCCCTAAAAAACCTCCCCTGGTTTATGACACTGATTTTATTTGATAAGCCTACTATTATGAATGTAGACTACCTGTTGGTTATTAATAGAGTTGTGTTTGTTGTGTGTTCTTGATTTCCTTTCAGTGGCATCCTCTCCACTTTAGGAAATCTTCTTTCTCAGGTTTTGGAAGCAAGAAAAAAGGCCAAGAATGGAGCTATAGTCAATGAGATTGACACAGCTGGAGCTGCACGCTATGCCATTTATGGGTGAGACTTAATACAGAAACAAAATGCAGGGTTGACATGCTTTTCATGGCTCATCTACAACAAGAAAATGTATGTTATGGTTAGTTCCAGTTAGACTAGAGTGTGAGGCATTGTAATATTATATATATATTATAATATTATGTGTGGTTGTCTATTTCAGGATTTTTATTACAGGACCGGTGAGCCATTACTTTTACCAGCTGATGGAGGTGTGGATGCCTGCCACAGACCCGCTCTGCATTGTCAAACGTCTGCTACTGGATCGGCTTATTTTTGCCCCCGGCTTTCTGCTCATTTTCTACTTCGTCATGAACATCCTGGAGGTAGGACATCTTAGAAACAAACCCTCGATTTCATATTGCACTGGCATAAATGTAGCACTTGCAAGAGACAGATAAAGAAAATTCTGCAGCAGATGCCAAATTTCTTTTAGCCCCAGTATGGGTGAAGCTAAAAAAAAAAAATGCAGGATCCTACACTTCCCATAATGCATCTTGATGGCCTCTTTCATTAGACCGTCCATTAGACGCAGTTCTGATCTCCGAACACAGCGATCAGACACTTTTTTTAAAAAATGGGAAACAATCTAATAATTTTAAATGAACAATCATTTTCAAATCAATATTTTGTGTCAGATTATGAATTTTATTTCCACTACTTACAGCCATGCGCAGTGTTTCACCCTAGATCTTTACCATAGTATTTGTTCCACTGTCTTTATGTATTATCTGTAGTATTAAATGCATGCTATATTGTTTTCATACAGACAAAACATTGTATGAATGTCATTATTTAATCATCCCAATCTATGTGTAGGCTAAAGGGTGGAGAGACTTTGAAAAGAAGATGAGAGGAAGTTACTGGACTGCTTTAAAGATGAATTGGAAAGTGTGGACTCCCTTCCAGTTCGTCAATATCAACTTTGTGCCTGTTCAGGTATGCGCTTCATGTCACTCTTATCATCAAACAAAAGATGAATCACATAATGACTCACTTGTAATGGTTCCCCCCTTCCTGTGTTGTCTTTTGCTTTCAGTTCAGAGTTCTGTTTGCGAACGTGATCGCCTTATTTTGGTACGCCTACCTTGCATCTGTGAGGAAATGAAGCTTATCTACATTATCTCACAAAAAAAAAAAAAAAAAGAATGGATCTGGAGGAAAGTGCTTCTTCACAGTGGCTTTAACATGTGTCTGTTTACTGTACTACTTTTGACCTGTTTCTAATCTGGATAACAACTCTCACAAACAACCTGTACAATGAGTTTAAGATTATTATATGTTTGATGCATGACTGTTTGTAATTACAGAACATAAGAAATGTAGTTTAAATTGAAAGTGTTTTTTTTTTTTTTTTTTTTTTTACAAAGCTAAAAACTTGTAAAATGTAATACTGTAGTAAACACATTGACTATGATTGAGACGCTCTCTTTTAAATATTGGAATAATGCACATTTTTAAATCAATACTAATGTGCCTTTCTGGTGACTTCTTGTGGTTTTGGTCTGTACAGTGTACAGTTCCACCCCTCAGCTCAGGACAGGAAATGTGAAGAGACATGCAATTTACATTTAGAAATTTATTATTTTTTTAACAGTGTACAAATAACGTTACTTAATTAAAACGTGTAAACACAATATTATAACATGCTTTCTTGTTGTGTGTGTGTATAACAATTTTGTACTGGCCAAATCAAATACCGAATAAAGCCTAAACAAGTTTTTAAGACAAAACTACACCTCGAGGAATGTCTTGATTTTTACCATAAAAGAAAATAAATAAGAAATATTACATTCGAGGCTACATTATGTTGATTTAGATAAAATAAAGGAATGTACAGAACTTCCTGACATTAAATCAGAAGTGTCCTCAGCCTCCTCTCAGGCGCATCGTCAATTCGATGGTGCTCAGCGCGCAGACGCCGTAGTCCGACAGTTTCCCCTCGCGCATCTCTCTGCCTTGGTAGATGAGCCTCTGCTGGCTCGCTGTGATCCCCTCCCTGCTCTCGACCCTGCTCTTGAAGTTGCTCACCGTCTCGTCGGATTGGATGTCATATGTGCCTATCTTCCCCTTTTCGTTTCTGACGAACACCTGGAAGGTGGCCGGCTGGGTCACCAGCAGGGACACCTTGGCGCCGGACTGCAAGCCGTAGGAGCAGAGGGTCCTGGAGTCGTCGCTGAGAGGAGTGTTCAGGCCGTTCACATAGATCAGCTTCTGGAGCTCACATTGAATTCCTAGTTTCTGCTGGATGAGGATTTTCAGAGAGCCCACTGTGTCCTGCGAGTGCACCCTCAGGGTGTGGGAAGTCCCATTCAGCATAACAATGTGTACATCCATGATGAAAGTGGCCTGAAAGAGAATTACATACATTATTAAAATTTAAAAAAATTCTATTATTTAAAAAGTCTACTAGAACAAACTATTTCAAACTGAGTATCACGTTGTATTTATTTGCCGTGTTGATAAAGAGAGCTTCTTACCTTGTGATCACTTTAGCAATTTCCTTCTTGAGAACTTCAGTCTTTTTTGCGGCAACAGAACAACAACCGATGCTCAGGAGCAGCTGTCGGATGCTTCAGCTCACCACCGTTTATATAGTCTGCCCAGCTGATCAAAACTCCCCTTCACTTAAGATTCGTTTTCCCTCCCGCGCCTCTATAACTTTCAGTTTCTATTCTCCCAACATGACACTGAAATGTTGTGATCATTACTGTTTCTGCCTGAGGGCAGTGGCTCCCAGCCTGAGGGCAGTGGCTCCCAACCTTTTTCTTTAAGGGATCATTACGTAAACTGACCCCTGACTAACGTTACGTGGCATATATTAAGGATATTTCATATCGTATTCAATGCATCACAATAACAGTACTGTACTGAACTGAAACTGTACAATTAACCCACAAAGTGATTGCACTGCCTTTGTGTAAATATTGCATCAGATGTGTTTTCCTGCTGTTTAGCTGAGAGGGAAGGCTCTGTAAATATATCATTATAATATATTTAATGATTATAATATATAATTGTGTCCAGGTCTTCACCTTGCACTCATCCTGTAAGATTTTGAATGCATCTCAAATAATAATCCAGACTTTTAAAAAGTTGTTTTACACCCCTGACAAGGCCTCAGGACCCCCATGAAGCTGTGCCTTGAGTAATGTTTATTGATTTACGGTTTAGCCTATGTCAATTAAAATCAGGACTGTCTAGTTTTAAAAAGGAAAGGAAAAATCATCAAAACAAGTTATTTTCAGCCACATACTTAAAACAAACCAACGTGTTCTATGGAAACAAAACTGAATGAGAGAAAAGATTAAGTTTTTTATTATGAAAGTTAAACAACACGAGAATGAAAACAGGACAAATGAAGATCATAATGTAAATCACAAATAAAAGCAAAGTACAGCCATTACACTGTATGTCCTCATAACAAAGGTTTCCAAAACACTGCTGACTCACAAACGTAATCACATGATACTCAAACTAAAATGAGATTTAACCGTACCGCAGGTGTGAAATGAAACTGAAACATCGAAATGCAGGAAAAAAAAAAAATGTATTTACACAACATCTTCCCAAATTAACATTTTTTTAAATAAATATTACAACTCTAAGTGTTTCAGTATGGTGCCCCTCTCCTCTCTCGTTGGTAGAGGAATATTTCCTGTGGTGAAAAAAATTAATATTAGTTAAGGATCTTCACAGTTACAGTACAAACAAAAACTAGATGAAAACGATACACAGTCCTTAATTTTAGATGAATGTACAGAATATATAGAGAATAAATAGTAAGATTTATACAGTATGAGCAGTATGAACATGAGCAGCAGCTGCCAAAATATAAAGAGCAGGAATAAGTACAAGTATAAACAGCAGTATAGTAAATATGAATATGATATATATACAGTGAGGGCTGAGCGATTTGGAAAAAATATCTAATTGCGATTATTTGGACTGATGTTACAATTGCGATATGATTTACGATTTGCGAACGATATGATCATTTTCACATCATTATTCTAATTTTCATTGAAAAACATGAAATAATATTGCTGTAATTTTTCTGCGAGGATCTGTACCAAACTAAGATTGTTTTCTAAAGTCATGTATTATATGAAGTATTAAACATATAGTATATTGTTATACTATAATACTTAATAAATGTCATTATTTAATCATCCCAATCTATGTGTAGGCTAAAGGGTGGAGAGACTTTGAAAAGAAGATGAGAGGAAGTTCCTGGACTGCTTTAAATATGAATTGGAAACTGTGGACTCCCTTTCAGTTCGTCAATATCAACTTTGTGCCAGTTCAAACAAAATATGAATCACATAGTGACTCACCACAAAAAAAAGGGTGGATCTGGAGGAAAGTGTTTCTTCACAGTGGCCTTAACATTTGGCTGTTGACTGTACTACTTTTTACCCGTTTCTAATCTGGATATTCATTAGGATCATTTTTGCATCATTATTCTGATTTTCATTGAAAAACATGAAAATTATATTTATGTGATTTTTATCTGAGGATCTTTACCAAACTAAGATTTTTTCTAGAGTCTTTAGAATACGATCTTTAGGGTGGGGCATCTCTGCAGAACCACAATACTTCATTCAGAATGGTATTTTGACACATATTTTGCTCCTCATATATATCACTAGTACATATTATGACTGATCAAATTCTGATGAATCATTTTTGCCCTAGTGAGGATAGTAGTATAAATATGTATGGGAAGAGCATATAGTCCAGGTAAGTGTATGTACAGTAGTACGTCAGCAACCAGCGAGGCATTGTGCAATTCTTCGTCTTAATATAGTGCAATCTATAATAAAACCAACAGAGATGTTTCAAATGATTGTACTCAGGTTTTTTTCTCACCTGGTGGTGCCACAAAATATTCTTCGACTGTGTTTTTGGAGAGCTGAAGCATTTCTTTAGCACGGTCCCCATCTGTCACTGCATCGTCCCTCAGGTTTAATGACCTGAATGTGCGTGGATAAGAAAATAACCACGTTCATACATTATGCTTCACAGTTTGTTGCTCATTTGTTTGAACTGTGATGAAGAAGAGGCACACATGCAATTACACTCTTTTTCACGACCGTCCGTTCCATACCTGTCCTCCAGAACTGAATCCATTGGTTCAACCCCTGATGTGTCAACAACATGCAGCTGATCTGCAAATCGTATAGCTTTCTCTAAACAGGCCAGTCCCTCTTTGGTGCGGAAATCAACCAAGGCCAGCCGCTCCAGTTTGTCCACCAGGTCAGCAGGGATGTGGGCAGGCTGTAAAACGCATGGTGTGTTGCTCAGAAATGCATGTGGGACACATTCTTTCCACCATCACTAAAGAAGGTCTTTAACTTTAAGTAACCATTGAATAAAGTCATTACATCCATTAAAAACTTCTAAATCAGCAAACACTTATGACTCATGCCCCGTAATTTGGCCTTTGGTCTGGTAATCTCTGCAGTTTTGATTTGTGGATCATTGTGTGATTGTTGTCTCTATGTCCTTCAAAATAAGGGCTGCAAATGACTATTATTTACATTATCCATTAATCTGCCGATTATCTTCTAGATTAAACCTTTGGTCTATAAAATGGCAGATAACAGGGTAAATGTCCATCACAGTTTTTTAAAGTCTGAGGTGGCGTCTTTAGATGTCTTGTTGTGTCGGCCGATTATTTTTCTGTCAAACGACTAATTGTTGCAGCTCTACTCAAATCAAAAACAAAAACAAAAGGAAATTACAGTCTTTCTAGTGAGCAATTTCCTCTTATGGCTCAGCAGAATTTGGAACCAACACTGTAATTTAGCAGATATCCTCTTGATTTGATCAAACTCAGACTGTTAAAGCCTCATTTAGCTACAAATAAACATCTTTACAAATGTTTGAATTCAACAAGAACTGTGCATTTCGTCCCTCATCATCAAATACATTGAGAAAGCATCAAGAAGGGAAAACAAAACCTGTTTGTACATATGGGCACCTGACTATTGTTCAAGGCTTTCAAGTAAACATCTCAAATCTAACATGCATTAGGTCACCAAGAATTACATAATGCAAGTGTGTTCACGTTCAATAACACGACATTTAAGGACATTACCGGCGGAAGTTGGTGCTCTGGCACCGGTTCCCATGTTGCAGCCTCTGGTACCTGAGAAGAAACACGCAGGTTAAGACCAGACTTTATGTTTAACACTGACACAGTCCGAGTGCAAGTCAAACACACTTCCTTGACCTTTAATATACCTTGGAGTTATGTGGCCGAGAGCTCGTTACATGTGCGATGTGACTGTTCGCAGTAGTTACCGAGGATCCATCTTTAGTTAGCAGGTTAAATGATTTCAACGACACGAAACGACATGTGCGTTTCACTGCGAGACTAAACACGGACATTTTCAGGACAGTTAGGTAGCCAGCTATGTCCGGATGGTGTAAAGAAAACGTGTCACGTTGTCTGAGTAGTTAATAACTCACCAAGAAAGCCGGTGCTGGCTCTAACACTAGCGACTTCCTGTAGCTAGCGACTTCCTGTAGCTAGCGTTAGCCCGGGCAGCGGAAGCGAGAGGTGCTACTTCCTCTCACTTCCTTCTTCGCCCACACGGACAACACACTGATTCGTTTTTGTTGAAATGCAGCAGTAGCGTCCTAAATGTGGATGAATATTGTTGTATTTGACATTTAACCCTCCTCAGCAGCATCTCGTGCAGTACGACATCTTAGAAATACTTATACAAATGTGAAACCGGTGGTTCTCGCGTGGACTTCTGCCGTTGACGCATGTGTGTTATTGTAATACGTGATAGCAATTATTATTCTACAAATTAATTTGACTAAATGTCAAGTAACTAAATGTAGAGCTACATACACATACACACAGCTACATTGCCTCCACACTATATTGCTTGATTCGGCACATTTTGATTTCAGAGCGCCCGGATAGCTCAGTCGGTAGAGCATCAGACTTTTAATCTGAGGGTCCAGGGTTCAAGTCCCTGTTCGGGCGGAAGTATTTTTCTCATCTACAGTTATTATAGAGCCACTATGTGAGTACATCATTTACTTAGACACTGAAGTAAATGCTAACCACAACATAGTTCTCTAAAATACATCCATGGATCTATTAATGGTATATGCTGTGCCTTTTGACAACAAGTTCCTGCAGCAACACTTATTGCTCCTGCTGGCAGAAATAACAATAACAATTGACCAGAACATGTTTTTTTACTGAATGTTCATTAACAGAACAATTTTGCCAACGGTTCCACAATTGTTGCACTGCTTTCAAATTATAGTCTTTGTTAATTAGATTGTATCAGACTGTATATACAGAAGGATTGTTTTTATAATTAATTTTGAAATACATGATGCATAAATAATAATTTTTTGATATATTAAAAAATACACACGTTACTTGTTCAATGAATGATACAAATATTTCCCTCATTGTTCCACCAGGTATCCAACAGACAACCAGATGGGCAACTTGGCTGCTAAGCATCAGACTTTTAATCTGAGGGTCCAGGGTTCAAGACCCTGTTTCTGCTTGTTTGATGCCATCGTCTCTAAGTAGTATCAACTCTGTAGCTAAATTTGACAGCTAAGTACACTTTCTGTATCTCCACGTGGGGGTTGGGTCACATTGTAATTGGCCAATCTGTGAAAAATGGAGATGCTTCAAATTTACCATATCGGTGGGCGATGGATTTATTGTAGGAGGTAGAGGTAGTAGTGGGAAGAAACATGAAAAAAGAAGAAAGAAATTGAATAAAACACAATTCAGTGGTGCTTATTTTCACCCACGTAGCATTCTGTACCTTAGTATTATTGTTAAAGAAAAAAACAATTCTCTGTGCTTTTCAGGGGGAAGAAATGTCTACTAAATTTCGAATCCCGTCTACGGCAGCGTTGAGAGTGACCCCTAGTGGTCCGTGAGTGACCCCTAGTGGTCCGTGAGTGACCCCTAGTGGTCCATGAGTATATTGGTAAAATGTCACATTTTAAATTATTATATTATAAGTTTAAGAGTGTTTCTCAAACTGCTACGTCATAAATGATTTGCACGGTCAATTTGAGTGTCAACTGACAAGATGGATCGTTGGCTCAAGACCGGGTCAGGTAAAAGAAAATTAAATGAAAAATCTGACACGACAGTCAAGGTGCATCGTCCTGATGCAGCTGGTTCAGCAGCTACAAGTGGTTCAGCCACGGCAACGCAAAGTGATTTTGTCTGCGTTTGAGAACCTCTGAGGTAAAAAAACAAAACATAATTTTCTTGAAAAAAGCTTGGATGTCAAAATACTTAATTTTCATGGGAAAATTTTTTATTTAAAAAAACTAAATAATTTTCCTGAAAAAAGCTTGATGTCAAAAAATACTAAATTTTTTCATGAAAAAAGCTTGGATGTCAAAATACTTAATTTTCACGGAAAAAGCTTTAAGTAAAAAAAAAAGCTTGAGCAACAGACCAGCTTCTCTGGTCATCTCTTGATGTTTATTAACCCTCCACCTTCATGACACATTTCTGACTCTCTAACCTCATTTTGATTAAATTGAGTAAAAGACACATTACAAAATGTTTTGGAAAAATAATGATGATTCCATTTTTAATGTTTTATTATAAGAACATATACCATTTAATATATGTAGGAACTCTTAGTATAGAATTTGATTGTTTTACAATACACATTTAGAACTGGCCACAAAATAAAAGTATCAGCTTTACAAACAAAGCAGCATCTAAATGGGAAAATTAATGAATAAATAAATAAATACTTACTAAATGTTACAATAAAGGTTTTCCGACAGCAGTTAGCATTCACGAACACCAATTTTAAAAGCAGTTCATCTTATCATATTCATGAAACAACACTTGAAGACCAACTGAGTGAAGTTGTAGGCAATGAATGACAAGCATGAATGTTGGTAACTGAGGCCAACATTAGTATTAATTCAGGGGTTAAAAGCATATATATTGTATGTCTTCACAAACCCCAAATCTGCCAAAACATCAATACAGGTTCACTCCTAACTTCATCTGCACCTTTGCTTCTGATCTCTCGGTTTAAGTCACTCTCACTAAATAATCTGAATAATGTCGCACGACTAAACTTTTCATTTGGTCACTGTGACTAAATTATTTCACTGTCTCATCTGATCTTCCCAATTCATAATCATATTGAAGCTGAAATCAACACTTAATTCAACAAACAAGACAATACAAGACAAAAATCAAGGTGAGTAAACTGCACAATTTACAAAATATACAGTGGTTCACTGGATAATGAAAAATAACTTAAGAGGCTATCAAATCAGGCTTGTTGCTTAGTATGAATCTCCGCCCAGACATCCGTAAATCACATAAATATTAGGTTATGATTTCACATAATATAATCCTCATAAGTTAAACACATTTTTCTCTCATTACAGTACAGTTCACACGTAACAAATAAAGACAATATTTGGCAGACGAGGCAGTTCAATTAAAACATTAAAAACACTGTTGGATGCTAACTCACTGACATGGTGCTAAAAGCTAAATTATTCATAATGCGTGTTAAACAGAACTGGAGTTTAAGTAACATTTTGGACTACAAGCCAGTCTTCTGAGTCAGTCATCAACTAAAAGTCTGCTGACATTCTTGCCTTCGTTAAGGGATACGAGTATGGGGGTTACTTGCTGATATATTTAACGTTTAATCTTGTAGACTATGACTATTAAAATAATTATTATAAACTATCATCACAATGTATTTTTCTCATAAATATAGTCTCTGGTGGAATTCAGCTCTGCATTTTTGGTTTGGAAATGTGCAACTAAAACCATCATTATCTCAAAATATTAAGTGCACTCGGATTAAGTTTGACACTTAAGGTATTTCTGACAAAAATATTTGGAAATGACAGAAAATGCTTTTTCAGATACATTTGTTTTCACTTGAACATACTGACAAATATGAAGCATAATATTATCATACACCTGTTGACAACACAGACAACATTGTGGATACAGTCAAAAGGCTCATAGCAGCAAACTGATTGTAAAGGCTTTGCGTTGTGTGTATGTGTGTGTGTGTGTGTGTGAGAGCGTGTGTGCGCTCAGATGTATTTAACTCTTGTGCTGCTACAGCCGTTCACACTTTACTTGGAAGGAAAAAGAAGACAAAGAGCACAATCACTTGTTCTCTATCAGAATCTGCACCTTGCACACCAGATCTCTGGCCAGGGTCAGAATCTGCTTTATGTTGTGGTGCTCAGCCATTTCTGAAAGACAGAGAAACATGCACGTTTAATTCTTCTTCAAAATGACTTTGGCTACTTCAAAGCCAACAAAGAGCGGAACTATTTTCTTTAAATGTCTGGTGAACAACTTAATGAGTGTGTCACAGCTAGATTGTAAATCATTTCATCAGAGGTTGTAATTTGACATTCAGTTAGATTGGACCAGCGAAGCATCAGGTTCCAGGGGATTAAAACGAAAGCAGTCCTGTAGCTATTCAGTGTCGCTCCTCCATAATGTTGTCACCATGTTTCCTTTCATGTTTCAGATTTTTTCTTTAGAGATTCAATTGGGTCTGGTGTTGTGTTCACTGTTTTCTCTGGTTGTAAAAACAACCAAGCTAATCAGAGCTTCTTCCTTTGGCAAATCTCAATCGGGACTTCATCTCAGTTCCATTATCAGGCTTATAATACCTGGGCACTTGTGAAAGGCAGATTTTTAAAGAGAATGGACAAAATTGGTGCAGCAGATGGCGACATTCAGTATTCTGACTTTTAGTCCCTAGTATGAGTAAAACTTTTACAATGCAGGCTCCTACAAGTCCCATAATGCAACTTGATAGCTTGTCTTTGTTGCGCGTAATGCCTGGAAAATACTCTTTAAATTCCCTGCTATAAATTTCCACTGGAGGATTAACATTATACATTTGTAATTTTAACGCCAAGGGCAACATAACCCGATGACATCACTTGTTTTTTTTTGTTTAAAAAAAAAAAAAAAAAAATCAGACTTGACAAAGCTCCTTCAAGGCCACGGATTATATAACTGTTACAGGCTGTACAGTACTCCCCATGACGAGTGAACTGATTTGTGCAGCTTTAACAGGGAAGACGAGATATGTGTGTGAACAACGTCGGCTGCAAAGCGGCATTGTTTACCATTGAAGAACTTAATGATGTCGGTGAAGTCCATGTTGTTCTCCAGGATGATGTCTCTGTAGATCTCCACCAGCGCCAGGGCAATGAAGAGAACAAAGTGACTAGAAGAGGCATACTTGGCTGCCCAGATGGTTTCCCACACTGCAAACACGTCATCGTACACCAGCTCTAGAAGACAAATCACAACCACATCGAACCACATGGTGTGTTTGAGGGCTCAGACGGGAGGCGAGTTTGCAGGAAGTGGAGTTATCAGTGGTGAGAGATAAGAGTGGAAGCAGGTGTGGGAGAAACGATATCCGTAAGAAAACAAGCCCATTGATGAGTCTTCAGTATAAAGCCTGTTTCATTATAAAAACCTGTCTATGCAGCTGCACTTCACGGCAATTATTTCACAAGCAACTCACGGGAATGGCTTTCCAAAAATATAACTGACTTTCAAGACTTGATAATTAAATGTGTTTTTAGCAAGCTGCTGAGTTGTTCGCCATGTTATCTACCAACAGGGCTTAAAGAGGAGTGAATCTCCTTCTCCTCTAAGTGGCACAAACTCTTTCACACCACTTTACCTCGTTTGAAGTCTAAGAGAAACCAACGGTAGCAGAAGTAGAAGTGGGTGTAGTCTCCGTTCTGGTGCATTAGCTCAAACATCTCAGAATCCAGGATCTACGCAGAGAGGGGATCAGAGAAGATTCGCCAGAGTTTGTTGGCAAATTAATTAATTCGGTGATAGCTGACGAAACCGTATGTGTATAGACTTGACTGGTACTGTGTCACCTGAATAAGAGAGCGCATGTTGGCAAAGTGAGTATCCATAGCTCCTCCGTGTGGAAAGTTTTGATTCATTCTCTTCATGAGCTCAGTGAAACAGCTGAAGGCCATGGCCTCTGAAGGGGGGAGACAAAGAGAGGAAGCTGGAGTGAGAAAGTGAGTGGGCAAACTGTCCTCTGTTGTTCCATCAATAACTGTAAAAATAAACCAAATGTCAGAGAAGACAAGTGATTCAGTGTTGACTCACCATCATCCAGAATGACAAGAAGTGGAGCCAGCAGATCACACATGCCCTGAACATATCCGATGTCAAGGTGCCTCCAGATATAGCTGTAAATACACAACCAGAGAGAAGGGGACGCTTTTTAGAGGCATTCCCACATTTTTCTTCAATGCTGAAGAAAATAATATTCACCAATAATCAAGGCAAATACTTGCTCTTAAGTGTAAATATTATACTTTTTTCTCTTGGGTGGTCCCAGGTAGAGGTAAAAGGGTACACATTTTTTCTAAAATTTTTAGAAATTATTTCAGGGGTTAAATTAAAAACATATGTTTCTTCAGTTGTGCTTATGTGGAGGTGCACGAGGGAGACACATTAATCTGTTACCTTTAAAGAATAAGCCTGGCATTATATTTATATTTTTCTTACTGTCAGCAAATCCTATGAAAATACCAAAACCAACAATGTGTTATTCTGTCTCTCATCTTTCTAACTTCTCCAGCCTGTCTGTGGCACTCAGCTCCAATACCTTTGTTTCTACTGAACATCTAAATCTTTACAAACAGGTCACACACATATAGTTTACAATTTTAAAAAGGGCTATGCAGTTTCTACAACTAGGCACTGTAGATTTTAGCGAATGTTACGCAAAAGGAGTAAATCGTGCATTTGTTGAAGACTATTTTCAGCTATGGATTGACACACATTTGATGCTCTAGTGTGTGTATTTACAGCAGGAAAGTGTACTCAAAATAAACTGCAGTACCCGTTTTCTCTGTAATGAAGCAACACGTCATGCAGTGTGGCAGTGTGGCTCATTTATGTGTCTTTAATTGTTTTTGGACAACAATGGAGGTCTGTGGTAAAGACACAGAAAGGACTTGTTAGTAGGATCAGTTAATTCATAGTTTTGGCCTGATCATGGAATTTGTCAACAGTTAATTTCATTTATGGAGCATTTATTTGAGAAGAATAAGAGGCGAGCAGTGAAAGATTACGATGTAGTGGTGTGAAGACGGGGGTGGGGGACATTATTGAAAGGTATTTTCCGTATATGCGAATATGGGTGAAATGACCATGTTTACAGTCTGTATTACATCCCTGATGCTGTCAGTGTTTTACCTGCACATGATGTTGCGCAGCTTCTCCAGGTTGGCAGGAGTGAAGTACCAATAGTTCCGGTCACAACGCTGGACATCCTTTTCAATGCGGTGCAGATTTAATGTATACAAGTCCAAAAGCTCTTGCTGAAACAAACAACACAATAAATAGATGAAGGGAGAAAACAATCTCATAATAAAACAATAATAGTTCTGATTTGTCCTGGCATAATCTTATTTTAACTCTTGAAACAATATGTGCGCATACAGAGAAGGTGCTCCCAGCAGATTCTTGAGAGGTCGCTTCATTCTTAGCGTCTCCAGACCCAGCCGGAGACTCAAAGTTGGGGTAAAGGCTCTCCATCTCTGGCTCCTCACACAGGATGGGCTCCTCCGGACTGGGCTTTCCCTGCTCGTCCTCCTGCCTGGACTCCAACTGGGGGACCGAGTCCTCGGAGAAAGACGATGCTTCACAACGTCCCTTCCTGCTCCAAGGCACCATGGAAACTTTGGCTTTGGGGATCTCCTCCATCTCTATGGCTGAGGGAGACTCGTCAGATTCAGTCATGACCTGAGCCTCGTCTGTCTGGGAGGCAAAGTAGGCTTCTCTTGCTCTCGAAACCCCGCTGTCTGCTGAGAAAACCAGGTTCTTTTCAATCACGGTAACCACTGGCTCAACGGGTATATCTTCTCTCCTGTCTGCCAATAAAAACTCTTGTAGTTTACTTGTCTTCGATTCGTCCATTTCCTTCGTTTTTTCCACATTTGTTTCTGCTGTTTTCTTAAGCTGTGACATTTCCTCAGTATTCCCTTCTTCTTTTTTAAGCCCAACAAGTTCTCCCTTTGATTCTCTAGCAGCTGCTGTTACTATCATAGTATCCCCATCGGGCACTTCTTTTTCTGTTTCCCCTGACTCTAAATATTTAATTCCTTTTATGTCTGACAGTGCGTCTTTATCTTCACACTTGGGCCTCTCTGTTTTAATTGCTCCAGACTCCTCAACAGTTTCTTCGTTGGCGCTCACCAGCTCCTCAGTCTTTGTATTTTCTGCAGTTTTGGTCACAGGTGCTTTCTCCTCCTCCTCCTCCTCCTCCTTCTTGTTTGTCACTTCACCTTTCACCTGGCTGTCCATCTCCTCTGTCAGACCTTCACTCTCTACCCCTGCAGGTTTGACTGGGCTCTGTGGTGCCTCAGGGACAGTTGCAGGTCTCGGGGTTGCATCAGGTGCAGCGCTGTCCTCTGTGCTGAGGGAGCCGTCCGACAGGCCAGAGGTGACTGAGAAGTTGCGGGAGGAGGGATGTCCCGAGTCAGGAGAGTTTGTCCCGTTCTGCAGAGCTCCATTGGACATCTTTGGCACCTGTTTGGCCTCTTCGCTCTTGGGCTCCGTCTCGATCTGGTCAACCTCCTCCACGGACTCAAACACCTGAAAGAACAAGCCAAAGGGAAGCAGGCTACTCCAGGGGAAGGGATGGGAGGAAGTGAAGAACTAGCAAGGGAGAGAATGCAGGGATGAGGAATGTTGGTTCAGAAAGTTGAGATCACATGCATTACATTAGGATATAAAACATCTAAAAACTCTTAACAAAAGTGCCATTTAGTTTTTTTTTTAAAGACCTTTGTAGAAGACCATCTATACGTAGAAGACCATCTATACAGGCTGTATTATTGCGAGTGTGTGATACCTGTGTGCTGCTGCTGGAGTCACTCTGCAGGCGAGCCAGACTCTGCCTGTCTGAGCTCTGGGAGGACTGGGACTGGGTAATAAAGATATTCAGGCCAAGATATTATTATAAAGAACTTTTTTAATTTCTTTTTATTGAAATGCATCTTTGTTATTATATGTTGGCTTATGTGCTGTGCTCACATTAGAGGGATACTCTGGAGTTTTAGTATTGCAATTTTGTGAACTTGCAGGGTACAGAATGATAAAAAGTGGTTTGTAGCATGGGCCAAGCTACAAAACGTCAGGTTCAAAATCCTCAATTTCCATTTCTACATTTCACATAACGCAGCAAATAGATTTTCTTTAGACCTTCTCAGCCTGATAAAATCCCATGTCTTTTATAATGCAGATTTTTGAAATATAAAATATAAAGATACAGAACAGTTATACAATTGTTTCAACAAGCTGAGAAGTACTGCTCTTACTGTAGTAAACAGACCTACACTTGAAATTGGCCACATTTATTTTCTAACTCTGAATACAAGTGTGCATTACTGCTTCACCTCATTGCTGACGGTGGAGTTGTGGTGGGTCATCTTCTGACTGGAACTGTCCATGCTCGCAGCAGAGGAGCACTTTGCTAACGCCACAGCATGCTGCTCCTTCTCCCGCTGGCGGACAATCTCCTCGCAGCCGAGCCACTCGCGCATGGTCTGCTGGTAGCACGCTCGGACCTGCTCGTCCACCTGGGGTGAGCGATCAAGGGTCAGTGGTTGAGGTGGAAAATGCTTTGGACGCAAAGCCATAATTGTGGAAATTACAAACCTCCTTCCTCTCAACTTCTGACATTCCAAATTGGTAATGACCCAGCAGGAAAGGCCACACTTCTTTACGCAGCGAGGCGTCCACACCGCCGAAGTAGACCAGACGAAGCAGCTCCTTCTCCTCGTAAGCCTGAAGAACGAGACACAAGTGCTTGTTTTTGATTTTTCACCATCATTTAAAAAGACAATTTCCAACAGCATTAATAACATGATAATGATTAATTAATCCAAGAGGGTGGTAGATGAGGAAAACTGCAGGCACTGGTGCATCTCCCAACAGTGAGGATACAGTAGGGAGGTGCTTATTATTTTGAATTTACTTCACAGGAAGATAAATAAAAGTTAAATCCAGGTCAAAAACATCTGTGCACATCTGTTACTCACTGTAATCTATTGTTTAATGAAAGGGAACATTTGCAACTTTTTATGTGGATGTCCAGTCAGTGTTGATGGTAAATGTAGTGGATTGAAGCAATACATTCCTCAGTGTGTGCTATATTGGCAGAGAAAGATGAGTTTGCAGCTGCAAAATCTGGACTTCTTCCTGCCTCCAACATAGTCACAGTGACATAGTTGGATGTAAGGAAGAACTACAAACTACTTGTAGAACTACAAACTCCAGATACAGCTCAAACACAGAACTTCCTTGTTCTCTTCACTTATATTGCAAAATAGCTACTATTCCTATAGCAAAAAGTGCATCCCAAAATATGAGTGCGCAGGATGTTATGGATGAGGACACATTTTACAGTGTTTAGGTTGAGCCGTATTGATTTGAGCCGAGTATACGGCCAAAGAAAAGCAAGAAGGAAGGCCGAGGCTGCATTAGTCGTGCAAGAGGATATGGCCGGCGGGGAACCTCCGGGCGTCAGAAGCTGGCGCACAATGCATCCTGGTACATGTAGGCACTGCCGGCAAGACACCTGGAGCAGGAGAACTCAGCTTTTACGGTCAATACAGCATGCACTGAGAAATGTATTGCTTCAATTGGCTACATTTAACACTGATTGGACATCCACATAAAAAGGTAGCAGATTTTTTTTGTGTCCCTCCATACATGTTAAATTTTGATAGAGATTATAGGTTTTATAAAAGGTAACTCAAAGGAAACTACATTAATGCAGTAATTGGTTTAAACACATAGTAAAAAAGTAATCCTTTTAAATTCAACCACTTATCTTTTATGACCTAGGTCATGTGATGACAACTGAGGCGTCTTCATAACAGTGCAAACTCTATCCACTAATCGTGAGATGAAGCTGAAAGCTCTTGAAAAAGCTAGTAAGTGGACCTTTTCTTTTGTCAAAATACTGTTTCCATTGTCATTTAATTGAGTCAGTTTTCTGAGTTGCTACCCCAATAATAATCAAATGTTACATTAGTATTATTTGCTGTGAGACTAAAGCTGCTTTCACATGGTCAGCGGCTCTACGCTGGCTGTGCCGTTGTTTTCCTATAGAGAGAGCGCTTCCCTTGGCGAGGCGCACGACTTGAAATTGCCACAGAGCAAAGTTCTGACCTTTCAGAGCGCAACCAAAGAGATAACAGCCGTATGAAGCAGGAGAGGTCTCCATAGAAAACTAACACGCTGTCTTCACAGCAAATCTCTGCCCCCTACCTGACGGTGAGCGAAGATAACATTCCCTATCATGTGAAGGCAGCTTAAAGGTGTGAGCCACATGATCAGCAGAGGATGAATATGGATGAGGCAGAAGAGTGACATAGCGAGAAAGCCTGAGAGTGGACATGCATGCGTGTGTGTGTGTGTGGACAGCATACTGTGAGAAGCAATGTTGTGCTGTGACACCAGCGATGCTTACTGTGCAGTCCTGGAGGAAGGTCTGCCACACGTCTGTGGTGAGCCCTTTGTAGGCATCACACGGCACGTCGGGAGCCACAATGGTGTGATTGACGAGAGCAGAGAGGTGTGTACGCACAGTGGACAGGTGACGGCAGTATGCCAACCCTGGTTGACAATACAGTTCATTACTTAATGGCTCTGCAGAAGTTTTGTATGTTACGCACTGCTACCAACATCATAGTGAATGTGAATAGATATGCTTTCCAGTGTAAACATTAAGCAGTCACATACAGCCATAAAACGCCCGAGAGATGATCTGATTCTTCATGTTGTCGCACAGCATCTTCAGAGGAGCCCTGCAGTAAAGATACAGCACATTCACACGTACAGTAATTCACTTATGTGGAGGAAACACTTTTCTCTTCCCTTTCCTTAAAATATCATTAAATTAATCACCTAGTGCATGAGAAGTTACTCATATTGTCCTGAGATACTGTACTTAATGTAGAGTTTATTACAGTGTCGGGTCTAACCTTTTATCATGCAAATAATTACCTATTGTGCTGCCAGAGAGAACAAATTGATCTCAGAGATTGGCCTTTTTTTTTCATAGACTTCAACCATTTTATCTGCCTTGCTTATCACCTCATTTTCCAAACCCATTCTCGTGTCAGTGAGGTAAATGTCACATAACTGGATTTCTAGTACTCAGAAGACAACATTACAACAGAAAGCCAATAAAAGTATGACAATAAAAAGGAAAGTCAATAAAAATGGGGTTTTCAGAAGGGATTTAAAAGTTACTGATTCTGCAAGCCTGATCTCTTAAGGCTGTTCGTTCAATAAATGCAGAGGGGCACTGATGGCAAAAGCACAATCTCCTTTAGATTTAAGTCTGGACTTCGGAAAGGCCCCACATGAGGATCTGAGGCTGCAGACTGGCTCGTATGGGGTCAACACTTTTGCTAAATAGCTTGGGGTCAGACCCAGACGTGCTTTGAAAGTGCTTTAATCAGTAAAATCTTAAAATCAATTCTAAATCGAACAGGGGGCCAGTGGAGAGAAGCCAGGATTGGGCTGATGTGAGGTTGTCTGTAAACTTCAGGAAAAGCAATAGAATAATAGAAGACTGAATAAACTCTTTATTAAGATCAGTTCTTTGTTCACATCTCTCCACCTTCACATGTCACACTGCTGGTAATAAAAGGTTTAATCCTTGCGGAGATAAATCCGAGCCGTACTGTAAGCTCTTTTGTTGAGTTGCTTCTTAACGAAATGCTCCGAGTGAATTTCATTTCCCTCTCATAAGCAGCGATGCAGTCGGGCTTTTATAGTGAAAGGTAAGAACGGAAAATGTGAGATTAATGAAGAGTTCCCCATCTTGGTTCAGACAACTGAGCCTCCGTTTAATTATTGTATTACCTTCATAAATATAAGCAGAAGGCAGTGCAACTCCTGGGCTTAGTGCCATATTTTGCTCCATAAGTCCGCTTTGTCGACAAGCTGCGGACGGTCGGCAAGAGCACTTGTGTAGCACATGAGACAAAAACAAAGCAGAGCGCTCGCTGCACTCACACTGCCCCGCAACTCATAAATACGGCTTTTTATTAAAACACTGTCATGCTTTAAGTACTGAAACTAGTAAAATGGGGTATTATAACTGTTTTAACAGCAGAGTATCACCACACTTTTCTAGTATCGGTATACCATGCAACACTATTGGCTTGCGAGAAACATATGTCGTACATCTGCAAAGTAAGTTACTCAGATGGGGGGGGGGCGGTATATTCTAATGACGCTGCATGTGACATAGGAAGGGGAGACGATTCTGAATGGCTTGTTGAATCCCACGGACTGGGTTGTCCTTTTTCACAGTTTGTCGGTTTGTAGCGCTTCTGATATGATATCCAAACGTATGTGCACAAGCACTGAAAAGGTGTGTTTTTCACGATGCATCCCCTTTAAAACCAGCAAGAAGCCTAGGGCTGTGTGTGTCTTCAGCCACACAATGTAACACGACTCAGTCTAGCTTGAAGCGTGCGTATCTCTCACCTCTCATGATTGCACCCCTTGGGCGTCGCCCCATCGAAGAAGCTCCCCTGAGAACAAGAGGAACACGAGGACTTCCTGAGACTGGGGTGCCACATTGTAGCTCCCTGATCCATCAAGTCTGGAGGAGTCACTGCAACATGCACACACACACGCACACACGCGCACACACACACACACACACACACACACACGCACACACACACGCCATCATTGTCACTTTAAAAGCATTATGCTGCACAGGCTTTCAACAGCAATTACATTTGCACATTGATTTAAACACAGCTGGAAACACTTCGCCTAAGCAGAATTACGCTCATCAACTGTGATCCGCTGAAAGCACTTCAGAGTATAATTTGTTTGTGCTTGATTCCTGTTAAAGCAAGGTTAAAGCATACAAACAAAAACATTTATGCAAACTGGGATTGATGCACAATTTGAAAGCATGAAGCCGTCATATTCAATTACATTATTATAGAGGGAAATGGCTCAATTCATGAGCCATATTCGATCAATCAGTTATCCACGCATCGGCTGTTAAAAGGTTACTGCGCTGTAATGCAGTAAAAAAAAATAAATAAAAAAAGGCAGCAGGGAGAGGGAGGGGCTTTAATAACAGGACACATCAATAAACTTTGCCAGAGGGGCAGGACAGGCCAGGAGGATATTAGAAGCAGAGAGTTAAAGCAAGCTGACAGACGGACAGACGAGCCGAGGTGTGACAGTGTTACAGCTGCTTCCTGTGACTGAGGGGGATTCTTCAGGATGGCTGCAGGACCTCTTTGGTACAACCAGGGTCCCTGTTTTAGAGGAAGACTGCCCACTCAGTTGATGAGAGAGGGAGGAAGTCAGATGGGGAGGATGGGTTACAGTCACTGTAACAAACAATGAGTAACATTTTCATAAAAATGCAACAATCTGGAAAAGCCAGTGGGCGCTGCTCATATTCATTAGCTTCTCTGGAAGGAATCTCACCAAACTCTGACTGGCTGTTTGGAAAGAGGATGCGGAAGACATAGTCTGTGGCCTCGTCCTCCTCCTTATCTGAGACCGAGTCTGAGGATCCAGATCCCTGAGGAACCCTCTTCCGCAGCTTGGGAAACACCTTCCCCTGTGATGAGAATATAACTTATATCAAAGTAATGGCAACAACAAAAGCATTCTCAACCATTGCAGCCTATCTAAGCCTTCCATGTGAATTAAAAGATGATGAGTGTCTGCAATGCTTAAGCTTATTTATAGTGCCTGAACATGCGTGGGTGGTTTTCATTATTCTGTTTAGCTGCAGATACAATGCTATTCACAGTCCAACAAAAACACCCATTCATTAAAGTAGGCACTTCCTGTGTGGCGGTGCAGAGAGAACATTAAGCCACACATTCATCAGTATCACTCTAACCAATATTATAACCACGCTGGTCTGTTTTATATTGATTTATTGATCAGATAAGGCTGATTTTGCATTTTAGTACTTTGTCCAGAGGGATGCCTGTTATGTGTGATTTCATTAGTGGATGTGATGCCAGGGAGCCAACATAAAGAAAGACCTCCTGACCTTTCCCCTCTGGGACCAGAGTGGAGGGTCCAGCTGGCCGTGGGGAAGCAGGCCGTTCTCCAGGCAAGAGAGGAACTGGAGCAAGTGGCCTCCTCTTGGGAAGCGAAGTGGAGGTCTTTGGATCCCATCCTGACTGACCAGCACCACCGTCCCCCCACTGTCAACTGCAAGAGATGATTTCTTCATTTAATTATTCATGATGACATTTTATTCGACGGCTGTGTTTAATTGCAGAAAGTGATTAAAAAAAATAAATTAAAAAAAAGTAATTACAATTACAATTACCGACTAAAAATTGTGCTATAAAGAGATTTATGAGGACCCACCTTGTTGATGACAGTGCAAGTAAACTATCTCCCCGAGAGGGATCGTCATTGCATAGTCCCAGTATACACTGGAAAACATTAAATCAAACACGTGGTCAAGAAAAATAACACAGACTAGTTTTAGCTCACCGGCTGGATCACCATCTAGCAGTGAAAAGTAAATCCGTAAGGAATGTTGCAACATTCATTTTTATGGCTAATAGAGAGAGTAGTCGGGAGTGTGTGTGAGTTGGCTCATACAATAATCCATATTTTTTGGTGAGAGGAACCATGCAAAGGCACAGGAACATAACACGGTTTGTGGGTTTGAAAGGTGTCTGACAGTTTCTCAGTCAATAAACCATCTGCTGGCTGCTGGTGTGCTGAACATAAGCCTCATCAGATCAGCAGCATTGACTCTTCATGCTGAGCCACACACAAAGACCCTGCATTATTCAGTAACATAAAAACAGCAGAAAAAAGAAGTAAATATATATGGCAAGAGTGTTATGTTAGATATTCTGGTGTAAACAAGGATTAGCAATATTATCAAAACGCAGGATTAGTAGACATCACCATAATCATAATCCACTTGCAGCTGGATAACTTTGCACCTGCATTCGTAGTCCAAGTCTCCAACAGAGCCGTTCATGAGCTGGTTCGGTGTCCACTTCAGGGTCATGAGGTCAGCATTCTGGTGCAGAGAGAGGTAACCTGGGATGGCCTCCATGTCGTCCCTCTGAAACAACCATGAGGATGGATGTCATTTATATGATGCAATAACCGCGATAAGATATGTCAGTATGTATAAGTCTGAAACAGGCGACATTGTTGGTGGAGAAGAAAATGCAAGAAAGTACGGCATGTATTTCCATTGAGGACATAGATAAACAAAGAAATAACCTACACATTACAGTTATTCCAGCATACTTGTGGTTTTTCCAGTCAGTTGTTCCTGATA
Organism: Bovichtus variegatus; assembly: GCA_943593645.1. Classification (NCBI taxonomy): domain Eukaryota; kingdom Metazoa; phylum Chordata; class Actinopteri; order Perciformes; family Bovichtidae; genus Bovichtus; species Bovichtus variegatus. The sequence goes on along the minus strand of CALSCE010010657.1, from coordinate 17,607,474 downwards.
AGATTTTGGTTTAATTAACCAAAGAGCATATTAGGCTCGTATACAGTGTTCTGATGAAACTCTTAAACTGTGACATTTATAGAAAATGTCAGACAGAAATGTCAGTCTGTTTATAAAATGTTCTTGCTGCAGACTTTGGATCGTGTGGAGCAATCTTTTTTTAATCTTCTCTAAACTTGTTAGTTTTAAATTGTAGTAATTTTAGATAATTTTAGATATTATTCCTAGGGGCTCTCGTACCCATATATCTATGAGCGATTAAGATGTATCAGACAGTTACCGGTTGTACGAGCACATTGTTTTTGCCAAACAGGAGGGTCACCCTGCTGTTTTGATGCAGCGACTCCACATATTCACGAGCTGATGGCGAGGGGGAAGGGCGCTCATCCATGCTGCTGCTGGAGTGCCGCTTCTGGATCTGAACAACACAGACACAAAATACATCACATCAGAAAACAAACATCGTAAACCAGAGCTAAACTGATGACTATCTTTGCAGAATTAATAACAGCTGGCTAGTCACAGCCATTTCCATGAATAAGATTCTCTTCTTCACTTGACTCAAGATACGAGATATATAAGACTCATTCATTTGCACCAATAGATCCTGCCTTGTTCCTGATGCCAAAGACTAGTCTACTTTTGTTAGGAATACACACAAACACATACGCAGCACCACGCAACTGTAAAGAGCATTGTTGTGCTGAAAATAGGCGGAGTTGACCTGGTTCGGCAAAAGAAGACTGAACAAGTGTGAAGGTCTCCGACACACTCTGTTCTTTCTCCTAGGACACGCTGTGCTTCACATTGCGCAGTAATCTCAGCAAGTCTTCTTCAATCAGACAGGCAGCATCTCAGAAGGGAATGCAACTGATCATGCGGAGCAAACTACTAGTTATAATACTCACACACAGTGCGGGCCTCTTAGTGGGAGAATCCTGTCTGCAGTGGCCACCGTGGATGCGATGTCTCTGCACCAACTCGTCAGCAGACGGGTCTGTCCAGAAGTGGTCGGCTGTCTTCATCTTTGTGTACTCCAACGCACATGGTCCGACTGTCACAGTGAAGGTGAACAGTTACATAGTGCAGACACTCGCTATGAGATTTAAACCAGAGATCAGCAAGGGATTATCTTTACCACCAATGGGCTCATCTTGAAAATAGAGGAATAGAAAGAGTACATTTTTGTACTATAAAGGTAGATTTTGAGAGATGTAGCATAACAAGCCTCCCCTTTGACCTTAAAAGGTAGAAATCATTTTATGATAATTTCCAATCTTATTGGCTTGTAACCTTTGAAATAAGTTATGCCTACTTGTGACCTCGTTACATGTTGCATAAGTTCACAGGTAATGGCTACTTCAAATTAAGATTTTTTTCATGTACTTAAAAGGTGCCAGATTATCCAATAATTCACAAGCAAAAGGCAAAGATTATAAAAAGCAAACAAAATACAAACATAATTTTGTGTGGTGGAAATATGTTTTTTCTGCGTTTCTATCTTTGGGGTGGCTGTGGCTCAGGAGGTGCAAGCAAGATACTGAACCCCAAATTGCTCCCGATGGCATGACCAACGGTGTGTGTGTGTGTGTGTGTGTGTGTGTGTGTGTGTGTGAATGGTTATGAGCATGTGGCCCCTTGTACAGTAGCCTGTGAACGGGCGAATGCTGATGTCTTGTAAAGCGCTTTGAGTGATCGCAAAGATTGGAAAAGCGCTATATAAATGCAGTCCATTTATCTTGTTATTCAACTCACCACTCCCTCCGATTTATCTTGAGACTCTCTTGGTTGGAAATCACTGCTTTAGGGTACAACATTATACCAAGACAGCCTCATTTAAAAAGTACAGGTACTAGCACAGTGATCAAATTGCATGCTGAGACCCAAATTTAGCCCCCAGCAGAAGCTTCTGAACTGACTGGTGGGGAGATGGTGAGGAATCATGGCCCAGCAGAACGGACCTCGAGTGGTTAGCACTAAAGGACTGGCTATTAGTACAAACTGGGAGAAAAATGTATAAAGAAAAGAGAAAAGGCCACCATAACGTCCTTCTGTAGCATACTGGTCCAGCAACAAGCTTTTCTACTGAAAAAAAAGGTAAAGTTCTGCAGAATCTTTTTCTAAGACCACCATGATTTCACATTTTTATGTAAAGTGTGGCACAGGGTGGAGCCCAAAAAACAAAACACAAATGCTTACAATGTCACAGATAAATACCTAACAAAGAGGCAAGGATAGGTCCGTCCACAGGGTCCATTAGAACAGCCTCTTTCTCGTAGTATTTACTGGAAGACAAACGTGAAAGGTGGATTTCGAGGGGACATTTAGTTTGTGCAACATAAACAGTTGAACAGCTGTTTTATTGACCCTTCTCAACGTACCTGCTGTTCTCCACCAGGTAGAGGACGATCTTGTCCAGCACCTTCTCAAATAGAGCCGTCCGGATCCACAGGTTCTTGACTCCCTGTGGGTTGAGGCTGGGCAGTCGGGGCATCTTGCGAAGGCTGTCTTGACTTTGCACGCTTTGACTTCGTCTGCAGGAGGAGAGAGTCACACGCTATAATATAAACAAAACAAGTGGAACATGGTTCAAAAATGTAATTGAGTAAAAACTGCATCTGCATGACGCTAATGGCATCAGCGATTCATGCTTCATAAAAGCTCAAGAACATGAATTATTTAGAAGCTTTTCAAAACACAAAATAAGCAAGCAGACAGGCATTTGTTTTCAGGGCTTTCGCTCGCACAAGGCTTTGATGTAAGCTTTGAAGTCTGCTGTGATGTGTGAGAACGAGCCGTGACGTGCGGGTCTCTCACTTTGTCTCGATAACCTGCTCGAGCTCCTGGGCTTTCCTACACAGCTCCTCCGCTGGGATGAAGCTCTTCCCCACCTTCATGAAGAGTGCCGCTATCTTGTTGCTACGCAGAAAGCCTGCTGCTCGCCGTTTCAGCCCATGCAGAACGCATGCCTCCACTGCAGCTGTGTGGACACGAACACATGGTGGGACAAAAGTTACCAACTTTACTAAAACTGTCAAAAAAGGAGACCAGACCTTAGTCCAATATTCACTCTCCTTTTAGCTCTGTACCTTGGTGTCCAAGGTGCTGGGAAAAAACATCTGGCCCTTAACACAATAAATAAAACCATAGAACCAAAACAATCAGCTGAAAGATGCCAAAGCGTTACATAGTAGCTTTCAAATTACACAAAGTAATTATTCGACCCATTGTTAACATTAAATAAAAACCGAATAGTGCAGCTTTTATTTTTAACACTCGCCATAAAATGCAATTTTGTGAAATTGGCACCAAATATGTTGCGGCACAAAATGCTCACACTGCTATTTTGTGATAGTTTTGTGTGCAGCTTAGTGGCAATACACCCACTCAGTGTCAACACTGCTTTCCAGGGTGTCCTGGGCACAATATTAAAAACAAACAATAGCAACAATGCATTTATGCACAACATGTCAGATGTCAAGTGAGTTTCATCACCACCTGCAATTCTGCACAGGGCATATCTACTGTGTTTATTTGTGTTTTACAAAGTGTTTATGTCTGCATAGTTCATTTCGTTTTGACACTGTGCATTTAAATATGAAGTGAATGTGGCAACTGGTGCCACATTCACTTCTTCGCATATGTTGAATGTGTCGGTTGTGTATGTTTTGGCTATACAATCAAACCATTTTGCTCCATTTTATGGAAAAATGTTTTGTTTACACTGTTAAATAGATTTTCTAGATGCCAAATTAAAAAAACAAAAGAATGTAGAACTTTACATTATCATCTTTGTATAAACTAAGCAAACCTAATAAGCTGTAGTGGACACACAAGTCGCTGGCACGATGACACACTTGCACAATCACCTAATTGTGCAGAAAAACAGACACCCTCTTCTCTCTCAGGCCTACGTGGCAGCGCCTGGAGCTGTGTTGACATTTGAGTTCTCTTTCAGGACTAATCCTGTGGCTCTGTTCACATGGGGTCAGGGGGAAGGCTGGCGTTGCCATGACAACCCCTGTTGATGGAGCTATTGAGCTCTGGGAGAGACGAGCGGAGGGAGGGGTGGCGGCATCTCATCAGCATCACGATCTTTCTCTCTCGCTCTTTCCATCATCCTCACTCCTTCAGACACAGCTTCTCTTCTGCCTCCTTCCTATCGCTCAGTACATCTGTCACTTTCTGTCACTGCTGTTACTACGATCACCTTTAACGGGGTTTCACTTCTACCTGGGCAATAAAAGTGTCATCACAGACATCAACTTTGTGTTTTCTTTTTATTAAAACATGTCAGTCTTCGCTGATCTTTCCGTCTCCCTCTCTTCCTGCGTTTTGCTCCTTTCCCCCCACATCATTATAAGAGCAAGAAACTAAATGTCAGAACAGAGCGTAACATTAAAAAGGTCTCCAAGTATAGTTCATCCTCCTTACTCTCATCGTTTCGATTGCCATCTCTTGTCTCAGATGGCAAAAGTGCAAAACTCCCAAACCGTTACACAGTTTGAGAGTCTATCCGCCAAGACACAGAGCAAATTCCCAGCGCAGTTACAAACTCTGAAATGAACAATGGCATTAGTGGCAGTGTTACAAGCAACACTTTGTTTATCCCACACTTGGGAAATTTGTTCACTGTAGAGCACAGATAAATAAGAAAGGGTTCCAGTATGAGACACAAGGCAGGGAGATTTGAATTTCTATCAAATGAAATGTTTAATCTAACCATTTTTCTACAACAATAATCAGCATCATGTCAGAAGGATCCGTCCTTTGTGCGGCCCCTCCTGGTAAAAACAGCTAACACAGTAAATTGCCTCTAATCATCCTGTATCTGTGGCAACTGAGTGCAATAAGAGACTCTTGGAAAGTGCCACACCACTGACCAACACTTCCCTCACAGCAGCCAAAGGCACACGCAGTCTTGACATGGACAGTGCTTAAATGATTAGTCAATAAGTGGATGGACAGAACATTATCTAATAATGTTTTTGATCAATTTATCATTCTTTTCACACACATTTGATGGTTGCAGCTCCTGATATGTGAGCATGTTTCATTTCATGGCTTTGACATTTCATAGACAGAATGATTAATCAGCTGATTGCTGATTAATCTGGAATACAAACCGCCATTAGCCGCAGAGCAACATGTGTATGATGCTTCAGCACCAATTTTATTTAACATTTACATACCATAATATTTTCTTTTCTTTTTCTATCGTTCAACATTTTACAGTATAGAGTATATTATAGTCAAATAGAGCAAAAAGTGACAACATGTCATTTCCAAATGTAACCTCTGCTTGGTTGAAGGAACATTTTAGCACTTTGTGAAACAGGTTTAAAATGTACTTTAAAATGTGTTTTGTATCAACAGAATGAAAGAGTCAGGAAATGTCAAAAACAGCGGTGGGTACACACTGCAGACAATGTTGGAGAGAAAATCTAAAAGCTGCTGCATGTTGGATGTGTAGATCGTGCGGGTGCACCTTCCAGTGGTCACAACAATAGTACGTGTTCATATGATGTAGAAAAAAGTACTGATTTAGTATTAAATTACTGATAAACTGGTTTTATTCGGTACGATAAACAAGTGACTACCTTGCTTGTAAAATGCTGCACATTACCACCATTGGTCAAATTTACTGTTATGGTCAGGTCACTTTAAACTGATCTAACTTTAGTCACATTTTTTTAAAGAAAGTGCATTTTGTAACTGGGTAAACTAAAGATAAACAGTTAAAATAGGGAAATAAACAGATTTTTTTGGATCTATCAATACAACTCTGGTTGTTTTAAGCTTTGCTGTGCTACTTTTCTTTGCTTCCTAACTCAAGTCAACGATCTACACTGCAGACTCTGCCTGAGCAGCTCATCAAAGTAGCCATGATGGTGGAGGCTAATTGCTCCCCAGTGAGCTGGTCAATCTCCTCGCCCATCCCCCACTCACTCTCATCTCTAAACAGACCACAGCTGAAAGAGTACGTGTAGTAATCATAGCCACTATAAGGATCACAGGGCGAGGAGGAGGAGGAGGAAGCTGGCTGACAACAAAAGATGAGAGGGTCATCCTAGGCTTCTATATGTCCACTGAGATATATGATATTAGTAGAAGAAAGATACGCCTCAGACTGACCAGCATCTATTAAAAAAAAAAATGATGATCCAACGGATAATGTCTAAACCGCAGGCCGACAATACGGATGACACATGGACATGAAAGCACAAATGGAAACACATAAAGCTCATACAACACTGCTAAAAAAAAAATCAAAAAAAAAAAAATAAATAAATCACACTGTAATAAATTCTGTGGTCTGTGACAAATTATTTTCAGAACCGTCAAAGAGAAAAATAAAACCATAAAAAGAGAATTGGGTTAAGCTGAAAGCTGGGTGGGAAGGACGTCTAACAGCGTTTGCTTGTGCTGGTTTAGTACATTTTCAAGCTGTGCTGTAAATTACTTTCACAGCTATGAAATGAACTATACTTGGATATAATGAGGTAGTGATCTTTATCTTGATGGACCCGTAAACACTCAATATATTGTATATTCTTGTAACGTTAGAGGCGTTCTGTCTGGATATCAAACGAGCTGTAGGCCCAGTAACCTCAGTCTGATGGGAATGACAAGAGATGGAATTAATTTTTTATATGTATAGCACGGTATAAAAACTATGTGCTTCCATTCCTAATGCAGCTCTCTGCCCGACGACCTCGCATGACGTCACTCACTATACTAAAGGGAGCATCAATCATCAAAATGCTATTTACATGCATTTATCTTTGTGCATTTGTACACACATTGTTACAATTCCACATCGTCTTGATTGCAACAATAATAACGATATTTCTGACACTGTTTGATGTTCTGCCTCTTCAGACTATTTAGTTTCACTTTCTCCTTTTTTTCTTTTACTTTATCGAAATCATATGCGTGTGAAATGATATGAAGTTATGAATAACTGAGAACCTGTGTCTTACACTAAGGCAGATAAATGTTCTTTCTTCTCTTGATATTTGTTACTAAATAAAAGTAGTCCATCTCCACAATAAGTCTGTGCAATGTAAGTGTGCAATTATAGATCTTTGGAGTAAGACATTTTATTATTCTACTTGGTAATAAGAGTCTGTGTGAAGGTAAGGTTTCATCACTGTTCACTTGTTTATACCAAAAATAATTTTTCTTACATTTCAATGGCTTTCCAAGAGTCTCATTATAGGAGTTAAGAGCAGTCTTTGTCTGCACGCGTTTGCTTCCAGCTGGTATAAATATCCTCATTTTCTGCAAGCTGAGAGTCATTTTATTCACACTGAAATCCCCAAATATATCTTGTTACTGACTACAGCTCCGAACTGAGCCAGACATCTGACGCGAGCGCCTGCATGTGGGCAGCGTGTTTCTCACAGTAATCATGCAGCTCTCTGTTTGTGCCATTTGGAGACAAGAACAATAACATTTGGTGAAATATTGAAGTTTAAATGGCCTTTATTTTGCTTTTACGAACGTTACGGCGATAATGTGGATCTTCATATCACTGGGCCGACTGACGGTTTTTATACCACCAAGATGCACAACAGGCGCCACAGGAAGTCCTTTCTCCAGGTGGCTATAAGACTTTACTACGCACCCCCCTCAAGTCGTGAGCTGGACAGAGGAGACACAGTGACCTGAGGTCCTCTCTTCATTCTTTATATTTAGGTTCATATGTAGCTGACTTCCCTCTTCATACTTAGTTTGGTTTGGTCATTTAAATGTTTTATGTTGTTATTTTGCCAAATACTGCACCTTACCTCATCTTGTTGAATATTGCACCTTAATATTGCACCTTACCCCATCTCAGCTCATCTTATTTCTAAATCTTATTTAAAAAAATGTCTATATATATACATACAGTATATATATATATACATACATATACATACAGTATATATATACACAGTATATATATACTGTATGTATATATATATACATACAGTATATATATATACATACATATATATATATATATATATATATATATATATACACACAGTATATATATTGTATAAAACATTTTGCACTATTTGTACGTTTTATAATCTTATACTGTCTCCTACTGTGTATTGCAACTGTTGCACAACAATTTCCCTCGGCTGTTTCATAAATAAAGTTCTATCTTGTCTTATCTTATCTTTTTAATGTAGCAGCTAAAATATCAACGTCCTTCCCTTTCATAACGAGTCATTAGGCGAATATATTCTTGTTGTTGGACAAAGATCTCTATTATAGGAAAACTAACCCAAGGACCATCAGTTTCCTTCTATCCTTTCTGATGGACTACGATTGCTGTTGCAAGGTAAGCTATACTATAGTATTAGTACTATAGTGTAGTATATCACTCTTCACAACATTTCTGTATGCAAATGGTAATTGTGAATAATTCTTATTAAGGACCATTTTGTTTACATTCATTTGGTGGTTCTGTGACTGTACGTTTGTTGCTTTCTCACAAGGAACAAGGAAGGATTACGCTGTGTAAAGTAAAAGTAAAACTTTTGTATTTGTGAGTGACCTTCTATTCTTAAAATGGCTGCAGAGTAAAATTATAAGAAAGGGAAATGTGTCAACACTTCAGTGTACTTATTTGCCTTCCTATGCACTTTGTTTAAACATGTCCTTAATTTTGCATGTCCTTTAAAGATAGATCTAGGTACAGTAGAGGTGTTTTGTGTACCAAGGCTAAATAGATACATTTCAGTATGATGAAAATGAAAAAGAGGTCAAAAGAAATTCAAGAAATTAGTGTAAAGTTAAAGAAAGCAATTCATGTAGAGAAAGAAAAATCACCAGGTTAAAATGAATCAAAAATAGTTATAGTAAGCTACAAATAGTAGGATATTGTAAGGTAACAGATTCAAGACCATCGTATAAATGTGGCACAAGTAACTAAAACAGACAATATCAGGAATGATTTCAATAAAATTATATTTTCAGTGTTGCAGAATTGTTCAAGCTGAAGAGGTTGCAAAGGAGCAAAAGCTGCGTGATTCATATGTATGTTTGTTACTCACCACAAAAAGAAACAATATGGCTGCTGTCTTCGTGAACAAACTTCCTGGTTACGGCTTCCTCCATAATCTGCTTCACCTGTCAATGACATGCAGATGCTGGATGACTCATTCATTAACATGCCACAAGTGGCACAGACTCAGTCTGTGAGAGTGTTACACAAATATTCCAGAGAATAATTAAGATCATCTGTAAAACATATGCATTAAAAAAAAAAAAAAAAAAAAAAAAAAA
>CALSCE010010657.1:17545511-17588938 GCA_943593645.1 Bovichtus variegatus | reverse complement strand
ATCTATCTATCTATCTATCTATCTATCTATCTATCTATCTATCTATCTATCTATCTATCTATCTATCTATCTATCTATCTATCTATCTATCTATCTATCTACCTACCAACTACCTACCTACCTACCTATCTCTCTCTCTCTCTCTCTCTGTCTCTCTCTCTCTCTCTCTTTCTCTCTATCTATCTATCTATCTATCTATCTTCCTAAGGATTGAAATTCAATGGATTTTGCATCTCTTTTGATGCTCATTTTTGCAGAAAACAACTGAATTAACAGTTATCAAGCAAACAATCTGCATCTCACCAGTTCCTTGAGGTCGAGCATTCATATAATAAATCATGTAACACCAGGCCAGACAGTTTGGCTGTAAGTGACAATTTTATGATGGCGTTGGATGTCTCTTGTCCTATCTCTGTGTCATATCCATTTCCCAAAGTAACTTCATTTGATGCACTCTCTCCTGCGTGACCGCTGCTCTCTGACTATCCAGTTAGCAGCCTTTTTAAAGTGCTCAGTGCTAAAAGCGGTGGATTTGATTACAAAGTCTTTTTATTAGGTTTTTTCTAATGAGTGCAGTTAAGCTGCTGTGATTCTCTCCTGCTGTCTTCACCAAACTATATTATTGTAACATAGGATCAGGAAGCCAGGATGGCTCAAGGTGCTATTTATAGATTTCTATATCAAACTTTTGGAAGATCATATGGACTGCCTGCTCATTTGTTGGAACGGATCATTGACCTTTTTACCATATTAACTTTTTCTCCAGCAGTGACTGTTTATTGCCATTCCATTGTTTTATTTATTACTATTATATTGTGTCTGTATTTTCTATCTTGCTTTTGTCTTTTTAATTGTGAAACGTTTTGTGTCGTCTGATATAGGATGGACATAGCTATACAGATAAACTTCATGAAGCGCACACGGAAAAGGAGAAATTGTAACATAAGACGTGGAAAAAGTCCCCAGTTTAACGTTCAGTCATTTAAGGTTTTTCTCAATTTTTTCTGCGGACCAGGGGGGGGGCAGGCATAACAAAACACACAATAAAGTGCAAAACATATAATCAAATTATTACATATGTAATGTAAATGTAATTATTCCATTTTATTTATTATTTTATTTATATATTATGCACTTTATTTATATTATTACATTTTTAATATATATATATAATATAATACATACAAATGTTTACAAAAAATATTACCAATACAAAAACTTTCTGACTTTCACTTTCTGAGCGGCCCGGTACCAAATCATTCACGGCCCGGTACTGGTCCGCAGCCCGGTGGTTGGGGACCCCTGATGTAGAGGATCATGGACCTTGTGGTGAGATTGTTGTCTCAACTGCTGTCTTCAAAGTCAAGAACGAATTTTGAACTCCTAAAAATCCTAAAACATATTTACAATTATACATCTGGGCAACTCCATCTGCTGATGAAGATCCATGATATGATTGAAAGCACCTGGACATCTACTAAATAAACCTCCTTGTGTTTCCTCCAATGGAATCACAGTTTTTCATATATTGTTCAAAAGGTATCAGAACTCAAGTTGATCCTAAAATATATTCTGGTACATATAGGCTTCTACAGGCCTACTGTGATTGTGTAAACATAGAGGCACCCTGTTGCTGTTAGATTGGAATGAAGTGGGATTTTGATCAAAGCACATTACATTAATGCATTAAGTGGAGGAACAAAACAAATCAAAAGTGAGCAAAGCTTCAGCCCTGTCAGTCTAAGCTAGACATCCGTCTTATGGATCAGGAATAACACGTGGGAACTCTAAATCAGCTTGCTTTTTTTGTAAAGTAAAAACCTCCTCTCTGTGATCTTCCTCCACTAACAGGTATCCCCAAGTGTCCGCTGCAGCTCCACCAACTCCTCCCACTGCTCCCTGTCATCATCACAGGAGAATCACCCTCCTCTCTGTGGAGCTGGTCCTCTGACTGACTTTTCCCAGTCCGATGCCCCGACAGGACTCAGCAGTCATGGCCGGCAGTCTGACCCACCAAGGCTCCCCGAACCCCGGCTACAGCGCCAACAACGCAGTCCCGGTCCCGGTGCCGGCCATCACACAGACGAACTCCAGGGACAAATGGAGCAAAAAGATGGATTTTCTCTTGTCTGTCATTGGCTTTGCGGTGGACCTGGGAAATGTTTGGAGATTTCCGTACGTATGTTATCAAAACGGTGGCGGTAAGTGGTTTAGAGATTTTAAACCAGGACTTTCGGATTAATTTCACAAGTTAGGATTTGTGTAACTTTGAGTCCTATGTGATGAGCCACTTGGCAAACACTTTTGTATTTTCTTCAAATCGATTCAAACTTAGAATTTGTGCTCAAAATGGCTTTGAATGATACAGAAAACAGACTGAAACTGCGCATCTGGCAGAAAAAACTGTCCATGGTGCTGAAGTGCGTATAGATAGCCTGCACATCACTAACACGTACACGTTTTTTATATGTATGTATATGTATGTATGTAGGTATATACGACTTTGCCTGTATCTATTTTTCTTTGGTCACTTTTTTTTTTTTAAATCAATTTTAACACAGAAGCCTCAAAAATCCAAGTCTTTTATGACAGAATTTTTATTTTGTTTTATTTAATACTTTGTTTTCTGCACATATTGTTTCAGTTATTATGTAGGCTATTGTTTGGAAAAGGTTGTGATTTACTCAATACTTTTACACCAGCAACTAAGGGTCGGTTACATTACAGGAGCCAATCCGCTTGTAAGGCAAGGCAAGTTCATTTATAGAAGACCTTTCTACAAGGCAATTCAAAGTGCTGCACACAAGACATAAAGTCATTAAGACAAGATTTAAAAGACAATTAAACAACTCATACAGTACACACATGATTAAAAAAAAAACATAAATAGAAGATACGTGCAATTTAAAAACTGAATAAGTAAGATTATGTAGACATTTCATTTGATCATTTTGTATGTGAATATACAATAAGTGTTTTTGACACAACCTTAATGGTGTGTTCTTGTCCATGGTTTTATCAAATAAAGAATTTGATTCTTGTAAATTCCCCTTTAAATATATAATATAATGAAATATAATGCAAAACACAATTAACACTGAAGCTTAATTGGCAGATGTAAAACAAAAATGAAGCCAATGAGAAGACTCATTTTCCCATTTTTATTCAATAAAAATGTTTTATTCGGTCTCAAGCCCTCTTAAGCCCTAATTCTTGAGTGTATGAATTTGCTCATTTTGTCATTACACATGAGACTAACAGTCATCATAACCTTCATGTAAAAGATCTACATAACATGTACCCTCATGCATCTCTGTGCAGGGGCTTTCCTTATTCCATACATTTTGATGGCCATCTTTGGTGGTGTGCCGCTCTTTTACATGGAGCTGGCACTGGGACAGTTCCACAGAACCGGAGCCATATCCATATGGAAACACATCTGTCCCATTTTCAAAGGTAAGGCCTAAGACTGTGCTGCCTAACAGCAGATATTCAGGTAGTTAGCATGGGTCATTTGTGATTCAGTGATAGGGTTACACTCATTTTAATCTTCTATCTCTATGTCGTAAATGTATCTTCGAAGACAGCCAGTGAATCATTATAGAGACATTTCACAGGTGACTTCCTCCTCTCTCATCTCCCTCTTCTGGTTCAGGTATAGGATATGCCATTTGTGTCATCGCCCTGTATGTGTCCTTCTACTACAACACCATCATCGCCTGGGCCCTCTTCTACTTTTACCACTCTTTCTCCACCATCTTGCCTTGGACAAACTGCGACAATGTGTGGAACACCCCGGACTGCACCAACTATTTTGGAACTGACAACGTCACCTGGACGAATTCCTCCAGGTCTCCGGCAGAGGAATTTTACACGTAAGTTCATGTAAGTGTGAGTTACAGAAACCACATATATAAATAGCTTTACAGTAATACTCTACACAAATATTGCCGCCTTGTGATTTCGTACGAGAAAAAATGTTGTCTAGCAAGCTGAAACTGTGATGATTCATGCGTTTTATCCTGACAGGAGGAATGTTCTTGAGATCCACAAGTCATCAGGGCTGAGAAACGTTGGGGGTGTTCGCTGGCAGTTGATGCTCTGCCTTTTCCTCATTTTCACAATCGTATACTTCAGCCTCTGGAAGGGCGTGAAGACTTCAGGGAAGGTAACACATTGTATAACTGTATTACCATAATAATAAAGAAGATTAATCTGTATGTTCTTTACTTAAATCACATATCTATGATCACTGTTTCTCCTCCTTATCTCTTTCTTCCACACCAGGTTGTGTGGGTGACCGCCACCTTGCCCTACATTGTGCTTTTCATCCTGCTAATTCGAGGCGCCACTCTGCCAGGAGCCTGGAGAGGTGTGGTGTTTTACCTGAAGCCCCAGTGGGGGAAGCTGCTGGAGACCAGTGTGAGTTGTACAAAGTTGGTCAGTCAGCTGGTTTGTCAGAGAAGGATACAATTCACTCATCTCCAGCAGGAGAAATATGACAAGCCTCATATGTTTGGTCCTTTGAGAATCTTATTTTGTAATCACACTTCAAAAGATCCATATCGAAGCTATTACAGACTCCTTTTTCAGTTAGTGGAAGGTGCTCCACCCGACGTGCACATTTATCACAGAAAAGAAACGAGCTGAAGACATAATAAACTTAAAAACATATATAAATGTATATAGAAAGAAACAGAGCACTCTTAGTTTGCCTCAGGGAGTGGGGAACAACAAAGATACATTACTTCTTAGTTTGTATGTTATTTCTTTCCCCATATGTAGGATTTGAATTATTCTTTTTTGACTAAATACTTGTCTCTTTTGTTCAATTTCTCTCAGAGAATATGCAAATGTATAGTTGATTTAAAACCAAAAAAAATTAATGCTCTGCTCCATTTCACTGTATCACCTCCCAAAACCACTAACTATGGGTAAAACCAGAGACATGGCTAAGATGTGTTTCCCCACTGTCCTGCCAACATGAAGGACTTCCTGATTTGTGTTTAACTTGCTGGATCTTCCAAGCATGTGAAGCAGTGGTTTGATAAATACATTCATTCATTTTTTTACCCACTGTTCCCTTGAGAATCTGCCTTTATTTTTTTTTTAGATCTATGAAACGTCCTCATTTTCCTCTCCGGCTCACTGCGGTTGTTTGCTAAACATGTGTGAGTGCTTTGGTTGGAAGGGAATATGGATGAGACGAAATGAGATGCATAAATAAGCCACAGAGCAGGATAATAAGATGCATAATTGGTTTAGATTTTCTGCCCATTAACAAAGGCCTCCCTTTCTGTCTCACTCACCAATATCCAACGCTGCCCTCTTCTTTTTAATGCCGAATGCGTGCTGCTCTTCAGATCTCCCTGCATACAGCTGTGTGGCAACTAGATTTCTATACTACTGACACAACACCTCTTCTGCTTGGTAAATTACACTGAGAGATCACAACATAAAAATGAAAATTTGAAGATACTTATTTCATTTGGAGGGTGACATTAAAACACTGAAAGGAAAGACCAGGCCGATACCTGTTCTAATCTCTGTAAATAATACTGTATTTTTTTTATGATTTTAAAGGCCCAGAACTTGTAGTCTTTGATAGTTTAATGTCTCTTTCTGTCTGTTCCAGGTGTGGGTGGATGCTGCTGCTCAGATATTCTTCTCTTTGGGGCCCGGGTTCGGGGTGCTCCTGGCTCTCTCCAGCTACAACCCTTTCACAAATAACTGCTATCGGTAAGAGCTGAGCTTTGATGGAGACCTACCACACACTGAGTCACGTGAACCTACATTTGTGGCTTGAACACCTCCTGCTGAATTCAAGGATCGAGCATAATGACTTTAGTGCACAGTACGCGGTCAGAACTCCAAGAGGAGCTGTGAGATTTATTGCTCGTGCATTATATAAGGCGGTGCAGACGATGAATTAGAAGCTGGAGTGTTGAATACTACATGTCGGGTATGAATGCCAAGCTTTACACAGGAGAAGAAATTAAGCTGTACAGAATGACTAATAGTGTGTGTGGCTGATGGGATTAGTAGAGCAAAGAGGCATGTGAGGAAACAGTAGTAAACACACAGATTGTGAATTAAACTGGAGGCATCCAACGTATTCCAAAAGCTTTGAAAAAATATAATGCATCGCTCCTCAGTGTGATAAAGATTTTTTCCGATTTTTTGGAATTTGTTTTTGAGTTTAGTTTTTGATTGAACAAATGTACGGTATATATCTTTACCATTCAATTGTCTTGTTTATAACGTTAAAAAAATGTACATTTAAATTGGAAAGTACCTGACAAACTACTAACTCTGACTCAAAACATTGTATTTTTTAATAAGAAATTCTTACAGGAAGTCCTTTGAGAGTGTGAGTTTTATAAACAGATGTTCATTTATTTATCAAAAACCCTTAATTCTGTGGAGGTTTTCCTTTACGTGAAGCATTCTGCTGATTGACACTTGTTTTACATCTCTAATGAACATTGAACAAACATCCTTCAGTAGAGTATTCCTCATTAGATGGTTGCTAGGAGTATCCTCATGTGTCAGACACAAAGCAGAAGAGAACATATAAAGGAACCCATTAAACAAAGGCAAAGCTTTGAACAGCTTTCACCTCAGGCAGCAATACTTTGGAACAGTGTCTCTGATGGAAATAAAATAAATAGGTTTAGAAGAAGAATTGTATGAATGAATTATTAGGCTGCGTGTCTTTGAACAGTATTTCATTTCTTCCACAACAGTGACGCCATCGTGACCAGTTTGGTGAACTGTTTGACCAGCTTCGTGTCAGGGTTTGTGATCTTCACGGTGCTGGGCTACATGGCAGAGATGAGGAAGGTGGAGGTGGAGGATGTAGCCAGGGATAAAGGTCAGCCAATTAGTCTTATATATTCAAATCAAGAAAAGATGAAACTCAATTATGAATCAAACGCTGACACTGCTCTCTTTATATTCAACATTTTTGTGCTTTCAGGACCAAGTTTACTCTTCATCACGTACCCAGAAGCCATTGCAAACATGATGGGCTCAACCTTTTTTGCAATCATCTTTTTTGTGATGATGATCACGTTGGGACTGGACAGCACGGTACGAACTCTGGACGCAGATGGTGGCCACAGGCTCCCTTTACGTGTCACAGAACACATTCAGCGAGGAGCAACGCTGCAGTGATGTTGATTTTACTGAAATAGAATTGTTTACCTGACATAAAGCATCCAACTGAATTGAATTGAAATATCTACAAGCGACCGTATAATACTGTGTATTTGAAACGTTTGAACACTAACAACGTCATTGTGTGTTTCAGTTTGGTGGGCTGGAGGCGATAATCACTGCTGTGTTGGATGAATACCCAGATCATTTCTCTCACAGACGTGAACTTTTTGTTCTGGGCTTGGTAGTTGTCTGCTTTTTGGGCTCTCTGAGCACCCTTACAAATGTAAGTTTTTTTCCCATTTTAAATTAGTTTAACCAAATAGAACAATATTCAAACCCTTGTTAGTTCAAATACTTATCTTCAGTCACATTTACTGTAAGGGTTTGGTGGTTCTGGATACATTGTAGTAAATTAAACACTTATTATTATTATTATTATTATCAGTCAGTGTAAAATGTGTTCGACAGGGTGGTGCCTATGTGGTGAAGCTGCTGGAGGAATTCGGAGTCGGCTGCTCCATTATAGCTGTGGGCTTCGTTGAGGCCATTGCGGTTTCCTGGTTCTACGGTAAACGCGATATTATTATCATCGACTGGTATTCAGTTTCCTTTATCTGCAATGCAAAATGGATGACCCTTGATAATCAAACACATTGTTAGCATATGAAAAACAAATGGCTGCGTCTCATGTTTATTTTGTTGCTTTCAGGTATCAAAAGATTTAGCAGTGATGTTCAGGCCATGCTGGGAAAGTCTCCAGGATTATACTGGAAGGTGTGCTGGGTTGCCATCAGTCCAGCATTTCTAGCGGTAAAATATGAAAATATGATCTTTACAACAAGTGGAGCTAAATGTCTACAATGTCAACACTTACTTAGGCTGTACACACAACACGAGATAAGAAATATTCAACATGTAGTCATTTTTTAACGAGATCAAATAAGCGTCACCCATTTAAGTCATCCAGAGATCAATGGGCAGGAGTGGATCAGGACAAATCAAGCTCCGTGTGAGATCAAAAGACCACTGGCTACCAATGGCCTTTGAAGACCTAACAGCTGACTCCCCTTCTGTAGATTGAACCCTCCTCTACATGAAATATCTTCCTCTATACTTTTTCTACAACATGTATTTTGCAAAACACTCTTAATATCCTTCTCTCTTATTTGCGTCAATCTGTCTTCCTGTCGACATTTTCAGTTATTACAGTATCATGACGTCCTGATATATATATATATATATATATATATGTATATAATGTATTAAGGTTTGACTGATATATTTTCCTTCCTCGATCAATGTTCTTATGTAAGAATACAAAAGTTACATTTACATATGGCGATCTTACATATGGAAATGTTATGTGTCCCAACTCTTCTCAGTATATTATAGTGAGCGCCCTGCTGAAAGTGCCGCATCTCACGTTGTTCGACTATACGTACCCAGACTGGAGCATCACAGTGGGATACATCATGGGCTTCTCATCCTTCATGTGGATCCCCATCTACATGGTCTACAAGCTGGTGTGGACCCCCGGATCTCTCAAACAGGTCAGTTGATGACGAAGGGAACAATTGAAAGTGTCCAAAAAGCTGAAAGCAGAAACTGCCCGGCACATTTTCCTTTAAATTAACTTCTAGCTGTCTGCTTTTCCAGAGGTTGGCGGTGTGTCTCAGACCAGAGAGGACCCTACCAGACATCCACGCTGACAGCCTCAACATGGCCACTGTGCCGTAGAAAGAAAAACACATTGAAAAATACCCCTTGCTTGTAGTTTCTATTCAAAAACCACAGTTTTAAGTTATTATTTGTGACCGAACCTGAACATTATCTGACATCGTGACTGTTACCTGCTGATGATGTCCAACATGTCAACTTTCACTGCACATGTACACTCTGTAAAATGGTAAATGCTGCTAAATGTGTAATTCCAGGAGGAACTGAGATAGCAATACTCACACCTTACAGTATGGTCTGTGTGTACTCAGATCTTTAGTACGTAGCTTCACATGTTGCCATTTTCAAGTGTTGCATTTGTGAAGTTGTAGGAGTCAGTGGTGATTACCTAAACTTAATGGTCTGCTTTTCCCTTCAGCTGTCTTTATCTCACAAGAACAATATGCCAAGGAAAATAAAAAACATGTGTCTCTTTAACATTCAGCAAATCATTTCTGTTGCATGGGGCCGTTTTCTCTTGTCACGTTCTATATTTTCTGTTTGTGAAAGTTAGATGAAACGATGGAAACGCCAGTGTTGCACGTGGAACAACAGTGAGGTTAACACAGATTTGCTCCACCAGAATAATCATGGCAGCAGAGTTTTGCATGTAATTTCATATAAAAATTAAAAAAAAACTCTATTTAGTGGGCTGTTTGTTGCACAGTGGACAACATACTCTAAAGTATGTAAGATAATGTTTTTCACACCAAGTATAACCAGCTCTGCTGTATTTTTATGTGGTTATTTGAACAGATATTGTGTGGTTTGTGTTGGGCTAAGTCTAAACATTATTTTTTTTTTTGCTGGAGTGACAGACAAGAGGGATTAAATAGGACCAAATCTAAATCAGTTTGACAGTAAATTACAGTCCTTCATTTATTTTTGCCAATGCTGTATTTCATATTTACACAGTAGATCTGTAATACAGTGCTTGTATAGGATTTTTACGCCAGCTGCTGGATATATCTGCTAAACATGTTCTGTTTTTCCCTACAAGGCAAGGTAACGGAGATACATGAGGCACTCAGATAAAGATCAGTTCATTTCCAGAAAAATATCTTTTTAAATCTTAGAATTTAGTTTATTGTTTTGGCATTATAGAAAGTAGAGCATGTGTTCTGCCTGGAGATACAGTACGTTATGATAATATATTATGTCCAACTGTAAGTATATTGGTTCTTCATATTCAAAATGAACTTTTCGATCTCCATCTGACGCCTGAATTTAACTCCAGATAGCCTGTTTTGCCTTAATCTGCCTGAATATTACACTGTATGTACAAAAATGATAAAGGTTGTATTGATATTGTGCCTCTCCAATGTTTTCACTCTAATTTAAGACTGTTCAAATGTTTTTTTGCAGACAAACAGCAAACTATCACTTGTGTCTTTTCCACGTGTTAAAATGATCTAAAAGTGCTTTATACTTTATTTATATTCATAGAATAATGTGATGAGCAAGGTGATGATTGTTGTGTGATTTCAGTCCTTTTCAACCTGGTTTATGTACTAGTCAGATGTGTATAAATTAATTACAGTATACATTACATATTTCATCGTTGTGCTTCTTTTCATTCCTGGAGGTTAAACATGAATATGAACAAACAAACTAAACGTCAAACAGTATTTCGTAAAATTCCACGATCTTTATTACAACCGGCACTATTTTTTCTTTCTGAATTGTACATGCGTGGCAGACCACATAGGAGGTTTGTTCTTGTAAATCTCCATATGGTGATCTTCATGTCTTTGTAATGGCTGTTGGCTGTTGCTGCTCACCTCTATTAGATATTCTAATTAACAAACTAATTTGCAATATCCAGAATCCATCAACATACAAGGGATTAGAGCAGCCTCTACAATCACACACACACGCACACACACACACGCACACGATAACATAATTCACACTTCAGACCTTTACTTATTCAACTGATTTTTATTCCCGGGTAAACCAGGCCCGATCACTTCAAGGACGACAGGTATGAACGTATACGAGAGTAGAAAGTGGTTTGGAACATATGATCCCCCATTGAGCTGCTGGTAGATCGACATGCAGATCAAAGCCCTTTTGTGTCACTGACTGCCATTGAAGTAGAGAACAGGCACGCACGGGAGACACATAAAAGAGACACTGCTGCATAGACGGTTTCTCCTCTGCATGACATGAACAGCTCGACAAACAGTATATTAAGGAAAGAATGACTGATACTGTAAATGTTGTAGTGCATCCATTAATCCTGACAAAACACACTGCACTAGCTATATAAGTACAAAGGAGATAGAAAAACAAAAGAGGGATTCCTGGCAGCTATGAAGCATTCATAGTTTCCAGGAGAACATATATATTTAAGTATTCTCTCTCAAAAGTGACTGTTCATGACTGGGCTCTTTTTTATTTTGGACACCACCAGGGAAACAGTTCTCTGCTGCATGTGCAGATGCAGATTTTCTTGAGTCTGCAAATAATTTGGCACTTCTGTGATGTGAATTCCACTGACACCACAGATCTGAGTGTATAGGCAGATAGCCTTTATTATTGGTAGAGAGAGTGTATAGGCAGATAGCCTTTATTATTGGTAGAGAGAGTGTATAGGCAGATAGCCTTTATTATTGGTAGAGAGAGTGTATAGGCAGATAGCCTTTATTATTGTTAGAGAGTTTTCGTCTTAAATGTCCACTTTTATTATCAGTTGGTTTTAATTCCCATCTTATGTTATGCATTCTATTTGTTCTGTTGCTTCTTAAAGCACTTTGTACTGCATGTCTTGTATGAAAGAGGCTAAACATATAACACAAAATGTTCTTCCTTTAACTCTTGTATTTGCATTTAGGAATATATTTATGTCTGTTATAGTACTAGTGAGGGGCCAAAAGACAACATAGGTTTGTCGGCTGTTGTTCACTCCCCCCTTACTATCTCCGAGTGTCTTAGGCTCAGTGCGCAGGAGTGATTTATGGCAATATTAGGTCTGCATGTAATCCTTTTATATAAACCAATGCGATGTTTTGTCTGGCGTTTAACTTGCTGGATGAGCCTATTTCTTTTCTTGAGTTCATAACACAAAATGACATATACTTTAATAGAAGGTTTTTATCTGTATCATCCACCCCTACTACAAAAACAGTAGATAAAAGATGCGTATCATTTAAAGATTTCAAGTTCTTTATTTATCATATGAACAACATTTACAGAGAGAAGTCGTTAGCAATGGAAATCTCCCTCCAACAATGCTTATTAAATATGTATTAAAAACAAAGATAAAGAAGATCACGCAGTAAAAACTAGAATCTAAACATAAAATAGTGCAAGTTAAAAGGGATAAAATAAAACATGAACAAAATGTAAAATAAAGTTATATAAATTAGACAGTAATTGCAATTAAATAAACTGAATGTAAAGAGAAATGTAGTAAATGTTTATGCATAATGATAGGTTTAATTATACAGTAAATATACAGAGATGTAAACAGTTTGTTAAACAGTGAGGAAAAGTATTTAAAATGTTAAGCAACAATATAATAGTAAAGTGACGAGCGTCCTACATGCAACTTGGAGTTTTATAGGCCAAACAAACCGACATGAAACAGTGGAACTAAATCCCCTGAGCCTGATGTACACACAGAAAGATGGAGGTTACATATGGTTTTAATTAAGCCCTCTTCATCATCAACCAATCCATTAGGAACAAAGCTAAAACAGTTGACACCCATGGAAGCAGCTCCCCCCACACAGACTTTAAGCTGAAACTGAGGCTTTGTGGAGTGGCCTCATTCGACTTAATATACACGTGACTATTGCTAATAAATGAGTTCAGATGAAACAATGTGAAACAATCATTTCAGTGTCATGAGGTAACGACGTAAACACATCCAGTACACTGTGACTTTGTAATGCTCTCATGCATCATGACAATGATCAAAGCCATTGATGAATCAACAGGAAGAAACAAACAAACAGGAGACAGTCACAGAGTCACACTTATATTAAGTTCAGAAGTGCATTTCCTTCTTAAGCATATTAAGCCTATCAAGTGTCCATTCTTGATTTATGTATTAGCGTAACAAATCAGTTTAATTCAGGTTAAATGTCTTCTATCTTTGAGTTCATGCTGTAATGAAATGTTTTCTTGTTTTGATTAATTTATCCACGAAGCCTCCAGTTTTAATTTCAGGCCGCCGTGAGTGACATTTCCTAACATTCATTAAGCTTCTCTGGCATATAATTAAGAGACATAAGTGTTTGTAATGGTGTGCACTCTGAAGTTCTATAGAGGACGAAGGTAAAGGCCATATACATCAGTCATGCAGAGTAATTATATAAGGATATAACCGCAAGGAGCTTGACCTTTATATATTTTATTCATTGCTCTTTGACATTTCAGAAATGGGGAATGTGATGAAGGCCTCCCACTTGTTTATTGGTTACCAGTAAGAGAAGAAATGTTATACTCTTCGTATTTCCACAGTCAAACTACCTGAAAACACCTGAAGCTGCAGAAAGACCTGAACAATTCACTTCAACAGCTGCAGTGACATTATTAACCTGCGAGAGCTGAAATTATTAACTAATTGTTGATTCATCAGAAAAATCCTATTTGTATAATTAATTTCTTATGCAAAAATGTCAAAGAAATGTACTGGTTGAAGCTTCTCAAATGTGAATATTTCATGTTTTCTTGGTCCTCTATAATAACAAACTCAATATCTTTGGGTTTTCAATTGCTGGTTGGACAAAACAAGCAATTTTAGAGATGTCAGCTTGAGCTCAGAGAAATTGTGACGTGCATTTTGTGACATTTTATGGAGTCAACAATTAATTGAGAACATAATCTGTAGATTAATCAATGAAAATAGACATACATTGCAGCCCTACAACCAGCAATCGCATATGAGCAACCCTAATGATATTGCCAATTGATATTGTCAGTCGAGTTATAATTTACAATTATTTTCATTATTGATTAATGTGCCCATTATTCCAACAGACCAACAGTTTCAAATATAACTATTGTTGTAGGCTATAATATAACAGCAAATATTCATATTTAAGAAGTCAGAACCTGTGCATTTAATAAATCTCTTAAATAAATGGTAACCGTTATTTTATAGGTCAGAATAATTTCCTATGACGTTTTCTGGAAATAACTATATAGCTTGGTACTAATTATGCTGAAAATGCAAAGAATGTGATCAACAAGTTTGAATACAATTCAACATTCATAAAACAAAGAAAAAAAAAGCTATTTTTATGATTTATCTTTAATTTTTTTTTTTTTTGCTAATTTCCATGAAATGATTGACTGGTGAAATAAAAATGTTTTTTGCATGAAAATAGCTGTCACTTAACTTTCTGCCAATTGACAAATCGATGAGAGTCAACACAATGATCCCACCGGCTTTAGGACCCAGACCCCACAGCGGAAGAAGAAGCGCATCCCTGTCATCATCATCATCAAACATCCACGATCACCCTCCTCCTCCTCCTCCAGCTCCTCCAGCTCCACCGCTATGATGCTGCCTCTCACCCCGCAGGCTCTCGTGCTGTGTTTCAGTGCGTTAGTTAACGCACAGTCCGAGGACTTCAAACTGACCGAGAGAGCTTATGTTGTTTTACAGAAGCAGAATTTAGGTGAGACTTGATGTCACTGCTGAAGCTGGTGTAAGGCCTGTCGTTGTGGTGCTGACACACCGCCTCTTATTGTCAGCTGTTGTTTTACTCTTCACAATTCTTTATTCTAGAGTGACAACTTCATACTAAGGAATTAGGAGAGTTAAAAACCAGTAGTAGCAGATACTGCTTCACCTCAGCCTGTTTGTCTGGCGGTGATCGGCTTGTGTTGGTGTCCTTACAGTCACACTTGGGAGTGTCCTCGCGGTGCTGCTGGTGCTGATGATCATCATGGCTGTCTGTGTATACAAACCGCTGACTCGTCGGTGAATCTGGCCCCAGAACCTGGAGGAGATAAAGACCCGAGAGACAGACCTGCTGTCCGCCCGGTGCACCGAGCAGCTCCGCCCCGGGGCTGCAGCACCAGAACAGGGGGCAAAGCCGAGCTCTCCAAGACAGCTACCAGAAAACACCCAGACCGCACAATTATAAATATATACATATTAACTGGGGTTTGTACTGTATGTTTGTATGCGTCAGGCTATCACACCGACCTATTTTGATATGCTGTAATTTCTTTATTTAAATTTGAAAAAACTCCTGTCAACAGAGGGAAATGGGGTCGATCCCAATGATCTGGGCTGTTACATACAGTATGTTACATGTGTCACATTTTATTTATTTATTTGGACTTCAAATTTAAAGGAAATGCTGTAAATATGTGTAGTTTGTTTGTTTTTAAGGCCAAGTGTTTGTGCTATTATTAAATGACGGATATTTGGTCAATAAGCCTGGAGTTCTGCAATGATTAAATAAATTCAAGTGGGATTATAAAGTGGGAGAGTTGCCTAAATCTACATCAATTAAACCAGTTATGGACATATTTTTTCCCCCTGAATGTGGAAATCTAAGTTTTTAAATGAACGGTTTATTTAGTAATTTGATTGTGCGACACATAAGGACTTTAAATGTGAAAGTTGTAAATAGGTGTTCTTTCTTAGGTGTCTCCTTTCTACTTGATATTGTGTTAAATAAAAAATAAATAAAATAAACTGCCAACAGAGAAGTGAGGTTGATCAAAACAAACAATGATATTATACAATGAAATTAGATGGAGGCAGTCGCCAGCGCTTTATCCAGAGTGCAGATGTTAGGGCTGGAAGGACTATGACCTTATTGAACAGCTTGTCAACATAAAATGAACATAAAATCATAAAGTCTAAAAAGGTCGTGTCCTTTGTTATCAGCTGTGTCTTTGTAAATAAAGCACATGAACAAAGTCAGTTTAGTCCTCATGGAAATAAAGTGCTTTTTATTTTAGAAACATTTTTGAAACCAACACAATGTCTTAAAATTTTAACGATAAAAACAAACGTTGCAGCTGGAACGGTGCATTACAAAGACCTGCATTAAATTAACCAAAGCTAGCCTTTTTTTTTTTAAAGTCGACTGTTCAGCAGTTTGGAAATTTGATCGTTATATAATAAGTCGTTTTTTCTGGCGCAGCCCCTGAAAGTCAGGCGCAGCTATGCAGAGAGACCTTTGATAAGTGGTGGGTTGTCAGTGAAATCAACTATAGTGGTTAATGCACGTTACTCAGCATCACCCTGGTACAACTGAAACCTCTTCATCTTGTTTTAAAGTTACAAAAAGAAAAAAAATTTGTTCAAAAAAAAGAAGTTTAGTCTAAGTGGCACCAAATAAATCGTAACCACCTTTCGCCCCCACCAAGCGTCGTCAGAACAAAGCAATTCCTTGGCACATGCTGAAGAAACTAATCCTACATATGGCGGGCCTGCTTGATCTCAAGAGTCTGTTCCGGCTTTCCTTCTGCTCAGAGGTCAAGAGTTGTTCGTGGCTACTAAAGGCTGACAGTATGCCTTGAGGAATCGGAATAATCTCTGCAGCATTGGTTGTGTGACTGCTTTTAAACTGTGTGACGCCTGTAAATCCACAGACAGGCTGGTCTCTGCTATTGCGTTTTTGAACTGAGGCCATAATCCTTGAAGTTGCTCAGCGAGTTAACAAAAATACGTCCCGTTTTCATCATGAATTCTGGGAAAATGTTCAAGAAAAATCCGTCCGGGAAAGTTAACCCTCCATTCTTGTTGCAGCAGAGATGTTATATTACCATGCAGCCGATTTAAAGTTTATCTCACAGCAACATGCTTCTGTTTACCCATCTGGAGACTGTACATTCCCAAAGTACAAGAAAATGCATTTACTTGTGAACTCCAGACTAAATTAACCAAACTTTCTGAATGAATATTGATATGGCAGATATGCATGAGTGTTACCTTTACACACCAAAGAAACATTTACTAGGCTGCAATTTCCAATAGATTTACAAACTAACTCCAAAGTGAAGGAAAAATGCGTAAAAGTGGAACCCTGAGATTTCCATTATTCAGTGAGTTCACGGTCCTCAACAAAGTGACTCTCTAGGAAGACTTTACAGTGAAAACTCTCAGACATGTCCCTTCAGGTCAAGGGGACGAGTAGTTTTCAATTGAGCTAGGCTGGTTTCATTCTAGCCACTTAAAAACCAGGGACCGACTGCAGCAGGTACCAGAAGAGAAACTTAACAGTGCTCTGAACCTTAAGTGCCACATTTGAGTGCCAGCTCTCCATGAAGTCCCCTAGAGCAGTCATTTTGTTCATAGAACCTTATTTACACTGATTTGACCACACTCTGGACAACAATGTGATCAACACACGCAGGTTGCTGCTGTGACTCTGATTTGGATAGAAAATAAATAATTAGTAGAACCGACCCAAAATTATCTGAAAAGAGTCCATGAATTACCTTGAGGATGGAGACGCACTATGCAGAGATAGAAATATATAAAGGAGTATGTTCTTACCAAAAATACCTTTTGGAAAATGTTGGATAGCGAGAGTCTGATATTGCCTGTGCAAGAATGATCTGCTACAGAAAGAAACCTGCGCTTGCATAGATGACTACAGTGGTTAGGGAGGAACATTGAGGTGCGGTGGTTGCTTCTGGATCTGGAAAAGTTGTATTATTATTCCCTCTTATTCCTTTTACTTCTCGGTGAGCGATAGCTGCAAGATCATCTCCAGCTCCTCTTCTTCCTGCTTCCTCATCCTGTCCTCTTCCTCTTGAGCCCGTGCAGAGAGCTCCATGGCCAGGCGGAGCTCGGAGTCGGCGCTTGAGGCAGAGGGAGAGCTGACAGGGCTGGGGGTGTCTGCATATTCCACTAGCACCCCCTCTGGGATACTCCTAGAATGGCATAGACAGGAGAACATGAGATCCAACTCTGTTCTGTAGCTTTTTAGACAGATATAAAAAAGTATCATCTAAATCCTCTGTCACCACATGTTAATTGTGTAATTGCAATATTATCCTGTGTTCCTACCTGTCACTCTGGCTACTGGGCATTACATCAGTAAAGTCCCCATCAGCATCCTCCAAAATCCCCTCCTACAATGACACAAACATCAGAGGCTTTTAAAAAGGATGCAACAAATTGAAAGGATAGCATGGGAAGATGATGAGAACAGATCTATGCGTGTTGAGGTTTTTGTGAGAGAGCTGAGTGACTATTGTTCTGACCTCGCCCGGGACTCTTCGAGACTCCAGGAGACTCTGATGGATGGCGTACTGCAAAAGCTCCTCGTCGTTGTTGGACACGGGTGCGTGTCGGCTGCCTCCTCTGCGATGGTAACTGGCGGGCACATCAAACACTGAAGGACACACCTGAAACGGAGGCAGTGCTGGACGGATGAAAACAAAAAGAAAAGCGGTTTAGGAATGACAGACATGCGATTATCTTAAAATACAGTCACATAGTTAAACTGATTGCGTTCCTACCTGCAGCTTCTTCCTCTTCTCCAGAGGATGTTGGCGTAGCTCCTGATGTTGGCGTGGCTCCTGACGTTGGCGTGGCTCCCGATGTTGGCGTGGCTCCCGATGTTGGCGTGGCTCCTGGTGTTGGGATCGCCTCCTCTTCAGTACTGCATTTATTTACATTACCAAATGTAATCCTGGCATTCAGCACATGAAACAACGGAATCTCTGCAACAGAGGAAAACACAACAGATTAGTCAAAAATAATTATGTCCGATGTCTTTTCAGTGACCTCGATGGAAAACCTCATAAAAAGGGAATCAGACGGCACTTACACTCGGCTACGGACGTTTCGTTTTTAAAGCAACTTTATTTAGAACAAATAGAAAATGAGTACAGTGACAACTCGAGGCTGCACAATCCAAGTAAGGATTCCTGTCCAAAACAGAATTACACCTCCAGAGAAGGATGTTTCCATTCTTTCCATAGTGTACAATTAAACAGCGACGGCGGCATTAACTCCTTTCCTTTCGTACGGATGGACGAAGCATACCCTATGCTAAAGGAAGCAACAAAGGAAGCATTGAAGCACCTTTCCTTTCCTTAGCTTTTAGAGAATTCGACCAGCTCTTATCATGGCTGCCACTTGCATACTTTCAGGTCATTTCACTCAGTTGAGAACTTTACTCAGCAAAAAAAGACTATTTGACCGCAGTCTAGCTTCATGTCGCATACCTATTTTAACAGGAAATCCAGGAGGAAAATTCAGGGTGACGAAGTCTCGCAGACGTGCAAAATGGGAACTGGTCCGAGCCATGAGGTCGATAATGGGTGTCACCTGCTCCACCAGGGACAGGGGATGTTCCTCGCTCATCCACAATGTTCCTTTGAACCTGCGTGAGACAAGATTAAGGCAAAATGATGTTCAAACGCGCACACAACCTAATTTATTGATATAGATAACACACAGCAATGAAGAATAAAGTATAGTTTTGTGGGAGCATAAAGCGGCGTTTCTTACTTCTGTGTTCGAATGCTCAGCTCAATGGGTCGGCCGATGTCTCTGTTCCCCAGGTCAAAGTCAGGATCAAAGTATTCCTCTGGAGTGATGGCAGTGGGATTGGTGGCAGTTGCATACTCAAGAGTCAGGTCCTATAAAGTCGAGCACTCGTATCAAATCAGCTGCCAGGTAAGAACAAAACGGTTAACTTTACTGTAATTACTGAATGCACGTCTTACCCCTTGAGCACTTATGTGCTGCTCCACAGTCCCAAGCAGAGACTCCAAGATGTTCCTTTCACCTTTGAACAAAAAAGTGGAACGTAAGTACTTTCATTCAGTTTCCGTCAAATGTAGCTTTGTTATCCTTTTTAACATTTACATCATAATATAGAAGAATATTTTCCACCTACTTTTTATCCTGGCTTTCTCCTCGTCTGTGAGATGCTCGGTCCTTGTCCTGATTACCACATTTACATTATTCACACTGAAAACCTGAGAAAACAACCAGAATCTCAAGTCATTTATTATAAATTGGCTCCACGGCTTTAAGTGGCAATAATCTTTAGTAGTAATGAAAAGAAAATGTATAAAACTTATGTGAACCTTTGCGTCAAATCCATTGACCAATTCAGTCTTGTCAGCTCTCCAGCCCCAAATTCCAGATTTGTTCCTGTGAAAACAAAATCATTATTTCAGGCGAAGTCAACCATCATATCCCTGTTTGGAATAACTTGCACAACAAAGAGAATACAAACAATGGATAGTTTAACTAGCCTGCTTTTAAATCATTTGCACTATGTGATTGGTTTTACAGGATTTAGCAGTGTTGCAGTCCATTGTTAAGTTAATCATTCTAAGATATGTAGCCTCAAATAACTATTTATTAGCTTCAATAAGGAAGATAATCTCTCATCGGCTGAGAGCTGTTGAGCAGGAGAAGCACAGCCGTTATTAATAACATTGACAATCGTGGCCAATAAGCAGCTGAGCAGATATATCAGAATATCAAGAATACCAAAAGTGAGGGTTAACGGTCAGTAAACGTTTGAACGAATAAGTCAGTGTAAATATTGCATGTTAGACAATTAGATTCCAGAGTGATACTGGAAATATCTTCCAGAAGGCAGTGCAAAATGATGATTAATCAGCCTCATGGTATCACTGTTTACACAGTAACCACACTCAAGAGTGAAAATACAATGAGACGTCAACTCTCAAAAAGTGACAGTGACAACACTGTGGAGTTTGTTTTTTGGAAGTTAGATCTATGCTAGCTGTGAGAAAAAGTACAACAGAAAAATGTGACTCTTGCCTCTCAAAAGCAATATCCTTGGTGTCCAAGTAGGTGTTGACAATAGGAGTGGTCAACCTTTTGGCAACTTCCTGTTCAGCTGGCTGCATTGACTCTAGCGTGACATCCTCGATTTCTTGGGATATGTTGAAGCGTTCGGTGTCCACGACTTCATCGTCATGGTTCACCTCCATCAACTCTGCACATGAATCTGTAAAAATACAATCAGGGATAAATGATTTTACAGAAATAGTATAAATCACAAAGAGAACTATTTTTTTTTTAGTGCAAGAGAGTTAAAGCACACACACCATCTCCTCTGAAGATGTAGCTTCTGCGCCCTCTGATCCAAGTCATGTTTTCAAAGCCTAGAAGAGTGGCATCCACTCGCAGGCAGGCGCCACTTTTCCAAATGCGACAAACATCACTTGGACAAACCCGGGACAGAAGAGGGACTGTGAAGCAACAGCATATGAATGTCCCGCACATGAAAAACATCATCACTCATTACTAAACCAAAACAAAATGCTTCTCCCGACCAAGAGGCAGGTATGAAGTTTTTCCTGTATGACCTGATGAAACCTCTAAACAGGCAAAGATCATTTATTTTGTGCTTCCATTCAACAAATCACAAATATCACAAATACACACAAAAATAACTTACTCCAACTGGTGAATTCCCACTTCATTTCCATATAGAAGTCTGGAGACTGTATATGAAAAGACAGACAGAAGAATTATTTTGCTTGCCGGTAAATGGTTCCAGGCACACGTACAGATGGATGACAAGACAACAGGAAAATGTATAAAGTAAAACCTCTCGGATCTTTGACAGCAGCTCAGGCACTCCTCCCAGGGCAGTGGAGGCTTTGAGGTAGTCTCTGCGTTGAAGCACTAACTGAACCATCTCTGGATCTCCGGTGCTGACTGCTTCCTGCAGCGCTACACGGACACAGACAATTAGAAACAAACCACTAAACCTTTTAAAGGCAACAGCATCTGTTTCATAGTAGCAACACATATCCATTAAAAACCTCAACAATGACAGTAATAACCATGGAAAGTGAAACGGTTTCACTGCAGTCAGGAGTGGATATGGATTTTTACCAGAAACCCCATTAACAGCAGATGCTGTAAATGTCAATGTGAGAAGAGCTCAAAGTGATCAAACAACCCACAAATCATCAAAAAGCATTTCCGCAAGACAAGTGAATGAAACATTCATGGTTTCACAGCATTTTTTTTTTTTTTTTTTATATTATGCTGCCAGTTTTATTACTAACCTGTCCAATTCATGCCATTTTCTTTAGTCACTTCAGCACCATGTCTCAGAAGGACTCTCACTGACTCCAGGTGCCCAAGCGACACAGCCAGGTGCAGAGGTGTCCGGCCTCTGGGATCCACAGCCTCTACATCATTCTGAGAAAATCAAGGAGATACTCACATATTAGCTTCTCCAGCACCTTAATTTGTGTAATGAAATCCAAGCACCCACTTGGACTAAATCCTGCATTAACATGGCAACCTGTTATAAGAGCAAAAGGTCATGTTGGCCTTGTAAATTGCTTTACTTGTAACTGAGGGCCTTCCTATTACAACTTATTTTACACCTTTAAATTGAGGCTGTCACTGGTAATGATATAGGCCAGGACACTGACAAGACTGCATCATGTCTGGTCCTCATATGAGTCATGAGCTAAAAGTGTTATTGATCAGCATTGCTGGGTAAAAACAATTATAGTGATAGTAATAATTATATAGCATCAATACACAATATTAAAAACACAAGGAGATTAGAGACGATTTTGAAAAAATAAGTAATACTTAGAGATAACTTGGTGGATTATTCAGCAGCATGTTTGACAGGAATGAGAAGATGACAAGACAAAAATCCCCACTATAAAACTCTTTACAATAATTATTATAATAATAATAATTATAATAATAATAGTAGCACAATTCACATGAATCATGTCTTTAAGTTGTCAGGTAATACAACACAAATCTAAATATCGATTTGGTAAAGTCGTTTTTATGTTATAACATCTAACGTTACTCATATTGTGTTTGAGTAATCCAATGAACTGGGTTAGTAGCCTAAATGAACAGCTGGAAACCGGATTTCAATATGTAGAGGAACACATGTTTTAAGTATTAACTATGTGAACTTCCAGACCTGTTGATCGCTGAACAGCAATGTGCACATAGACATGTCAAACGTTATCTGTGTGTGGCACATCGGAGCATCTGTCAACACGACTGGCCTACTTTTACTGGATGGCTACGGATGAATTAACAGCTCACTCCTGGCTTCATCTAGCTAGCAAGCGTTGCTGGGAAGGTTTGAAACATATTCCGTGTTTTACCTACCTGTGGTAACGTTATTTGTTCTTCCAGCGTCCTGTAGTCATTTTCCCACACTGCTGAATGCAGGGGAAACTTTACTCGGACGTCTTCGCTAATGTTAGCCGTGGACATCTTCTTTCTTTATGGCCGCTCAGTGCAACGTTAGCCAGCTTCCAATAATTACAGCCATGGGAAAACTGCGATAGCTACACGCTAGTTATCTCAAAATGTACAATAAATATGATCCATGCCCTTAATATTTGACGTCGAAATATCTAAACCGGTGTCCAACTTTTCACCAAGCCTTCCCCTAAAATAAAACTTTTGAACAAGGAAGTGCCAGGAGCAGTGCCCAATAATGACAGGGGTGTCCTACGTAGAAATAGACTCACAATCTAATTATTACAATATAATTAGGACCGCTGTCCTCACGCCTAAAAACGGAACTTAATTTATGTGTAATATCAATTATTTATCCGGTTAATACACGACAAAAACATGATTTGTACATAAAACTATCGCCTGTAAAAAAAGAAAAAAAGAAATAGTCGGTTCCAGTTGGACGGAACCATTCAACATCTCCACATGGGGGTTGCCAAGCGACCAACCAAAAGTATAATTCCTACATAAACGTGATTCCGTGTCACACTTTTATGCACTGTATACGTTCAATAATTAAATTTTAACTCAATGTGGTCTCCTAAAAAATAACAAAACACACATTTTAAATATTATACCCAGACAATAAATTGACTCTTATACCTATAACATTGAAATGAGATCGGCGAGTTTTACGTTTCGGGGAGCGACTTGAGAGGTTGAAAAGCGGAGACTTTACCGCCAGCGTACCACGGTGTACGAGAAGTGCTTAACGACCCATATTTAAACTATATTAATGGACATAATCAGCTGATGTCATACGACTGTGGCGGTTTGCTTTATTAACGTATGATTACCTATTGCTGTTCTACGGATACCTTGTTTTCTCCACAACCATACAGTGATGGGTCTGTTGACCAACCCTGGCTGACATCACTTGTGCAATACTCATGATTTATTGTATTTATCGTTATTTTAAGTAAAAGTACAGGAGTGGTATTGATGTGCGATCGGTGTTGTGAAAGATGACCGCAGTTGGATGGAAATCCAGTAGGCGTCATCCTAGTATTGTTTGTAAAAAAAAAAAAGTACTCCTTGTGTACCGTGTCACGAAGGTGCATAGATCAAACTCACCAGAAGTGCACATACTTTTACTTGTGTATTTGCCCTCAGTCAATTCTATCAGGTTGCGTACCGCCCAAAAAGCCACAGCAAACTCCATCAAACATATTGAGTGTATGTATGTATTATTTTTAACTGTAGCTGTAAAACAATCATGGTCACGATTGGGATTTGCTCATCCAATGCAAAGAGTCACTAAGGCCGGGGAGAAGTGTATTTCCTGAGAGGCTTGTCTCTGGGCACAGCGCCCCCTCATTAGGTCACAGTCGCAGCTGCCACTGGGAATGCTCGCGCTCTGTAGTCCTTCTTATGTGTAGTCCTCCTGTCTGCCAGAGACCAACTGAAGAGTAAACTACCAAACGGGCACAGGCGAGTTAGCTAATCAGGTGCTAAGTCAGCTAACTTGCAGACAAGCAGCATTGTACCTTACTCTTGTGGGGTGACGCTATAATGGTTGTAACGGGAAAGCTGGCGAAAACGAAAAGGCTAGCAACAGTTACATGAAGTAGCAGGTCGTTGTTTGGGTTGTTTTTAATTAGCTAGGTCTAGCTAACGCGGAAGGCATCCCCACAGAGTAATCAATGGTTAGCATAACGCAACGGAAATAATACTCCGCTCATTTTAAAAGGCGTTTGTTCCTGAGCAAAGGATGTCTAAACGCATACGAAACACTGAGCTCTGCGCTGATTGCAATGTTCCAGGTAAGCACATTCACACCATCCCTGCAGTGTTTCTGTTAATCGTTATTTATTCACTGACGTTTGGTCCACCAAGTAACGTTAAGCCAAAGCCTTGCATTTCGCTCTTCTGGTTTAAATCAGATTATCAGTGCTGGCCCATGCTGTTTTCTTCTTTACAGTAAGTTAGAAATGCAGTGTGCTGTTGTTTTGACGGGGTAAGTTGTTAGTGTTGTTGACAGGTCACTAACGTTATAGCTGCCTGCTTGAGGATGCAATTAGACCTGAAGCAGCTGCCTTTTAAGCTGTTCCCATCCGGTGTTACTTGCTTTTAAATAATCAGGCATACGTTTCTGATGTATGTCAATATCATTTCACTGTTGTTTCGTCACAGGAATCAAACCATATGTGTATATGAATTAATGTCTGTCAAAGGTTTGTAGCAAATTGGAACTGTAATCATCCATTATGAAATCTCATCCTAGATCAGCAGGAAACTGCTCTGTATCTCTCACTAGGATGACTGCGTCATTCATAAAAAGTCAATGGGCACAGTGCTCTCCTCAGGGTGAATCTGTAGAGAGAAGCCTGTCCAATGTTGACAATGTGTCACTGAATTAACTAATTGTGTTGATGAGGAACGACTCAATGAAAATATTCTTAATGGTTCCCTCCACTGATCCTAACTGTGAAAAGTCTGTCTTAAAAAAATATTAACGAAAAGATATTGCACAAATAAAACTTCATTCAGTGACTGCACTCTGGTATCTGTAGTTATTGCCTTGAGATGTATTTGTCCAGATGAAGCAAACTTAATCCTGTGTTTTATTATATGTAATCACAGTAATACCAGCATATTTGAACATAAATAAATTTTTTGAATACTTGTATTAGTATTAGGGATGAGATATAATTAGAATAAAGCTTTTGCAATCAAACATACTGTGTGAAAGCTGAACTAGTAGGTGCATTGTGTGTGAGGCACTTTCAGGAGTCTCATTTGTATAGAACTGACGAGATGTTTTTCAGCAGGCACAGGAAGCAAAACAGGATGCTGAGTGAATTGACTGTGCTTTCAATGCAGAAGAGATTTGGTTTCTATTGTGGCACCACAACATATTGTAAATGTGATATACTTTAAGAGTAAAAATACTCTTAATAAGAGTAGAAAATAAAAAAATGTTTTACTTTGCACTTGGCTTATTTGAAGCTAATGGTTGAATCTTCATTCTATTGTTTCTCTTTGTTGCACTTGCTGTGGTTTGGGTTATTTGAAGCTATTGTTCTACACTTGTATGATTAAACCTATTTGAAGCTTATGTACTTGCACGATTTTCACAGTTTAGTCATATCCTCATGATTGTTTGCACTTATTGTAAGTAGCTTTGGATAAAAGCGTCTGCTAAATGAACTCTAATGTAAAAGAGTAGGACATGAATTGTTTTTACAACTGTACTTTTTGGAGATCTTACATTGGTTAAATTCCTATTTCACAAGAAAAACCAAGAAAAACAATAACAAGTATTCAAAAAAATTCAGCAGTACTCAAGTTTTAGTACCTTGTCTATCATCATGACATTCAGACTAGTTAAACCCCTCAGGTCTCCACAGCAGCTGGCCTGGTTTGCCCTTCCATACGGCTGTTACCAGTTGTTGGCTGTGAATATTTTTAGAGTTTCAAGATGTGGTATTAAATTTAGCAGCACTTGTTGAGGAAAGGGTAAAAGAGGCATGTCAGCACCAACTCTCAGTTCTTGGTGGAGAGTAAGTTAGGAGGAGACTCAACCCTGGGGACCAGGTGCCAGTATCTGACCAGTAACCCCTGCAGCTGTTCCTCCTACACCTCAGCTGCTGCTTAGACACTTACAGTCTTCTCCGTCCTGTCACAGTGCCAGCCAATCTGCTTAACAGTTTATCGGCTATCTGCGTATCATATGAATTTACAGTATTTTTGGTCTTCAGATGTTCGCTGTCAGAAGAGTCTCTGTATAAATGGCAGACGGAACAACTATGTGGCATTTGTATTGCATGAAGTGTGCTAAATAGGTCAAGGTTAAGTAAACATATTTATTTTGGTCACAGAGTATACTGTATCTTGTAAGTGCACTATGTCTCTATTTATCTAAATATGGAATATGTGGCACCAGAATTATTGATAGCATTTGCCTGTTCTTTTTGTTTTGAAGGAGGAAGCTGCTTCAGACTACAACTGCTAGTCTTCACTTCCTTTTTACGCAATGCATGGCTTCACCTAAATATGGCGTCAAAAAGCCCCATGAAAGCCCGCTGGGGTTTGGCTTTTATCTTTTTTTTTCTCTCTCTCTATATTCTAGTTGGATTGAGTTTGTGTTTGTATTTGAAAACCTCCCCAAGGCATGATGTGATAATAAAAAGTTTAACAATGGTCTAACCTGAATTTGGCAGCCTGTAATATTAGTGGCCTACGTTGGGATAACTGTTCATGTTACATATTGGCCTAAATATTTCTTCCAGTGGTCTGAGCTAGGCATTAAAAAAAAAAAAAAAAAAAATCTTCTTCTCTGCGGCACTCAGCCCCAAACCCATTTAATCTTAATTTTGCTAAAAGGCTGGACACTGAAGATTTCAGCAAATGTTATTATTGCAGAAGTAAATAGTGCACTTGTTAGGGACTATCTTCAGCCATGGATTAATACACATCTACTGGGTATTTCCAGCAGCAGGTTTAACTACTATACCCACATTTATCAAATGATAGTACACGTAGTACAACAGTGTGGCTCACTGATGTGTGACTGTGAGTCTTTGGACAACAACGGAGGTCTATGGCACAGGACAATAAATTGTATCAGGTTTTGGCTACAAAGATGATACTTGTTAGTAGGATCTATTAATTGTTGTCAATAAGAAACATGTAGAACATAGTCAGCCTTGTCCTTTAAGCGCCAGTTTCTAATAGTTTTGATACCATAAGTTTCTCTGAGTGCAGTCAGAGGAACGGAATGAGGAGAAGTGTGGTGCTACAACGTCAGTGATTTCAATAATGGTACTAAATGTGAAGAGAGGACATGACTTATAATACATGTCTAACTCATGTTAGACGACCTACAAATAAAGCTAGAGCAGATAAAACCTGTGAGAGCTGGTTGATACAATATTGCACCTTCAGCTCCTCCTTAAATGACATCTTTAAACAGTTGTGATTCATTGATTGGATCCCTGCAAGTGTCGTGATTTTCACTTTTTGGTTGTCTCTTCCCTCTCAGAACCGCGCTGGGCCTCAGTGAACAGGGGTGTGTTGATTTGCGATGAGTGCTGCAGTGTTCATCGAAGTCTGGGCAGACACAGCTCGCAAGTCCGCCACCTGATGCACACGCCATGGTCTTCAACGCAGCTACAGGTAATAATTACCCCACGCAGGAAACACTTATATTAATAATCTGCTGTGTGAAGCTACATATCTTTATGCTTTCGGCTGTGAAGTTTTATTATTATTTTTTTTATATAGTAGTATAATAGTGCTATGAGGCTAAACTTTCTCTCCAAACAGGCCTTGAGATCACGTTATCCTTGTACACAATGAGTGTTACTGCCGTTTTAAATTGAGCAGGCGTCTATCTTTGCTCAAGATAAATCTGTTGACAAAAGTGATCAGTTGTACATCAGATCCCACTGAGGTTTATTGATTTTGTCCAAATATAGAAAGAGTTTGTTCAGGAAGGGAACTGTTAAAGGCCAGTCAGCATTCTGCAGTATAAATCAATGGGACACATTTTACAGGCTTCTTTTACATTTCATCCTAGATGGTTCAGACATTATACAGCAATGGTGCGAATTCAATATGGGAACACTCTCTTCTGGACCCTGCATCTGTGATGAGTGGAAAACGCAAGGCCAACCCTCAGGACAAACTGCAGTGAGTCATTATTGTTTGAAAATGTTCATGTAGATGTTAATTCAATAAACAAAAAATGGATTATTGAATTTTAGTCTGTTCCACTGACTCACTAATTGTCTCTTTCCTTCTGTTTTGAACCTTTTATGTTTCATGTTGTCCCAAAAAGCCCAAACAAATCAGAGTTTATTAAAGCCAAATATCAAATGCTGGCATTTGTCCATCGCATGCCTTGCCGGGAAGACGACAGCTCGACAGCCAAGGATTTAAGCAAGGTGAGGAAGTGGCTCCTCAATGTGATTAAGAGAAAACTGAAACAAGTTTTGTACAAAGCTTTATTGTCAAGCTTTATCAATTCATAGTAATAGTTTTTTTTTTTTTTTTTTCAGCAACTTCACTCAAGTGTACGCACCGGGAATCTCGAGACTTGTTTGCGGTTGCTATCCCTGGGAGCACAAGCAAATTTTTTTCACCCGGTAAGATTTTTCTGCTGTATTTAAAATCATAAATACCAGCCGGGACAGCGACTCTTGTATTGTTTTCAACTTGTGAGTCTGTGTCCCCCCCAACACTTTAAGCCCCCTCTTTATGCCCTTGGCCCCATGTGGTGTCACAAAACTTTACAGATGTGTAGTTGAGACCAAAATGAAGGTCCAAAAATGGGTGTGGTCCAAGCAAGGTCGGCGGAAGTGTGGGGGTAGGAAATGGGGAAGGGGCCATTTCCCCCGGTTTGGCATGGCGGCTGGTGTAATGCCTTTTTTTAGTTTTCATCTTTGCGTTCACTTAGCTGTTGAATTTAAATCACAATGGTTTGCCCTGTAAATCAACCTCTCCTCTAGGAAAAAGGAAACACTCCCTTGCATGTAGCTGCAAAGGCAGGACAAGTTTCTCAGGCTGAACTATTAACTGTTTATGGAGCAGATCCAGGAGCCCCTGACAGCAATGCCAAAACTCCCATTGACTATGCAAGGTTAGCTATTTTCAATAATATTTTATAATTCAAACACAAAATATTATGAGAAGTACTATATAATGATTTTTTTTTCTTTTGTATATAAATGTGCCTTTTGTAGGGAAGCTGGCCACCATGACCTGGCAGATAGATTGGTGGAGATTCAGTATGAACTGACTGACCGACTGGCGTTCTACCTGTGTGGGAGAAAGCCAGGTATGAAGTGAGCGGGAGATCTGATCTTGAAAGGAATTAAAAGATATGGCTCAAAGAATATGTGCATATGTGTTGATTGGGGGTGAAAGATAGTTTCTATTTGGCAAATAAGCCACTACAATGAGTGACTTAGTATTTCAGCTACATAGAGAAGCAGATAAGTTCTCATTGTTTAGAATTTGCTTTGTGAAACCAATGATGTACTATACTTAAGTCATGCTTAATATAAAATGTTTACATTTCCCAGAAGTATTGATGATGTTGTTGGCTGTCATCCAGAACATTCTTTGTCGTACCTTTCAGATCATAAAAACGGCCAGCACTTCATTGTTCCACAAATGGCTGACAGGTGAGAAAGCACAAGCTGTAAGTCAATATGATGCATGTCGATATTAAGTGATTTGTCTGTAAATTA
Organism: Bovichtus variegatus; assembly: GCA_943593645.1. NCBI lineage: Eukaryota > Metazoa > Chordata > Actinopteri > Perciformes > Bovichtidae > Bovichtus > Bovichtus variegatus. Next base: position 17,558,644 of record CALSCE010010657.1, on the reverse strand, counting down.
TTGTGTGTCTAAATGAACGAGCTTAACTTGAATCGAGCCAACAAAGCGAGTACAGCGAAGCAGCTGTTTTGGGTTGTATTTCTGCTCTGAGGCCTGTTCTGACATGCAGTTGAGATAGCTGCAGCATCTACTATCTGTGTTAAAGGAAAGTGAAGTGGCTGACATTGCCAAACACTATGGCTGCAAAAACATTATGTTCACTTTTAATAATGTTATTTCAAAAGACTCTAATTCCAAACGAGCAGAACAATCATTGTGCTTTTTCAATTTAAATGACACGTTTGATCTTTTTTTATTTTTATTTATTGCTCTCTTTTGATGGATAAGGAACATGTAAGTATTACTCAGAACGAAATGTGCATTATGTCGACCTAACAGTCCCCCAGCATGTGTTTATGAAAGTTTTGTTCTGTTCGTAGCAGTTTAGATTTATCAGAACTGGCCAAGGCGGCAAAGAAGAAACTGCAGTCTGTAAGTATTTTTTGCAGAATTCCCTTGTACTGAGCTGCCTTTTCTCCCCTTACTGAAGTCTGACTAGTGTCATTGACTCATTTTCATGCAGCTGAGTAATCATTTATTCGAGGAGCTTGCCATGGATGTGTACGATGAGGTGGACAGACGAGAGACTGATGCAGGTAAAGTAAAATTATCCAGTTAAAGTTGTTGCCTTGTGTCTTGTACTCCCACCTCTAGATCGGACACTATTGTGCTCATTCTTATCCTATTCTTGTCTTGCAGTGTGGTTGGCTACGCAGAATCACAGCGCTCTGGTGACAGAGACGACTGTGGTGCCTTTCCTCCCTGTGAACCCAGAGTATTCATCAACACGAAACCAGGCGAGTCAGCGTTGCAGAACTCTAATGCAAATGTCGTATTATTTCCCCTTTGCAGACATTTACTGTGAAGTTAGATCGTCTACCGCCGCCGCTGATGTGTCTTTTTGTTTTTCTTATTTAGGGACGACAGAAGCTTGCAAGATTTAATGCACATGAATTTGCAACTCTTGTCATTGACATATTAAGTGATGCTAAGCGCAGACAACAAGGGAATTCAATAAACAGTCCCAAAGGTCAGTTGTGACTTTTTATTCCAAGATCTTACTGACACTGAAGTGTAGCACAGATATAAAGTAACTATTGCACTCTGTGCCCCTTCATTCCAGACAATGTTGAATTTATCCTGAAGAGCGTGGCTGTCAGGCATTGCAGTGACAGCCAGGACAACGACCAGCCTGACTACGATAGTGTGGCGTCTGATGAGGATACAGATCACGAGCTCCCCTCGAACAAAGGAGATAGGACCAAGGTATCGTGGCATCACCTTCACATATTAAAACCCTGAAAGTCTCTCTGTCTCTCTCTGTCTCTGGACGTGCCTTTAGCGTTTTGTTTTGGACCCCTGTCTCCAACAGAGCCTGGACTCTGACCTCTCTGATGGCCCCATTACTGTGCATGAATACATGGAGGTGAAAAATGCGCTCTCTGCCTCTGAGGCCAAGATCCAGCACCTCATGAAAGCCAACAACAACCTGAGCGACGAACTGAGGCTGATGCAGAAAAAGGTATCCCCCGCGCTCCATCAATAAGATCACTAACACCGGGGGCCGGACTGAGGGGGGGCCACAGCGGTCAGCAGAGCTCTTCTCCTGCCCAGTGTGATCGCTCTCTGGTGTGGAGGCCGAGCTATCTGAATAGGAATGCTGTGTTGCAAGATAAGGCTGCTGTGACACCCTGCTGGTCCACCCTCTGTTTTGGCCAGCATGTTCGATTTCAAAGCTGGAGATTTTCTTTTTTTAATTAATTTGTTTTCTGGATTTGAGAAGAAGAAATGCACCCTTTCTCCAGTTAATAACAAAAACAGTTTAACCGTAGTCCTCCTTTTTGTAATAAATCTATGCTGTCTAATGTTACTAACAAGCATGTTTTAAGAAAAAGCATGAAGTAATTGACAGTGGTTTTTAATCCCTTCATAGTGACTAATTGAAATTGTATGTGTGTGCATTGCTTCATCACATATACTGTGTTTACTGCGTGGAATGTTTTTGGATGATTTCCAGCTGTTTTTTTTTTTTAAAGTAACAGCCTTTTACTATATGTGGATTTATTGTTTGACATGTTGTCTAAGTGTTCACATTACATAGAAATTTTAAAGAAAGCGTACTCCTCAGCTGATGCAAACCTGGAATTCTGTTACTCTGTTACATCAAACTGCTGATTTATAGACATAACAATGTTGTGTTTGGTATTCTGCACACACCTATGCAATGTGCTTCAGCTTAGAAAGCTATAGTCCGCTAAATCCTTTTGTTTTGGACACAAATGTTATATGCATGTTACATCTTTTTATTTTGTTAAAATAAACCCCTGTCAGTGAGGTTACTTTTTTTTCCTAATGTTAAAATTGCTTTAATTTGGCAGTTTTAAAGGAATATGCAGATAATTTGTCTCTTTTAATTCTGTTATTGTGACTCGGTTGCACACACGAGGTCATTGTGACGCTGCAGTAGACGCACAGAACTGTAGCGTATCGTATTGTTTTTGATGATGTGATCTGGCTTTGTGTTAACTTATGGTTGAACAGATTCTCTAAATATAGATAAAGATGTGGTGGAGAAGACTGGACGTGGCTTGTCATGACATGTACAGTATATATTTAAACTTTAATTTGAATGGCAGCCTTTACGAAACAGTCAGTGAGTCTTCTGACCAGTACACCAAATTTACTTTGCACAAAATACAAGTAGTTGGATTTATTAAGGCTGATTTTTCTTCACCTAAACTGTTATATCCTTGACAGAATTGTCATGATTTTGTTCATTCTTGAATGGCTCTTATCCTCTCGTATTCTTGAGTTAATCCGTCTGTACTTTTGCTACATCTTTGACTTGAACTGCACCTGTGTTGCTTACCTACGCAACAATCTTTTGCTTGCTTATCACTTGCTTTGCTTTTTTTTTTAAAAAAAAAAAAAAAAAAAAAAAAATCTTTTTAGACTAAATTAATGTTATTCCTATGATTTTCAGGAGGTTGATGGTAAACTTGATTGATATTAAAGGGGAACATAAGATTATATTTATGGGAAAAGGTTTCTCAGTCATGTTTCCAAACTAAAGTCTTTAAGTTCAAATCCACAAGTTTCTCTGTAAGTAATTATCATTGCAGCAGCTTCAAGTTTTGTATATTGGTGACATGTCAGAAATGTTTGTGAGAGCATTAATCAAATATTGACTGAACTTTCTAAATCATGGGAATAACAAAAATTCAAAGGTTAGGTTTCTCAAATATTATTATGAGATACCTACAAACATGTGTTTTATTCCTGCCAAATGAACACCTTGACACAATTAAACGACTGTATCCATGCTGACAGTAGTAGACTGTCAAAGTATAAAATGTATATTTTAGGACCAAAGGGATAAAAGCTGAAATGTTATGGTGTAAAGTTAGAGTGGATGAGAACAGGGAACACAGCTTGCTTTGCTGAGAGCACCTCTTAGTTTATTGCTAAACATCTCTTCCAGCTGCAATCTCTGCAAAGCGAGAACACCTCTCTCAGGCGGCACGTCCCAACCAATATCTATCAGATCCCCAGCGGTTCAGACTACCCCGACCCCTCCAGCCCCTCAGCCCTGAAACGCCGACAGTCTGCGCGTTCCAGTCGGCCCATGTCTATGTATGAGACCGGCTCAGGCCTGAAGCCCTATCTCCCTAAAGGAGAAACTCACTACCCAGAGGAGGGTATCCCCACCCTGCAACCCTTCCCACCTCATGTAAGTAAAACCTGTTCCCTGCTCTCCTTTGCCATTTCCTCTCCTCTGCCCTGTTTCCACGACTTCCCCTCATGTCTTCACCCTGTCTGCAAACCTTTCTCTTTACCTTTTTTTTTTTTTTTTCTCCGTACTCATTTGCCACTGGGTAGTTATTGGCAGCATCAAAGTCGGAGTCATCTAAACCACAATGCTATGTATTTAGACACAGCCAGTCACGTCTCATCTTGTCCAGATCCATATTCAAAACCCTTATCTGCATATTTCTGTTGTTCACTGGAGTGCTGCTTGTTTGTCAGACAAAGCGTAACTGTAACCGCAAGGAGATGCTGTTATTGTGATATACTTTTGAAGGTTTGTACTGTGTTTTATGTTGATGAAGCATTAAAACTACCATACAAATACTCTGTGTTTTTGTAATGCATGATAATTTCACAAACTCACTTTATCTTCTCATCTGTTTGGATTCTCTCTTTGATTCATTATTCATATTTTTTTTTATTTGAGCCTGTGCTCTTCAGTCATATTTTTCTCAAGCTCGGAATAAATGTAGGAGGATAATCTGTAACAACAAAGCTCTTTTTAAATTGTCTACATGGCATTGATTTGTCTTAAACTCACGCCTCTAAAATACAATACAATTCCTTATTTAATGATCATGTTGATTGCACAGATATGGTTTTCCATCAATTCCAATCAATATACAGTATCCGACTAAGACGCACCTGGCTTGAAGACACTTGTGGGACATAACATGATCTAATCTCATTCACAACACTTTTAAGTTTGTTTCTTTTTTTAATTTAAGAAATTTGTGTCCGTTTTAAAATGTGATTTGAACCCTGTCTTTAGACGGAAAGGTGCGCTTTTGTGACCACCTCTTCATCCCTCCCCTCATTTCCATCCACCCTGTCTTGGTCGAAGGACGAGAGTGCTCAAAAGGTTAAGTACATCCTCACCCGGTCCACATCTTGTGGGACGCAGCGAATCCACTTGGAGCCGTTTCTATCTCTTCCTCCTCCCTCGCCTCCCTCTGTCCTCCATATGCTGCTCCGTCTCTGCACTGCTGCATGAGCCGCACCTCCACCAGCTGCCCTCACCATCAGATACCTGCCTTCATCAGCATCATCCTCACAGCTAAACGACTGGAAATGTGTGGTTTTGTGAAGGCAAGACCTGTCTGACAGCTGAACGTTGAGCAGAAAGTTGCACTTGTGATGCAGCGCCTGCTAATTTTTAATGCTTTCTTTCTTTGCTCCAGAAAACCTGCGTAGCAGATGATGATGAACAAGTTTGACTGTGAAAAAGTTTGTTAGTAGTGTTTGTGTCAGTTTTATAAAACAACCACCTATCTCTAAAAAGGAGGGGAACACATTGAGTAAATTAGATTAAGTGTATATTTGATACCTCTTGAGTTGTGGAACTCGTCATGTTTTTCATTTCAAACACTCTTCGTATAAAGAGAAGTCGTTTTCTAACTGTCTAACAACTGCTTGGCCACTTTGCACAGTGAGCTTCCAACTGCATGCTCTCACTTCCCCCAGTAACACGCAAACGACGTGGTGATCCAGGAGTTGTTTTTCAGTCCAAAAAGATTCATCTTCTGTTCATGCAGAACAAAGATTTCTCCAAACATGTATGTGTTGATCGCTTTTCCTCAGGCGAGCTTATGTGGGCTGCGGTGCATTTTTGTACTTGCATACATGAAGAGGATGTTGTTTTTCGATTCTTGGACATTGATTAAAAGAGTATGAACGTGTTGTACAATAGGTCGTGCGTGCTTTGAGCGTGCCCGTTTGTCTCTGCTTCCTGTTTTATAAATGTAGCTTTGAGTGTGATGGGGAATTTGCATAAAATTAAGTGAAAATCTATAATAGTTGTGATGCGTGAGATTTCATTTAATTTATGAACTCCTCTGAACCTTGACTTCCTATCAAACAATGGAGTCTACTTCTCTTTAGTTTGGAGAATGAGTCAAGCTTGTGTGTCTCGTTCTGATATGATGTTTCTAGCCACATGTTGCTGTTTATTAGAATTGTTTGTTTTTTTGTTAATAACCCTCCATGAATCAATCCTTATTTTTAGAATATTGTCACATTTGATGATGATCATCGTTACTCAAATGACCCGATAAGATTTGTGCCTCGAGAAGATCAGGTCAATTTTAAACAAGCTCTGCATATTTAGCTTTACTAATCCTATATTGAATGCTTTAAATTGATTATGTGCTCTTGCTTCACAGCTCTATTGGCTTGTTTCAGCCAGATTCATCTGCATCGCTTTTACTTTTTCATATTCCAATTTGACATGCAACAAACCCGAAAGGGGGACATTCACAATATATGTTTTTGTTCTTTGTCGACCACCATTGAAATTGTGGTTCCACCAAGCTGTTTCTGGTTTGTATTGTCCGTGACATGGGACGTCTTGCACAACGCACATTATCATTTTTTTTTTGTCTCCTCTCTTCCTTCTAGGCATCGAATTTAGAGAAGCAAAGCAGCATGCCGGAAAGTGACTATGACAACACATTCAATGACTCTGAGATGGATGATTCGGGGTAAGAGCATCATGGTTTGTGATGAGTGAAAGACAATATTAAGACAGTTGAGTGTCTCCTTAATACAGTTCAAAGGGGTTTGTCAAGTAAAAAAATTATCTGCTTTGTCCTAAGAGTGAAAACAATAAGCAGGGATTTTGGCCCTCGACCTCATTTCTTGTGATTTTCCCTCTGCAGTTTGTGCAGGAGAGGGAGGCTGAGGAGCAGTGGCTGGCTGGGAGAGGGCAGCTCTATCCCTGAGCTGGATGATCTGGCGATGGAATCAGACCCCACGCTTCCCAGCACAGAGGACGTCATCCGCAAAACAGAGCAGATCACCAAGAATATCCAAGAGCTGCTGCGAGCAGCTCAGGAGAACAAACATGACAGGTCAGAATCTGAAGAGAAAAAGATCTTTCTTTATGAGTTTACGATCTGTTTTTCAGCTTTCACTTTTTTTTACTCATCATTTTAAACCCTGAGTTCCTCTTCACGTACATCATTTTACTGTTATGTTTAGTTGCGTTTATCTCCTATCATTTCCCCTTTTTGTCTGTTATCTTCACTGTTCCCCTCCATTCTGCTTCCGCTCTGCCCCGCTGTTATGATGTTGTTTTGGTGTCGCGGTGTCCCCGTCCCTCACCCCCGTGAGCAGACCATGTGAGCGTGAAGGTGTGCGTCGGCTCAGGCACAGCCTGGGATGTTTCAGCACTCTGGTGCCCTGGGCCGAGAAGGCCCCCCCTCCCCTCCAGCCGCTCAGCCTGCGGTCCCCTGACCCCACCTCCTGGTACTCTGGCCTCTGTCCCTGCCTCCCAGGCACAGTTTTATTTTCCTCTCCCTCACACAGTTTCTGCCTCACCCTTTTTCCTTCTGCCTCACCTGCTAACAAGCTGTCTCGTTTTCTTTGTTGCGCTGACTCTGAATTTGCTTCAGTTACTTGATAAAAGGTTATGCAGTGACTTGCTTTTGATGGGTGACAGTGCATTCGATGTAACATGTTCTTCAGGTTGATGCGTTTCTACTGTGTAGACATATTTATTTAATACAAAAATGTGCTATGGAATAAAACTGCCTTGTACTTACAATGCTAAACATGTCTGCAATTAATGTCTGTTAAATAGCATGTTCTGTTGATGTTAAGCTGATGTTGAAGATGATAATGCACGGTGTGGTGTGGCTCACTCTGTAAGTTGACTTGCATGTAAGGACTTTTGGTTAGTTTAGAATTTATTACATTAGCACATTCTATAATTTTGAGATTTGTGTGAATGTGACATCAATATGTTCAACTCATCGACAAATCTCTGTCCCTCACAGCTTCATACCCTGTTCAGAAAGAATACATGTGGCTGTAAAAGAAATGGCTGCCCTCTTTCCCAAGGTATGTAAACAAGTTTTGCTTCAGCCATTCAGTTTTTTATTTGTTATTTTGAAGGTATCACAAACACACATACCAGAGTTTCAAGGTCCAACTACAGCAATATTTTCAGTTGTGCCAATTCCTTAAGTATTATTTCACTTTTTTACTCAAATAAAAAAAAAAAGCCATGCATTGCACCTAAATGTATTTGTTCTTGTGTTTTAAATATACATTTTAAGTTTGTGGAAGTGTGTTAAAAGAAAAGAGTATGGTAGGTTTTTTACTGCCTCTCTTTTCCACAAATCTGTCAATTTCTGAACAAACGCTGTCCATTAGTATTAAGATATGTTAACCTTCCTTTGCAGAAGCCACGCTCAGAGACTGTGAGAGGCTCCCTGCGCTTGTTGACCTCCAGTGCGTACCGGCTTCAGAGCGAGTGCAGGAAGGCGTTGCCTTCAGAGGGCTGCCCAGGACCGGACATGCAGCTGGTCACCCAGCAGGTCATCCAATGTGCTTATGACATTGCAAAAGCAGCCAAGCAGCTCGTCACCATCACCACAAAGGAGAATACCAACTAACGGCACTTACAGGGCTGCAAGGCAGTCAGCATCTCAGTTTCATTCTTTATTTTCTTTTTTATGATTTTGATGTTTTTTTGTATTTGTGGTATATGCATGCATTGTTTTTTAATTTATGAATAAATATTTAAAGCCAACTGAACAAAATCTGAGTGTGAAGGGGAAAAAGTCAGCAAATGTACTTAGGGATACCCAGCTGTTATAATAGCACAATTTCTCTTGAGGTAAAATAACAACTTCCATAAATCAAGCAGCAGCTAGCAGGCCTGGGGACTGTAATGGTTTATAGATTACAATTTGAGTAAAACTCGCTCATAGTTACAAATATTCTAAAATCAGTCCATTATGTAAATGCCTTTTTTATTGAGAGAAGAAATGAATGGCAGTATATTAGATACACATGATGACATTGGTTAATGTTATCAGCCCAAAGCCAGACATGGATGCTGAAAAGCCATAAATGAGTCGTGAAGCCGCCGTCATTGAATGCTGTTGCTGACACCCTCGAAGCTAAAGGAGCTTCCTTTCATTAATTGCACTGTGCAAGTGTCTTCATTCTGTAAAGTTTAATCTCCAAAAACAAATTGACCATTAAATGTTGGCAACTTCATTCATGCACACTTTGTAGCTCTGCAATGCTGTTTGTTGCATCGGGAAAAACAAGCTATTTATATGGTTTCCCTTGTCCAAGAAAAATCCAGTCTGCAGTGCACTTATATTTATGTGTGCCCATTTGTCAAGTCGGAGAATAACAAAAAAAAAAAAAAAAAAAAAAAATGCTTGTTCAGGGGCCAAGTTGTATTCTTCACCAGCACCAAGATGCTATTGTATTAGGTTCAAATGATTGGGTGTGTTTCTCCACACTGCACTGTATTCTGCGGTCTTGTGTGCCATTGCAGTGTTGGTGATGTTACAATATATTTAGAGCTATTAGCCATACTGTATGTATGTCCATGAGTTCGGTGCTCTGTTCTGTTGATGCTTGTTTTGTATTTAATGTGCAACATATGGGATAGAAGTCTAGACGTTTCCTGTATTATTGTGCAACCCAACGTTCATCCTCAAAGTGTTTCAGAGTTCATCGTCATTTTGAAATCTGATCAAGGTAATGTCCCTCTCTGTACTTGACCAGTGCAGGGATGTATGTGATGCAGCTGTTAGGTTGTACAAAAATAAATATTTTCTAAATAAACTTAATTTATAAATATAGCTTGCTGTGATTCGCCAGATGTTGTCATTTCTTTCATACAAAATGCTGAAATTATTTGAATGGAATAGTTTTTATTAGAAACGGTCTACAAATTCAGGATGGAAAATATACAGATCAAAGTGCAAAACAAATCTATTCCTTTCTACTTATGCAAACAACATGCATTAAATTATGAACATCAAGATGGCACAATACATAACCTCATAAATGGCTTGAATGCTTCATTCTTTAAGAGGAATTTAAGGATCAGGGTCACATTATTTTTCAAATATGTCTTAAAACAACACTCGCACCATACGTACACTAAAAGAGTTGCTGGCTGTGAAAAGATCCCTTCACAACACAGATCCACTGTAAGAGGTAGACAGTTAGTAACAAGGAGCAAGAAAACACTGTCCAAGAGAACAAAAAAATAAACTACAAACAACTGATTTGGTGAAGTTTGAAATGCATGTTTACATGAAATGAGGTCTGGATTTTGTCCATCACTAACTTTGAGTCACATTAAGAATGAATCTCTTCATGGCCAGTATGGACAGGAGGAACAATTACAGAGGCCGCTAACTGTTACACATAGGCATGCAGGCAATGTTTTAAGACGCACTTAAAAGAATGTATCCTTTAAAGCTAATTTACAGGTAGAAAAAAATATACATCTCACAACTCTGTTTCGACTTCAGTCTTGTCATGTCCATGCTGATCGAGGTCTGCTGTGAATCTGAAAAGGACAGTTTCAAGCATATTTTAACATTTAAAAGAGCATTTCGGGAACTTGGAATATGAACATCCAGCTCGTCTTCCATCTTTTACCTTCTCCTGGTACCCTTTCTGGGCCATCCTCTGCATCTCCAGCCTCAGCTCCTCCTCCTGGATTTGTTGAGCCTCCCTGTCCTCCTCCCCCTCCTCCTCTATCCTGCACTGCTCCTCCCACTGCTCTTGGCGCTGCTGCTCCACCTACAGTATACATACAGAAACAACTTGATGCCTGTTTTTTGTTTTCTAAAAAGAAAAAGCATATAATCTGATGCTGTGCAGTGGGTTTCAATGCCTGTTAATGTATCTTTAATTTCTCAATTATTAACTTTGCTGTGTGGGGAAAAAAGTGCTATGAAAACACAAACAACTGAGCCAACCTGAGCATTTATCTCTTGCATCCGTGCAGTCCTACGCTCCTCTTCTTGCTCCTTCTCCTGGTGTCTGCTCTCCCTCTCCAGCTCCAGATCGTGGATCAGCTGTTCTCGTCTCCTCAAGGACTCCTCCTGAGCCTCTCTGTTCTTTTGCATCTTAAGCTCCAGCTGCTGCTGTCTCCCCGCAAGTACCTTTCCAAGAAGAAGAAGGAAGGAATGAAGGAGAAGTGTTGTTTCGTGGTCATATCATTTGAATTGCATTGAAATAAAGTTTCATCCTGATTTTAAAGCAATTCACCTCTTGCATGAGCCGTTCTCTGGCTTTCCTCTCCTTCTCCCACTGTGCTTCTCGTTTCTCCCACACACGTTGAGCTTCTTCCCTGAATTGGACGAGACACATTGGTTTGTATTGGAGGAGAAGGGGGAGTCCCTTCCTGCAGACTCGGAGCTTTCTGAATCTTGGAGCTCACCTGTGTAGGATGTCAAACTCAGCCTCCCTCTCCCGCTCCAACTGAAGCTGCTCTTCAATCACGTGTTTCATCCAGGCAGCATCAGCGATGGCCCTTTCCCTTCGTGCAGTCTCCATCTTCCTGTCCTCCTGCTGTCCTTCCAGCAAGGCTGCCAGGATCTTATGGTCGGCCTCCTGGTGGGCACAGAAGTATTTGAGGAAGGTGTGAAAGCCCGGCCAGTTGGATTACACATTGAAACATATACTGTATCAAAAGAGGGTGAAGTAGACCAACCAGTTCCTCCTGCACTTGCTGGGCTCTCCTCTTCAGCTGAGCGCGATATTGACGGATCAAGAAATGCCTGTTGGAACCCAAAACCAATGAGCACAATGCCTCACCAGAATGAAGAATCATATTACTTGTGATAAGTTATCTGCAGAAAGAGCTTCCCTTCTTACCCCATCTCGCACTTCTTTCGCCTTTCCTCCACCTTTTTCCTTTCCTCCTCCGTCTTCTCCAGCTCCCATTGTTTGACCAGCAGAGCCTCTTGCTCCTTCTTCAGGCGAGTTGCCTGAGAGAGAAAAAAGAAAAGCTTAAAAAACACATTGGCAATATCCCAATACCCAGCAGCAAAACTTTGTCCAAGTTCCAAATACCTCCTCTTCCCTCAGCTTCAGTTCTTCCATCTGTTTGCGAAGTTCCTCCGCCCTCTTCCGCTCCCCCACGTTCCTTTTCTCCTCCGCTTGCTTTATCCTCTCCAGAGCCTCTTTTCGGGTCCTCTCGTACTCATTTTCAAAGCGTTTCTTCTCCTCCTGCTCTGCCACTTCTTCCTACATGTTTGGAGAGATGGGTCACTTACAGTAGGTGTCTGAACTTTTTCAATTATGTACCATGTTGAGGGGATCAACGTAAGTAGATTTCAGACTTGATACTGTGTTCACAGATGACATGAGTACAGTTTAATTAAAAATTGATTTGTTACATAAATAATTAGTCATGTAAAAGGATATTGGCAAAGTTTAACGACGCGTGGGTCCAATGTGTCATCACTGACTTGAGGGTTGGTGAAGAGTACTGGACAGCAATTTCTACACAATTTTGGTTTGAGTAAAATGTTGTAATAACCGTGTCAGGATGTGAGTGTTTTTGACCTGTAGGTCCTTGTTGTGAGTTGGAGATTCCTGTATGTCCAACGAGGACATGCAGTTCAAAAACACTTATCATCCTGAGACAGTTATTAAAACCCTTGAATAAACAGAGGCTGACCTGTCTGGCCTGATAGGTGTGATGAATGCCTTACCTGTTTCCGCTCAGATATCTGCTCCTGCCATTGCCCGACAACATGATCTTTATGTAATGCCGACTCAACCTGTGGACAGATTAAAAGAGCGAGTAAGGACATAGACAAGACAGGGATACTGATGAACTTGACCCTTAGCGGAAGGGATACCTGAACATTTTATTCTCTTAAGTCAACACTGGACTCAGGTTTACAGAATGTCATGGAATATCTGCATCACAAGCCCTATTAGTTTCCAGATCAAGTAGACGTCTTGACAAAAAGTGTCCATTTTCTCCTCTTGAAGTTTGGCAACTTGTCGCTTTTCCATTAATAGTTTAAACTTAGCTACCTCTCGCAACTCTGTGTTGTTTTTTTTCCAGTGCTCCCTCAGCAGCTCTTGTGCAAGCTAGGGATTTTCAAAAAAAAGAAAAGAAAAAACAGCGATTATACATTTCTGGCAAAACACTACCATGATCAGTACTGAAAAGGAATTTTTGATTATATGCAACTACTTTTTTTCTTCTTTCCTCCCTTGCTGTACGAAGGTCTTCAGCCTTTTGCACCAGCTGACCTGCCAATGTGCTCCTGTCAGGAACGACTTCTCTGAGCTCCGCCTCCAGCCGGTCTCTCTCCACTTCAAGCATGGCCCTGAGCCGATTCCTGCGCTGCTCCAGGCTAGTCTTCTTTTCCTCCTTCAGTCGGTGTTTATGGTATGATGACATACTGACAAAAGGGAGGAAGAGACATGTTGTTGTTTTTCTCTGGCTCATACTACAAGAGAAAATACTAAAAAAAAACTACTACTACCAATACTAATTTATT
>CALSCE010010657.1:17500367-17545111 GCA_943593645.1 Bovichtus variegatus | reverse complement strand
ACACACACACACACACACACACACACACACACACACACAGATTGAACCTTTAAACCCATTAGGTATCTCTCATCACAACAAACATGAACATGGAACCAGAGGTAGAATAACTACTCAGATCCTTTACTAAAGTAAAAGTAGAAATAAAATAAAAACGCTCTTAAAAGACTTATGTTACAAGTAAAGTTTACTCAAGTAAAATTACAGAAGTATAATCATCAAAATGTACTTAAAGTATTAGAAGTAAAAGTACTCATTGTGCAGAATGGCTCCTTTAAAAGTGTTTTATTAAGTGTTACAATTTACATGTATATTATTCTGTTGTATCACTAATTATTCTGTTTCATCAATAATTAATACATGTAAGAGCATTTTAATGTTGTAATTTATCAATGCGGAGTACATTTTAAATACTTCAACAAAAGCATAGCATATTGTTTATTCTTATTTGTAACAAACAAGTATCTAAAGCTGTCAAACAGGGCACAACATTAGCACAGATTACCAGCCAAATGCTGATAAAATATTCAAGTGGCTAGTAGATTTGCATCACTTACCAGCCAAGAAAAACAATGGTAATCTATCTGGCTGGTAACATTTGAACATTCACAAGCCATTTGGCTGGTGGACAGAAAAAGTTAATTTTACACCTTGTTGCCAAAAAAATGTAGTGGAGTAAAAAGTGCAATGTGTCTGAAATGTAGAACAAGTACAATGGAGTACACGTGTAAAGTAGCAGAGTATGGAAATACTCAAGTAAAGCAAAAGTGCTCTTAAGTACAGTAATGGAGTAAACTTAATTACATTTCTCCACTGCATAGATCACAAAACGTCGTGAAATTAAAGCAATTATTTTGTGAACGGATTTGCTTTATTTTACTTCCTACTGTTGCAGAGATGTCTGCATTTAAATGACAAGACTAAGCATTATGTGTTCACTGATCTAGATCCAGCGGTGGTGCATGAAGGTACCTCTGCTGGTAGCACTGGCGGGAGCTCCACGCCGCTTGTCTCTGGCTGCGGACACTCTGCTCTCTGAAGTACCGCGCATGTAGCTCCCACTGCTGCCGCTGCCGGGCCTCCTGCTCCCGCTGCCGGGCCAGCTGTCCGGCCAGCACCCGGGACCGACTGGGCACATGGGCCGAGAGGGTCGGCAGAGCCATTGACCTGAATCATAGTTAACATACATCATAAGGAATCACTTCAACCTAATCCTAACTAACGTTAACGTTGCTTTATTAATCATGTATCAGCTAGCTAACGTCAGTTATACCTGGCCAACCTAACGCTACCTTAGCCTGGCACTATTTGTGTGCGTTAAATCGACGCTAAATGCCACTCAGTCACACAGAAAACAGAAAGTATCCAGTTAGCTTTATGTTTCTTGCACGTGTTGTGTGTTTTAGCCATGTGACGTTAGTTATTTAAGAGAAATAAAGAAAGGAGAATCAAAACAGTATGAACAAAGCGTTACAGCTCTCACTACCCAGTTATCGACCTTTTCAGCTCAACAAATAATACTCACTCACCCTTTCAGTAGTAAACTGGATTGCTTTCTCTTGATGTTTGCTAAAACCAGTCGTTGTTTTGCATCTCTAAACAGAAAAATCGTTATTTAGTCCCTCTGTTTTCCTTGGTTACCGACACATTTCCTAGTTACTCCCACACTACGGGAAGCAGTATAGGTCAAAATTGGCAAATGGATGAAATCGCGAAACGCATTTCCGTCAAACATCGGTGTATACATTTTATTTTTTCCTTGGAAAACAAATTTAGTCTCATAAGTGTCTGGGACCTACTTTATTTTCTATTGTGAGCAATACGTTTGTTGTAAAGTTTATAACGCTTTAATTTCAAAGAACAAAGGTATAGTCTGCTATGACAATCAATGAGTAGGCTACTCATAATGTTTCTGATTTGTAATACACTGACTTCTATCACAGCTCTTTTAATGCAAAATAATATAGCAATATCACGATTATTATTATTATTGTTAACCCATTATTATTGTTATTACTATTATTATAATACTATAAATATATATTCTAATAATTCTATAGGCCTATAAATAATAGGCCTGTAGGCTATACTCTAGTTTCAGAAGTTTGAATCACCAACTACATTTGGTCAGGGATAGAATTAATTAAATCATTAATATTTCATATGCATGAATGCTTGAAGTTTAAATAGCCTATAGGCCTATTAAGATTTTTTCATGATTGCAAATACATAAAAGTAATTGTTTTTTAAAAGTCATATCATTTCCAAAATGCCATGCTCAGACCTGCAATACATCTTTTACAGTCACCTTTTTAGCTTCTTGTAATTAATATTTCATAAATAAACAGAATTCATGAAGTGGAACTAAATGTCCAATGCAGTTAGAGAGTCATGCTACCACCGGCACTGAAAGTAGCCTAAGAGGAACCACCAATCTGTAGAGCAACTGTAGCCTACACTTTTGAGATATTCCATAAAACTCCATTAGTTGGCAGTAAAGCAGCACATGTGATTAAACGCAGAGGAAGACTAGTGTCAGCTGATTAGACACATCAGCTGCTGTTCTTGTGTTTCTCCTGCACCAAACGCTGTTTATCTGTCCTTTTATCCAACAGGTGGCGATGACCCAGATCTATCGGTAACAAGTCGACCCTGGGAGCCGTAGCCTGGATACCCCAGTGCCTGGGTTCAATGTAGGTGACTTGTATGTGTGTGTGTGTGTGTGTGTGTGTGTGTGTGTGTGGGTGTGTGTGTGTGTGTGTGTGTGGGTGTGTGTGTGTATTGTCTCTCTCGGGGTGGGGTATGGCACACAGCTTCCTCTGGTGTCACTGTAATAATCCGCAGTGGAGGGTTGACAGCCTGTTGCTATCATTTCAGAGGTAAGAGTGTGTCCGGACTAAAGAGATGGCTCTGCTAATGGAGCACCAGTTCAGACAGCTGCCAGCTGACAGACAGGTGGAAACAAGACCGTTTCTGGAGGCTGTGTCATACCTTCCACCATTCTTTGGTAAGTGAAGTTTCCACAGTGTGACACAATTAGAGACCATGTAGGCTACGCACAACTGTCATTCCAGGCTAGAAAATGATGTGTAAAAAAAATAAATAATAATAAAATGTGAAAAACTGAAATTCTCATATGTCAGTGGCTGCAGAGATGAGGCACCTCATACACAATTGTATTTCTATTCAGCATAATACAATGGTTGAGTTGTATAGAGATATACAGTTACAGTATAGGCCCAATCAATGTAGTGCTGCAAGTAACGATTATTTTTAATTTAATCTGCAAAATAATTTCTAGATTAATCGATTAATCGTTTCGTCTATAACATGTCAGAAAATAGGGAACATGGCCAAGATAATGCCTTTAAATGTCTTGTTTGGAAAGTCCAAAAATCCAAAGATATTCAGTTTAATATGATGAAAAAAAAACAACTGAGAAAAACAGGAAATTTCCAAATTTCAGGGGCTGAAAACAACATTTGGAAAAGTAAAAAAATGACTTTCACAATTAATCCATTATCAAAATAATTGGTGAATATCTTTAAATTGTTTGGATCATAGCGCTGTACGATTTAAGCCTATTGGCTGAACATGAACACAAATGCAGGATTGTATTTGTCAGACGTCCCCTGCAATGAACCTTTTTCCACCGTCATGCATCTTGTGGAATTTGTACAACTTTGATTAATAAACACATAACTTGTTGTGAAGGAAATCTGTCACAACACTTCCATCAAACCCAATAAAACGATCTCGCTCTTTCCAAACGATAATCTTTTTTGGATCGTATTTCTCACCATCAAGCTGTCCACAATCCTTTAGCATGCATAATTTAATCCACTGGCCTGGATTTTGAGTTGTGAAAATTGATTAGTACGGTGTTGAGTTCCCACTGCCCATTCACCAGCGGCATGGTGCACCGGGACATCTTTGTGCAACTTCATTCTGTATTAATATGCCAAAGGCCCTCTATTGAATTTGCCATGTGAAACCCTTGAGAGGAACCAAGTCTGATGTCGATATTAAACTCTTTCCTCCTCGTCGCCATTGTTTTTCCTGACCTAGAAATTGCTTGGCCAACTTTCCTACAAGCCATTAAAGTCCTGCACACTATCATAGTACATTCACACAGGTGTTTTAAATTAGTTTGCCTAATTAGACCTCTTCTTCGTGACTGCGTGGACATTACTTCCTGACTCCTCTGATACTTTTGCACCTGTTTTAAAGGCAGGACAAATACATTTTTTATGACTCTTTTAAGTGAGTTTAGTATGGCTCTGTCCAACCTCAGATTGAAAGCCAGAATAATAAACACCTGTGTTAAATGATGTTGTTTGTTAATACAAAAGTATTCATGGACTTATTCACGTTAGACATTTATAGGTTTTTAGTTTAATTCAGTTTTAAAATAACGACTAAAGCTTGATTGGTTGTTAAATTGTTTCCAGATGCACCGCGTCTTTGTAACACAAATCTGAAGGGAGTGGAAAATATAGAGAAGCCATACAAGATGAGGATGTCTACGAAACAAGATATGTTGCCATCAGTGTTGTGGCGATGCACAAAAGAGCACAAAAGAGCACAAAAGAGCACAAAAGAGCACAAAGGAGCGAGACTTTTTCATGAGTAGTTTCCACCAACTGCTCAGGAGCTGAACGCTGTGGGTTGTGTCATTGGGTCAACCAGGAGCCGTGTGTGGTCAGGACTCTAGATGTGTCATTGTTCGCCATCCCCTCACAAAATACTCCAGTAGCCTAATTAAAGGACACCAAATGATAATCCATGTGACGATGTGTCTGTGAAAACGGCAGACAATGAAGGCCTAATCCAGCATTGTGGAGATATTGTAGACAAGAGTGTTTTAAACACTTCCCAGTATTTCACCGAAAGAGTAACACCTCCTGAAAATCTTGTTTTTTTCGCTAAACTCAAGAGATTTAAACTCTCACCTCGCTGCAGTGATGTACAGGTGTACTGCAGGACCTTGTGATGAAACAAGCAAAACAAACATGCAACAGAGCACACTTCCCATTGGTGATGACACCTTCAACCAGGGAAGGCAACAAACCCTTTTCAGCCTGGTGTGAAGCTACTCTTAAAGTGTAACGTGTGTAGGTCTGCTTGGGCCACTACTTAACTAAAGTTATAGTAATATTCTAATCCAGGATGCAATTTAATAGCTGCATGGTTTTATCAATAAAAAAATAATAATCTAAATGTCTTGTGCATCATTTTATACATTGTCCCTTTGATTCAGACTGACAGTTTAGATTGTAGGAGTGGGATTTGACTCGAGTGTGGTGCAACAGGAGTTACGGTTATATAAAGGTTAACCTCACCAGTGTTGTGCCATGGTTTAATGTTTAGTAGTATTTACCAATATCATGATATTAATGTAATTGTGGTTAC
This sequence comes from Bovichtus variegatus, assembly GCA_943593645.1. Taxonomy (NCBI): domain Eukaryota; kingdom Metazoa; phylum Chordata; class Actinopteri; order Perciformes; family Bovichtidae; genus Bovichtus; species Bovichtus variegatus. Next base: position 17,539,699 of record CALSCE010010657.1, on the reverse strand, counting down.
TTTATAAATGATGTTTCCTGCATTGCATTGGTGCTTTAAACAATTTGCATGTGTCATTGAAATGCATGATTGCAAATTCATAAAAGCAATAAAAAAAAAAAAGTCACATAAAATCCAACAAAAAGCCATGTATACAGACCTACAATAACGTTTTTTACAGTTACCTTTTTTAACCTTCTATGTCAATAGAGGTTGTTGATCACTATGAGATGCTCTAAATAATGGTAATATTCTCAATAGCTTTTGTTTACATATTTAGGTTTTCACTGTCACTCTCTGTGTAAATATTCCTCCTCAGACTGCCTTGGTTCTACAATTTTTGCACCAATAAAGGCAGACCTATGTGGCAACATCACAGTAAGTAGGATTCTTTTTTCATGTGACCTGAGTTAAAGCTGGGGCTCTATACTCTTTCATTTCTCAGTAAGGTTATAATACAATAAAATGTACTGTTTTACCTAATAGAAAATCAAGGCGGTTTTCGATACCAACCCAGGACGGTTCAAGACACTGCAGCAGATTTTGGAGGCAGAGAAGGAAATGCATGGAGCAGAATGGCCCAAAGCTGGAGCGACATTGGCACTTATGTGGCTAAAAAGGTTTGAGAAATTTTACATTTCAGGTTTTATAGATTGTTGGATTGCACGTGTCAAGTCAGGTTCATTTTATTTAGCCCAATATCACAAATCCCAAGTTTGCCTCAGGGGTCTTTACAATCTGTACAACACACGACAGCCTCTGTCCTTTAGACCCTCGCTACAGATAGGAAAAAACTCCCCCAAAAAGACCTTTATCAGGGGGAAAAAATGGAAGAAACCTCAGGAAGAGCAACTGAGGAGGGATCCCTCTCCCACATGCAGTAGATGCTGTGTGTACAGTATACATCAACAATATAACATTACAATATAGACACTCCATATGACAAAATTATACATAGAATGTGAATTTAAATGAAAAAGATATTTCCAGGAGGATGTCAAGCAGCTTTCAGGTGTCCCCAAACAACTAGCAAGCAACACTAGGTCTGCACCCATAACCACTGTGCATGTCTTCTTTATCGACCAGGGGTCTACGATTTATTCAAGTCTTCCTGCAGAGCCTGGTGGATGGTGAAAAGGATGATAGCAACCCAAACCTCATTCGAGTCAATGTCACCAAAGCCTATGAAATAGCCCTGAAAAAGTATCACGGCTGGTTCGTGCAACAGCTCTTCAGGGTGAGTTCAGAGTTGATAGACATGTCTTTTATGGGAGACACATGCATAAGAGAGCAGATGTATGGCTTCGCCTGTGTAATTTGTGAAGACATTTACCGCTAAGCATACGAAATGCACAGAATTGTGTATGAATTCGGCATTTGTATTTGCTCTTCTAGGCAGCTCTTTTCGCATCTCCATATAAGACAGATTTCCTGAAGGCCCTCTCCAAGGGTCGGGACGTCAAGGAAGAGGAATGCTTGGAAAAAATCCGAAAGTTCCTCATCAACTTCACTGTCACTGTTGATGCTATTTATGAAATGTACAATAAGATGAATGCGGATCTTGATTACACAGTGTGACTGCGGGACGTTCCTCTTTCCTCCAGTGATCCACTTAGTTTACAAAGTCCATTACAGTCTGCAGTCTACATCTTGACACCGTGACTCCCTTCAGCTCATCTGACAGCTCACTGTACGAGTGCATTTATCATACTCAAATATCCGCGTGCCTCTTCTGGCTTTCTCGTTGTGCCTTCTTCACTGTTGTTTGACTCCGAGGCACGTTTCCCAAAGCAGCTGCAGATTTAATCTCAGTATTTCTTTGTTCTATATTTGAAGATTGGTGTTTCTTTACAGGAAAGGCAATAGTATTGCCAGATATTTATGTACATGATCATAAGATAACTATACCACAGTGCTACACAACACATGTTTATGAAACCAGGGCTGTTAGAAAAGCTTTAAGTAAGTGAGAGTAGGTGTCTGATGTTGACAGATTTAATGAGCCACATCACTATCAACACTGAATATAATACAAAAATGTAATCTTTGCTATAATCATTTGTACCTTATACGGATTTTTTAAGTTTTTAATTTCTTATATTAAAAAACAAATTTGTTACCTAGCCTATAACCAGAGATAAGATAAGGGCTGCATTTACCAAATATTATTATTATTATTATTATTGTTATATTTTGAAGTAAAATGATTAAAATCCAAAGCACATAATTTACATGATTTTCAAACACTTTGGAAAATAAGTCATATGTTTTCATCGTACACAACAAATACTGTGTAGTTGTCCATGTTTTGTGGGGATTGGATTGTAATTTTTAATGAAGAATTTTATTGTTATATTGTCCAAAGTTATTTATTAAAAGGGATGCATCATTTCTGAAAAGCTCACAAAGTACAAGAATCTGCACGTACACTGTTGTAAACGGCTTCTTGTGTTGCACACCTGCTTGTGCCTTAAACTGGGTCTACAGAGCACTTTAACAATTTCAGCTTTTCTGCCTTAAAAAAAGTATACGTGTCACTTTGTTTAACGCAGGCTAATTAAAAACAAAAGTTAATTATTACTGAAGGTATGGTCCACCTCTTTTATTCTTCTATTCTATGCTATGCAGGACTTGAATAAGTATCATAACCATTCTTCCAAATCAATGCTTCATCAGCACTAAGTGCTTCTCTGTCCACACTGCTCTCAGGTGCTCACATGAAACTCAATGTGTCTTTACTTTAAACATCTTTGGCTGTTAGACAGAATTTTAGATGCTCGGTGAAGCAAGATTAGATGTCAAATGGAACATTTTGACGACATCCCGGCCTCGAATAAAGGTTTTGTTGGTGGCCTCTGGTTAGTCAGCATTGTTTTGACTTCATGTGCTGAAATGCTCGACTGACGTGTCTCTTGTCGCTGACATTACGTTGCAGTGTGTGTATAGTGCAAAATAACAAATCTTGTATTTTCAATTTATGTAAATCAGAATTTGCAATAAAAATATGTGCAATAATTTGTGATTTTCTTTACCTCTTGTGCATCTCACAATTTCCCACCACTGTTTTGCCTGATACATCACAGCTCATTTATTTTTACTTCAGTATATTCATTTGTTGCCAGTTTATATTTCTACTTATATTACATTAATTAGGAAATATTGTAAAGTGATTGAAAAATCCACTGCAATGATTTGACCCCCTTAGTTACTTGTTACTTTGAAGATCATTTTATATCTAAATCCTATGGAAAATATGATGCATTGTTACAAATTAAACTACCTAATGGTATATAAAATAGTTTAAATGATATTCACTTTGCGCAGCTGCAACAACATTGAAATGCTGTTTACATTTTGATGCATCAATAATAATAATCTAATACAATGTAACACTTTCTGCTTGAGTAAAATTAGGAACGATCGAATTTGACTTGTAATAGAATATTTTTGCATTTACTTTAGTGATCTTCGTCTTGCATTAGGCTTAATGTCTAAGGATGAAAAGTGGGATAGAAAGCAAGGTCACAAATGAACTTTCACTCTCAACTCAACTTTTAAGACAACACAGACAAGATGACAAGCGCTCAGAAAAATAGATATTTAAACATCTGCAGTTTAAGACAAAATCATCTTCTGAGGAAGATCATGTGATATGATGGAAAGCTGCACACCCTCTACTAAATGGACCTTCTGGAGAGATAGTTTTGCAACATTAAATATCACTATGGATGGCAACCATTTGCATTTTAGGAAGGAAAGGAAAAGGGTAACAATGATGGTGACTATAGACTCTGCTCTTTTATCAATGGAGCAACAGTTTTTAAAACGATCAACACCTTCATGAGACTCCTGCTCAGAATATAATGTCTTGTGTTGACATGTTAACTGTACACACTTTCTCAAATGTCCAGTAATATGACAGAGGCTTGCTTCACAAACACCTTTACGTTGTTGTTTTGGAGCCAGCGCCTAGCGGCCGTGGATGGTACTACATCTTACACTTTAGCGTTGGCTCCAGCTCTTGCCAGCTTTGAGGTTTGGCCACTTTCTGTCTCAACCATAAACTGTGAAAGCCCCGTTGTACCGGCAGTGGGACGCACGAATCCGAGGGACACTGGGATTTATTCAGCATTTCGTGTCGCATTGAAGCAGAGGAGGCAGCAGAGGAGCGTTCAACAGAGGAATTAACTTCCAAACTCTTGAACAAAGCTGGGGACCTTTACAAGAAAAACAGAAAAGAAACACACAATAAAGTCAACAGAGGTAAAGGTAAGTAACACGTGGCTGATCCTTATTCTTCGTTAAACGCCTTCAGGAACACGTGAAGCTTAACTGAGCGTCGAATTGGTTTAATACTTATTAATTAATCCATTAATTAATTATTAAGACCTTGTTCGAGAGATCGACTTTTAATGATTTCTCATCTGTTGTTATAACATTACTTTTTTTTACATAACTTTAACATTTTAACACAGTTTTCGTGTCATTATTTATTACTTTCGTACACTGTGTATATCCTTTCTTTCTATTTATGCCCAGTTAATCCCTATGTTTGTGGGATGTTTGTTTTTTGAGATCTATGGTTTGACCTATACAACCTTCAAATCTAATATCGTTTAAAACATTAGCTGTTTTTTGTTCTTACTTTTATTCCCAGCAGCCTCCAGCCTCTCTTGCTCTGGATAATGTCACATCATCAGTGACTGAGCAGGAAGTCCCATATCTATCACTCACATTTAGAAACTTTCACAAGTGGATGTATACTTCTTGAGCCAATAAGTGGATGAAATGTGAGCTTTGGGTCTTCTTTTTGTATTTTATTTCATGAGCCCATTTTATCTCTATGACAGGTTTAATACACAGTGGGTCCTCTCTGCTGTCAGACAACTCCACCCAACAACTAAATCATTCTCTCTTAGTCTGTTATAATAGTTTATCAAGGTCAGCCTCTCTTTACTCCTCTGTCTTTTTACTATCAAATGCCCGTTGAGGTGTAAAGGCATGATAATCCCTGTGCATCAGGCAGGGTTGTGAGTCATGCCTCCCCCTAAATGGTGCCCCAGTTCCTCTGTTTGTGTTGCTCCTTTGCAGCAAAGTCTGGCTTAGACAAGTTGTCAATGTCATGAACAAACTCAGGAAAGCATAGGATTTGTAAGGAAGCGGCGGGGGGAAACGTCTGAAACATCTCATGTTGAACACACTCCCTTGTGATAGCACACTAAGCAGTAGCAGTAATGTGCAGGTTTGTGTGAGCAGAAAAGTGCCAGTTGGAATGAGTACATTTGTCCATAGTTAAACAGACAGGTGGTGTGATTTTGCCTGCGAGAGGAAACATGTCATCCTGACCAATGAGAGGCCGGACTCACAGCCATGTTATTAGTGTTGGCATCACTCCTTTCATACGTTTTCCATTTATCCCGAGCCCAAACGACAGAGCTGCTTTCACATCACCCAGGACCTACAGATCAGTTTATTGTCTCTTCTGTGTCACTTGATGGTGACTCTTCTTTTTTTTGTTTCTGCAGGACGCCCACATGCTTCAGCATCATTTCCAGTTTACCTTGAAGAGGAATTTGGCACACCATTGTGATAAAAGGGATGAATGAGGTACAGAGGGGTTAAATGCCAAATGTATAGGGTGCTTAAACTTCCATGAATTTCCGGGGTTCATTTGGTAACTGTAGTCCTAATACAGTTTCTAATTAGTTAAATAGTTTTATTATTTTGTCCACTTTGCTCTTATCATAGTGGCTACCATACACAAATCTTTGTCACTATTGCTATTTCCTGCCATAGTTGATGTAGACCTTACTTCTTGTTGAAAATCTCATCTAAAATCATGCCAATATATAATGACATTAACTCTCAGTAAAAAAGTTATCTTATTTTTTCATACTTTCCTGAGGTTCCTACCCTTCAGTATTCAATTTGACCAGGTCCACCGTCATTAAGGACATCCTAATGATCTTAATGCTGCTTGAATAAGCAAGAAAAACATGCCAATTTAGGAAAGAAAGGATACAAATGATATAAATGAGAAGCATCTATTCTGAGCAGAAATAAAAGCCTCAATGCTGGAGATGACAGAAGATCCCTAAGCCAAATGTGTTAAGCTGACAGTTTCTGTGTTATGAAATATGTATGAAGTAAAACATTCCCTTTTCATACTATCATACATTTCTGATTGAATATGAACAGATGAAAGGTTCCCCTTGGAGATTTTTCTCTTTTTTTAAATCCCTAGTAGCGCTATGGATTAGTGGGTCCCCGTTTTGCATCTCACACATGCAAGTGACGCGAAACACAATTCTGCCGTTTGTGTCCCACTATCCCGCTGATGAACTGGTGCCGGCGACATGCCAAGATATGCTGCAATGTGCCAACAAAGACAGGAAGGAAGAAGACTGTTAGCTAGTAAACATGTCTTTGCAAAGGAAATACATTCAACACATTTGTTAGACCTCCACACTCAATGGGCCTCGTGCAGCAACGTTCTCCAACATTTCTCTTAAATGTTTTCTTACTTTTCTGTTAAGAGAAAAAAATAAGACAAGTGAACTCCAGATGCACCAAAAGTTCTTAACCATCCTAATCTGCTTTTACCCAGGTGAGCTGAATGATGAATACCACTAGGTGTGTGGCTAATTGTTTGTTATTAGCAAAGGTAATGCCCATTAAACACTATATAAAGGCAGGTGTTGTGCCGTGTGCAAATACTCTGGCACATGCATAAGAATTGGAGAGATGCCACCAAAACAAAGGCTGTAAGAAGAAGAACTTCCGCAGTAGTAAAATGAATAAACAATAGATTTTCCAGAGCGTCATTTACAGGAAAATCAAAAAGCATCTCAGACACAATATCATTCGTGGGTTTTTTATCGTCTTAACTGGGATCAATGGACCAATAGTATTTCTTAAGGCCACACATTTGATAATCCAATCATTATAATTACTCTAAAACATATAATAATCTAAATTTGATTATATGATATTCAGGCATTTTTTTATGTTCCTCACATTTAAAACTTATGTTTCCTTGCGTTGGACAAACGCATGTTTTTTTCTTATCTTGGTAAGAGTGCTCTCGACCACTCGTAGAGAGGAAAAGAAAAAACAAAAACATTGGTGAATCACAGAAACAAATAGGTACTAACAAAATAAGAACAAATTGTGGATAAGAACAAAAATAAGAGGACATTTATTTGGCTACATAACTTTTGTTTGTATAGAAGAAAACTCCACAGGGCGACATTAAGACTTCTCTTTCCATTTGTACGAGACTTTCCCGACTACCTCAAGGCCATGCTTCTCACCCAGAACATTTTGTTTATTCCAGGGCCGTTCTGCTCTCCTCAGAAGGTGCCACCTTGCCTTGTCCAAGGCCGACACCATCTCACCAGCTGCTCTCTCTGTGGACACAGGCGATGGCGGGGCGGCTCAGCCTGAGAGCGATGCAGCGCTCGCCCTGTCTGAGTTCTCCCATCTGTTCGAGAACGGGGACGGCTCCCCGCCAACTCAGGACACGAGTCAGGAATCAGCCCTGGAGCCGGTTCAGCCCGGGCAGCCCGCAGACAGCAGGCAGAACCTGCGGATGAAGTTCCAGGGTGCTTTCAAAAAGGGCATTTCCACCCCGATGGACCTATTGGAATCCACCATATATGAGTCAAACGTGGTGCAAGGCCCCAAGAAAGCACCCATGGACTCGCTCTTTGACTATGGCACCTACAGGAACACCAGCAACCAGAAGCGACGCAGGAAGAAGCTCCCAAGAGGGTGTGTTTCCAGGATTTGATAATTGTGTGTTCCTTTTAGACTTTTTAGTTTAGGGGTTTCTAACTTAACAGTAGTGAACCTAGACTGGATTTTTTTTTTCCAGGCACAAAAGGGCTGGTTGGAAAAATGTTGTCATAAAAGTAAAAACCTCCTACAAATGCCACTCTGTAGACAGGAGGTGTGCCACATAAAGAAGTATGCACACACACACACACACACACACACATTCAGCCCATTCACTGATCTAACAGAGGGCATGTTGTTGGTCCCTGTGCAGCCGTTGAGGTAATATTTAGGCTGCTCTACCTGTCCCATACACACAGAGCTCTTTTTACTGGAGCACCCGAGGGTGTGGATGATTGCTTGAAAGATGACTTGTTGTGCATCAAACACCCATTCAAGTCTTAATTTCATGTCATTGAAATGTGAAAAGAATCCATGGATTTAAAGGGAACTCAACAGATATAAAAGTTGTTGTTGTGAGAGCAACGTGTGACATGAACGTGTGACATCCTGTCATTATCTTTGTGTCTCCTCAGTAAAACAGAGACATCCTGTGAAGATGGTCAAAGCTCAGACCCACCAAAAGTGATGAAAATATTCAACCGCTCACTCCTCTTCGACTGCGTGTCACGTGCAGACGCCGGGGCCCTCGAGGGCCTGTTGGAGTACCTGCAAAGTCACGAAAAGAGGTTAACTGATGAGGAGTTCAGAGGTGAGACTGAAATGTGTAGGTTGTCATCCGAACCACCCACTGAAACTACATTACAACTACACTAGACTAGAAGGGAACACAATGGGTTGGTGTTTCGTAGGAGGGCCATTTTGTGATGCAGATGACTCAGAATAATTATTCACTCTTTCACACAGTTTCTGTCAAAATTCTCTCTCTTGAATGTCAAATCTGCCTTTGCTCTAAAGCAGAAACTATGTTTTATCTAGAGCCGGGTTTTACCTTCGGCCTATTGTGTTCCCCTGCTCATCTCTCTCTGCTGTTTTTGGCTCAAAGGATGTGAAAGGGAAAAGGTGGAGTTGACTTTTTGTCCTGCTAGAGGCAGGCCCCAGGAACACTTCCTGTGTGTGTCTAAGAAGTTTTTTTAGACTTGTAACAAGGAGTAGAGAGAAATCACAGCAAACTGTCATCACCTTCAGAGAGTTAAACAGCTTTAAAGTGTTGGGTTTTTTTCAAAAACTGAGAGATTAAAAATAGTGAAGGGCTTTCTTGACTTCTGACTTTTACAGTTTGATCTTATGAACCCTTAACTTAATTATTTGCATGCGACAATTCCCAAAACTCTGTCTATCTTCTTTTGTTATGTACTCATCCCAGCACATAGAGGAACACACCAGCAGGTCACACTTTATGTGACATTATATTCCCAACCTGGGGTTCTTCTGACTGAGGGAGTAGTTTCCAGAAGGTACGAAGAAAGATTTTGAAGCAGTATAAATAATAACAAAAAAATTGAAATTATGATTTGATTTAAAATAAATCCTCATATTGAGTTGAACACCACGTGGTGCAAAGAGTGTGTAAAAATGGATTTACGTTAGAAAGCTAAATGTAATTAATAAACCGTTTAATTTGTTAGCTAAATATAATGAGTAAACAGTTAAAATAATCCGCTAAACGTAATTGTTGAATAGCTTAACGTAATTGATAAATTGAAGGATAAACAATTAAAATCATGGCTATAATGGATAAATGGTTGAAATGTGAAGCTTCTGCCATTAGTAGAACAAATGCAAACTTGACTAAACCAAAAAATATTCAAACAATATCCACTTTATGGAACATCATTGGTAGTGTTGATGAAGGTGTACTTACATAAATAGGTGTAATTATACTAAAAACATGTTTCGTTTCTTATATCATTTTTCCATCAGAGCTGTCCACTGGTAAGACTTGTCTGCCTAAAGCCCTGCTGAACCTTTACGGTGGGCAGAACGTCACCATCCCACTGCTGGTGGACATAGCAGAGAAGACCGGAAACCTCAGAGAGTTCATAAATACGCCCTTCAGGGACGTTTACTACAGAGGTTTGGACACAACCCAATAATGATTACATGCAGTGACATAGTCATTTGTACTTTAAAGGAGTTGAAGCTGCCTTGTTGAGAGTTAGTGGTGCGTGTCTGGCTGGTGGTTGAGGCCCCATCATGGGGAAAACTAAAGACTGTATTTACATTATGTATGTGTACTAGTTACAGCTCTGTGTGATAACGAGAAGATCCAGGCCTCATTTGTTTGACTTTAAACCCTTATGTTGTTTTGACAAAACAGTGAAGGAAGCCTTTTCACCTTTGGAAAAAAAAATGTTTTCAAGGACACCTTTTAACACAAAATATGATGTTGCTCTTAATTTTTTCCCCCATGATTGCCCGATTTTCCCTAAACTCTGTATTTTTCCGCTTTCTTTTTTTTTCCGCTCATGCATTTATGTGACAAAGTAACAACCTTCAAGGGCTCAGTTTCTACTGGTTTAGATCCACTTGCACATACTTGTTTCCTTCGTCTCTCATGGTTTTTATCATAATTGGGCATCAGTTTCTCTAAAGAGAAATATCCTGTAGACAAATGGCAAGAGTTGACACTATTTCTCTTGAGTTACTCCTTTGTTTTTTAATAAGTACCTCTTGGAAAACACATCTTTCAGCTGATATTTATTCGATTGAACTCAGCACACAAAGCAGCACTTTGGAATACTAATGATAGTTAAAATGTCTCTTTATTATTGTGTGTTTTGCATTGTCAGGCCAGACAGCGCTGCACATTGCTATAGAGAGACGCTCTAAGCAGTATGTGGAGCTGCTGGTGGAGCAGGGAGCTGACGTTCACGCCCAAGCGAGGGGACGATTCTTCCAGCCCAGAAACGAGGGGGGCTACTTCTACTTTGGTAATGACTTTTGACAGCACATAAATCTAGTGTGGAAACAAAAGAGTTCATTGTGCTTCTATTTATACACTTTCAGGTAACCATTAACTCTGTCCTTTGGTGATAAAACACCGCAGGCAGACGGTCACAGGAAGACGTCTGGGAAAACTGTTATTGTGTTTGGTAATGCTGTGGTGCGTCTGTGGTTTCTATGACTTCACTGGTCACTCTCTCAGTTTCCACACTGGCTCTGAGGCTCCACTTTACTCACAAGTGATATTTTGTCTGGTATGGCACAGATTTGACATCAAATCTTTGCAATATGAACTTCAGCAGCTGCCAAGATAAAATTGTCGGTACGTGGTCCTGGTAAAGAAACCTCTGTAGCCAAATGAAGAGATATGAGACCCCACCCTTTCTCTTTTCAACGTGGCAGGTTTTTGGTTGAGCAAACACAGTCAGGATACTGCTGTGGGCCAGAGGTGAAGCCCACCTCCTAGACAAATGTTTTCTGAAGCATCGTAGTTAGCCATTAGTTGCGCTCCAAAAACACATGAAAAGACGACCATTATGTCATATGTTCAAGAGGTTGCCCTGTGAAAGGTGTCAGTGTTCTGCAGTGAAGAAAAGTAAACCCTCCTGACCCTCCTCTGGGAAGGACTTCACTGACATGTAAGAAAGGAAAAATATATCCCAGCCCGTAAACTAAACTCAACACTGCCCTCTGTGGTGTCTGTTAAGGCACAACCTCCTACAGCACAGTATGTGGAACTTGGAAGCAATTAGTTTTTTATTTATACCTGTGTGTTTTTAGCCTTCTGAAGTTAATTATTGCCGATATAATTGATTTAATGTTACTCTCCAAAAACAGTGAAAGAAAGGTAGCTTATTAAGGACTCTGTTTTACTTTTTACCTAACCCAATTTTACCAATGTTTATTTGATTACATTCATGCGTTATATTTCTCACTCATCACAGAGGAGATGATTTCTATTTGCACTTAGCACGGTTGTCATTCCCAAATCCCAGCGTGTCCGGGCACAGTGTGAGTAATTTGCTGCGGAGCTTTGCAGTGAGGTGAACAGGAACCTGGCAGGGCTGATGGCTAATGGGATTTAGACTCACGCTAACACTCTGCATGCACCCGTGCAAATCTATGAAGAGGAGCGTTTCTATGTGAGGTGACAAAGTAATCTGTCACCCATGGCAACGGCTCATTTTCAGCAGCTGCTTTTGGCACTCTGGCCCCATTGAGCCCCGCCCTCAAACAACTGCTAATTGTGCTGTTTTCATAGCGGGGATTTAAGTCAAATCTTTGATCCATGTTTAGTAAGCTTTGCAAAAACATACAGACGCCAGCTACAGTTCTTAATTAACTCTCCTGTTGATTTGCTTATTTTTAATCTGAATACAGTTCCTTTAATCTCCTGTGAATTCAGTAAGAAGTGAGTGCTCTCTCGCTCTCTCTGTGTTTGCCTAGGTGAGCTGCCTCTGTCACTGGCTGCATGCACCAACCAGCCTGACATTGTGCACTACCTGACTGAGAATCCACACAAGAAGGCCGACCTGCGACGCCAGGATTCGCGTGGAAACACGGTGCTGCACGCCCTAGTGCACATTGCGGACAACACCAAGGACAACACACGCTTCCTCACAAAGATGTACGACTTGCTGCTTATCAAGAGTGCCAAGCTCTACCCAGACTGCAGCCTGGAGACAGTGTTCAACAACGATGGCATGTCACCCCTCATGATGGCCGCCAAGCTGGGCAAGATCGGGGTAGGGATAATGATGCATCAGTGTGTGAAGCAGCCTCTGTGCAATAAAATAAGTCTTTCATCACAGGCCATAATATTATTAAGTCAGTAGGTCGCTTTTTTCATATTCCTCCAGGTTTTTCAGCACATTATCCGCCGTGAGATCAAAGATGAGGAAGTTCGTCATCTGTCACGTAAGTTTAAGGACTGGGCGTATGGGCCAGTGTACTCCTCCCTCTATGATCTGTCTTCACTGGATACATGTGGAGAGGAACCGTCTGTGCTGGAAATCCTGGTGTACAACAGCCGCAATGAGGTGAATAAGAAGTGGATGTTTTTATTTCAACTATTAAGAAAATACAGCTGAAATTAAATATGGTTTCTATCAGGACCAGTAAGAGTAACAAGACACCAGGCATAACATACAACATGTATGGGTGCATCGAAATTCTGAGTCACATTACAGGTTATTTAGCAGCCGCTCTCTTATCCAGAGCGACTTACAGTGAACTAACTACAGGGAGAGTCCCCTGGAGCAACTCGGGGTTAAGTGCCTTGCATTGCAGTGCAAGACTACCTCCACCCTGAGTGCGATAACAGATTATGTCTGCATGCAAAGATGAGAATTCCTTTTTTTTTTAAAATGACATTATATCATTTCAGAATCGCCATGAGATGCTGGCAGTGGAGCCCATCAATGAGCTGTTGAGGGCCAAATGGCAGAAGTTTGCTGCTGTCACCTTTTACATCAGCGTGGTTTCCTACCTCGTCACCATGATCATCTTCACCCTGGTGGCTTATTACCACCCAACACAGGGAACGGTGGGTGTGAAACTACTGGGTGTGAAAATGTTTCCACAGCATGATCTCATAGGAACAGATTCATGCTTCATGATGTGAAATTGTTGAATGTGCCCTTGCAGCATTGGATTTTCAGGATGCCACATGAACATATGTATATTTTTTTAAATATATTGCTTTACATAAAAGCAAAGAAAATGTGGGCCACATGTGCTGTAGGCTACATCTGATAGCTAAATACTGTTTCTACATGAAATGTTAATGCATCATGTAGCAGAGCAGCACATTTGTATTCTGACTATTAAACTATTTTTGCATCAAGGGAGCACTTACTGCACTGTATTAAAGGAATGTTTAAAAGTTTCGGGAAATACGATTATCTACCTTTCTTGCCAAGAGGTTGATGAGAAAATTGATGTCACTCTTATATCTGTTCGCTAAATATGAGCTGCAGCCATCAGCTGCTTAGTTTAGCTTTGTATAAAGACCAGAAGCCGGGGGAAACAGCTCGCCTGGCCCTGTCCAGGGTTTTAAAAATAAAATCCACCTTCTAGCTCCTCAAATGTTTTCTAGTTAACATATTGTATCTTATTTGTTTAGCCTATTCTGTACACATATGTAAAAAAAAAGGCAACTTGTGGGGGGGTTACGTGCATTTGCTAAGCTAACTGGCAGCTGGCTCTCGCTTTATTCTTCATGGACAGCTGTTTTATTGATGACAATCTTCTCATCTAACTCTCGGCAAGACAGCAAATAGGTGTAGTTCCCAAAAACTAAAAGAAATCATTGGTAAAATGTTCATATTGAGTTAATTGAAAAGTCTCGTCCTCCTTCCTTTCCAGCCTCCCTACCCTTACATAACATCCTCCGACTACCTGCGCATGGCGGGCGAGATTGTCACCTTGGCATCAGGAATATTCTTCTTCCTCACCAATGTGAGTCAATTCGCTCTGATGCCTTTTTATTGTTTGATCGTTGGCTGCTCACTGCTGTCTCCCAGTCTCTCGCATCAAACTCAAACCTGTAACGACGATGTTGTTGTCATTATGGAAATGTATCTCCTGCTCTTTGCAGATTAAGGACCTCTTTTTGAAGAAGTGCCCCGGGGTGAAGTCTTTATTTATTGATGGATCCTTTCAACTGCTGTAGTAAGTCTCCACCCTCCGTCCTTGCTCCCCCTCTTCCTCACCTCTGCCGTAGCTCTTGCTGACTTTTACTCGAGGCGAATTTTGCATCCTCTAAATTGAGTAATCTAATTAACTTCTCAACCTCTTCCCTGGCATGCATTATAGTTTAAATCTTTAATTAAATCCATGATCCAAACAGAGCAAAGAATGTCGAGCACCTCTCTGTACCATGTTGACGTAGATTATTAGCAACATGGCTGTCTACATTCTGTTCCCGTCTTCCTGCCTTCATGTAATACTTCAGTATCGCAGACTTTAGCATTGGAGCTGGTTCATGACAAACCTTTTCTCTGTCCTCTAGCTTCATTTACTCCTTGCTGATTGTCATCACAGCTGCTCTCTACCTGTCTGGCATTAAGGCCTATGTGTCTGTGATGGTGTTTGCACTCGTCCTGGGCTGGATGAACACTCTTTACTTCACCAGAGGCCTAAAGCTCACCGGCACCTACAGCATCATGATACAGAAGGTTAGATAATGGAGAAAATTAACTAATGAAAACGAATGAACCTTAAATATCACCATCCACGTGTCTTACGCTCCTTTTATTTTTGGTTCACAGATTCTTTTCAAAGACCTTTTCAGATTTCTGTTGGTGTACGTGCTCTTCATGATTGGATATGCATCAGGTAGGCTTGGTCACCTAACTGTACAGGCCAGCATTACTTAAAGGGATAGTTTGACATTTAGGGAAATACAAGATATCAATAACACTCTCATATCTGTCCATTAATGTAAATATGAAGCTGCAGCCAGGAGATGGTTATCTTAGCTTAGCATAAAGTAAACAGGATGTCTCCAGCAGGATTTAAATGTACTCTGGCTCCTAGGCTGTCCAAAAAGGTACTGTACTTCTAAAGTTCACTATTTAAAATTACAATCTTGAAGATTTCTGTTTTATTCCCTTTGGCAGCATCTATGGCGATTATGGGCTTTCATCACTGACCTCATGTTACCTCATTCGCCGATAGATATAGTGATTAAACTGAAATGTATTTAAAGGAAGATCTTTTTTACTGGGTTATGTGCCTGATTATCTCCCCCTGCTTCCAGTCTTTATGCTACGGCAACTTCGTTCTGGCTGTAGCATCATATTTAACGGACAGACATGAGAGTGTCCTCATCTAACTTTTGGCAAGAAAGTGAATATGTGCCTTTCCCAAATTGTTGAACTGTCCCTTTAAGTGCTCACAGACACCTAAGCCAACCTCCTCTGCTTCCACCCCACAGCCCTTGTATCCCTGCTGACAGTGTGTCCGCCGCCGGGCACAAAGTGTGAAGGGGGCTGCCCCACCTACCCAAACTGCAGGGACCCAGACACCTTCAGCGCTTTCCTTCTAGACCTCTTTAAGCTGACCATTGGGATGGGAGAACTGGACATGATCCAGAGTGCACAGTATCCTGCAGTCTTCCTCATCCTGTTGGTTACCTACATCATCCTCACGTTTGTGTTGCTGTTGAACATGTTGATCGCTTTGATGGGAGAGACAGTGGGACAGGTGTCAAAGCAGAGCAAGAAGATCTGGAAGCTTCAGGTGAGCAAGAAGAAACCCTGTGTGGTGGACGGTGCTTTCAAGGGTCAGTTGTCCCAAATGATATTGTCTCATCACCTCCTCTGGTATCTAGCCATGCAGATAGTGTTGGTTTATTTTTGGCAGGTTTTGAGATATTAATCTCTGAGATTTCTGTACGACACCAAATAATGTTAAAAGCACTAAACCTGATATGAAAAACAAAGGAAACAGTAACATTTAGGACACAGTGAGCTGTAATGTGTTTGTTACCTAGTGGCTCTGTGAGGCTGTACTGTAACATCAGTGCTGATATATAATATTTACCATGTTAACTATACCATGTTAGTATGCTATGCATTGTCAACTAGCACTAAACACAGTGCAGCTGAGGCTGATAAAAAAATTAAAACTTCTCTGTATTTGGTCATAAACAAAGTAATGGAGAAATTAATGTTGATTGTGCGATGATGCTGCTCAATAAAAAGTTAAGGGATCACCAAAGAGACTCACACATGAATGTATTTACTAATTTTCCCTGCAATCCATCACATACAGTAGTTGTTAAGATATTACCTGTAAAAGCACAAATGTCAACCTCATGGTGGCGCTAGAGGAGAAGCCAGCCAAAGTCATCAGGATTCATCCTCTAGCCACCATGGATTTCTTATTGCATATTGCATATCAATCCATCCAGAAGTTGTTGGACTTAGTTTTTTGTTCCCCCAGAGGTTTAAGCAATGCTATGAGCACCATGAGTTTTTTCAGTTGAGGCAGAAATCTCACAGACGATATCAACCTCTTCCCTGGCCAGAAAATGTGTTTTTGTTATTTCAATGACTTAGATACTCTTATTAAACATAATGTATGCTCATAGTGGGCAACGACCATCTTGGACATCGAACGCTCTTTCCCAGTCTGCCTTCGAAGGTCTTTTCGAGCCGGGGAGATGGTGACTGTGGGGAAAAGCTGGGATGGCACCCCTGACCGACGCTGGTGCTTCAGGTATTTTGCGTGACTCATAATCACAGTCACTCAGCAGCGCCAATGCCACTTCAAAGAAAACTGTCAAACCCAATGGTGTTTTGTTTCATCAGGGTGGATGAGGTGAACTGGTGCCACTGGAACCAGAACCTGGCGATAATCAACGAGGATCCGGGAAAGAATGAAACCTGCCAAGCCACCGGGTTGCAGCAGAGCGTCAGAGCTTTGCGGAGAGGTGAGATTCTCACTGTGCTCTCATGAATAAATGCATCGACAAATAAGTATATATTCATGTGGAGCACACACTAACTTATTCATACAGATCAAAGAAAAAATCCTTCCTTTTTATCCCCCTCCAGACCGCTGGTCCACAGTGGTTCCACGGGCGGTGGAGTTGAGTAAGGGTCCGCGGCCTCGTGATCTGGTGGTAGAGATGGAGCCGCTGACGCCCAGGCACTGACGCCTGCAGGAGACTAGTGCTGTCTTTCTTATAAAGAGGCAGCAGAGAGCCATCAGCATCAGTGAGATCACTCTGCAGGGGACGATTTGGCCAATAAGCGTACTAATTTGTGCAGATTTCATGTGCCTTTTGATCAAAGAAGGTATAGTAAATATTACAGTGTAATAGGACCGAGGGCTGAGCGGACAAAGACACTGGATGTACAACGTCTTAAAGAATCACTGATCTGTAAAAACTCAATTACAGTTAAAAACACCAAAGCTGCGATTTAAAAAAAAGTAGCATTAAGGACACATTGAGCTGTAATTACTTTTTGACTTGTCATAAAAGAAAACTTATGATAAAAATGTACTGTACCTCTGTATTTCAGACATCAGTTGCTGATCACTCAGGGATTCAAGAGAGATGAAAATATTTCAGCATTTTCAGTAATAGAAAAACTGTTATTATGTTACAGAAAACGGAATCATGGGTTTTCTAATAGTGGGCATAAGCATAATTACTGTATTATTGCATTAGCAGTGTATGTAAACAAAGGATTTGATAGAAATGTCATTTACAGATATAATCACAATGGCAGATATTTCTTCAAGAAATCATTGTCAAAGACTCACAGTCATAGACGTATAGATTTTATTTGCTTGCTTTATATTTGAGAGGTCCCTATAGGATGTATCATAAAGATTATATTGTATATGTTAATTTGAATTTTGATTGTTCGGGCTTGTGGGGTTTAGTGCATAGAAACAGTATATATGTATTATATAAGGTGTATTTTCTCTCCAATTTCTATACAGTATTAGTTACAAAGTCTCGGGCTTGGGCTGCCAGCTCAGGCAGCGCAGCTTTTATTTGAACTGAAACAATGCACAATGCCAATTTATAATGTGTGCATTATTATATGAACACAAAGACATTGTTCTGAACAAGATGGGCATGATGAGCAGGTTATAGTTGTCAAGCACATATGCAAATGCGAGACAATAGCCTTCCGTGTTATGGGTTGTCTTTGAATTTCCAGAGTTATTGTTCCTTTGCAGCTGGGGTATTTGCATAATCAACTCTCAGGCCTTGCTATTATGTGCTTCCCCCTATTTGCTGCAGTGTTTCCATTGCAATTGGCTCCTTGCCCTATAGAGCATCTTGTTTATGCGCAACTACTGTATGTATACATTTGTGTTATTGTACTACATGACCGGGTTTGATTAAGAGCAGATAGACCATACAATTCATTTTCACTAATTCATTACTGTTTAGGGTCACAGGTCATTGTTCACTATGTTTACATTGCTTTTATAAACAGACATGTCTATGCATTTTTATATTGATTGTATATTGCTGCACAGAACAATAAACACTGAATTTATTTTATGAACCACACAGTAGTCTGTCTTCCAATTCCTGCAAAGAATCATGAGAATTTCTTTTTTCTGAAGGAGACGTTTTGCAATCACTACTTTGACGATTGATTGAATTATGTACAGCCAGATATTTTTTATCGTGACCAAATGTCCCATTTGAATTGTTAAGGGAAGGTAAAATGATAAAACATATTTGGGGAAGTGCTGAAAACAATACCCATTAAAAAGAAAGAAAGAACAGTTGTGTGTTTGAAGAGAAATATCTCATAATTAGATATTTACATTTATGTTGATCTCACTATTATCTCATTGCATTGAAAACCTACATTTCATATTACCATATAGTCAGGAATTACATTTTTAGTGGCCAACCATCTATATAATCGTTCCTAGAAGGTTGTGAACGTGTAAATAAAATGTGTTCTTGATTGTTTCTGTATTTCTTATAAAATGCATTTTGCTCCACATTACACCTAATTCTCAAAAATGTATTACAATATCTTGAGTTCTGTTGTTAAAGATCATTTGCAGTTCCTTGTCTGGCCTGCTGATGGCTGCAGAGGTCTAGATGTGTTGCATGTAGAGCTCCCAGTTGAGGCGGTTAGCTGTGTCTACTCCTGCAGAAACTCTAGGGCACAAATATATATTCTGTAATTATAGCTGTAAATATTGAATTGTCAGTGCTAACTGTTATTAGCACTATAACCTTTAATAGGTTATAGTTTGTAGAATGCAGTCCACTTATGAAATATTTTTCGCTGTAGATCTCAGGTCTTGTTGACCTCGCTGTAACACCCGGCCAGTAATTATGGGCTTCTGCCTTCCTAATGAAACCACAAGCTGGCAACAATTTATGAACTGCTTCACTGCTTTTCACCTTTCATCATTACACCTCACCTTTCCTTTTCCTCTTTAAAATGCTACAGTGGTGATTCTCACTCATGATAACCAGGGCCTCACCCCTCGCCTCCCATCCTCCTCCTCTTCTCTCCCCTCTCTGAGGCCAGCAGCGCTGAAGGACACAGGGAATCTCTCACCACCTCAGAGAAGAGGCTAATCCTCTTTGCCCCAACTTTAACTGGGCCACTAATCCTCCAGGTTTATCTAAGCAGTGAGCACCTAGCGCTGCTGACAACTTGGCCTGCCCTCCTTCCCCGCAGCCTGTTAAGTAGGGCAGGGCTCGGTCCTGCAAGTGTCACTGTCAGCAACTCTGGAACCGCGCACTTGCACAGGAAGTGTGAGCTGTTAACAAAATGGCTCACTTGCTTGCAGCATGTGTGTGCTCACTGCCACAAATGTGTCTCAACAAACCAAAGTGACAGCCAAGCAGGATCATGTTGTAAGTAACGGCCCTCAGTTAGCAAACGCACATAAGGGAAAGTTCACAGTCTCAGCTAAAGGTCTTAAGTAAACTAACTAGCTTAGATATTGGCAGTACAAATTGTTCAGCTATTGTCCAGCCAGTTAAGCTCTAAGGTGTTTAGGCTGATGAGTCTCAAGCAGAGACCAGGCTGGACCTGGGCCAACCCTTTCTTTATTCACTAATAACACCTCAGACTGTCTGATGACTTCAAGTACAACATTTATTGTCTGCCTGAGGTCCGGCAGATGGACGAGAGGGAGACCTCCCTACATATTGGTCACACTTTCACTAAACTCTAATACTGCAAAAAAGGTGGATAGATCATCAGTGAATAAGTGTCAGGTTAGGTTAAGAGCTAAATGCAGGTTCCCCACAGATTTAAGTCAGTGCTAATTTTCTTCCTGGAAATAATTCCATGAAATTCCCTCCATAATCCCCAGTGAAATATTTCACCAAGGTGTGGTATTTCTAAATGGAATGAGCAATCACTGGAAGCACTGGGAGATGAGGAGCCAGAGACATATTGGTTAGGTGGCGTGTGAGATGACCTTTCAGTTCATCTAAGATGAAACGAGGTTGCTGAACCCGAAATGATTCAGAGTGTCTAAACTGACAGGCGAGGGCACGGCCGCGGCAGAGCATCAGCCTGCTGCCCGGCCTCCATAGGCATCTCTCATGATTTATTGTGAAATTGCCAGGGACTCAATGTGGCATGCAGGTGAATGAGTTTTGCTAATAAGAGAAGCATTTCTGCTCCACAGAGCTCTTTTTCTGTCTGAGCGAGCGTGTATGAAATCAGTGTGCAGTCTCCCAGTACCACACGCTCTGGTGGAGGCGGTTGGCTCATCAGTCTACAGCTTATCTGATGTTTTAGGTGGGTGGAGAGGTTGGGAGTGAGGAGAGAAAGGAGGAAAAAGCATCAATATTGAGTTCTTGAAGGTACCTGTGTTGCTAAACATTTAGATTTGGTGCATGAGCTCCTTATCTTCAGGAAGTGGACTTGTAGTGAGACCATGTTCTACTGGTGAAATCCTACTGAGAAAAATAGTTATATACAAAAAAAGCTAAGGCATTTTCGATAGCTTGACATGAGAATATAGACTATTATTGATTAACCAGTAAAATTAAAACATAATGCAGAACGAAAGCACTAATACTGTTTCTTTGTCATTTTGGTGTGTTTTTGCAGGAGGCAGAGGAGTGTGAGCTGCAAGAGACAAAGATCACTGGCTGTGCTTTGATTTGTAACGAAATAGGATCGGGGAAAACGGTTATTTGAGACAGCTGATATTCCCTTATTGTATGACTTGAATGTGCAGGCTTCAGAAAAGGACATCTTGTCTTGGCCACTTTGGCAAATTGCATTAGATACTTAGCTTGCCTTTGCCTGTGCTTAAGAGCAGTTTCTCCAAATCCTCGTCCAGGAAAAATGTCAATCATCCCCACAGTGTAAACGGGTACTGTCCCCTTCTATACTGAGGGTTGTTTTCCATGATACTTAGTAGTGCCACAATGCACTGCTGTAAAGGTGAAAAAGGTCAAGTGAACAACAGGATTGTAGAGGCCGGCATATGGCGGTGATGTGCAAAGTGAATCCTAAGACTAATATGCTTACCTTTCTTACAGTAAGGTCTCATCCCGAGTCAAGAAGATGCTTACAGCAAAGGAGAGAGAAGAAGAAGAAAGACCACGGATGATTATAGCAACGAGACAGGCATAGAAGTCATCTGCTTTATTTACTTATGTCAAACAATAATACATAAGAGAGGAGAGGTCAAATGAAAACCAACCATCTACAATAAAATAACGAAATTTCCGTCCTGAGATTGACAAAAAGCAGGGAACAGACAAAATATCTACGGTGGTCGTTGGAATGGAGGGGAGACAGTGGCAGTTTCAGCAAATTGAAGATGATGGTTGTGGGGAGATTAGGGGGAGATTGCAGAACTGGAGAGAGTGTAGAAGGTAAGCAATCACTGGGATGCTTGGCTGTAGGCACATTCAAAAGTTGAAAACCCCACGACGAAAGGATTTTACAGCTTTTTTTATATTCAGACTTCTTCTTTCGAAATCTAAGACTCATATATTATCATTTTCAAAAAAAGCAAGGTATTCTTTACATTTTTTCATCCTGAGGAGACAAAATCATTTTTTAAACATAAATACAACACTGTAGGGAGAACAATAAGAGAGATGCTTAATAGATTTCCCATTTCCATATATATTATTTTCTCAAGGTTGCGGCACCCTCAGACTTTGGCAGCGTTGGTGCATTTGAGATCATTCGGGAAAAACAGCCCTGTTTGTCCACAGGAACATTCGGAGAGCCACACAAACAGTAAAAGGAAACAGGAAGAAAAAAAGCAAAATCCCCAGACTTTTGTGTTTAGATTGGATACAGCAATATACCCACCACATAAACTAGATGAATATTTGGAGGCCATAAGCTTTTTCAGCTGAACATACATAGTTGTGACGATGAAGAAATAAAAAGCTGTAAGCTCCTGGAATTACGACCTGCTGCAGTGTCTTTTAGAAAAGGGCTGTGGGGCTGTGCCTTTGGAAAAAAATCCTGATCTGTGCTGATTTTTACCTTGTGTTGTATTTAATAAATGCTTAAAACAACATTTAAATTGTTACTCACGCGCGACTGATTCCGCTTTATTCAGTAGCACTAATAGAGATGGCGATGTGCTGTAACTCTGTCGCAAAAAAACAACTCTTTCAACGATATTGTGCGACACAGCTATAAGGCTGGTGGGTTAACTATACAAGCCTCCTCAGGACCGTCTGTGTTATCGATCAAAGTATTTTTCTTGCCAGGTAGGAGCCAAATGAAGAGGACTGGCCTCATGACTTTATCTTCTGCAGACGTTAAGGAGGGATGCCGGGAAGGACTCTGAGATGAGAGCCCCAGGGGCCCAAGGGCAGCCAGGGGACATGACTGAGGTTGACCAAAGCGGTGTGGAGGGGACGTCACCCTCCCTACCCACCCCCCTCTGTCATCTGTAGGTTAGAGAAGCAGCGCCAAGCCTCAACAGAGCGAGCAGCTGCCTTTATTTTCTCTATCCCTCCCTACCCTCCCGTCCTCTCTGTTTTGAGAGTGAAAGAGCTGACCCTGCTTTGAACGGTCCGTCCGCTCTCCTTCCTGCTCAGCAGTATTTAAGGTGCATAATATGCGACTAGACCTTTGCACTGTGTAAATGTCTTCATGGACTTATTGGGATTTATTAAGGGATTTTTACAAGCAGCATAAGTCAATTCCCCTCCACTTTGCCCTCAGGCCTTCCTCGCAAGCGTCTCATTGCCCTTGAAAACGTGTTAACAGTCGATAGTCTGTAGCCACAGAGATAAGTTATAGATCTAAATGTCCCCTTTCAGATGCTGTTTGATTGGTGTAATCTATCATTTCCTGGGCAACATAACTTAAAAAGGTTTTTTTTTTTCCAAGCATTAAAAACTCAAATACAAATAAAGATTTCACTTACTAGAATTTAGTAAATTTAGGCACAATAAGTCTTTCAGGGAGGAATGTGATTTCCTCAGAGCTTGAATATGAATATGAGGCCGCAGAGCGGGAGGGGAGGCTGAAACCAGCACCAGGAACATGGCAATTATCCTGATTACTGATGCTTCGAGGCTCCTCTGACCCCAAATCCCTCCCTGTATCTCTCTCCCTTTTTCTTTCTTTTGCCGAGATCTGTCACATTGCACAGGGCCCCTCAGCCAGGCAGGGAGCAACCATGTATAATCCAACAGAAAACAAATCCCCTCGATCAAACACAGCCCAGCTTTTTAAAGCAGGCCTCTGAGCCCAGGCGCCATGGTGCGGTGCTGAGGCCCTCCGAGACGCTGTGGAGGTTGCGATTTAGCAACCCCCCCCCCCCCCCCTTTAAAACCCCGCTGTCCTCCCCTTCAACGCCAGCCAGCCAGTCCTAGCCTTCAGTTTGTTTAAGCACTGCTGAACCCTGTTGGCCCCGGACAGGGGGAGGGTGGGCTTAGATAATGACATGCCATATGCCACTCTGCCTCTGCAGCTGAGTGAGCCGTGCATGGATCAGCTCAGGCACAAATCTATTTGAAATTTAATTCTATTATCCTAATATGGGCTAAGCGTCCATTGTCCAAATCAGAAATTGTGGAATGGACCAGAGTTGCAGGGCTAAGATGCATCCCATAAATAGGAGCTCATTAATGTGTATAAAGGACCAGGGGGACAGACAGTTTGGAGCCTGTACATTACAAAATGTAGCCACAAAACAAAGATGGTATCTAAATACCATCTTATATTTAATACATGTGAATTGACTTGAATATTTCAGCTAAAAAATGAAACAAAAAGCTTTATGTTGTGTCGTCTTTTCGCCGTTTCATTCTGATGAACTGGGCTCAAAATGGCCAGTTTCCTCGCAGTACCCAATAGGAAATCCCTTGCTATTTAAAAAGGGTTTGATTTCAACCCTTTCAGTGAATGAATACTCTCCACTGGCAGTGTCCAGCAGCCAGGCGTCACCCAATATTCCCATTAGCAGAGAGGCCTGGTGCCTCAGACCTCCACTGGTGGGAAAGGCCAGACACTAGAAACTCCACTGCCTCAAGTGTCTCCTCTTCACTTCAACATCATGTGACAGGGTTTAATGCTTGGATGCAGGAGCCAAACGAAGGGGATTTAGGGACGGGATGTATCTGTAAATCTGTCAAAATATTTCTACAAGACAGAAAATATGTTGGAATCACAGTGTGGCTGGGGTATTAAGCTGTTGAAACAACATGAAACATTTTCACTGGAATGTTAAGGAGGCTTACTGTGCACATTTAAGCCAAGGGGCTTGGTATTCTTTCCACTGAAATCTTTGTCAGCTTTCAAAGACAGTGGTGTGTCTACAAACACCATTGGATCAACATTTAAGGCTCATAGTTAAGATTAAGCAAGGGTTATTTTAAGGGAAAAACAGGTCTGTTTATGGAGTGCAAATGTTCTAAGAAACATTATTTCCTGCTTCATGTTGAGTATTTATGTGTAAATCTTTTTTCAACAATGCTGTTTGTCCTTTATCTTTGGATGGCCAAAGTGTAAACATTTAGAAGATTATCAATTCAATATAGTAGGTTTTCTCAGTGACCGAGGTTTTACCGCTACAGTGCTGTAAAGGATCTACGTCACACATCACGCTCCGCTCTGGATCTCACAGAGATGCTGCTGAAACAAGGGCCCAATTTCCCGCTGACTTCTAGAGGACATACGTTAAAAAATAATGACAGACTTCAAAGCCGAAATGTGGCTTCTGAATATATTCTTAAAGAAATTTATTTTACACCTCAAAACAAAAAAAGGATAGGGATTAGGGATGTGGTACATTGGGAATGTATTGACAACTGTAGTTTACATTTTTTGGTGTAAGCTCAGAGAAAAATGTTAATACAGTCATAATAATTGCACTTCATAAATCTAGACGACTGATGCCAGTATTTTCCTCACAACAAAGCTCTGGCTCCCTCTCTCCAGTTACTAAATTCAATTTACCATTGAAATTTGATGGACAAAAGAAATGTTAATTTAAGACCAGAGGACTGCTGCACTGATCCAATTTTTCTCTTTCGCTCGAGTCCCACAAGGCAAACATCGCAGTAATTTAAGTGCAGTACATTCAAGGGAATCTCACAGTCATAATAAATATTTCACTGCTCTGAATCATTAAGTTAAGACTGGCCCTGGCTAAATGTATCCCAACCAGGGGCTGAAACGGACAAGGGAAAGCAGTGAGCCCCGTCTCATTTCATGTGATGCCAGAGGACAGGGCATGATTGTTTCCATTTTGTATGCTTGTAGGATCAGGGGCGAATAGTACCCCAAAAATAGGACTTCCATTTGTTCCCACCTCTTTCTGCCATTATGATAACATTTGACAGAAGTAGGATATTTAGCACTTTAACTACAGTTAGAAAGGAGTCATGTGAGAACTTGATCTCTACTTTAACTCCAAAGGATATCTAAAGACTCCGATAAAAGGGAGCGAGATTTGCAAAATATCTCCTGTACATTACTCAGATATGATGTTTATGGGACTGGTAAATCAGTTTTTCAGCCTTGGTGGTAGAAATCTTATAATGACACAATAAAAAAAAAAAGTCTGAGGATTTTGAAGAACACAAACTAAAATGCACACACGCGCATGCACTCAGCAACATACACGCATAAACATACACATAAGGTTATGTAAATAACCTCCCAGTCACATTCTTCATTGTAACATTTCTTTTTCATGTTTTTTTTTTTGCGACATTTTCTTTTTTAAATAAATGTTTCAAGATTTATTGTAGATTCCAGTGTTGGTTAGGAAAAAAAGAGCTCTCCGACCAGGTTCTTACAGAACCAAAGCAGCGACTATGCCTCACACCAGGACATAAGATACTGCACATCAGCTTGAGGAGGAATTATTAAACCATAAAAACAAAAGTGAAAAAAAAAAAAAAGAAAAAAAAAAGCATTTGAGACACTTTTCCCCATAGCAGCCAATGCATATAATATACCTACAAATATATAAAACAACGAAAAATAGGTTCAAGTTTTTCAAGTTTCTTAAATATATCATATCCAAACTACCCAATTCCAAACTTCAAAGTTAACAAGATTCAAGCAGTGCAATTTATGTATCAATTATAACAGCAATAATAACTAATATTGTACTATCCTTTTTATTCAACCTTATGATCCTTGTACATACACACCCGAGTATAATTTTAGTCTCCTCACGTATCAGTATATTGTGTATATGTATGCGTTTGTCTATGTGTGTGTTTATGTGTGCACTGTTACAGAGTTTTGGATTTTGAAAGCAGCCCTAAACTTCGGCCCTTTTAAGACCCTTTCAGTGACAACCTACACAGTAGCTTCATCCTTAATATTTGGAAGGGGGATACAAGTGCCGTACGCACTTCATGTCAAGCTATGATTCTCATCAAAAAGTTCAGGCAAGTAAAACAACAACAACAAAAAAACAGAAGAAAAAATAAATCAATCCAAAATTCCTATTGGCAAACCACACAATGGAACATCTGGAGAATCTTGAAATCCCTTTTTCTCTCCCAATGGCAATCACCACAACCTTTCATATTTGGGATTCCCACAGCCTGCCTTGAAACCACCAAACATAGGGTCACACAGCACAACAACTGCTCTTCTCTAAGCTCCCACACTAGTTAAAGCAGTGCCACTCTCAACAATCAGTACCCAGAAAAAAACATCTCTGTTCTTTAACTTTGATTTTCTTCACAAATTCACAATTCTTGATTCTCTTCCTCCTCTTCTTCCCCCTCTATCTGTAAACAGGGAGGCGGATGTGTGCATGCTGGTGGTCTAACAGACGTGGCACAGATACAGTCTCGTAGCCTTTGCCAAGCATCTGCTCCTTGATGCAGGGTGGGTGGATGTCGTTGATCAGGTACTCCAGAGACTGCAAGCTGCTGCTCAGCACCGATGTGTTGCACAAGGTCTTGCTGGGCAGGCTGCAGCACAAACCTCCCCCGCTGTCTATAGCAGGGTGATGATGATGGTGGTAGTGGTGATGGTGGTGGGGGTAGCCCATCTCTCTATGCCCCGTGATGGGCCCTCCTGTAGAGGTTGCCAAAAGCTCCTGGGGGTTGTAGCAGTCACTGTCAGGTGTCACCAGCACACTGTTCCACGGCGGGGCAAAGTATTGACCCACTGAGAAATTGCCATGCATACCCACACAGTTCAAAGGGGAAGAGTTGACTTTGTCCATCCCGCCTCCTCCGCCGGCACTCACTGACAGGTGGTAAGGTCTGGAGGAAGAAGAGGATACTTGTGCCGCCATAATCCCTCCCCCTGGAACACAAGTTTCGGGGGACTTGCTGATGGCGCCCCCTCCTCCGCTACCTCCGCTGTACATGCGGAGCACAGCCTGTTGATGCTGCTGCTGCTGTTGTTGTTGTTGCTGCTGCTGCTTCTGCCAAAGGATGTAGTCCATACCATCTGCGTACACACCAGTCTTCATTGCCTCTGCATTTTGAGCCGGCAGCCCGGGCCCTGTGTACACCATATTAGCCTGGGGACCCATTCCCACCACGTAGCCTCCACCTGAGGAGCTAGAAGAGACCCCCATGACAGTTGTGCCCTGCTTGGAGGGGCTGGAATTAGACGGTGCAGTGGCAGCCCCTTGGCACACCTGCTGCAGAGCCTGGGCCTGGCAATGCTGGTTTATCTGGTAGATGATGCTCTGGATGGAGGGGAGGTTGGACTGTGCGGGCAGGGCCAGGCCTCGGCCCCCTGTTACAGGAATCACTGAGCCAGCTACAGTGACATTTGGGGGAACCGACAGTACGGGGCCTTCTGGAGGCTTTGAGGGCCCAGTGTGGTATACCATTTGGCCATGGCCACTGGCTAAAGTGCTACTACTAGGGGGCGGGTATGGGGCAACTGCTATATGGGCTGGAGAGAGCTTAGTCCGTCTGCCTTCGGAGTTCTTGAGAACACCTTTTGCAGGGAAAAAGGTGGCTGTTGATGATGACGACGACGAGGAGGCCTTGATGATGGCGAGCAGGCCCTGGTGCCCCCCTGTGTTGATATAGGGACTATAGCGTTGCCCTGTGGTGTCATATCCATTCACAGTCCGATTAAGGTGTTTGTGCTGGGGAACCCTGATGTTGGTGGGGAAGATCTTGATGGACAGAGGGCTGTTGGCCGTCTTCTGAGCGAAGGCATCAAGTTCTGCCGCAGTGGGGTAGCGTGGGGAATGTGTGGGCACCACAAGCTCACCTGCAAGACAAACAGAGAGAAAAGTATGAGTGGAACGAACGATTGAGATAAAAAAAATAAAAAACTTAGATGGGTGCATGTGGTGCAGAACAGCAGACCTGAGTTTAATTACCAAAAATATCGAAGGAGCCAACAGCAATGGCAGCCACAAAGTTAGATCAATCAATCAATTGCAATAACCCCTACTTTGTTGCAACAGTAAAACCTGGCAGCCTTACAGTGACTACATCTAAAGCAGACTGATTAATGCGAGTGTTCTACAAGAGCAGGTGAATAAAACCAGATGCAAACAGCGGACCCACTGCAGAACAATCCAAACAGAGTTTACAAATAGTAAATCAGGACCTACATTCATTTATGTTCCATCACTCCCCTCCTACATTTGAGCTTTCTTTCCATCTCATTTTCAAATTCTCTTGTGGAAGTTCATCCCTAGGCAAATGGATCTTTTTAAAAACTCATTCTGTCAAAGCCTGGTACCTTAGGCGCTGTTAAATCAGTGCATTGTGAAATTAATTCGGACTCTCTTTAGCATTGAATTGGGTTAGCCCTGGATACCAGGCAAGCAGGGACGAAGGGAGGGGATAAAAGCTTGTTTAATTGCAGTGGCACATTTGAGATGTATAAGTGGTATCACTTACTGAGTCTTACCCTTGTCCACATTTATTCAAGCCAGGAGTAGGTGGAGAGGCCATCACAAAAAAAAACAATTAAACATCTATGGGGAATCACTAGCCTGGTTAAGGTGAACTACAGCAGACCGGAGCCAAGTCGCGATTGCTAGAGTGCTGCTATTTGCAAACTTGGTCAAGGATGGAACAGAAAATTGGTTTGATAATGAGAACACTCTGAAAAGCATTTAAAAGACGGAAACACATTATTGTTGAGATTAAATAAATCAAACCAAAGACATACTAATGGTTAGCACTTGTGTGACTATGACATAGTTCAATAATGAAGAGTAGCAAAAACATAGCTTTTGTAATATATTATGTTATTACATGTGTTTATTTTATATTTATAGATGACAGAACAGACAAAAGACAGGTACAAATGTATAAGACATCGCTATGAATGTACATGTAAATGCTGTGTACCGTTTGCCATATGAAAACAATACAAACCCAAAATTAAATTCAGTAGTGAATGCGGTGAGTGAGACTCGCAATGGCCCTCGCTCAATGAGCCAAGGCTGGGCCATTGTGAATTGAGGTGGCAAACAGGAAAATGGCAATTTCTAAAAACCCCACCATGTGTCATTGTTTGGGGGCTGGGCATGGAGGTGAGAGGCCGCGGTGAGATTGGATTTAAACGACATTATTCAGGCAATTTCATGGCTACTTAGCTCAGTGTAACAAAAAGGGTGGGGGGTAGGAAAAATAACTCAATTTACAAGCAATATATCAGCTGCCACAAATGACTTGCAACCCCTTCAAAAATGACATTTTTATGCAAAAGCTAACAAAACTCACAAAAATTAACTGCCATAACTGTGCCGTCAGCAAATGTCCTGGCGACCTAAGGAGTCTGCAGGGTGCAGGCTGTGACTAGGACTCACTCCATTTCCTCTCCGATTGCAAATTCATTTTGAAGAGACTCCACAGCCAAGTAGTCACAATTCTCATTTCTTTGCTCCCATTACAGATAGCATGGGGAGTTCATTTCAACAACCCTATGGGTCTCCAACTGTGAAAATGATTAAATCTACAAGATCCATATCATAAAAGAAATAAATTGGGAATTTAACAGCAGAGGGGAGAGACTGTGAATATCCCAAGCCAAATTAAGTATAAGACCTATTTCAGTCAGTTTGGTTCATCCTGCAGACAACAGGCTTTCTAAATCAGAAACACTGTACTTCAAATTATAATTTAAATTGGTAAAAAATAGCCTAGATTTAATTACTTAAATCAGAATGATAGAACCTGTTGCCATCCTAATGGGCACGGCTGAGTGTGCCAGTCCAGCCTATCAAAGATCTAACCAACCTTACTGATGGGAAGCTCTGCTTCCCTGGTGACGGCAGTGCCATTTGCTTTGATGTTTTGACTTGCAGTGGAAAACTGACAGAAGACTTATTTCATTTGCTCAGAAGATAAAAACATGCTCATTTCAAAGCATATGGCTGGTCCACATGCAAATGGAATGGCAGCATTTTTTCTGATCTTCTTTACATGAGGGCAAAAAAAAAAACACATCTTTGATCATCACATGGCCTAAATGAGGAAAGATACTTGGCTTTCAGGCATATCAAGGGTCTGTGCCCTGTCGCCCCTACAAGCCCCCAGCTGCAATATGCCCATCATTCCACCTAATTACTGCCACGTGAGGAAAAAAACTATAAAAACAGCCAGGAAATTCATTTAAGGGTGGCTAATTCTATTCCTTCTCACTGACTGAGTCCATATTTTCCATGCCTGAGCCTGCATTTCTTCTGAGAGAGACGAGAAAGCCCTCTCTCTCTCTCTCCGTCTTTTCCCAGCTTGGCCCTTGTTTGTCAATAGGCAGAGCCTTTGGCACACCAACCTGGCATCAAAGGGTTTCACACTTCACAGGCCACAGGGATTAGAGGCCTTTCAGGCCTACAAAACCCATCTCAGCTCCACAAAGGCTTCCGGTTATTAGAACCCACAGGCATAAAGGAAGAAGAGGAGGAGGAGGAGGCAAATGAGCATCTGGATGCTTCCGATTCCAGCCTCCTCAATAAAAAAGTTCCATGGTATAAATTTTATAGCAAAGTTGATTACAGTAAGTATGGCCACAAACCGGGGTGTAATTTCACTCCCATACATACACTGTTACACTGTGTGTGTTTGATGTGCAGGGTCTCCACATCTCTCTCCTCCAGAGCAGTAAGTCTATAAGTGAGGACATGGAGGTTAAAGGAGAGAGTCTCTTTTTAGGTTGGCACTCTGTGACTTATTGGTTTAGGCTGCAGTAGATCATAGCTATGAGCAGCAGCATACAGATGGTGCTGGCTGATAAACACTCTCTGAGGCAGCCAGCTCTGCCTCCTTTGTGTGAGCCCTCACCTCCTCATAAGGTAGGGGGTTTCCTGCACCTGTGCACACTCTCCAGCGTGGCCGTGCTTGCAAATGCAATGCATGAAAACAGGAAAAAAAGGGTAAAACATACACACACAAACCTGCATCTGCAGTTGTGTGTCGCATTTGCCATCAGTGGAGCATGTTGTTATCCTCTGCTCAGCTCTCTCTCATGAAATGTAGGGCAGGGACAACAACAGGTGCCTGTGCGGGCGACAGCCTGCAATGCCTCCTGGGCTAAATGCTTCACACTCGCTTCATTTCGACATGCGACAGCCTTGTAAGGATTAATTATTTCCCTGGGGATGGAAGAATATGGTTTTTCCCTTCCTGTGAGCAGGAGTCTATGTGCACTCACAAGCACATGAAACAGCTTATAGTAAATGAACAGGGAAACCTGGGCGAGCACTGCTTTAACAATAAGCAAGAAAAAAAAGTTTCACATGAAAGGAATGTAAACAAACCAAGCATATGATTGAACTGCATTGGAGATGAGATAAAAGCTCAGGCAAACACATGCATTAGTTCTGAGAGATCACGCGCCAGGGAGCGGAGATGGCAGGGAGGCAATTAATGGGCTGACCTTCGTCCTTAATCACCCAGTGCCTGGCACACAATGCCCATGTGTCAGAGCAGCACATCTCTAAATGCCACCCCTCATTAGCACGATGCACGTATTGAGAGAGGCTATCTGTGCAGTGTTACACTCTCCAGCGGTCAGACAGAGATAGCGAGGCTGGGATAGGATAACATGGCAGCACAGAGCCGGACTGAGCTGCAGTAGGCCATGATATGATCTAGAAATCCCATTTCACTTTGGAGGATGGGCACTCTCCTTTCTCTCCATTTTTGATTGGCATGAAACTCCCCAAGCGCAACGTCCTTGGTGTACCCAGTGTCGTTACTGTGATTGCATGTGTGCTTGTGTGTATGCGCGTGTGTGCGTGTGTCTCTGTGTGTCTCTGTGTGTCTCTGTGTGTCTCTGTGTGTCTGAGTTTGGTGAAAGGGGTACCCAATTCTGAACACTCAATTAA
Source organism: Bovichtus variegatus (assembly GCA_943593645.1). NCBI lineage: Eukaryota > Metazoa > Chordata > Actinopteri > Perciformes > Bovichtidae > Bovichtus > Bovichtus variegatus. The sequence goes on along the minus strand of CALSCE010010657.1, from coordinate 17,506,795 downwards.
CACTCCTTTAATTAGCCAGCAGTACATTTTGAATTCTGATGAACTAATTTTCTTGGTGTGAGGGTGGAGGAGGTGGTGGAGGGCTGGTAAAGATGAGGTCCACTGGGTACAAAACAGCAATAAAGAGGGAACTGGTTAGATTAGACTGTAAAAAATCCATTAAATTCTGTGCACTTCTTCCAAGTGAGAGGTCAAATTGTGTTGATCACAAGAAGCAAAGGCAGACAGAGAGAATATGAGAGCAGGGAGTTAGGTGAGGTGGAAAGAGGGGGTGGGGGTTAGCAGGGGAGTGGAGAAAAAGGGAGAGGAGATAGGGAGTCAGAGGCGGTGCGAGAGTGCAGCACCAAATCCAGAGGACCATGAGAATGCTTTGCATTTTAATTAGAGGTTTAAATGAATAAGCAGAGGGGAAAGTCTGAGAGAACTGCCTGAAATGCCCTTGCTCCCATTTATTAGTGTTCCAAGTGTTCTAAAATGATGAGCAGGTTGGAGAAGTTTCGTCTTATTAGTGGATGAAACACATCAAAAAGCCCTCTCTATTTCCTCACTCACTCCTGCAAACCCGTATCCCTACTTACCACATGTTTTGATCCCCTCTGACCACGTACATTGGTGAGCGGTGGGAAAAAAGAGCTTGTTTAAATGAAGGGAGAGGACTGTTTGGTTGAACTGCAATTAAGTTTTCACAGAACAACGAGTCCATAGTACACATTAACTTTGGCCAAACAAACAGAGCCGTCTGAGATGAGGTTAGGGCAAACAACAGGAGCAGAGATGAAAGAAAACACGGGGTCAGCTTCAGTCCAACATCCACCACGTTTACAGGGAGCCATTTCCCCCTGAGAAGCACAGCCCTTGTTAAATGTGTGTGAGCTAAGAGGGGACATTAGCAGCTGTCCTCATCATGTGTCCTTTTAACCTACATGCAGCTATACATGCTGAGTCTATTTCTTCCAATAGGTTTAGAAGGGCCTATCTACAGTCTTGCAGGCTGCACGACAGACCCACTTTACTACACGACACCCCCCATGAGATAACTTCCAGGATTAACATACTTATTTTAACCCCAAACTATGATGTTTCCCCAAATCTAACCAACTACGTTTTGCGCCTAAATCTATTTAAGTCCTTTTTGTGCCCAAACCTAAACAAGCAGTTTTGGTGCCTAAACCTAACCGAGCCGTTCCGATGGCGTATCATGTAGTAGGCGTGTCGTGTAGTACTGTGCACCCCGCGGATAGACCGACTTGATTTTTTTGGTGGCAATTGCATGCGAAAAAGGACCCTCACAAGATTCAAATTGGAGGTTCTTCAAATATGTGGTGCGTGTTTTAGACCACTGGCCCAGCAGGTTGCCCCTTTACTCCACAAGTCTTGTATCACATTCCGCTACTTTGCCCTCAACCTCATTGTAATGAAGTTATTTAAATTAATAATGCATGGCTAAAACAGTCTTCAATCCCTCCGTGTGGAAAAATGTCTGACCTGTCAAATGTGTTGCAGCTAAGAAAGAGCAGATTTGACAGCATTGTTCCATGGAGGAACCCTTGACCTGTGGCTATTGTTTAGCTCTTAGCAGATAGGATCAGGGTCTACGACGTCCTCTCCCCACCTCCGTTAGCCTGCTGTATGAACAGGCAGGCGGGGGAAAGCCAGAGGCAGCTTCGCGTCCTGAACAATACCTGCCTTGTGCTAATGGAGGTGTCATCTGGCACAGGGCTGATTAGTCAGCGATTACAGCCAGGCCTCAATTGCCGTGACAACTGCTGCAAACACAATGGGCCCTGATAGAGCCAGCTGTTTGGTCCTCTGCAATTAACCCTGCATCCCACTCGTCTCCGGCAGTGCGCTGCCTCTAATTGACTATCGGGCACACAAAGCAGGGGCTGTCGGCCAGACCCCCTGGACATAGCCCCCCACCCCTCTGCCGAGGTAGAGATGATAATAATAGAGGCGTCCTGTGGATTCAGCCGCCAGTCAATCAAAGCCTTGGTGCCCCACAGGAGCTTCCTGAGGAGAGAGGGAGCGGAGGAAGCACATGTATGAGCCAGTGATCAACAGGGTACAGCAGCTTTGCAGGGGGGCAGACATGTTGAATATGCCCTCAGCCGGAGTACTAATCAATTCAAGTGCACATGAGGGGAAAGGGAACCCTGCTGCTTGCTTGATATCAGAAAAGCCATTTTTAGGAACACTCATCTCCCTCTGTTCATCTCAAGGTTGATTTTTTTGTGCAACAACACAGCAAGAAAAAAAATCAAGGCAATTATTTGTCAGGCCTTTGCTATCTATAATTGCAAAAGATAAAAATCAAACTGCAATGATTTCTCAGAGGATAGAGCTGTCTGAATTCACGGCTGCTTGTGTCATCATAATCATCAAATAAACGCATATTGTAAGACAGTGGAAACCAAAAAACAGTCTTCACTGAACTCCTCTTCATCTTCTCTAAATTCTTCACATTTATTTTTAAAAGGTGGTTGACTGGTGAATTGTTATGCATAACTTCGTAATTCTTATATATATATATATATATATATATATATATATATACACACACACACACACACACACACACATACACATACACACACACACACACACATTTTTCAACAGGGGGTGCCATACTGTAATCACATATTGGGCTTTTAACCTGCCAACATGTTTTGCAAAGAGGATAATGAGAATGTTAAAGCAATCTGCACACTGATCCTTCACAGGCATACAGACATGGCACAATGTCAAAAATGGATTTAATCATTAAAAGAGATTTTAAAAAAACTTGGACAAAACTCCCAAATCTAATCTTTCATTTCATTAAAACCAATCTCATCTCAGATTTAATCTATCTATTTCCTGCACAAGCAGATGGAAGAAATACCAAATTGAGTGCCTAATTTGGGCTTCCTCCTCAAACAGACTGCAGCATGAGGTCATTTAGCCAGCCTGCAGTGAGGCAGTCCACGTGTGCGGTTAATACAGTACACTGAGACACAGATAAGGTCCACAGGTACAGATAACACTAGGAAGGAACGGAGGAAAAGCAAGATCCGTTTTCACTTTCTGCACAACGAGTTTGTCTATCAATATTATAACTCCTTTACAGTTTCACATATACTGTATGTATAACATGTTGGTGGACAAATGTGTCGGATCAAAACAGCTAATTAGGGTTCTATTTTAAAGGTTTCCTCCCAAGAAATGTGAAATATTATACCACCAGGACACTGTCATGTTTACATTTTCTCGTTAGAATTTATCTCTAAAGCCAGATGTTCCTGAATCAGCCATGAAAATTAATTAGCTGGTTTGATGTGGCAACCTCATGCTCCTTCCAGACAGACCTGGCTTTTATGAGCTGTAGGGGAAATTACTGAGAATTGATTGATCCTGAAGGACTCTTCTGTACACATGGCCTGGCAGACAGACACAGACAGAAACACACACTCGTAGATCCTGCTAACAACAGCTGATCCAAACATTTTACCCTCCGGTTGAACCTGACATCCTCTCTCTTTAGTGGCAACAACATATGCAACAATAACCATTAAGAATAATCTATTAATCCAAAGAAGCTCCAAACATGTTTTCTATTTTTTGTTCAAAAGCAGGTGAATAAATGTGACAAACAATGAAAACCAGGTTGAATTTCCCCCCATCTTGTTTTTTTTTGCTGCTTTCTCTCTTCTTCATCCTCTTTACCCCCTCTCTATATTTTCTATGTCTCTTCTCTTGCTCCCCCCCCCCCCTTCTCTCTGTCTCTTCATCCCCCTCTCTGTCTCTTCAGTCTCCCTCTCTGAGTAAGTGAGTTTCATCTGGGGTGCTTGCCGGGCGAAATCACCTCAGGGCGAACACTTTATTATCTGTAGTCAAAGCGTCACCACAAATACCATTCTACACACACAAGTGTCACTTTCCATTTGTCTGCACTCTGGCTGCATTAGCGGAGCCTAGCCGGCACAGAGCCTCGTCTCAAACACGCCCGGCAGAAGAAAACTAACAGCGTGGGAAAGCACTCGTCCTGCATTCCTGCCCCATTAACACCCCTAGCATCACCAGAGGAGACTTACTGCCTCTCTCTGGAATTAAAAACATTACCAGCACTAACCTTTGTGAAGATAGCATTTGAAAAGACAAAAAGATAAAAGACAATTACGCAGACATCTTAGAGTCTTGGCCTTTTATGTTATGTTTAACGCAAGTCATAGCATGCGCGAAAGAGAATCCCCTTTAATTCAAAGCTGATCCCTGCACGTGTTAATTACTGATTATCTAGCCGACTGTCCAGGAAAACAACACCAGTGGGTAGTTTATGTTCTCGTTGAGCCACAAAGGAATGCAGGCCAGCAGCAGCCATGTCAGGCCTTTTGTGGGACACCCGTCCGCCAAACAAACACAGAAACTGGGGCAACATGTTTACCTCACATTACACACTGCACTCCACAAACAAAGCGGACAAACAAAAAGAAAGGGCTCCGTGTTTGTTCCTATGACAGCCAAAAAAAAAAAAAGGGCATTTCAATAGAAAAATATCAACCTTGAATATTTAACATCGTGAACACAGCCACGACCTCATTTCAGGAGTGGATTTCGCCAGGCTGCAATAATTTATGGCCTTGGATGGGAAACATAATAGATTATATATGAAAAAAAAAAACTATATTCATCACAAAACTGCTCTCTGTTTAATAATCAAGTTTGGCCAAAGGGCTTAGTGGAGTGCTCTATATAAATAGGGGGACCTAGCCCCCGGTTTGTGGGCTGCCTGTGATGAGCCAGCCCTCGGGCCTGCCTGGGCCACCCTCATTGTGCATACAGCATGGTCTAGAAAGCAGAGCTTTATCAGCAAATACCCCAAGTCAGCACAAGCAGTGGGGTGGTTATGTGTTGCGACTGGCACACCAGCCGATATTGTCATGTGCGATTAGGCCTGTGCTCATGGGCCTGTGAACTCATTCCTATGGCATCAAAGTCAACCCCACCCCCCGACTCTCCTCCAGTTATAACCCTGCCTCTCTGCTGCCCTCTCCTCTTTCTCAAGGTTTTTCCACTTTACATTTAGCCCTGCCACTTCATCATGTTCCCTCACTGAACCTTGTGAAGAGCTGTGCTCCAGCGCAAACACATATAGAGTCGAAATACAACAACAGGTTAGACTGGTTTGATTTCCAAAACAAATCTCCGCAGCCTAATTAACTCAGTCCACAAAGGTCAGCCACAAGTTAGAGCTAGCCAGTGCATCGAGAAGCAGCTGGTGCCAGTTGTTTTGTCTCGGCACACCTCTCCAGATGACAGGGCTGATTGAGAGGAACAAAGACCGGCTCACAGAAGAAAGAAAGACAAACTGTGAGGCCAGTTATGGGGAAACATCAGGAAAAAGAAACAGAGAATAAACCATTCAGTGATGAATCAGAGAGCAGTGCAGGACACAGAGCCAAGAAAGAAATACAACAAGCTAAAATCCTGACCTGAAAGATTCATGTTGAGCCCTCCCTGTCCTGTTTTTAAGAGAATATGCCACGCTGTGACACTATTTTCTCAAAGGGCTACATGTACAGCCGAGAGCAGGCTGCATTCACAGTCATGCACAAACTCAAATGGACACAGCAACAACAGGAACACACACACACAGGTTTGGAGTAAGGGACCCCAGAGGTAGAGATTGTAAGCGCATACAGAGATAAGAAAAGGAACCAGTGCAGAGAGCAGAGAAGGAAGAAAAAAGGGAGAGAGTGGGAGTGAGACAGAGAGATGAGGGGAGGCTGGAGGCGCCTGGGCAGGCCTGTCAGACTGGAGGAAGTGCTGGTGCGCAGGCCTGCAGGTAAATGGAAGAAGAAAGGCGCCTGCAGGCTGCCTGAGGCAAGCCTGGGCCCTTCTGTTCTATCATTTAGGAGACAAGTCCTCTACTGATTCCCAATTAATATTTAACACTGCACAGACAACAAGGCACTCGGCTGCAGTACACATGCCAACGAGAGGAGAGGAGAAGAGAAGAGAAGAGAAGAGAAGAGAAGAGAAGAGAAGAGGAGAGGAGAGGAGAGGAGAGGAGAGGAGAGGAGAGGAGAGGAGAGGAGAAGAGAAGAGAAGAGGAGAGAGGAGAGAAAAGGAGAGGAGAAGAGAAGAGAAGAGGAGAGGAGAAGAGAAGAGAAGAGAAGAGGAGAAGAGAAGAGAAGAGGAGAAGAGAAGAGAAGAGAAGAGCGGAGAAGAGGAGAGGAGAGGAGAGGAGGGGAGAGAAAAGGAGAGGAGAAGAGAGGAGAGAAAAGGAGAGGAGAAGAGAAGAGAAGAGAAGAGAAGAGGAGAGAAGAGGAGAAGAGAAGAGAAGAGAAGAGAAGAGGAGAGGAGAAGAGAAGAGAAGAGGAGAGGAGAGAGGAGAGGAGAGAAAAGGAGAGGAGAAGAGAGGAGAGAAAAGGAGAGGAGAAGAGAGGAGA
>CALSCE010010657.1:17470940-17497211 GCA_943593645.1 Bovichtus variegatus | reverse complement strand
GTGTGTGTGTGTGTGTGTGTGTGTGTGTGTGTGTGTGTGTGTGTGTGCATATGATTTGCAGCTAGGCCCTGCTGGTGTTAGAGACACAGGGGAACACCAAGGCTTAGCCCAAAATCTGATCCAATCACAGGACAAATATGGGAGGGGCAGCGAGCTGTGTGCTTAACAAGGGCAGCACATGCAGCGGGTCTGAATAAAGAGCACAAACATGCACACCCAGTGTGACAAATGCATTTTCATAAAATGTCATACATGGCTAAAATGTAATCACTAAGTTATGATTAAACAATGAAAACCTGCTGAAATTTGAAAAGATATAATTTGGGAAAATAACCAGGAAGAAATATTCCCATCAACCAGTCAATTGAGGGATTCTGGACCTGTTATTCTTGAGCTGACATGTGGCAGAGTAATTGCTGTCTGGGCCAGGGAGGAGGCAGGGTAGTGGTGGGGGCTGCTGGGCCTCCTGTCCAGCCATCTCAGTGTTACTCATCACTGGACCGATGCACCTCCCTCTCCTCTCCAGCAGCAGGGCTGTTACGCTCACCCCTGCTCCCCGGACCTTCAGACCCACAGTCGAGGACGATGATCAAGTAGAGGGATGGGTATTGAGGGAGCTCGCTGCTGGCCGAGGGTGGCCAGGGTCAGTGGCATCCATTCACCCCTCTACCCTTGTAGGGCCTTTCTCTCTCATCTGTCTGGATGGGTGCCCTTTCTCTGGGGCACAACACGATGAGAGGCCCAGGCTCCGCTGCCGTCTCTGCCTTTCATGTCTCCATCTAGGGCAGTGGTAGAGAGACGTGGAGGGGGCAAGCTACAAATGTCACCCATAAGGGGGGATTTAATTAAAAATGACAGGGGCTGGCGCTGGAGAGTGCAGCCACATATGCGCGGAATTTGGACGCAGTGAAAGCAAGTGCCTATGATTTATAATTCAAGTAATGCGCTGCACTCCTTTTAATTCTACGGCCAAAGAAAAAAAAAATATCAAAAGGCCGCCTCTGTGAGGCTAATCCAATATGAAATTTTTAAGGGCAGGCGGTCAATGGCTTTTTGAAAAGCCAGCTTCTCTGTCTCCCTTTCTGCTTCTATCTCTCTCTCCTCCACTTGTCTGTCTTTCCCCATCTCCCTCTGCCACTCCCTCCTTTCTCTACCCTGCACTTCTCGCTCTATAGTACCTCACCCAACCCCCCCGAGTCCAGACACAGAGCGGGCTGTGATAATGGAAACATCCCGCTCTCCGCCTCCCGTTTCTCCCGCTAAGCTCTGTGCGCTTGGGGGAAATTGATTGTCTGGCGAGCCGATCTGAACGCATCCAGCTGATGGTAGAGCCAGTTAAGTCCTTTTTTATTGAGGGTATGAGGGATTTTTAATGGGAGTCGCATCAATGATCTTTGCAGCCACTCGGCATCTGCATGCAGGGGCTTTTGCTAAAACCCTCCTGGCCCTCTCATCCCAACTGCTCTGCCACCCCAGTCCTAACGCACACATGCACTACTTTTGTAAAGGACAGCAGATGCAAATGACACAGCTCACCTCTACCTCGCTGCCAGGTAATCCCCCTCCTGTGCTCTCACTCACTCTATCTCTTTGAGGGGTGTATTCTGGTATTCAGCCTCCTGTTGAGAGCTCGGGTCACCTTACCCACAACCTCCATTCCACGTTGGCACAAACTGGGACACAAACAATCAATCATGGGGACCCGCTCAGCATGGTGACCTGAGTGTGCCCACTTGTGCCGCCAGACCCACTGTCTGCCTTCCTGAACCCCTTCTGGGCCTGGATGAACAATTGCCGTATTGAGGCCAAGAGCTGCACAGTGGTTGAAATCCAACACTTGCCCCCCCCCTCCTCCTCCAAGGACAGAAAGGAGGCTATTATGTTCAAACATCCTCATTATGAACCTCAAGTCAGTCACTGTGGTAGTCTTTCAATCAAAGGGTTTAACAGGTGGAGAAAGAGAGGGAGAGAGAGAGGGAGAGAGAGAGGGAGGGAGAGAGGGAGGGAGAGAGGGAGATAGAGAGGGAGAGAGAGTCGCAGAGAGAGGGTCAGTAGGAGGCAGTGCAAAGGGAAGACTGGAGACTGTTCTTTTTCTCTATTGATTTGAGTCCTGACTCCCACTGGCTGCTCCTCAATAAAGGACCCTGAGAGGAAGTGGGCTAATCCTGCAAAATTGGAAGGAGGGAATCGATTAAGACGACTGTTGAGGACTCCCTCCATTTCCCTCCCTTCCTCTCCATCTTTACCTTCTCTAATTCTATTTTGCGCAGTTTCTCTTTGTCCTTCCTTTCACTTCACCTCTCTCTGAAACCTCATTAGTGAGCCCGGTTGAACCCCACTCAGCTGAAGAGCTGCCCCTTCCAAATGCACTCCGAGCTCTGTTTATGTCTCTCGTTCCCTCTCTGTTTCACACACACCTATACAGCTCCATATGAAACATCCATACAGACCAGCAAAAAAACAACTGCAGATCTGAGGACAGAGGTGGCACCCAGTGACCTTGTTGTTTGTGACTCTCCTCTCCTCTGTAGGAAGCGTTCGGAGTGTGATGTTGAGCTGAGAAGTAGCTAATTGGCCAGTGAGAAGCTTATTTCTTTGCCTTTCAGTAGGCTAGTTACAGGCCTGATACAATGTCCCACTGATGACGGAGAACAGAACCTGCTATTCCCACTAAGCCTATCTAAGCTGAGGTAAAAACGGGTAGGTTAGTGCTCCCCTGCTCTCCACCCGCCAGTCCTTTTAATCAGCTCGTAGGCCTGCCATGTAAACAAAAGCCACAAAGACTCTAGGAGTGTTCAATAAGGAGGAAAGACCTTTCTTCCCCTCATCAGAAAACAGACTCTCACAGTAAAAGGCTTATCCAAAAGCTTCAACAAAATTAGGGGGAAATTCACCTTCCAGATGCCCGACTGCTGCATCTCTCTCTAATCCAAAACTGGTTAGAACTAGTTTTGCCAGCTCTGTAACAGTTTTCAGGTCTGGCTCATCTCTGTCCCTTTACACTATTTTGTGAGTGGACAGAGGGTGGTGCTCGGGGAGCAAACAGAGCAGCTGTCATGCTTTACAGGCGGCCGGCACAGCCAGGGCCAGACACTGTAAATGTTTACAGACCCTCAGGGTCACCCAGGGCCAGTGAGGCACGTTAAACACTGTCTGTTCAGCCCTGTTGCCACGACTGCACAATCAGCACAGCTAAACAGCCCCCCTCACAATGAGTAGCCAAACAACATGGCAATCCAAGGTCTAAGTGCAGAGCGAATGAAACTGTTTAGAATTCCTCAGAGTAGCGAGGGAACACAGTGACAAACAACAGAAACCGGAAAGTCTATTTTCCTTCACTTATTCACAGTTTGGGTTAACTACCCATTTCCATCATTCACCATGACCGATAGATTAAATACAAACGACAAACACAAGCCTCCCTTATTCCTTCGCTTTGGGCGAGCTGAACTCCTGACCTCCATCGCTCCCAGTCACTTTTTTTACTCACATTTCCGTCCAAGGGCTTGCGGGGGCTCCAGGGTCTTGCTGGCACACACCGGGTGCTGGGGTGGAGGATTTTGCCTCCTCTGCAGACAGGCCAGCATGGCGAGGTGGGCACAGTACTACAGCCGTGGGGAGTTCTGCGGCCAACCTGGAGCAGAAAAAGAGAAAAAAGAGTGAGTGAGTTAAGCAGAATGATTCGAGGTCAAAGCTCCGTGTCCGTTAAACCGGCTGGATCTGGCTGTGGGCTAGATGGGCTAAGTTTCTCACCCAGGATTTAATTGGGAAAGCATGCCTACAGCTGCCTGCCTCTCAGCTCTGTGTGCTGAATGATAAACACACACCTGCACTGGGGCAGCACGGTTGACACGGGTTCAGAGCACAGTCCAGGCCAGTCACTTTGCAGCTTCAAAAAGCACATCCACACAGCCATTCAACCACATCTCCCGTCTATGAAACCATCCTTAAAACAAACACACAGGCACACTCGGAAAGTAGCAACACTCAGACACATTCCTTCCAGGGCAGTGTGTATGTGGTGATTGATGGCGTTATCTATGGACGGCAAAAAAAAAAAAAAAATGGTAATGCTGAGAAAACAGGAGACTGTCTGCTACAACTTAACATGCAACAGCTCTGGGGGACTGTCAGCGAAGGCCTGGGGGACTGAGTGGTGTCTGGATGTATGTGTAGCTGTGTGTTGAACCGTATGGTTGCATGCGTGTGTGTGTTTGTGAGAAATGCGATGGGTTGGGAGGGGGAGACTGCCAACCGTACATCAGGGCTCGTGACGGCACTAATCAATCTCCCTCTAGGCCATAAATCTCCAGCTCTGCACTCCCCCTTTTCCCCACAGCCACCTTCACTCAGGAACAGGGAGGCAGTTGCTACTAGATTCCTCTCAAAAAGCCCATCACAGCCTCAGTGGAAACACAGTTATATATATATATATATATATATATATTTATTTATTTATATATTTATATATATATATATATATATATATATATATATATGTGAAAACCCACAGCTCCCTCTCAGAGAACCCTCAACAATCGAGTAGCATGGTAGGTATCATTCATCAGCAACATACCAGTGTCACAGAGCACAATGATGACTGATTACTAAGTTTTCTACTTGGATTATGTGCCAGATGAGAACAGCTAAAGAAAACCATTTATGTCCAGAGTGTTTTTATACGATAAGGATCGAGATTCACTCTTCTATAGTTCACTTAGCGGATATTGTTTGGTTTCCAGGAAAACAATGTGCTCTTACTGTACAGAATATAACAGTGCAGAAGCCCAGTCTCACCTAAAAAGCATGGCTGTCTCTGGATGAAACATTGTGGTTTTAATCTTAGCTCTGCATGTGTCTGAGTCTCTTGTCCAAAATGCATCAATATGAAACACTATCGTTTCCATCTGGGCTGGTCTCCTCCCATATTAAAACAAAGAACAGAGGCAAATATTTCATCCGTGCTGTCAGCGCCAGCGTCTCCTGCCATGATGCGTGGCAGATTATTGAAAAATGATTTCTCATGCGCCTGTCACAGGCTTGTCCCCCGTTATTTATTTTCTCAGTGAATCACTAAATGAACATTTAGCCACCTGCCATCAGTCCATTACTTAGTTTTATATATTATCATTTAAAGAAAGCAATTATAATGATTACGAGATAAATTAATGGCAGTCCATTAAGCGCCGGCTCCTGCGCTTTCTCATTTAAGGAATGAAGCAAATATAGATCACCAGTGAAAAACATCTAAATATTAAAGTACTAATAAAAGCATTCAATCAAACTAACCTTTATACATGACAACATATTCCCGCAGTAGTTGATCAAGGTGGAAAGACACAATTTAAAAGAAAGATGAGTTTTATCTATTACATTTATTTATGTGCAATTTTATAGAATGTTAGCGCTGAAAATGTCTGAAAATCTATTTAAGATGGTTGTTATTTTCATTTCAGAAATGCCTACTTTTCAGACCATGCTAAATTGCCTGACCATGGACAAAAAAATCTTCCAAAAAATAAATACAATACAATCTTTGGTTTGAGAAGAGGAGTTTGACAAATTTCTTCTTGTGAGTTCACATTCTGCAATAAATGTGTTGTCTTATGAAATGTAAATATAATATCTTTTAAAATATGATTCAAATCAGAACGGACTGGATTTTCATTAATGGGTGCATTTGTATAAACGTTAATAGCCCTCCTTACAGAGATGATGTGTAAAGTGCTAAAGTATGGATTGAGAAATGGAGGAAGGAAGCATGATCAACAACCTCAACACAATTTACTGCCTATAATTAAGGTTGAATGACTTTCCTGGTTTGAATAGTTTAAAGATTAGAAGCAGGTGTTACAGAAAAAAAGCACCACCCCTGCAAAGAATTCAGTCTTTCACTCATAAAAAAGGTTTTTTAATAAAACATTTTTCACAAGACATTTAATTTGACCTCAGACCCTGAGGCTTGTATAACAAACGTCACACTGAGTCCAAAGTATGTTTTTTTTAAAACATGCTAAAAGCAACACACAACAACACTTTTAGCACAAACACCTGACGGTGTGAAAATGGTGCTTCTCCCTGATAAATGTAGGTAAATTAAATCTTTAGACTCAGAATGTCTTCTCACTCTCACACACATTCACTCTCACACGCACACACACACACGGAAGAGAGGCGCCACTCTATTTCTCACCAGGTGCTTGAGCAAAAAAGGTCGCTTGCAGTGCCATTTCCTCTCACACACAGGCAGGCCTGGCCCAAACACACTGGCACTTTGAGCTCATTACTGGCTATTCACATAATCCTTTCTCTGTGTCCTCTCTGTGAGGATACTAATTTCACAACGACCCCATCCTCAAAGCCCATTTGTGAAAAGATAGTGGTTGAGAGAGAGGAAAGGGACACATGGTGTAGATTGAGACTAAAAGCTAGTCTTAACGGGGGGATACCTCCACAGTTTTCCCCTCTCTGAAATGAAAGACAATCGTGTAACTACCCTCCATTTTTCTCCATTTGCTGCTCACCAAATGTATTCGGAGTCATTATACTTCGCTGAAAGAGACCCACTTTTTTTTCAATTCAATTTCAAGAACCAATTTTCTCCTATTATTGACTTTAAGAGCGAGGCAAAAGGAGCAAGTCTTTTGCTTGTTTGTAATGTCCCCCTTTCCCCTCATCTCCTCCTATTAGGTTATTGTACTACTTAGCAGATGTCTGTCAGACGCAGGAAATTATCTCCAAACCAAAAACCCTGTGACCCATCATCCAGCTGCCCTAAAAAAAGCTTGTTATGCCCAGGTCAATCCCTGAGAAGGTGCTGGTGTGAGAACACACACACACACACACACACACAATACACACCCCTACACAGTGCTTGGAAGAAAAAAAACACCTGCACCTCACTCACTCATCAAATCCACTCACAGGTTTCCTATTACACCAGTGCGGGGATATCTCAAAAGCCAGCATGTCTATCGGCTCTTTCCCGTTCTGCTAACGCTGCTGCGGGGTTTGCAATGGGGGCGGAAGATCAATCCCATGAGATGAGGGAATAAGCCGAAATCAAGAGGCGGTGGGCTTGGCAGAGGGCTATTTCTAAGTTAAAAGGTTCTTAAACTGCAGAGGAGATCAGAGGAGATGGCTCCCCGCACCCAAAGCTGTCTGCCCAGATAAGCATCCTGCCAAGTGCGGGGTGTTGCAGGGTGGTCATGGGTGAATAAACAGAGTGTGTGTGTGTGTTTTCAGCTACACATGTTTCAGGTGAAAGAAAGAGTGAAGCAGCTGATACTGGGGCTGGGTATTGAACCTCGATACTTTTTGGTATGGGCTGAAATGTGTCAAAAACTGTACCAAACGATGGCACCTAATGTTTGGTCAGATTCATAGGCGTGTTTGCTTATTCTTTGATAAGATGGTTCCTGTATGCAAAGTTCTTGTATGGCTGCATGTGTTTGGACAAGCATTTAACATTTGTGAACTTCGGCTTCATTTGTCAAATGAAAATTGGGTTTTGTAGGAAAACCAACCCGGTATCCAAGGACTTTTGTTCATATTAGACACATGTGCAGGATTTAAGTAGAGCACCCTGCTGTATATGTAGCGAGGCGCAGAGCTACGGTGTGGAGGTCGGTGTGGTAGCTGGGCAGATAGCATGTCTGACAGGAAACTAGAGGTCACAACTGAAGTCCCCCTTTTTATTAACTATACACAATCTTTACATACTTTTGACAGACGGTAATTGCCACGCAGAGATGCAAGAATTTCAAAACATTAGCGTTAGATGTAAAAAAAAAAAAAAAAAAAGAAAAAAAAAAGGAGAAAGAAATGAAAAAAAAACGTCATAAATGCAATTTGCAATGTAAGGTTTTGCAGAATCGTCCAATAGCAACGTTCTTGTCTGGCGATAAATGCGTTACAAACTATGTTACAAAGTAACACAAAGGAAAAGGTATAAGTTTAGTATTGACATTGAAACTGAAGTATTGTATCAGCATTAGTAGCAAAAAAAAACATACCCAGCCCTGGCTAATATTATCCCGCAATTATAATTTTCCCCAAGCTTCTATAGAGGCTTGACTGTTTTAGTTAAAGCGTCTCCAGTGAAGCTCCCCCTCCCAGTGGAGGACCAGCCCAGGTCCGGGAGCCTGGCAGACAGCCTCCACAATGAGCAGAGGCGGGGCTTCGACCTAATTGAATGGTGACCCTGCCGTCTCACTGTGGGACGCCCCATGCAGTGCTTTTAACAAGCTGCTGTGTCTCCCCTCTTAATAAGCCCAAACAAGTTAATCCAATCGACACACTCAAACCCTTTCTTTTTCTTTAACAAGGCACTGCCTCTACCCCCTTAATCCCCGGCTCCCCCTTCTCCGTCACCATACCGTCACATGAATGGAGAGCGAGTGAAAGGCTCCATTAGGAAGGACTGGCAGTAAACCCCTTCAGCTCTGCACTTTCCACACATCCGCACTACATAATTTGCACTCATACTGTATATTCAACGCACACAGTCACAGACACAGACACACACACACACACACAGACACATGCACACACACACACACACACAGACACAGACACACACACTAATGCTCACATGTGCCTGATATAAAACTGGTCTACTTGGACGTGGCACACAATGAGAGGGTTATGTTCGCCGACCCTGATCCACACACCAACAACAAAACAACACACAAACAAAAATTCTGAGGGGACGTTTGCCGACAGGCACGCACTCTGGGACATAAAAAAAGGCATTGTTAACAAACCCTCCCAGCTCCACAAACAAGAGCCACTGATTCCCTAACAATACAAGCCCCTGGATGCACTCACCCACCAGCTCTGCACAACCTCACACCAGCACAATAAATAACCTGCACAACAAAAGGCCATTGTGTGTAAAAGCCTACAGTTTAGGCATTATTGCCATGATATACAGCGTTGGGATAACATATTGGCAGCTGATTCTTATATATACGATGCAGCATGTCACTGTTATTGGGGCTTATACAGCCTTGTATGTCGTGCAGTCGTGTTTATAAGAGGTTTCTCAGCAGATGAAGGGCATCTTGGCAAAAAACACTCAGCTGTTAGCTTTCTATATTTCAGTCAGCTTCAATAGCTTCACCCATGGGATGATGGGTGAGGAATGTCTGGCAGTCCAAAAGCAGCGAGTCGTCTGTCATCTCTAATCAAAACATGCCTGCCTAGACTAATGTCAACCCTGTAATAGCAAGGAGGACTAATTGACTTCACATCCAAATGCTGCATCTTTGTGCTGGGCGAGGTGTCATTAATGGTAAATAACAGGCTCAGAAGGCAGCGTGTGTAGCATCCACATTCAAAATGTAGAAAATGCAAAGAGCTGAAGTCAAGCAAATGAAGATGAATTAAATGTGTATTCAGATTCCTGCAGAGACCCAATTCAGGTTGGGTGGATGTGTAACAAATACTGGGAGGACTGTTGAAGGAAAACACATTATATTGTATCAAACTACATATTTTCAGCCACGACCTGAGCAGCATTCTGAGGGTAAAAGTGTCGACCAATCAAATTGTTTTGTTAAATACTAGCCTACAGGTGGTTATGGTGGATTGGGCTCTTTGTTTGCTTTCGGGTCTGGCTCATTTAAGTGCGCCACTGTGGTCCAGCTCACATGGCTCGGTCCACTCTCGGCACCTGCACCACAGATTCACAACATACTCTGCTTTTCTTGTGTGACTTTGAAATAAAAAGATGTCTACGCATATTTGAAACATTGTAGCAGACTTGTTCCTCTACTACCACGGCTACCCAAGCTAGTGAGGAAACAACTGCAATCTTCAGAAACAACCAGAGAATTCTCCAAAGTATTACATGTGCAGCTTTCGGTAGAGTTCACCACAGAATCAGTTATGCAAGTCTCTGCATACTGCTCTTTTTAAACATACTCTATAGGTGAGCGTTGCTTAGAGGCGTAGGCTAATCCAGATCAGCTTCACCTTGACATCAGTTGATCACAGGTGGAAATTTCCCTGAGCATATATGGGTCATGTGTGAGTGCAACGAAAGGTATCTTGACCTGAGAGCTAATTCAGAGGGCATGGTAACACTAGATAGACATGCTATGAGAACTGAGATATATTCAGCACATTTTTTATTAAAATGAGCGTGGAAAACAATTGAATTGAAACCAACTTTAAACTCACTAAGCTTTTTACTGTATAATAAAAAAAAGCAGTGCGACAAGAGTCTAAATGCACAGCACACGTCACAAGAAATGTAATCCAACTTTAAAAAGTTGCACATTTTCTTGTAATTACCAAATTAACATTGAGCGAAGAGCAATGAGATGTAAAAAACAACCACAACGAACAAAATACACAAGTCATAATTGACACGTAGCCTTGTATTTCGGATTTAAAAAGTTGTGTATCCTGTGCAGCAATCACCAGTTTGAAGCCCAGCACACGCCTGTGATCTCACGCTGGGAGAGTCCCCTCGGTAAAATCTGTTGGTTTCCAGCACAGTACAACCGAGGTACTCTTACAACATGACTGAGCCTCTGTGCTCCTGCTGATGCCAGCGAGGGACTTTGAGAAATGAGAGCGTGGCTTAAGATTGTCAGACAAACCACAGGGGAAACACATCCTCTTCTCCTCTTATTGCCTCAGCCTTTGTTGCATTGTTTTGCGAGGCAGCGGCATCAGTTGTCATCTAATACCACTTTCACACAGAAACCCTGCAAATGTTGTGACATATTGAACAGATGTGGAGGGTAGCTGCGGAGCCTTTACTGAAGTGGTGATCGCAGACACATCAGAGGACAGTTTTTGAGAAAATACCTCTGAAAAAAGACACATTTAAATTAAATTAACACAAATCTGGCTGCATTAAAAAACAAAATATCAAAAAATTCAAAATATTTTTTTTTTTGCTGCAGATGCCACCTCACAGGCAGAACTTTAGAGCATGAATCACAAATCCTCCACACAAACTTCAGCCAAATGTGAAAAATGAGCTGGGCTTTCATGGTTTTCATGCTAGGAATTATATTTCCCCAGTAAACCTTATTACACACCATTTGTAAAGCATTGTTGATATTGCAAAATTTCTTATCCCAATGTGACACAATCCTTTATTGTCTCAGACAGGTCCATTCACGGCTTAACACAACAACAATAAAACAAGGGTTCTTTTTTTCCCCCCTCTACCCATCCTATGTTGGCTCACTTGAATATTCAAACAGTGTTCATTGTCTTTTTGTGTTGTGTTCATTGTTTGTTGTGCTGTCATTCCTCAGCTTGGCTCCTGAACTTCAAAGAAAGGCTTATGTCAATTTATGATGAAATGGAGTGAGTAGGGGAGGGAGAGGGAGAGAGGGAGAGAGAGGGAGAGAGGGAGAGAGAGGGAGAGAGAGGGAGAGAAATCGCAAAATGGCCCTGCCTTGAAATGTATGCTTATTAATGGATGTTCAATAAATCAATGGAATATAATTAAATTCAAACAATGTGATTTCTTCTCTCACTTGCTGAAGCCTGACTCCAAACATCGCTCTCTGCAGGGCCTAAGGTGACCCCAATTCCCATGGTCCAAAGGACGACTCCGCCGTCTCTCACTGGAGGGTGTCATAGATCCAATAGTCAGTCATGCATAACATTAGTTTGTTGTGAAGCCCACAAGGCAATCAAATAGTGCACTGTCGAAATGTTGACACTGATCTCATTTGATATGTTTGAAGTGTGACAAAGCCATTTTTGCTCGGCTGGATATTACGGACTATAAAAGAGAGGATGACACAAGTTCTCACAGCTAAGCTTGCTGGGAAAAGGAAGCGGGCATTTTTCTCCACATATATTTTCTCCTCATTGCAGATTCTGTCACCGAGACTCAGCAAGCCTTTCCCTTTACTCCATAATGTGTGCTATCCAGCTGTTGTCATCCTGCTCCCTCTCAAAGCCGGCCCTGACCATGCCAGCAGAGGGAATCCAATTGGACAGAGTGGGAGGTGAGTCTGCAGTTGGTAATCACCTGCTGGCTAAAGGCACAGATGGCACAAGCATCAGCAAGATGTTGTCGTGCAGCAGCAATCCAAGAAGTCCCTCTGACAGGCCGACAGACAAAAACAGAAACCTGAGAAACCCACATCGAGCTGAGGAATAGTAGCATTCAGATTTGATGCAGAAACCTGGCAACCTGGCAGTCAGTGAGCTACCTGAAGTGCAAAGAGTTAAAGCATCGATTTCCAAGGCAAGGTCTTGGTGTCACTGCCCAATGATTGGGGAAAGGAGGGGGTAAAAAAATGGGCAGGTGGTAATGATTTAAAATGGTAGATGCTTTCCATGACAAAAGCAACCCGATAAGGGATCCCGTTATCAGCGAGTTTGACCAGCCACAGAGAGAAATGAGAAGCGAGGTCATCGCAGAGATAACAGCATATGTGGAGACTGATTATCTTTTCCCCTCTCAAGGATTTTTGATACATTTCGTCGCTCCTGTGATTTATTTGTTAGACCAAAGACTTGCTTTCCTGTTTCAGTTCTCAGAACTACACTTCAAGGAGAACACGACTGGTCTCCACCTGTGAAGATTTACTCTTGAGCTGCCGTGACTTTAAATCTTCTGACACACTGGAGACAGTCAATTTAAGTTTCCCCCTGGGATTAACTGAAGATATATGCCGATATATTTAACTACAACAGTTTGAGCAAACGTACAACCGTCACGGAAATCAGGTGCAGACCCTGTTAGCTTTTCTCTCTCAGCTAGATAAAAGAAGTTGGACGAAGACTTTTAGTTTATTGATGTTGCTAGCAGAGATTTTTTTTGATGGCAGTCAAAGCTCCCAACACATCAAACATATCAGAGTAAAAACGCCCCAGAGACATCCCTCTTCCTGAAGACTCCCCAGCAGATGAGCTCCTTCTGCTCTGTGTGTAACTGCTCGGTGCTTTGGTTTGTCCTTCACAAGAGACAGGTAACACTGCCAAGACCCAGTAATTAGTGCAGATGGAGACTGTAATACTCTCTTCCCCTCCCTGCAGAAATGCCAAGGGAGACAATCTATAAATTCCTGCATATTAATGCAATTTAAAACCACTCCAGACACCTTGCTGGAGGCAGGTGATAAAAAGGTGAAAGGCAGACTACCTGGCACACAGCTGCTGATATGTCGGTGACATCAGCCCTGTCTCAGCAACTTCCTGGCCCGCACACACCAAAATAACTTGATAATCTATCTCCTTTCTCGGAAAATGCTCTCCAAATCCTGACCTTAGGCCTTACAACTGGGTCTCTATCAATAATTAAATGGTAATCTAAAAACCCATTTTAGTTGGGTCATCTTTCTGCGCCATTGTCCCTGCGTCTCTTCTTCCTCTGTCTATTTTTTTTCCTCTTTCTGTAAGATCTAGTTAGAGATTCCATTAGCATGAGAGAGCAGGCTGGTAATTGTCTTCACCCTACTGAGTGATCCCTGGATAGAGGATTAGGCGGAGAGAAAGCCCTATTTCAACTCGGAGCACAGATGCTGCCCAAAGCCACCCACTCCAGATTAGATTAGACTGCAGAGGGATGAAACCGACTGGTAACTTCAAGCAACATTAAACATGAAGTGTGGACAGGAGGTTAAAACCAATAAACTTTTGTTCACCTTTCACCACCAGCTGTGAGGCTCCTCATTTGACTTTTTCTCTATTCTTTAAAATAAATAAATAAATAAATTATAATCTTTTTAATCTACTAATATGCTTTTCTGTTGAAAGTAGGGATTGTGGGAAGGCAGCTTATAATGTTTCTCTCTCCCTCTGATATACACAGAGTATTTAGAGCTGAATCTCCCTAAATCATCCCCCCGGGCCACCCTGTCCGTCACTAATCTGCCTGCCGCCGCCCACTCATAAGGAGGTGTCACATTTCTGGCACTCCTCCATGGGATAAGCACTTCAAACACCAGAGCTTCTCCTCTTGACCTTTCCATGGAGATGATCGATTAAACCCGTTGGATTTATTCCATAAACAGGCAACCATTACATCAAAAAGGCGAGGAATTTACCTCAGAGGCAGAACTTAAAATCCATATAAGCTTCATGAGAGTTCCAATTTTTTTTCGCTTTTTCAATCCACTTCTCACAGCACATTAATGAGCACAGAGCCTTTTCAGAGCCTGTTTTGGTATCTGAATCCCTGCAGTTCTCTACCTGTAATTATTGAAGCAAATCACAATGAGAACAGAGTGAAATTCACCTGCTATTTGTACTCCATAAAACCTGTGATGCAGAAAAACTGTTTACCTCGCTTCCCTGCCAGAGTGGGATAAAGTGGAGCACAAAATGAGTGAAAAGTAAAACAGTGGAAATAGGGTTGCTTTGTTAAAAACAGCTCTGTGGAAAGTCGTCTCTCCTGTTTTCACCTGTCCAGGAAGCTCTATGGAGTACACCAAGGAACACCAAGGCCAGTGAAAGGTCTGCTGCTCGTTCGCTGCATGAGCCATTAAGTTACGACACTGCAGGCTTCCTGTTTTCATGCTTGAACACTTTCTACATGCTCTCAGCAAGGACAAGACGAAACAAACTCGAGTGAAACACCGGGGAGGCGAAAAGCCAAGAAGACAAAGAGCAGTTAGACGACAGAACGCTTTAAGCCACAACAAATCGCGCATCACTTCGAATCCCATTTGAGAGAGTTAAAACAGGAAATCAGTTTCATTTCACCAGAAATGGGGAGCGCTCCCGTTTGTGATCACAGTGGCCAGCGAGCTCTGAGGGACTCCTGTTCCATGGTAATCATATCCTTTTTGAATAATGAGGCAATACCACCACTCCTGCCGCCCATTCCCCCTGCATCCTTGACTGGAGTCTTTGATAGACACTAATTCTAGCTCCATCTATAAAGCTCCTCTCATGCATTTTTAATAGAATCTATTACTTTAGGATTAAATTATAAAAGACTGTCCTCCTTAAATTTTTAATAGTTTGCATAATTGGTATCAGGGCCTGAATGCGAACCATAAAAACCCAGTTTGTACAGGACTGTGCTGTGGAACGAGCCAGACAAAACCACACAAAAAGGACACACACGGCATGACACTATCCCAGACGAGCACGAGCTTGTGCTGCGCACAGGCGAGCGAGGCCGTTATTGCTTTGGGTTCATTGCCGTGGAGAATAGGGTGGTGTGAGCTCAGCGCTGTAAATGAAGGGGACAATAAGGTCAGGGACCATGAGAGCTCCTGCAGGAGAAGTCACCTGATGGAAACAGGAGACATACTGTAAACCAGGTGTCCATAGACACCTGCTGCCACTGATGTCAACGGCGACCACAACACCCGCCTGGGCAAACAGCGAAAACTACTTAGCAAGTTTACAGCCTCCCTTTGTCCCCACAGTCAGCGATAACTGTGTTCAGTCAGCTTAAATAGAAATGTATTTCCCTTCACTGTTCCCAGTTCCAGGCAGATCAGCCACGAGTTAAATGTCATCTGCACTCTCTCACTCTCTGCATCTCCAGCTCAGCTCTTTCCAACAACAGACAGAGCGTACAGGAGAGCAAATGTGTCTGAGCCGTCTCTTCCAAACTAGAGCCCCCTTAGAAATCTATGCACGTCACCATCCCCCAAATTAGCACCGCAGGGACACCCCCCTCGCCGCCCCCGCCTGCTGGCGGCAGCTCTTTGGCATATCTGTACCGGGGAAAATATTTCACACTGTATGAATTATTAAGTGCGGGGCCAGTGCTAAGCAGTGTGGAGATAGACCAGTTATTCACAGCTCTATTGGGACGGATGCGTCGGAAACCCGGGCCGCTCGCCTATCAGATCGTTTGTCACGAGCGATAGACAATTTACAATGAGAGAATTTTTCAATTTATTCATTCTGCTGTCACTGCAGTTTTCTACCTCCACTCATTCCATTCAGCAACCCCCTCCTCCTCTAACTCTGTCTAGTCTGGTGAGGGGGCTGCACGCCTGAGCCAACCGCCCCCTTCTCCGCCTGATACTGCCACTCACTTTGCCTCAGGAGAAAGGTGGAGGTGAAACACATGTGCCAAAGACGTGAGGAGATCCTGCTACTTTAATCATCTTAGCTGATGTAATGGTGTTGGGCACATCCCGTGACAGCTGAGGGGTTCAGGCTCTGTGATAAAAGGTAAAGTAGAGGAAACAAGGCAGAGTTTTTGTAGGACCCCCTTTTAGATACAAACAAAAGAAAGAGAACTGAATTAAACTGCAGATGACTTATTTATACTGTCAAAAGCAAGTTAAGGCATGAAAGAGAGAAAGAAAGTGTATAAAAGCCTAGAAAATTAATAAACTAATAAATATGTACAACTATTTGGATCTGCGTTGTGATAAAATAATCTTTCCAAAGGCGAAATCATCCCAAACACAGGTTGTTCTTTTAGTTGATTAGATTTTTATTCAGGAGAAAGAAAAAGGATCCCAGAGGGCTTTTCACTTAAGAGAAAATGCCAAATAACAACTCCCACACAGATAGACAGAGGACCTCAGCACAAATGTTTGGCAGACTGCAATTTCAACATTAATTACTGAAGGTGAACCAGCAGTCAAAACAGCCCCAGATTTGGTTTTTGTTCACAAACACTGGAGGATAAACCACGGAAAAGACCAGCCTGAAAAGCCTAAGCAGCACTCTTCCACTATTTCAAGAGATGGGAACTCACATTCAGGAGAGACAAAACACGGATAATGTTTCCAAAAAAGCTTTTTTTTTTTCTTTCTAAGCTGAATATACAAGAGAAATACAAAATGACAAAATGACATCAGCAGCTTTGTTGGTCTAAATGCTCAGTGAGAGCAGTTTGACCTAAAGCAGCCCAGAGTGTTTCTATCTGTGATGCCCTTTGAAAGCCTGACGCAGACGGGTTGCACTGAATAGGCCTTGATGTGAAAGGCAGAGATGTTAGATAAATGTCCTTGCAGCCAAGGCCTCTGCCCTCTTCCTGATGATGCATTCTTATACTCAAATACCCACTCCCCCCTTACACACGCACACACACACACACACACACACGGAAACACAGACATGCAGTGCCAACAATCCCACTGAGGGCAGCATTTGTTTGGGGACAAGGTGACCCTGTTGCCTAGGGGCCTGTGAACAGGCACAATGAAGGCCTCTCATCCTGCACACACCCAGCCGGCTGTGTTGGCCTGATGGCGGGTGGAGGGGTGGGGTGTGAGGGGCATCGCAACACCCTGCTTCTGCAGTTTTAAAACCCTATTCAGGAAGCCCCCTGAGATAGCTCCTTTCACACCCTGCACAGACGGAGCAAAATCCCCGCTTGTAACCCAGAGTCACGCAGTCAACAGATGGAGCAGCTATTGAGTGAAGGATCGCGCCGGCAGAGGCGGCTCCCCATCCATCCCCGCTGGAAACAATGGGGCAGCAGGTCAAGAGTGCCGTCTCCAGAAGGAGGGGTCAGGGAGGAGGGGCATGCTCCGACACAGTTGAGCTATGCGGGCGCTTTGAAACTGGAGAAACTGAGAGGATCTTTTTTGGATGACGGGCAGGACGGGAGGAGGCTCGTGGCTGGCTGCCGGGGATCAGACTCAGGTGGTGGGGGCTTGTGTGTGTGAATCTGGGACAGCAGTGTTTGTGTTTAACCTGCAAACAAGAACAAAAAAACATCCCTGCGTGCACACATTTGCATGTTCAGAAGAAACACAGACTCGCAGTTTAACGCACATTTCAAGGACCAACTGTTACAGACACTCGCTTGTCTTTGTGCACAAAAAGAGAGAACTTCATTGTTGATAAAAAGCACTGCAGTGAGGCTATATACACAGAGAGGAGAGAAAACCTTTACTACTGCAAAAACAGTCGCAGCGCCCTCAGGGCATTTTTTTTCATAAAAAAACTGGAGTGTATACACTTAAAACTGGTGTCAAATATTACACAACCAGGCCACAATTATTTCTTATTGTTAAAGTACATAATTAAAATAAAAGCAAATGCTTCACTTCACCGATTGCTTATTGTTCAAACACTCAATATTCTCCCTGCAGCATTATGCTGGATTACTGTACAGGGAAGTGGCAGAATAAAGCCTATAAAAAAGTGCTTTTATATTGTTCTGAAGTCTTTATTGACCACATCATGTTGTAATTTTACTATGTTGTTTATTCTCAACTCACGACATCTATGCACGTCTGTCCGTCCTGGGAGAGGGATCCCTCTTCACTCGCGCTCCCTGAGGTTTCTTCCCTTTTTCCCCCTTTAATTGTGGAAGTTTCTTTTCGGGAGTTTTTCTTTGTGCGGTGCGAGGGTCTAAGGACAGAGGATGTCGTATGCAGTACACTCTGTAAAGCCCACTGAGACAAATGTGTAATTTGTGAAATTGGCCTATATAAATACATTTGATTTGATTTGATTTATTAATGGATCAATTTGCTGTGGGACATAGGCTGAACAGCTATGAATAGCTACATGCTCAAATGCTCATGCATGTGCATGCACGGGTGCGTGATCACACAGATTATCACAAAGCAGTCATAGCTCAGCTCCCTGTAGGGGAAAGTATATCCATTTCCATTGACCAGCATTCTGCTATCATGTGGCTCTGACCTGGCAGTCAATTAGTCATCTAGGTGGCCCTGCCTCACTGGGTTTCCATGGCCAGACACGAGACAAAGACACGAGGAAGGTATACGATGATCCTATAACTTCAGTGTCTTTATATGCCGTACACATCCCAACTACTGAGCTGACAAATACTGCCACCACATGTTCCTCATGTTTGAAAGGTTTAGTTTATGGGGTTATTTTACACATGAAGGCTCCCATTACAAGGCAAAATGTGTCAGGAGCATTGCAGCAATCCTCCCATTAACAACCACTTGACAAGAAAGTACAGAGACTCAAAAAAGACTTCCTACCACTTGGGAAATGTTCACAAATCACACCTAATTAAACACAAAAGCTCGGTCCTTGAAATCAGAGTGCAGAAATCCTTTTCAAGATAGAGGCGGAGATAGGGTTTTCTGGGTCGTAAGACACATTTGGGCGAGGACAGTTATATCATTCATGTTTGTGTTTCTTCCAAACAAATTGTCAGCTAAGTACACAGGTACGCAGTAATTCTTCCTTCCCTAGGTCAGATCACAATGCATCAATGGTTTGTCATTTCAGAATATGCCACTGTTATGCTTTTTGAGCCCAGAATTGAAAAAAAATAAAGCCTGTTGCATCCACGCTGAAAGGGATCAATAAGTGCATAGAAAAAGAAAATGGCCATAAACACAGAGACTTTTATTCAGAGTGCCTCGATGCAGATGAAAGCACAGAATGCACCTGGAGAGCAAAGCTGAAAGCGGCAGAAGACATGAGAGCCCACAGAGTGCTGGCTGTATTCAGACCGCAGCACCATCCATCTCCACAGCAGCTATTAGATTTCTAATATTGTTGGTTTTAAGGAGGCTCGGCTTTCCTGCCACAATGCGGCGGATTCAGCCCCAGTTGCCCCCTTTTCCTTTTCAGTGTGGTCTCACAAGGTACTCTCGGTTTTCTGCAAACAATACTGCTGGGCTGCGGCCCTTATTTAAAAGATTAATAGGATGCTGTCTTGGCAGAGAAGCAATCAGTGAGGTTTCTGTGACAGCAGAAAATGTGTGAAAACACGGCAAAGAGGAGAGACCATTGTCACGGTTACCAACTGGCTGCCGCAGCTCAATTGAGATGGCTGTGGCTTTCAAGCCCAGCTGTCAATCACAGTAGCAAGCATCAATGGGGTAAATTTGAATGATAAAACGATAAGTCATGAGCGGGCGATTTCCCTGTCATTGGGACTGGGGCTGTTTGAGTGTAACTCACTATGGGTGGAGAGATTTCACTGCAGCCATATGGAATTTGGTTTTGCCTCGAGTTTCTGGCTTCACCTCTCAATCGTGACAGAATGTGTAATCACCAAATGTCTTCCTCTCAATCCCTGTTACAATTGGCAGCACGGTGCTGTCACTAGAGATGGGGGAACAAAATGGAAAGCTGACTAAAAGACAAGCTTTAAGTGACACTTAATTTGAGATACCCAGGCATTCTCTCAGCTCCAGTAAACAGGATCCATCAAACTTCGCCCAAAGCCTGTATGAGTCTGCAGCTGTCTGTGGGGAGAGGCACAGTATGCCTGAGAGGCCCTCAGTTACCAAGAGGACTGATGAAGAAATCAAGTGCTTTGAAAGTTCCTAAAAACAACAAGAAGAGGCACCGGAATGATAATGACACTTTCAAAGAGCAGATTTTCATCTCATCCATGTCTACAGCAACACTCAAAGCGTTTTCTCTTTTACAGACGAATCCAGCGAAAAAAGGAAGCATGACAGAAGCTAATGACAGCCTCAGAGAAGAGGACAGAGAGGGTAAAAAAACACAAAAAAAAAAACACAAGTGAGCTGGTGAAGTAGTAAGAGAAAAACACTGAACAGCTGCTTTCTCCCTTCTTCCGTTTGCTCATCCCAGGAGAGAGTCCCATGCGATCTCCCTGATCCTAGTTTGTGGCTGACAGAGGGGACCGCAGCTCTGTTCATCTCCCCACTCACATGGCTCTGTGCCCCCCCGCCGCCCGCCTCACTGCCGCTCCGCTGCCAGGAGGAAAAGATGTTGGGGAGGGGGAGCGGGGGGCTACATCAAGGAAAGACTCTCCCAGTGGGTTCTCGTCAGTTCCAGGCCATTGCACCTTGCTCGCTGGGATTTTGTTTACACACTCACACACGTGCGCGCACACACACACACACGCATTTTGTGAAGAGGCAGATGACTATTAATGGATGCGATAATGTGGTGTGAGTTTTTGGCTGTACGGTCACATTTTAAGAAGTGTTGTAACAATGTTAATCGCTTTGGTGACAAAAGAATAAGTTTGATGCCTCGCAGAGCTTATTTAAGTGGCACGGGAGCAGATAACGTTCAATCAAAACCCAGTGATACGGTTGATGTGGTCAGCGGTAATGTGCAGTCGAAAGACCTGACACACTTTCATGGTCTTTGGGGACGAGCAGAGAACGGCAGGCTGCCCTTGTGCGTTCAGTCTCTACAGATGTTGCCTTGGAGAGCGGCTGACTGGCTGGCTGCGGTGACAGCTGGACAGCTGTTCCTATAGACGCAGCCACAGAAGCATGCCACGGAGATGGGGGTGGGGGACAGCGCTGTATGTTTAGTTTATCTGTATGAAGTTCCCAGGACGTGCAAAGCTGTCACTCTTAGCAATGGTGCATGAGCCTGGATAAGGAAAGATGGCAGCGAACAGGATATGGAGAGAGAGCACAGATGGGTAAATATCAGACACAGCTGACATTATTTGCAGAAGCTCCATTAACAAAACCGATTTTTTTTGTGAATTGTAATTTGTCTATCCAAAAATGAACAGTCTAATGCAACACCAACTGGCTACACTGGCATAAGTCAAAACATTTAATTTGATCCACGGAGTCTGTTTGAGCAGCCGAGACTTCTTTTTTTATTTATTTTTTTTATCTTTATAAACAAGTAAAAGTTTAATATGAACTTCACAGGGAATTTCAAATTAATTTTTTACTTCTTCATAAAAGAGAAAAAGTCAAATCTATTTTAAACAGCACAGAGGATAATTGGCTGAGTATTAAAACGACTCTGGACTTCGTGGCAACATCACTGTCTGCTGGTGATGAAAGGCAGTTTAAATTGGGGTCATGTTCAGATATTATACCTTTATCCTGCCACTTAAAAACACAGTTAACTAAAATTATAGAGACCTGCTGGAGAACAGTGCAGGTTAAAGACAGCCTATAGATTAATGTCCTGACTGAGGAGTAATATCTGAAGAAAGCAGTTGAAAAAGAATTGAAACGTTGGAAAACACTCAGCAGTATTAAATGTTGTCACCTGCTGAATAAACACACTGCAAATCATGAGATAAACAGCTTGGATTGACGCCAGTCACTTCAGCCAAAACTCTCTTTTCCTAAGCAGGCCGGGCTATTAATTATGCCACAAAAGGTCAGCAATTTGTTCAACTCAATAAAAATGTTAATAAAACTAAGAGCTCACAAGAAGAAGCACTCATAGCCTCTGGTCGCCTATCAAAAAACAGGACTGTGTGACTGTGAGTGCAGATGCATCTGTTTAAATGCAACACTGCCACTGCAGCATTACATAGGTCAAAGGTTGTACAGCATCAGCTATCTAGCAGGAAATATATCTTTGGCCTCGTCGTAATCCCGGTCAAACTCCACCAACTGCTCAACACAAAGCAGAAATAAGCACATGCGGACAAACACACACGCACATCTACAATAACCTGGAGTTGATAAGCACCTCACACAGTAAAATCTCCAATTCGAGCTCGAACCCTCAACCAAACTCTGCTAAATAAATTAAAAGACCCATTAGGCAGATTTCAAAAGGTCGGCGGTAGGCTAGTAATTATACATGAAATCTTTTAGAGGAAAAAAGTGATTACTCTGGATGCAAGTCAGGAAGTGGGTGGGGGTGGGTTATTGCTAAGCAACCAGTCATTATCCTCCAGAGTGGAGCGAGGTGACCGGCCATCCGTCTAACTCCGGTGGCTTGCCTGGCTCCTGTGCAAACCCCCCCTCCTCCTCCCTCACTCCCTCTTTTCCTCCACCACTCTCTCTCCCTCTTCCTCGCTCTCTCTCTCTCTCTCTCGCTCTCTCTCTCGCTCTCTCTCTCTCTCTCTCTGCCGTCTCCCCGCCCGAATACAAACAGAGATAAAGAACGCTGCAATCGCTCTTGACACACAAATAGGTTAACACAATAAAGCCGGCTTTGCCTGGCTCACTCGAGGGAGGAAAGCAATTCCAGCAGCAGGCAGGAGGTAATAAAACAGGGCTAGGAGTGTGTGCGTGTGTGTGTGTGTGTGTGTGTGTGTGTGTGTGTGTGTGTGTGTGTGTGTGTGTGTGTGTGTGTGTGTGTGTGTGTGTGTGTGTGTGTGTGTGTGTGTGTGTGTGTGTGTGTGTGTGTGTGTGTGTGTGTGTGTGTGTGTGTGTGTGTGTGTGTGTGTGTCCATACATGTCCTCATGTCAGTGTTCCTATGTTTTTGTATGTGAGTGGAGGCAGGCACACAGAAGCTCTTTGGCCTCGGGGCCTAATATCCCACGGATTTCCAACCCTTCTTGACACAAACAACAACACTGGAGGAAATTACGGAAATTCCAGGCTACTCCTCCATTTAGATTAAGGAAATGGCTGCTTTATATTAACAATATTGCTGACCTGCATCAGCCCTATACAAACACATAAACATTTCCCTATGGGTTATATGCCGGCTCTCTTGTAAATGGTCTCCGGCTTGGTTAAAATTCAACAAGTAAATTGAATGAGTTTTATCTGTGCACGCCTCAGCTTACTCCCCCTGATGCGGCTGCCAGGCCTGGCAATAAATGATAAAAATCTCCAGAGTTTTATTAAATCGTGTTGCATTCACGCTGAACTCAGGAAAATGGTAAGGTGGCTTCTGCAATTACAATCCAGGACCAGACAACATTGTTTTCTCCAGTCAGTGGAAATTTCATTACCTTACAGCAACCGCCTTAGAATTGGGTAATAGCCTCTTTTTGTCACAGACACAAAACATCTGCGGGAGGTGTGACACTCCATAAGTGTTATCCATTTGCAACAATATGCATCTAGTCAGTCACAGTCCAGATGCTGGTCAGCATAATGTACACTGTTATTCAGTGATACGAAGGAACTGAATGGTGGAAATAGCAGTCAATAGCTAATTCCTGGATTGACTGTCGTGTAATCAAACGCATTGAACCTTAATACATCCATGCAGCTGACTGTATCTCTCCTCAAGGCTATTATAGACAGATGACGTGGGTCACACAAGGCCTCGTCTCTCGCATGTCAATAAATTGAAAGAGGGTGGGCTTTTTTTTTTTCCCTGCGGAATGACTGAACTGTGAAGAAACCCCAATTAAGGCTTGTGGAAAAGTTTCCCACATTTAGGTCATACAGGATAGCCATTTGTAAGCGTCAATCAATTCTCCTGCTTTTACCCGCTGTTCTCTCAACCAGGTAATCAAACAGCAGAGATGTAAAGTGGTGACCATTGTCAACAGGGAATAAATTACCAAAGCATGACCAGAAAACACCTTATCTGTCTGATGTATTTCCTGCTTCTGCAGAAAGCTACGAAGCCCGAGGGAGAGCAGTCAACCAAAATGCGGGGAGATGGAGATTAGGATGATGTGCAGTTCCTTGTTCCATTAAAGTTTGATCTTCCTCAATAGCCGAGGAGAATCAGATATCTCCCATTCAAGATTAAAGTACACCAGCATAGAGGGAGAGATTAATCAGAGGCCTGCATGAGATAAAACACAGCCTTGCTTCTGGCATGGAAAACAGCGGCAATAAAGAGTTCAGCTGATAATGTGAAACTTGGCGAGGCACAATAGCAAATCAAACAGCATGCACGGGCCTCCAAAACAAATCAAAGTGCCGACTAGACTGCGATACAGTGGCTGAAGAAGTACAGCAGGGGCTGATCAGATAGTAACCAAGGCCTTCATTTTATTACTGTTTAAGGTTGAAGAGGGCACATTGAGGATTTTCCCATGTTGCTCACTGTCGCCAGGCTCTCATTCCCTCTCCTCCTCTCCTTGAGATCAATGGCGCTGGGGTGATTTCACAGCAGCCTGCACTGTCACCCAGAACAAATCAATGTGACCATGAGGAAGGCAAGAGCGGCATTGTTTTTAAGGAGAGCAAATTCGCTGTTGGAGAGCTTGTCAGATTTGCTTTATTCTCTTTCTTCCACCCAGAACACTTTGGAAGGAGCATGCCTCCCCTCACTTTTCTGGCTGGGTTATGGAGCAAACTATAAACTGCACAGCACTTAGCCTCTCTATACTAGTGTACTCATTAACCGCATATAAACTGCACAGTCCCTATATTTCACACACACAAGGGTATTTTCCAAAAAAAACAAAAAGACAGAAAACAATGGACTGACCGCCCTAACCTTTCCAAATTAAAGGCTATACATTAACCTCGGGAGCTGGTGAGACGTGACTTCCACTCAGTCTGACAGGGGGTGAGAGGGGAAGGCAGGGAGGAGGTCGGAGGATTGCCGCTGTCCGTCATGCGCTAAGTGGCTGCAGATAACCCTGATGAAGAGCTGCCAACGTCTACTATCACAGCAGATCAGATCACATGAGCAGATCTGTGGTCAGGTGAACCTTCCTACAGCCTAAACAACAGGAAATCCTCGCCGGTGTAACGAGCAGAGAACCACAAGGCGTCTCACTACTATATAGCACTCATCAGAAACACTGCAGGGGTGCATGTGTGCAATCACAGGCCTGTTGTCTATATTTGTGTAGCTACTCCACATCAAACACAAACACGCTTGACGTGAAATGCTTAAGATGTTTATGAGAACAAAATGCCTGCACTGTATTTAAAGTCGCAGACAATCACGTCACAGTCAATAAACGGAAGATTTCTGTATTCATTCGTGTGATATGAAGCTAATAAGACTGAGGGTCAATCACCCGGCAGTAAAACATAGTGTGCAGTTCGATTTATTGCAGCAGCTAACTACGTCAGGCATAAAGAACTTGTAGTGCTACCTGCAAACACCAACTCTTCTATTCCATTCTTGCTAATCCTGCCTGCACATTTAGTGTCAAATCCCATCAACACTGTCATCTTTGCTGCAAACTGTGCATCGCTTTCACCTGTATTCACTCACACTTACTGAACGGTGTGTCTGTTCCTCCACAATCATTTCTACATAATGCTTTTGTTTTATGTCGCCCCCCCCCCCACCCCCCCCCTCCCCTCCTCCCTCATGCTCTGTCTCCACATCCTGAGTACTGATGTGCAAGACATACCTCACTGCCGGGACAACAGAGTTTATATTAAATCATGTAATATTGTAAAGTATAAAAAAGGGCACTTTGGTTTGCCTGAGCATGAAAAGTGTTAAAAAAAAGGACAGTTGTAGACTTTTACTGAAATGAAACACTTTGATCAGGCATCTAATGAGCTGCTGGTGACATGGCTTTGAGAGGAAACGTTCATGTTCCTTAAAGTGTCCGATGATATTAAGAAGTAAGATGCTTCGTGCTGTTCAGGATATCAGATAATCTAAGAAAGCACTTCTTTTCTTTGACAGGGGAAGGAAATGTTTTTCAGGATTATTTACATCTACAGTATATTTTTTTGTCTACAAATGGAGTTTGTGGATAGTAAATTTTTTTTAAATTTTTTTTTTTAAAGTGCGTTCATTCACACACACACACACACACACACACACACACACACACACACACACAC
>CALSCE010010657.1:17451605-17470930 GCA_943593645.1 Bovichtus variegatus | reverse complement strand
CACACACACACACACACACACACACACACACACACACACACACACACACACACACACACACACACACACACACACACACACACACACACACACACACACAGTTTTGCTGCCTCTGGGTAGGTGTTGAGACAATCAAACCATGCAGGGATTAAAAAAGATTAATACACAGCACAGGAAATTAAACTTCAGCGACTTTAACGATATTCATGAGTGAAGCTCACTTATTCACTTCAGGCAGGCACTTTAATAAGAAAAAAATACAGTAAGGAACCCAAACGCTATCAATCAATCAAACTGATATGCAATTTGAGTTGCAAATTGATAATACAAAAAAAAAACCTGCCAGGCTTCTTTTGGTGTAGCCTATTACTTTTATTAAAACGCTGCTAAAATATGCTCTGCACCTTCCAGCTGTTGCCGGCATTAATGAGTAGATTAGTTTTTTTTGTAATTTAGGTTTTCATGATTTCATCAGCAAGTAAAGTAGAAAAGACTAAATTGCTGATGTGATTAGGATTGTTGCAAAACAAAATACCTTTTTTTTTTTAATAAGTTTATGAGTGGACTTTTGCCTTTGTCACAGACGGTTGATAGTAGAGAGCAACAGGAAACACTGTGAAAGCGAAAAGAAGATGAAATATGAGTAAAGTCTTGCAGCAGGACACTTGAAGGTCCAAGGTTGCAGAAAAAAAAAAAAAAAAGATCTAACAGCAAGCCAGAAAATAAAGAGGCAAAACAAAAACTACAAACTCCAAAAGGTAATTCAGTGACCTAGATATTAAAGCTTTTCTGCCATTCTGTTCTCCCCTGCCTTGTCCAACCTTCATGTTGAGTTAAGGCAAGCATTATGCTGGGAAGACTATTTGTTTAGGTGAGGAGCAGCCGCAGAGCTAATATGAGCACAATTTGCTCAGCAGGTCATAGGCGCAGAGTGGAGGAAGTAAATGAGGCAGTTCTGCCCCCTCGGGTGCAGCCCCTGCCTCATACATCACTGGATGTTTTATTCAATACAGCCAGGATGGCAGGTGCCCTGACTGTGGGGGCGCCTGCCCTGCTGTAGGGGCCCATATTACATTCAGCGAGCTGCCTGTCTGCGGGGCTGCTGGAGAGAGAATGACTGGAGCCAGTGAGGAAGATACATTTTGAGGATGCTTGTAGTCTAATGATAAAACATACTGTGTGCAGCTTTTTCACTGCACAGTCAGCATAATGTGTAGGCTCATTTATGTGCAGTGTGAGCGATGAAGCTAAATATTGCAAAGCAACCTCAGCAACCCATGGAGGCTCTAAGTTCACAGGAGTGGAAACAGCCTAAACTTTATCAGCCAGCATTCACATTCAAATAAAAACACGGACTTTATAATAATCAGACTTTTACTGTTTGCATTCGAGACTCCGTCTGCAGAGGGACACATTTCCTGAAGAATTCACAGGACAATGACAAATTGCCTCCAGACCTCAATGCAGCACAGAGCATCACCCGCGTCGCCGAGCACAAAGCAACAAAAAGTTTTACAGTGTTCCGCACACATCGCCATGGATTGTATGAGTTCCTTGATAAAAGCCTGTAACAATATGCAGGCGCACCATAAAAATAGATTGTATATCATTAACACTCCAGGGTGAAAAAGCACTAATTGCACCAGTCACTATAGTCACCCTCCCCACACGCAGTGACGCACGGGGGCGTAC
This sequence comes from Bovichtus variegatus, assembly GCA_943593645.1. NCBI lineage: Eukaryota > Metazoa > Chordata > Actinopteri > Perciformes > Bovichtidae > Bovichtus > Bovichtus variegatus. Next base: position 17,469,238 of record CALSCE010010657.1, on the reverse strand, counting down.
AGATGAGAAATTCGCACCTTTTGCTCTGAGCAGCAACTCCTCTAGTGGCACATATTCCTGCCTGTGGTGCCTGCGGTGCGATACCCTCGACAATACACTTAATTGCTACCCATACTTGAAAAGACCAATATTACACATCAAAGCAGTTCCTAAAGCCATTCGGGAGTGGCTCTCTAACAAGTCGATTTTACAACAACCTTTATTGTGGGTCACTCGTGGAAACAAAGGGTTTAAATCCGAGACATAGTTATGTGGGCAGCATCCTGGGAAAACGGAGCATTTACAAACAGTCATTATTTTTCTGCCGTTCCTCCATTTACCATCCCAGAAGCATTGAGCGAGACTCTGACTGTAACTACGTTAATGGTTACAAACTGAGCCAAACCATTCTGGATCTGCGAGACTTGGAGACAAATAGATGACCATAAAATATAAATATATTTACCATAAATTGCTCCGTAGTGCAGACTAGAACTCCATGCAGATTGTAGCATTCACTGAGCAATCTGCCTCATACTTCTGTGGTGCAAATTAAAAAGGATTCATTCTGTTCTCCAAAATCCTGCAGCCGCTTTGTCGATGTCAAATGTTGATTAAGTTTATCCTCCTCTTCCGATGGTATGCAAATATACCGGTAACCCTGCGAATTAGATTCCACACTCTAGCCTCTAGCATGCAAAGTTAATAAGCTTTGCCCTTTTTCTCGACTCGGCTGCCAATTTTTGTCGAGGGCAAAAGCGCAGGTCGGCAATTTCAGGAGCGTCCTCGGAAGGATTGCGCACCAAGTGCGAATCGGCTTTTCAACGTTTAGCCTCAGGAACAAAGTAAAAGGTCCTGGTTGCTCTTCTTTTTCGCTTGTAGATACCTCCAAATAACAGAAGAGATAATCGAAAGACTGGATGTTTGAACTGCTACGCAGTATTCCAAAATCCGCCGCTGTTACGCATGGGTTTAAAGTGGTCCGCCTGCTCACTATAGACGACCTTAGGTGAAATGTATCAAGCGAATCTTAGTAATATTCTCTAGAGAAGGTACCCGAAAGAAATCAAGGCTGGGCCAAAGCAGCTGCCTGAAATATCCTAAACTGATGCGATGTAAAATCCCGGTGTTCAGGCTCTGCTCCGTCCGTCACTTTCTCCGTGGTGTCGGCAGCCTCTCTGAGATGTCTTGCCTCCCGATTCAGACTCAGATTTCCAGCTCAGGCTGTGGAGTAACCTCGATAGCAAAGCTCCGGGATACTCTCTTTGGTGTATTAACCAAATAAGAAATGGTTACGTCTGAATAAAGAGCTAGCTGCTTCAGGCAGCTCCGGGATGCGGTCCTGCCCTTGTGCCGAGCTGCCGAGACTGACAATAACCCGGAACGCTGCAGACTGTCAGGCTGCACAGACCGCCCACCGACCAATCACTGTACTGAGGGAATAGAAACATTCCCACGGGTTGGCCAATCATCGGTAATTGAGGACTGTTACCATAGAGATGCGCGGCGTCCAAGCGTCTAAAACCACGTTGTTTATTCGCGGAAAAAGAAAAAAAAAAGCGTCTGATATAAATTGCCGTGGCAGAATGTAGATTGAGATCTTTAATCACGCTTTTATCCTTATCAGCAGCCTAGTTAAAGGTTAAAGGGACCATCCCTTCTGGGGAGACCGGGGCTCAAACCTGCAGGCTGAGGCTGAAGCAGAGACTGAAGCACTTCAAGCCGGAATGCTGCTCTGTAGCTGGTCTACAGGGAGAAATAAAGTATTACCATGCAACCAGAATACAATTAAAAGTGATTAGCAGGCAGAATTAATCTACTGTTTATGAATTGGCGACTGTAAAATGCTATTCAACTTAATTGGTTTGAAACTCCTATAGGAGAAATATTCCATACGGATAATACGCCTGGCAATAATCAGTTTATAATATCAAAGGTTTGCCTGTTGTGTGATCGTCAGAGTTTATTGTCCTTTATGAGCTTAGAATTAAGTGCTCTATACTGTAGGGAGCATCATGCACTTCTCCAAACTCATAATGTTCCTAAACATTGATTCTGTCTTTCAACAAGCCGCCTAAATATATTTCAGCAAGACAATCTTATAAAAAAAAAAAAAATAAAAAAAAAAATAAAAAAATGACATATAGGGTATGTGACTGTCTACTTAGCAGAATTCCTTCACTGACACCTCCAGCTTATATGAGTCACAGGAAACCTTGCAAAACACCTATTTTTGCAAAATGTCATTACAACAGTGGGTAAGTGGAGGGTTTACTTTGACAGAGGCCCTTAGCATTCCTCTTCTTCTTCTTGCCAACTGTGTCCGGTGCACACAGACCCCGGGACACACAAAGGCAGTACAAGCAATCACACATCATGGACTCTCATAATAAGCTGACGCTGGGAAGTGGGTGATGCAGCACTCAGCTTATGCCAGTGCTGATAAGAGCCTGAAAGTATTACCTCGGTCTGGCAGCCCGCTCCAAGAAATCCATCCTGAGCCAGGTCATCAATTCTGCCCTATCTGATTGCTCACCAATCCCTGGCAGCTCCATGTCGCTGTCCTGGCTTCTGCCTTTGAAATTCTCTCTATGACTTGCACTTTCATGCTAGTTCTTTCACAGAAAAATAGGAACATACTGTATGTACACATTAGGGACCTTTTGTGTGGTCTTACACCTACATAACAAAAATAAAACTGTGACAAGAGTGCCTGGGGAGGTTAAAATAATGATGACCGACTTAGTGAATCCCTTAAATGTATTCACTGCAATCACATCTCCCCCTCATTGCTGCAGTGGACCTATAGAGCATGCATTATATCACCTACGCCGAGCGGCTGCACAGTCAATCAAACAGATGAACAATTAATTGAAAAATACTCAACCAGAGCTGTGTTGTGCTCCAGTGAGGCAGGCAGGCAGGCAGGCAAATAAGCCATTTGATTAGCTGATAAGCAGATGACTCAACAAACATTCAAGGCATGTTTACTGTGGTTTGATTAGAGTACGCCCAATACGCAGAAGATTGGACACAAATACGTTGTGAAAACACTCAGCTGTTCCAATCCCCAAGGCAGCATGAGGGCACATAAAAACAATGAATTATTTATGGGGAGACTAGCGAAATATCACAGTGGATAATTTTCTGTGGGCTATATTAAATGCAGTTTTCAAAATAATATGTCTGAGTATGTGCATTCCCCAGAAATCATTCCCAATGACAGGATCTAAAGCCTGGAGATTGGATATGAAATCACATTAGATATTTCCCTGCCAAGAAACGTATGAGCCTTTTACTAAAACACCAAAGCAGGGGTTATTCACATGCTAATTGGGCCTCCTTCTTTCTTACTAAATATGATCAAAGGATATTTGCTTTGTCTCTGTTTCAGGTATTTGCTCTGGTTCAAAATGAAAGACCTCACAATTAAGGAAAGCTTTTGGCATGCCCGATCTGAAAGAGGGTTCACAATACCAATAAATCCAGGTTCAGCTTCAGTAAAAACCACTGCAGCTTCTGTTTGAATGGGGCATCTCATAAATAAAGCTCTTGTACACCCCCATCCAGAGCTAACATTAGTGTCTGTCTCCGAGCTGAAAGCCTTACGCTGTTACAATTTGTTCCTGAAAGTGAACTCAGTTTAATTGAGCAAAGTTCAAGTCTCCACAAACAGCAAAGTAACAGGAAAAAAAAAAAGAAGAAAATCAATGGCAGCAGAGGCATGGAAAAAAGAGATAGCATTGATTTATCTGCCATTGATTCGCAGGGATCGCTGCATTGTGCCCTCCGGGTGAAATGCACGCTGTCTGCCAACTGATGGGGATGAATCTGAAAAGGTGTCAAGTGGTTAGAGGACACAGAGGTGGAGGATGAGATCGGGGGCAGCCAGAGGTGGCAGGGGAGGAAGAGTAGACTGGAGAGGAAGCACGGGCATGAAGTATCAAACGGAAAGAAGGCGGTAGACGAAAGGCTTGATAAGAGGGGATAATGTTGATAAGAGGATAACACCACCACTACGTGGGGTTGAGTCTCTATAGTGTTATGTTAAATGTCTTTGACAGAAGCGAGAAGAGATCAACATGAAAGCAGAGGGATGAGCAAAAGGCCTGAAGCTAAAACCATCAACCAAGACACCAGTTGAATCCAAGCCTTCCCTGTCATGTTGAAAGTATCAACATCTTAAATTAATATAACCTAGCTGACCCCCATTTTAACTGTTATAAGCGCAACAGCAGGCCAGCTTCAGTTTATTCAGAGTGACGTCAAAGGCTGTTGGCTACAATGATACTGTGTGAGTAAGCATATATCAAATCCCGCTGTTGCAAGTGCTTGACAAGACAAGCATCTTTTGCAATATTTTAAGTCTCAGCAATTGGCAAATAGATGTCTCCCCAGAGACTTTGTACTGACAGCCAAATGTTGTTGAGGCGAGGGGAATGCAGGACAGAGATCAGAGGCCATAGCAGCCACGCAGACCCAGACGAAGAAGTGTTACTCCTGAACTTTGGTATCTTTACAACATCCCTCTGTCTCCTCTGTGGGCTGTTGGCAATTCCACGTCCACACTGAAACTGAACGAGAAGTATGTGTTTGCTATTGTGGCCCCTTGCTTGTGTAGCAACCTTCAGAAAAGGCTGGTATTTTAGAAAAACCAAGAAGACATATTTTTTCCTACGCCTATTCCTTACTATTGCGAAGACGGTGATATTTCCTCCGCTCTTTCAAAGTTTGGTTGAAAGTTGTTTTTTTTCCTCTTTCATTAATTAATGTTCTCGAGTTCCCTGTATCAGTGTTTTGTGTTAAATGTGAAACAGGTAGTCTGTCACTTGTTTATCTTTAAAAAAGACAAGGTGTTCCTGAGCAGTTTTGGTTGAGAGTGATTCCCTGTGAAGTGCTTTGTAACCTTGTTTTTTATTCAAGGTGCAGTTTAAGTGAAACTGACTCGACTTGACACAAAGACTGTCACTTGTTTATGTCTCAGGAGGCTGTTTTCTTGAACAGTGTTTTGGTTCAACCCTCGAAAGCATCTGGTTTCCTGTGTGTGACCAGTCAAGAGATGTCTTCATGAGACACCACCCGAAGCCTCAACATACACACAGGAAACTGTTTGCAGACAGGCTGAGTTGGGGTTATGTGGTGTCCTTTATGTTTGAGATGAGTGTGTTTTTGGGTGGTGACTGTTATTGTCATTCACAGGCCCAGATTTCACTTGTAATACAGCAAAATCAAAATGACTACAATTGCATAAGGGTGTGATAAGCAGAGACTGAACTGGAAATCAAGATGTATTCCTGCATTTCTAACATAAAGCTTACTTCCGACTAAACGTGCAGGTGATGATCTGTTGTTTCTTCCACACTGTCAGGTCTTTAGATGTCGCCATTAAACAGAAGCATAAATGTGCTTGAGTAGGGGAAGGTCAGCCATAGCGTGACCTCTGTCACACCTGGGCCTGTTAAATCTCATGGCAGCTCTTCCCCCTCATAAAAACTGAAGACCCACTAAGGAGACGCCCAAACTGTTAGAATTGGCTACATCTAATCTAATATACGTTATGTTCCGGTATCTTAAACAGCGTTGAAGCAGTTTACATATAGCTGTCAATACTCTGTAAGAAAATTAACACTGCTAATACTGCTAAATACAAATACTATGTTACACCAAATGAAAGTGTTTGCATCATGATATGAAGATTCACCATCTTAGAAAACCTAAAGTTCCACACACACACACACACACACACACACACAGTGTATTTACGCTGTAGTTTTTCCTCCTAACAGCAGCAGCTGGTGAAGGCAGGTCTGGCGAGAACACAGCTATTCTTCCTGTTGTTTGAGAGCTTCACTTGTTGTATACAACACAATGCAGAGTTAGCTCAGCACTGGTGTCTATGACAGGTGAGGGCCCACTGAATACACTTTGTTTTTAGTTAAGACCAACTCTAATGAAAATGCACCCAGGGCAACAGCTAAAACACAAGCATTCACATATAATCAATATGTGTATAAAACACAATTACAACATAAAAGGAAAGTCTATTTTTAATCACAAATTTCCACCAATGTTCTGGACATCTCCGCTCTGTGTAGCGAAGAAGGATTGTGATGATCTCTGCACTAATTAGATATCTTAATCTTGTGGAAAATGGGAGTGTAATTTCAATAGAAGTTGATTAAAATCCTTCACTGTGTCCCAGTTCCCTGATACATTATTCTAACCGGGTTTCAAGTATGTCATGCGTTCACTCTGGAAAAGTGACAAAATGAAGTATACTTACTTGATTTTTGAGTGTGGTGTTGAAGGATGATATTGTCCCACAATTTGCAAAACAAATCTAGAGGAGCTGCTTACAGCTGAACAATAAAACAAATGTGAATGCCTTGAGAGAGCCGCAAGAACAGCTCAGTAGCTGTTAGGATTTCATTTGAAAGTTGAGTCTTGACCTTGAAAATATCAGTTTGATAAAGCAATCCCAACTCAAAGTAAACTTAATTGCTTTTCCCAGTGTCATTTGTGAAAATAGTTTGCCTCCTCTGTGTTTAGTTCTACATGGGAAATGGGCAGCAGCTTTCTAAAAAAACTGTTAATATTATAGTATTTCTAGTTAGTAATTCATTGTGTTTTATACTCTATACAAAAACGCTATACTATGAAGATAGTAGGTACTGTAGGACACTCTCTATATTATTAGTTTGTTGTATGGAATCAAAACATAGCTGTTGATTACTGAATTCCCATTAACAAAAGTATTGTTATTATCAAGGAATTGTTTGACATTTTGGGAAAGTCCGTGTGCTTACACGCTTTCTCGCCGAGAGTTAGTTGAGAAGCTTCATACGACTCTCATGTCTGTCTGTTCAGTGTAGCGCTGGAGCAGGGAGAAGGTTAGCTTAGCTTAGCATAAAACGGGAAATAGGGTAACAGCTGGTCTGCTTCTGTCTAAAGGTTACAAAATCTGCCTACCAGTATTTTGAACGCTCAATATTTCCCACATTGCATCTTGTTTCACACGTACAAAATAAAAGTGACAATGAAACAATTTGCGTTCTATAGAGAATTATGTGTCAGATTATTTCCTGGCTGGAAGCAGTTACTTTCTTTAAACTATCCCTGATTACACTTCGGTTTTTGTATGGTTTCAAATAAACACAATATTACATGCTAAAGCGGATTTGGGTAATTCAACAACTAATGGCAGGATGGCCGGCAGATGCCAGGCATAAGCGCTTTTGATTTATCAAGCCCTTCATTGTAAAAAAGCAAAAAACAAAAGTCAAATCAGTGCTATATTTACATATGTCTAATCATCTGGGGAGGACACTTTCTAAAACAAAAAAAGCTGAGAAAACAATTCAAATGTCAAACCGAGGGCAGGACAAAGACAAGGATAGAGAAACACATGTGCTTCTGAAGGAGATGAAATTGATTCAGATGAAAATAGACAACAAAGAAAAATAGCTGCACAGCAAGGTGGATGTGTTGCATGGACCACTGGAAAAGATTCTGAAAGGAGAACTTACGAAATGTTTTAAAGAAATACAAGAAAACCCTAAATGCAATATCAGCGCACTAAAATCACGCCTGGCTCAGCTGGAAGTAAAACTTCAATCAAGCACGTTAATGAAAGTGAATTCTGGTTCCCCCTGTTTCAGTCTTTATGCTAAGCTAAGCTAACCATCTCCTAACTCTAGCTACATATTTACCGCACAGATATGAGAGCTAACTCTCAGCAAGAAAGCGAGTAAGCGTATTTCAGTAGCAGAATTCACCGTCACTTAAAAACAATAGCCTTCGCTGCAGTCACTCTATTTTCATTATGGATAAAACATATCAGAAAATTCAGAGGATTTTTGTCACCCCTGTTGCCAGTTACTGTATTCTGAATTCCCTGTGTTGCATTTTAAATTGCTTAGGCTTGTTCATTTCAAGTTGTGAGGCAGCTGGTTGAACCCTTTCCATGTCTCTCCATCTCAGTCAGTCAGGCTCCAGTGGACAGAGGGACCATCATCCTCTGCTTTGCGCAGTGCTCAGCTCTGCCCAATTTTGCACCTCCGTTCGCAAGTGATAGAGCACTATCAGTTCTGACAGCTCCCCAGAGCCACTGGGATTTGAGTGCTCCCTCCTTTCACCCACCCTGCACCCCCAAATCACACACACATACACGATCGCTCACACTCACACACACATTCACCTCTTCTCTACTGTCTGTCTCTTAAAAGGACGAGGGCTGGAAATGAAAGGCAGAACAAAAGCTGTCAAAGTAAAGAAAGAAGCAGAGAAGTGAGGATATCTGTAGGGATGCTTAGGACAATGGGATACTTTGTCCCTAGTTTTATTATTGGCTTGTGTTTAATTTGAAACAGACAGCTAATCACATTAGAGACAACCTCTCCACAACACTCGAGCACCGCTGTCTCCTGGAAGCAATCACCATGCTGAAACTGTCTCAGTGGATTCTCGGTCCAATTACTTAACTCCGTACGAATTGTGAAGCTAAAATTATTACAAAGACATTTATACCATACATTGAGAAGTTTCAAATACAGGAAGTGCATTTCCATCCACCTCCTTTTTTGCACATTTTCGAAACGGCGAAAATTTGGAAAAATCTTGGAATTTCGTAAAAAGTTTTTTTACGCGTGGATGAGGTGTTAGTCGTTGTTCGATAAAAGCAAAATGCGACAAAGTGCAATGGAAACAGATTTAGCGAATAAAGGATGATGTACGTGAAGCTTGTGACTTCAACATTGTGAAGCTAATGCTAATAAAACGGTTTCCTCATCGCTCCACACAGATCTGATGTGACCTTCCTCACATTAATGGAACAACAACAAAAGTATTTCCTTCGAGTTTTCTACATTGTTTTTCACGGTTTGAGCTCCGACTGACACTCTTTTAATTGCGTCATCTTGTCGTGTCCTCTTCTTCTGAAATGATATAATAATATTACAAATGGCACCACCTACTGCTTACCTCGATGAGCCAACTCCAAAGAATCGTAGAACAGTAGTGGGTTGAAACAAGAATTCATTCAGGATTTCCTTCTTCCATTTTCTCAAAATGTGGTTAAAATGTGCGCTATATCTGGATGGAAACATGGTCACTGATGAAAAGCTTTACAATAGTGATAGGAATGACCATGATAATGTGGAGCTGTCCTATCCTGCCATTGTTAGCCTTTATGTATGCCTTTGCCTTTTTCTGCAGGATTTCTTTTGTCCAAAATCAATTATAGAAAAGATGGTTCAAATCCATTATTGTTACTTAGATTGAAAATAAATCGAACACAGTTAGCTCAATTCAATATACTCGGGATTTGCTGCTGTATCTTAGTCAGTCTGGAATGACCAGCAGCTTATGGTGGCTAATGTTATCTTATATAAGCAAACTTAAGATAACATTGTCACTCGTGGCCACAGTGGCTGCTGTAAAGCAAGAGCCACATAGTCTCACTTTATGATATTCAGGGCAGTGAAAACAAGCTGTAAACACAACATTAACTTAAAAGTTGATATTGGCAACTTGTTCGAAAACAATTGGTTTATTTACAACTTCCTGCAGGTGAGACATTAGTATTCATTTGGAGTTGTGTTCACACTCCACCTAGTTGCTAACTTTGTCAGTCTGCCGTTTGGAGTTGGGCAAGATGTGTGCAGTGTTTGTTTGTTTTTTTAGAGCTTTTTTTCCACTGAAAACAAGGCTTTGAGAACTGTGAACCAAAACAATATAGTTGTGGGCCAAAAAATCAAGACACCAAAATGAAAGATGCTAAAAATGCTCCAGACAGCTGAAGGAACTGCAGAGTTGGTAATAATTATCTGTGGGCTCATCACTACAAGCGAAATCTTTTACATATATGTAGTCATGTGATCCATTGGTTATATCACGCTGTCATGAATTTTGATCTTGAAGAAGGCCTGAGGGCTGGAACGTCATCTGAATAAAAGTGAAACGCATATGGAGCCGGAGTGAGCTACACTTTCAATATCACGGTGTTAGTCAAAAATCAGCAGACAAAGAAGACATGGTAGAAATAATGGGTTTGGACATGAGAGAGCAGGTTAAAAGTCTGTGTTGGAAGCTGGTTAACAATCCCAGCAGGACATCTTAGCTCAAAGCACAAAGTATGAATGAGATCAGAGAAACATCTAAAACCGAGGGGCTGGGGGCAGAGAGGCAGAGCAGGATAGAGACATCACATGGGAAGAGAAACTAGCTGAAATAAGCAGCATGCAATTAGCCGGAGTTAGAGGTTGCTTTGTAAGAATTAAATAGTCCATTTCCCATTTCACCATGACATAATTGACTCTTGGAGTGATTTGTATTTGTTCAGCTAAATTACTCTGTAAGAAACTGGATCCAAAAGAAGCCCTCAGAAATCCAGGTGTTCATTTACATGTCTGTCTGCCGTTTACGTGTCTACACGACAGCCACTGCGCAGACAGAGGTGAACGCTCAAGCTAGATGGTGGATGCCGGATGTGGATTATAACAACACCTTGACCTCTGTCCAGCACGACAAACTCCTCTCTCTCCAGCTGTTCTGTCTCCACTACGCTTCACTTCCTTCACGGATTTTTCTTCTACACCCACCTGACTCATTTCTATCTTTCTCCACAGCTGCTTCTAACCTTTGACTCTTTCTACCACTCTTAATCCCTTTTTTTTCGGTTTCAAGGAAGGATCTTGACTGCATTATTCAATATTCATATTTCCATCTTTATAATTCCTCTTCACTCAACTCTGACCTCAAAAAAGCTGCCTTTCTTTTGCTTGGTGAATTATTATCCCATCTTCTGTGAGACCTTGCCAATCTATTAATCTAACTTGCCATTTACTGTCTTTTCTCTCCAGCTCTGTTAAAGGTTGGCTGCCTCTCCTCTCACTCTATCTGTCAGTCAGTCTTTGTGTGCAAATCCCACGTCTTTCTCCCCCAGACTGAATTATTCAATTTAGATGCCATTTGTTTCACAGTTGGCAATATGGACTGTGCACACTCTCCTCTATATAAACTGTGGTTCTAATCGGCAACTACACGCACCAAATCCACTGTTAATATTCTCTCGTAATACAACCCCATTTTCGATTTCATATTCATTTTATGTTCTTTCCTTTAAATTAGCAGCATATACGTGTGAAGAAGGTTTTAGGAGCTGTTGTCTCGCGGGACAATTCTCTGTTTCACACATGGAAATCAATTTGTCGAGACAAGATTTCCACAGAAAGGTGCCGTTATGGTGTCAGCGGGGAAGGGGTTGAGGTGTCCGCACCCAAGACCTTACTCTTTTAAATCGGTTTCCTCTGAGGCGACCACACCTTGCCGACTACAAAAAAAGTGTTCTTGATGACGTGCAGAAAGACGTAAATTGACATGAGCATTTTAAAAATCTTTACTTGTATTGCTCTTATTAAAAAAACTAAATTAGTAAATAGAACAGAGGCAATACAAGCGTTCATACAGAATAAGGGTTGGCTCACTGTATGTGAATTTTCACAGAGAAAGTGGATGTACCGTACATGCCATTATCAAACATAAACGCAAACTCAGGAAGTACAGCAATTTATTCCAACACCCACCTCATCACGAAGAAAAAATATAATATAATAAAATGAAAAATATATTACTAAAGGGCTTATTAAGGCCACTCCAAGTCTATTACAGCTCTTCATAGTTCCCAACAGGAATTCAAAAGAGAATATTGGCCTTCACCTGTCATACGAGACCGACAACAATCAATCCTACATTTGGACATGGCCATTTTCAATCTAATAGTTCTGCATCATATGGAATAATTGCAATTTGCTGTAAGCCAATTTAGATTTAGCAGAAATATTCTGCAAAATTCCCCAGTCCATGCCATTTAAAGTGTCTACATATCTACTCAAATGTAAATGTCAGCGCTGATCCCTGCAAGCAAAAATGGTTAACAGTTGACCTTAATGCACCAGAAATACTTCAAAGATCCTCTCCCCGGACGTTGTATTTAAATTGAGAATTGATGATAGTGGCTCTTTCTGGTGCCAGTAATGCACTCTACTACCTTAGCTCTGACAAACATGTATTCTTCTAATCTAATCTCTGATGCCATGGTTTCCAAATCCTCTCGTAACACCTGCTCCAACTGCAAATGGAGGCAATCCGTTGCCCGGGCAACAAACTTCTCTCCTGGCTTCTGTCATGCAAATCCGTCTGAAGAAAGGGCAAAAAGTTAAGGAAGCCAATCCAGCCACTTTGCAGATTGGTATGACAGAGACAGGATTGAGTGAAGGTGGAGAGACTCTTCTCTCAATAGAGCTGCAAGGTTGTCTCGCTCTCGTTTTCAATCTCTCTTCTCCAATGTTCTCATCGCTTCTGGAAAGATGGTCAATATGGCGTGGAAATATTACAGTCCAAATCGCTTATTGGCTCACATTGGACACATGAATCAAAAAGCCACTTTTGTCAGGTACATTTTCAATTTCCCAAAACCAAAACGCATTGTTCTTTCATTTTGAAAGAAATGCTACAAAGAGGACCATGGTAATAACATTCAAAGCTCTAATAACACAGAGAGGAAAAGGGAACGACTAGTCTGGCAAATTAAATCTACGAGAGCCTCTGTGTACCCAGAGACCCTCACAGGGGCATTTTCTACTCGGTGGCCTTAGAGCACCCTTCCTCCTAATGGAAGGGAAGCAGAACAGATGGGACACAAATTGCACTTTCATACACCTCAAGGTTCAAGGCAATTTCCCCTCTGCGCCTGTGAAGTTCTCGGATTGCCTCTCCATCCTTTGAGCCTTTCACTCTTCAAAGGGGTTTGGGTTTGTTCAGTGCCCCGACTCATAGGCACACACACACACACACACACACACACACTAAAACATACTCTAACACCAACATGTGAACACACACACACACACACACCTAAAAGCAGTTTTCACATTGGTCACCCTATATGTTTTCATCATCACATAGTTATTTGTCTGACTCATTTTAATGTTGACACTGATACCATTCGAGACTGAAAAAAATTGAAAGGTTACTGATCCTATAAAAGAATCCTTTGTTTGGCCGGGCAGATCTGTGCACCCTAAAGTCTTTTAATGTGCAGCTAGCTTTTATTTTCAAGTCATTACAGGTGGCAGGGATTTTTTGCAAGCTGAAATGGCCTCAATGTTTTTAGACGCATTTTAATATTGTCATGTTAGGTTGCTATCAGTCTCTGTTTCCCCATCACACTAACCACGGCAGCCAAAAGAATTGCAATTTATCAGAGCGAGGAGATTTCCTCTCTTTCATTTGATGTTGGGTGTACAGTGTGCAGTTGAATGGCCCAGGTGCTAGCAGAGCTGCTGAGGAGGTAATAAAAGACTTCCAGCAGTATTGTTTACTGCTCCATTAACAAACAAACATTAGGGCCCATTTGACTAAATACTGCTGACAGAGAATATGGTGATCAATCACCATGGCAACCATGCCCATTAATTAATATTGCGCTAGGAGATTTAGGAATACTTGGATGATGAGGGGCGAGTGCACACAGATTTTTTTTGTCTTCTGGAGGGGTGGGGGGTTTGTTGTTTTTGTGGGTGGAGTTTCCAGTGCACCATCTTTCATTTCTGGCCTTTGTCCGACGGCGGCAGACGTAGCCTCGCTCTACATACCAACCTAGGGGTTAACTGTGTCCCCAAAGCAATTACAGCCAATTGTGGAGCTAGTTAGCAATTAGTGGATTAAATGTAATGAGTCTGCCGTTGCCATGGAGACAGATTTTTTCAATGATACTTGTCAAAATGAAGAGCCCTTTAAAAAAAAAAAAACACCGGGGTTTTAACAGATGGAGGCAGATAGGTCCAGTCCATTTAGTGCGATCATCACTTTAGTTTGTTATTGAATGTAATTGTTGTTTTCATGTTAACCTTAAAATGAAAAGAAATGGAAAAAAAAAACATTGTTATTAACCTGCAAAATCAATGTAACCAATAAGCAGGCTGAGCACAAGATGAACCCTCATCTGTGGAGCACCTGGTGTGGGCGGTTTGAAAGCAACCGCAAGCTGTGTTTTTGTGATTTTTGTTTTTTGTTTTTTTGTATAATGTACAAAATTAGTTACAATCAGGCCATTTTTAATGTATAAAACTAATACCGAGGCAGGCTTGTATTTTTTAACAAGTTGTGTGCACTCAGCTTGTATTTTGTTCACTCAGCTGTCAACCATAGTTATTAGACTGTTCAGTCATATGCATATTGCACATATACAGTACCATCTGTGCTTTTGTCCCTTCAGGGCCAGAGCTGACATATTACAGTGAGAAGACTCTTATTGAGTAGTATAATGGATTCCAAACTACAGCATTTCATATCCCGTGTAATTTGATCGCTATTTAGTCTGGATATCTGATGCCCATTCCTCTCCCTTTATGAAACCGTCTGTGCAAACGGGGCCAGAATCCAAAAATGATTTATGACAGATTCATGAAGAGAGGCCAAGGGGAGAGAAACAGATTAGGTAGAAATCTGGAGAGATAAAGATGAGACGTCTGTCTGCTGCTGAGGGCAGCGAGACAAGCCCTGTCTGTATCAAGCTCAGGGAAATGTGCTCAAGGCCCTGACAGACAGCATCGAACCATCTCAGAGCTGACACAGACATCATCTTTCTTTTCTTTTCCTAGGGCAAGGGGAGAACTGTGACATTGCCAATTATAATGTCCTTAGGTGGTCATCTTGTACTTTATTTAGCCGTTTCTGTGAATGTATACAACCCTGATGAAGGCTCTTGTAGACATTTCTTCTCAATAATCCTGTCGTCGTGTTTACACCCGTGGAGTGTCACAAGAGAATGGTATATCATGCCCAGAAGTGTGTGTGGTTGAAGCATCTGATAGCAGCTGGAAAAGGAGAGGTCTGATCCTGTCAGCTAAGCACATGAGGAGTGGACAACATGATTTATCCAGTGTGCTCCTCTGCTGTACTCAGCTGCTGACGCTGTGGCAGGAACTGGAATCAACAGCAGCAGCGGCAGAGTGTTCAGATAGCATACAGATATCCCTGTTAAAACAGCAAACAGCCTCTGCCTGGCATTCAAAAACCCTTATCATTCAGGGACTGTCTGTTCAAGTCATATCACCGTTACATCACCCAGAGAACAGGGTCGGGCGGACTATGACATTCGATCACACTAAAAGTGTTGATGTTTTCTCACTGTGTAAACCGGCGTTTGTGCTGACGAATCAACAGTAAAACCAGGCTGATTCAGCCCATTTCTCCAGTTTTCAGTTTCCATCTCCTTTTCATTTCTCCCCTGCTCTCAGGTATGATGACTGTCAGCCATAATGCCGGTCAGCGTGAGCCCGGCTGCAGTTGAGCAGAGTGCTGGAAGGCCTGTGCGATTACCCCTGCCCCCTACTGTGAGCACTGCAGCGGTGGAGGGACTGAGAGGGAGAGTGGTGAGCTTTTAATACCACGCACAATAGGGCACCTCAACCCCAGACAGGCACCATATTTACACTGAGCTAAGGCTCTCCCTGAGCCTTATGACAGAGCAGGCGGAATGATCACCCCTCGCCTTGCAGCCAGGGATCCATAATTCATGAGAAGAGGTGGATGGGGTGCAAACAGGGCATGCTTACAGAGGGGGGGCCACCGCCTGAGGAGTGTGTCCTGAGCCCTGTGTGTCTAAGTAATTAAATGGGATTAGGTATGCGCTGAACCCATTTTCAGAGAGATTGGCTGGCAATGCCATTATTATTGGAAAGGATCAGAGGGGCTTATAGGCATTGGGGAGGAAGGTAACTGAAGAGAGAGGTTTGAGGAGATTTATTAAAAGAAAAAAAAACTACTCTCTCGAATGTGGGTGGCAGGTTGGAGACAATCGTCTTTTACGTCCCCTTTTCCTCTTTAAGGGAGAAAGAGGTGAGAGAGACTGGGGCCTCCTGTGGAGGTGTGAAGGGAGACTAGCACGTCAAAGAAACCAGGCCTAACTATGTCCACAGACTGCACCTCTGCTCTGCCCAAAACATCCGTTTCTAATTTGTGTGACAATGCCACTGCGGATGCCACCTGATTTGCAAGAGGGTGCCCGGAGCAAAAGCCATTTGAATAAGCACACATCCGAGTTATCAGGGATCAGGAGGAAGAGCTAGCAGACAGACAGGGCGCTACCTCTTTCCTCAGTAGCTCAACACCTCGACACACTCAGCTAACAATGTGGCTGTGTGCTCCTGGACTGTAATCCTAACAATGCAGCTAACAAAAAGGTCCACACACAATCGTTTATTGTAACCAAAACATCTTATTCTTAATCTGAATGGATGGTAAATCCCAGCTAGTGTGCCCTACTGAGGGATGATTTCCTCTTGCTAGAAGAGCTGAAGCAACTTCTTGTTTGTGCCTCCTTTTTCCCTTACAGAGAGAACCTTTTGGCGACAGCAACCCTGGGAGAGATGCAGAAAGCACGTCCCCTGGGGAGAAAAGCTGCCTCAGGCTTCAGAAAGCCTATTTACAACAAGCTGTGCTTGTTACTTTCATCAAAATAGAGCACTGAGCTTTTCTCCTGCCTTGTTTTTTTGTGCTTTTGGCAGGAGGTTGTTATTGTAAAGCACTGACTCCATTGTGCTCAGTGGTGCGGTGAAAGTCTAGCTATCCACTGCCATGGAGAAGACAAGAGAGGAGAGACGGTTGGACGGAAGACACCCCCCGGCTTGTTTTATAGACTTTTGAAGGAGTGTCTTTCGGAAGAGTAGAGAAACCTGCTGTGTCACCAAATTTCCCCAACCTTTGATCCTGAACTGTACTCCATCAAGTTTAATTAGAGGATCGGTGGTCTCTGGCGGGCACGTTTGTCATAATCTATTGGGTGCGGCGCATTCCAGATGTTGAAGGAGGCGACATAAAATCAATAAACTGGATTGGGCTGCCAGGCCCAGAGGGAGGTCTCCTTACCCTGGTTTGCGTGGCTGAGGCTCAACTCTCCTCCATCAAGCCTCTCTTCTTTCTGCTGTTTGGGCCATCAAATTGAATTTCATCAAAAGGTCTCAACAAAAAAACGGAAGATATAGCATAAGGCTTTTGTATTCCACAGACTCTCAAGTTGCCCTCCAAACAAATATGCAATCACATTATAGTCAATTTTCAGGAAGGGCTGCTGTTTGCTCTTGATTTTATAAAAAAAAAAAAAAAAAAAAAAAAAGCAAACACCATCTGAGTTATCACTCCAGTAGCTTTTACTCACCAGTAGAGGATGGACCCTCAATTTTGTTTGCTTTCATCAAACACAGATACACATTGCGTGGTCTGGGTAAGATTCTGAAATAGTTCACATTTGTGTTATATCTTTAATGTTGATCTGACAGATCCTTTGATGCTGCACGTTTGCTCTTATCAACCCTGAGCAGAGGGAACAGAAAGGAACTCTGGGAGGAAACAAGGTCAATGACTCCTTGACAACCGTTCCATCTGCAAAGTATTATCATTTCATTACCTGCCCATGTCAATAGCCGCTGCTGCTTAAAAAAAATTAATCCATTTCCATAGTAACTGATTCATTGTTTGTCAGGGGCCAATCATTCTTGGACAGTTGCCTCTTAATTGTAGAAATGTTGAGCTGCCTGAATACTGTAAGTGTGTGTGTGTGTGTGTGTGTGTGTGTGTGTGTGTGTGTGTGTGTG
>CALSCE010010657.1:17423115-17451595 GCA_943593645.1 Bovichtus variegatus | reverse complement strand
GTGTGTGTGTGTGTGTGTGTGTGTGTGTGTGTGTGTGTGTGTGTGTGTTAGGAGGACAATGCTAAAGGAGATACATACTGTCTATTGTTTCTGAGAGGTAATAATCATTGAAACGGTATGCCATTCACCCACAGGGCGGAGATTTTCATATCCATGACTGACTGTGTAGCTGATCTGGTTATTGTCACTGTCACCATCAACGCCTGTGCTCGCTCCACCCTCTCTCTCTTTTTTTTACCTCAAGTATGTAGAACAAAAGAGAAAAGAAATATCACCCAAAGGAGGTGGTCCACCTACAAAATCTATAAAGTCCTCCATCAAAATCAGCTCCCTTACTTTATGAGGACATTAATCTGCTGCTGCAGTGCTCTGCTCTTCAAAGCACCTTGACAGTGTGATTGTCCTTTTTTTTCTTGCGGCTGCTGTTTCTTGTGTGCTTTGTTATACAAAATCTCAAAAGTTTATCAAACGGAGGGGTGGCTGTAAGAAAAAGACAGCGCCTCAGAGAGAAATAAAGGATGAAGATGAAGAGAGGACAGAGATAGATAGAGAGGAAGAGAGGAGGGAGGAAAGAGCAGCGCTTCTGAGTAACAGCCCTGCCAAAATAAATCCTCTACGGGAAAAACAAAACATCCTGTGAAATAAAACTCTGGCATCCCCTTCCAAAAATGCTGCAACCTTCATCTATTACTCTCAAGTGTCAGATAAATGTCTGAAAGAGATGGAGAAGTTGTCCTTGCAGTTGCGCTTTCTCTGCCTAAACTCTGCATGTGCCCTCTCCCCAACCAATGCGCTACCCACACAGCGTACACACACACTGCATACTGTAGCTGGGTCAGTCGAGTGAGAGCGTCCAGGTTGGACTGTATACCGATTTAATTGGCCGCCTGTAGGTAGGAAGTGAGTGATATCTGTCAAACTAGTGAGCACAAAGAGGAGACAAAGTTAAAGATCCATCAGTTCTGCTGGATACTATTGTCTTCACTTTGGTCATGATAAATGCAGCTCACGGAAGCTCCCCATCCGCTATTATAATCAGATTCATCTCTGGCTGTGCTCAGTGGCCCCAGTAAAGTCTGCCACGGAGGTTATTTACGACACAAGGAAAGCTCTGCTCGGTTCTTTACCAGCAGTGCCGGTGTGGGGAGTGTTTCCGGGAACATGTGCAGAGCTGAGCCAAAGGCACTGCTCTGTTTAGTAAATAAATTAAGTGGGTAAATGAGGGCGGCAAGCGACAAGAGTGGGACCCCACTCCTGTTAATTACGGCCTTGGCTGCAGCTCTGGGAATCCTGGGCTAACAGGTAGGGTCTGGGATACTGAAGTTTTCAGGTGGGATTGCCAAATGTCTGCTGTAAAGAGTGCTGGGGGTCTTCAGGAAGGATCTCAGACACATTACACCATGTGCTGTCGATGGAGAGAAGGCAAATAAAATGTGTGCAGAATAATCTTCACTAAGGAGGCTCCACTCCAGTCGTTTCATTTAACAGCCTGTCCTTTTTTTTTTTTTTTAGCTTCACTTCGTAATCACAGATGAGGGATGTGCACATCAAACAAGACGAGCGACTTTGGTCTACACAGCTGCCTTATAAAAAGCAAACAAGCTATAAATAAAAGAGAATTTTATAGAGGGCCGTCTGTCGGGCATGTGGGGTTGAAATAGGAAGAGAAGTAGAAAGGAAAGGGAGATCTGGGAGACATCAGAGACCGCAGTGCATGACATTACCTATTATGAATACAATGTGAAGCTATTTGAATGTGATGGTAGGAACAGGTTGGCTCATGGTGGGGCTGGTGTCACAGCTCGTAATGAGATCCTTTGATGTGGCAGATAAGGGGGAACTGAATAAGGGAGAGGGCCCTCTGGGGACGAGAGGTGAGAGGACACCCAGCCACAACCACCACAGCAAGGGAGAGGAAAAGGGGAAAAAAGAGGAGAAAAGTGTAGGTAGATGCAGGAAGCAGTTTCATACCCAGACAGGACATAAAGGGTTCTTCTTATTCCTCATCTCCACTGCATGGTACCGGCACAGCATGGTACGGCACGGCATGAGTCAAATCAACTTGCTTGGAACTTTATTGGTTTTCCATTGGAAAAGTTGTGGATAGTACCTGGTACTTTTTTCAGTACCACTTCGGTCGAGGTTCAAAGCGAGCTGAGCCGATACTAGATTTGGAGTTAAAACACTGCAGAACACTGAAACGAAATTCTAAAAAGCACCTGGTACCAAAAGTAGAGCAAGTAGAGTCGAGTTGAGCCGAACCATGCAATGGAAATGAGGCCTGAGAGATAATAGACCGTTCATTAGGCCCCCACCCCCTTAGTTACTATTACTAAGCTTTCTATTCTTGCACCCAACATATAGTTTACTACAATACCAGTGGCACATTTACCACGCGCATTATTTTTCAGACAGTGGTAGACAAAAGATTTCTAGCTGGTGACTGGTCGATTTCTGTCGGAAATGACAACTGATGATGGCTTTTATCAGCCATAGCTAGCTAACTAATTAACGCTAGCTTCATGAGTTAGATGAAAATGCTCTCTCTGCTGTTGCTGGATAAATTATTTCCATTAAGAACGTCAAATATGAACTTGACGGCTACATACATGATACCGTGGTATGAAGAAAGCACCACTGAGGCTAGAAGAAAGCATGGGAATAAAGAAACACCATTGCTCTTCAGATAGTTAGTCCCAATATTATACTTAAAGCATGAAAAGGAAAATGTAAATTCAAACTGTTATTTCATTATAAAGTTGCACCTGCTGCTTACATACTTTGACTAGCAAGACTGGTTAGATTTACACTTACCATTGTCTGTATTTTTAAACAGTGTGTTTTCATTTTAATGTTACAAGAGAAAAACGCTTTTAGGCTGAGGACGAACTAATGTTGTTGGCAAATGTAACACACTTGAATAACCTGTGTGGCTGTGGTTGCTTGAGTGTAAACGTTCCCACATCCAATGAAAAGCAGGAAAGTCACTGACCGACATTAAGCTAACCTTCACATTTTGTGGAAGTATTACACAGCAGATATGCTATCGTAGGGGGCTTTTTTTACGTAACCTGTAAGCCCATAACATGTGTTAGGCTAATAATAAGTACATTGGCCTTGGAAAGAAATGCTTCATTACTATTGTACATACTAGTAAAGTTGTTAGCCAGTCATGCTAACGTTTGCAGACGTTTGTTAGCGCAGACAAACACAATGATAATTCATAATCCATTCCTTACACTTCAGCTTTAATTTTGCATTTAGGAAAAGTTTGAAAAAAGACACCACCCTCCAAACTCTGTTGATATCTCTCTTTCTACAGCACCATGCAGCACAGCACAGTTTCAACATGTGGAGATTGAAAAGCTTGACAGACCTGCTGTGCCTAGTTATGGTTCCTAGATTATTTGCTGTTGAGACAAAGAAGGGTTTTAGTTAACGGTCAGTTATCTTTTATTCAATGAATGTGATTGAAAGCAGCACATCCTATAACAAACCGTATGCTATGCTCTAGTAACTCTGTTTGTGTGTGTTCTGCATGCAGAATAGGCACACACAGGGACGCACACACACACTCACACACACGTGTTCCCTGACCTTAAGAGCACTAAACTCACTCCAGGTGTCTCAGTGGAGTCTGGCTGGGCCGCTCTGCCATTAACAGAAACCTCCACCTGCTGTCTCAGTGCGGCCTCAGCTAGCTTTATTTTTGACAAAAATCAATCGTGCCGTCACAAGCCATCATCAGCTTGTGTTTGAGCGCACACCCACTGTGCACATAAAATGCATGCACTCACACAGTCACATATACAAACACAAACAGAAGCCTGAAAACAACATGCGGGCCCCCTGCTTGATGTTTTTTGATGGCAAACAAAGTGCAAAGACAGAGAGGAATAATTTGACAGAAAGAGAGAATGTGACAGTGTGTATTCGGAGGCCTTGTACTTTTGACACCTGCGAGTGAGGCAGTGTTATTGAAGCTTACTTTGAAGGCAAGGGCAGAGCAATAATCAAGGCCTGTTTCTGAAAACACAGAGGAATCTCAGCACAAGATGTTCTTTTTGATTAAAAACAAATTGGTTTTATTGCCAATGTCGCCTCACATGATCTTACATATGATCAGGCATAGGTGGTCTTTGATTTTTGGGTATCACGAGCACAGACTGCAAGAAGTTTGCTTTCCCCAACTGATGTGCTTTAGATGACTTTAAGCTTGAGTGTCTTGAGGTTCCGTTTGTTACTATCTCACCATCAGGCCAGGTGTGGGGTTATCGTGAAGCCGGTCGCCCAACAGACTTTGTAATCTACCGGGCTGCTGCAGACGAAGCTCAAATATCATAATCAATTATCAGCTGCCTCCAAATAATCAGAGACAATCTCCTCCCATTGTTCTACACAGACAGTCCAGAACACACAAGACAAAGGATAATAATCTACTGAGCTGCTGCGCCGTAATGCAACAAATCAAGAAAGTTCTCGGGAAGACTGTGAATAACACATAAGGTGAAATAACATGAAAGGGCGTGAAGGGAAAGTCAAACCCCTACTAGTGCGGTGTAGACAACAGTAGGATATTTACAGTCAACGTCTGGGACAAGGAGTTGCGTTTCACCTGGAGACCCATAAGCTTGCAAGATCATCAAAGCAACAACTGCCACAACCTGGCGTGTGTGGGCCCGTGTGTCACACCTCATTTCCCCCGAGTCTTCATGTCTGTTGGCAGGCAAATGACTCGAGGCAAACATTCACATTTACACACCAGAGGTTACGTGACTTTCCTTTATTTCACATCAGGAGCGCCCCATATGGAAATGTGACTCTTACATACTGGTAGTTAAAGCACTGTCAGCTTTGATTTACAAACTGTGTTGGTGATTTCATTACAGTGAACATGAATAATTCAAACCTATTTTTTTTTACTATCCAGTGGTTATCAGATTAAACCAGCTAGGTTTTAAATTCAATGTTAACACTTTCCTTAGTAGCATTTTGATCTAATATTAAAACTCAACCCAATATTATCCGGCTATATTAAGTTAACAGGTAAGGTGATGTTGACATTTAGGGATAATGCTTTGATAAGCTGATAGTCAATTGATATGAAATTCTGTATATATTGATTATTAAAAAAAAAAAAAAGTCTACCTCTATTAGCTTTTGTCCTTTTTAAATTCTACAATATTTCTGTATGTTGTTATTGTATAATGATTGTATGTATACTATTTATAGTATAGTATACTATGTTATATTATATATACCCAAATATGCAGCTCCCCTCTGCTTTACAGAATATATAGTGAGTTTCAGCGCATTGTTTAGTCTTCAATTTTACTGTTTTGGTTCACTCTCACCACTCTCATGAAGTCTTTTCCAGGCGCATCAGGGAAAAGGCTCTAAAAACCCACAGTACACTCCCTGTTCAGCAGCAAACAGCGGACATGACACAGTTAGAGACTCGCTGCCTAAACCGTGAAGCTAGGGCCAGCACGGAAAGTTGGTATATATGTCAGAAATTTAAAAAGCAACAATTTGTACTCTTAGGGGGGACGTATTGTAAGGCTGCAGTCTTCATGCTCGGCCAAACACCTCGTGACTCCAGGTCCATCATTTATACACAGAAATTTGACTTATATCATCTTCTCATCTCATTATATTTCTTAACTTGGATCTACTAATCTCTAACTCTTGCAACATGTTCCTGAATTGTCAGACGTTATGCCAACATGGCTACCATAAAAAGCTTCTCTTAGGAGTGCCGAACATTTGCCTTTTTCTTAGTTTTCATGTCAATACTTCCTTGCTCAAGTCGTTCTCATGTTTTATTACTGGCCTGTAAACACCACAGAAACCTGCAGCAGGAGTCAGTGGGTCACGGCAGGGGGGGGCGGAGGGGGGGCCTCCAGCTGTGACGCTTTGGTACAAGTTTCACTTCCTGCCCTCCATCCTGACAGCAGGAGAGAATCTCTAAATCTTCCCTTCAACAAAACATCTCCTCTCAGGCCCAGGTTTCCACCCAGCCTGCCCTGTCATCCCCCGCGTGCTGCAGCTGTGACCTTAGAGCGCTTTCTGCACCGCATGGTGGGTGGAGGTTACACCGAGTGGAGAGCGTGGCATGCAGAGTTGGTTTCTGTTGTGTAGGCAATTTTTGTATGTTCACCCTTGATGCTCTCAGATCATTTATCAGAAATGTCAATGATGTGATACTTTAATGTTACTGAAACCTAATAAAGTTTAAATGATGGGACTTGGCGACATTCGGTGCATATATTTTTGGAACATTTACAAATAATTTCCACTCACATATGCATGTAAAGAAAATATGGTTAGGACCCTAAAGTCAACATATATATCATTTAGTTTTTGCAAAAATGAAAGATGTTACCTACATAACTGCAATATATCATATGACATGTGGGCAGGTGTGTTTCCAGTACATACTAACTTTCCCTCTTTTTAAATAAAAAATCTTTACTTACTTTAAATATGAATCTATATACAATATAAAGATGTGCATATATGTGTATATATATTTTTTCATTTGTCTTTGATAATACACAATATAAAGTGTATTTTCTAATCCATTGTGACTAATGTATAAATGGCAGAAATGATTCATTGAAAGGGCTGCTAGTACTGCTGATCCCACGGAGAATCCTTTAGCTACTTATAGCACATTGTTTTGCTTCACTAATCATTATTGTTGGCTCTCATTGAGTGTTTTTGTTTTTACAGGAGTTGGTATACAAAACTAGAGCTGCAGTGGAGTGCCACGAGTACCAGTGCTATATCATTTGGTGTAAATCTGCAGAAGCTCCATTGAGGATTTGGTGAATCCTTGACACCACCTTTCATTAAAATGGAGTGCTATAGTTAATCTTACAAAAACAACTAGAGAGAGCTCCTCAAGTAGAAATCTACCATGATTGAATCACAGTTAATAACATTAAACGATTGCCTTTTATCAAGAAATGCTTGTACATCCATTATTAGAAAGGCTCCACCAATGTTTTTAAGCCAGTGCAGTTGTCAATAGTTTGCACAAACCTGTCAACCTGTCTTTTCGTGAGAGTGTCTCTTGAGTTGATGACCTCTGCTGCTAGATTTACTGTGGTGAGGTGAAAACAAGCTCCTCCAATTCCCACTGATCACCAGAGGGCAGAGCATGCTCCCCTCTGGTGGGTGGGGTCATAACCTATGAATTTTTAAGGTTCATACATGAAAGGGCACAGAAAAAAATAGATAATTCATCAAAAGGATTGTTTTCAGGTTTTGCGAGGAGAACAAAGGGCTCTGTAAATCATTACTAATCAGACACCAGAAAGCAAATTAAATCGGCGGGGGAATCAATGGCCTTGGATCGATAGGTGTAAAGGACAGCTGATTTGACTCCAGAGAGCTGTGGAATTCCAGAGGCCATACAGAAGACTTGAGATCTGTTTCCACTTTATAGCCACAGCTGTCAGAGCTCATTCCCGTCAAGATGGACCACCGTTTCTGAAGGTAGCTCAGCTGGGCTTAACTAAAACAAAACCTCAGAGGGCAGAGCAATACGGGGCAGAAACCAGTCTGATGGAATCTGACTGGATAGACAGAAGATTAAGGTAAGATTTCCCCTCTGTCTGTCTCTGCCTCCCTCTCTGCTCCGCTCTTGCTCTGGAAGTAGACGGATCCACAGTCTGCAGATGTGCAACAGATGGCTTCAAGTTCAGTGACGGCTCATTTCCACATCTTTGAGGTCACAGACAACGGCTTTACCAACAACAAGTGCAAACATTTATCAGCAGGAAGGACCCCGTAATGGTAGTAAAACATAATTTAGACAGATTGGTATGGTATTTTGGCCGCACAAAGGATAACATTATAATTAAATTAATGATTCATCCCTCCTCTCATCCATCCATCCATCCAGCTATTCATCCAGCCATCTATCTTCCCATCTGTTTTGGATTTAAAATGTTTAGCCATGCTAGCGCCGTGGCTCTATGGATGTCAGTCCACCACTTTGGTCCAGACTGAAATATAAATAATATTAGATAATAAACAATTATTGGATATATTGCCATTACATTTTAAGACATTCATGGTCTCTGGTTAATGAACACTTTGGTGATCCCTTAACTTTTTATTCAGCTAGATTTTAATGAACTGTCCCAACAAAAATATTTAAATTTGGTAAAGATAATAATGTTTGCAAGAGAATGAATCCGTGTGACTTAAGTGATCCCCTGAGTTTTCATTTAGCGCAACCATGAGGTAAAACATTTTATTTACACTAATAACTTAGTTTTATATCTATGAAATATTTGCAGAACTAATGACACTCCCACCAGCCTCAGCTGCACTTTGTGTTAAGTTCTAATTAGCAATTGTAAAAATGCTAACATGCTAAATTTATATGGTGATAATATAACATTATAGCTACTAAGTATTCAGCATGTTAGCATTATCATTGTGAGCATGTTAGCATGCTGACTTTAGCATTTAGCTCAAAACACCACTGTGCTTTGGTTTCATAAACTCTTAGTCTTGTTTTATACAGCTTTTTATAGATAAACAGCCAAACTTATTTTCAGGAAACTATATGTTTTTGTAATATACTGTATATGTAAACTATATGTTCGGTAAATTATACATTTACTGCACATAATCATAGCTAAAGAAATGTTACAATAGCTACAATAGTAGATAAAAATAACACTAAAATTACAAAAATAACTAGCAAGGTATACTGTACATGATAACAAATCTTAGACATGGAAGTACTGAAAATGAAACGTTACATTGCATTGAATGAAACGGTTTAATATAATCCCGCCACTTTATCCAAGCATCCTTCAGTATTAACCACAGGATGTTCATGTTAACTCCCGTGCCCAGTGCCGCCCTCTCTATGTATGTTTCATGAAAAATATAGTTGTGAATTCCTCCAATGTTTCACCTTGTTAGGAGCTTACAGTTATAGCACAGACCCCTGAGGCAAACCTAATCTCAAAGTGAAGGGAAATCTTCTATCATATCAAGTGAAATTACTGTGAGCTTTTCTCAGCCTATTCCGATAAGATACCGATCAGCCAAATAGATTGGCTTTTCCATTATCTGCCGGGAGATCTTGGAAGGCATTGGGTAGATAATTTGCTAATGTTTCCTGTGACCTCCCCAGATTTAAATTATGTCTTTGGCTACATGTCAACTCAATCCTTCTGTTTACCAGGGTGCAAGCACTCAAAGAGCCATTAATATTCACTGCAACATAACTGTCTTTTCACATATTTCTCTGCAGCATTTACAGACTCAAAGGAGAGTGGTCTCCATGCTACTTGAAGGGTATGGATTGAGCTGGCTGAGTGCTTTACAGACCTTGTGGGTGTTCAGAAAATAAATGACAGAGCCAGAGAAAAGAGGGAAAATAGGAATAGTATAGAAGATGGGGCCAGGGGAATAGTAATATAATTTAGAAAGTGGAAAATCACCTTTTGCTGCTTCAGATGTTGCAGAAAACTAGGCTACTGAGGTCCAATCCATATTTCAATGAACAGAAATCTACTCTCATATTCCTGCATTTTGAAGTGAGGTTCAATTATTCTGGGTGTAATTAACTAAATGTAATGAGCTTCTTTGATGTGGGAATTTACAGAAATGAAAGCGGTAAAATAATTTTAATAAAAGAGTTACATTGTCTTCTCTCATTAAAGCAGTTGCTTAATTCCATGTGTGTTTTTTATCATAAATACACGGCAGCGCTCCATAAACAACAGAGGTTAGCTGCTTAAACGTTGCTCATAAACAATTTCATTTCATTAAAATCTGAAAAAAGCTAGGGTTGAGTTGTTTTGTCATGTGTTCAATTGCTGCACTCCCCCATCTAAATATAAATTGTAGTGAGTACAATTCACACCACACAGACATTTTGTATCAGATCAGTAGTGTTATAAGAGCTGTGTGACCTGCTATTGTTGTGAGCTGAAAACAGTGTTGCTCAGCCCTACTGGGAGAGAAAGTCCTACCACTGGTAGAGCATGTTCTCGGCTCCTCTACTGACACATGCTCTTCCTCTAAACAAATCAACCTTGATTATAACAACTACATCCCCGGTGGAAACTTGTCAAAAACATCAGCAAGTCGGTCTGATCTTTAAAAGAGGAATTGAATTCCCTTTGGCACCAGCTGGAAAAGGGAAAGCAAGTAGCATACTCTGAGCACATACAGTGCTGCGTTGTTACAAACCTTATCATGACAATGACTGAACGACAGTTCGAATTCAGCCGTCTTGTATTACACAGCAAGGTAAAGGAAAGAGAAATGAGGGCAACTGCCATTTCATCCTGCAATCAAATATTTTAAAAACCTTGCTCAATTTTTATTTAGCCCGGCTCCACCCCCTCCTTCTGGACTTATTAAATCAGCTGGAAGCAGTGCGGCTCTGTCACACACAGTATTAGAACGCCATCCCCCCTCCTATTACCAGGTGCAGCCCTGTGATTTAAAGCTTTGATTCTGTTCAAATGACAACAAAGGTGAGCCCAGAGCTGACGCTCCTAATTCATCATTCCCTGCTTGATAAGAGTGGGATTAATGCTTTTAATGCGACGGTCGCAGGCAATCATCCATTTTAAAGCTGGCTCCCAGGAGAATGCAGCTAAAAAGGGAAAACACCTGAAACATAGGGTAGGGAGAGGGCACATCACAGGGATATGCTGAGCTCTATAGGGCCTCTTTATAGAGCCTGAGATGGTGCCGGCCTCCTACTTCCTCCTAAAAGCCTGCCCTGTGGCCTTGGCCTGCATCCCAGGAGCAGATGGTTTCAAGACCCGAGGTTAAGTTTGACCTAAATGTTGAAATCCAAAATTCAAAAAGCGCCAGAAATGCCCTCCTCAAAAATCCATTCTCCCCATATCCCTTCCCCTGCCAGGACCACCGCAGGGGTGAGGCTTTGAGATGGAGTCTGTTGACCATTTGGGATCTGTGTGCAAAATACCACCGCATTTAGGACATGTTTTCCTGCCTTAATCGCTCATTATGTATTCACTCCATGCTTAATTTAACATCTGCTGACTCCTCCACCATTGCTCTATACCCCCTAACTTGCACAAACGCATGGGAATTGGAATGAAAATTATCCATTATCCACATGTGTCTGGGCAGAGTGAACACTTTCCCAGCTGTTTCTGTCTGTCGCTGCGATCTCTGCTTTAATACGCTCTGAACTGCATCCAAACCAAACCACTCATGATGAGAAGGCAACTGTTGAATTTGAGAGAAAGACTAAGTGAAACATGCCATTGTCTCTCACCTGCGATCTCTTTTCTCACTCTTTAACCATGTGTGAACTGCACTGCTAGAAAAACAGTCAATTATACATGTGCAGTAGATGCCTTTAGGGAACAGCTATATATTTGCAATAAAGTGGGGTATCATCTTCTAAAGCTGTCTTTTACAGATTGAGAAAGCAATAACATAACATCCTCAGATGTCGTATTTAACCCTTTACCTTCAGTTTAAAGAAAGAAAAAAAAGTTGCAGAATGATCCGACTAATGTGAATTATTGATAGAAATGTGGAACAAAAGGAAAACAATGTCCAAAGTTAGACATGCTAGTTAGGGACAACCCTGTGATTATAAATATTAGCTTTTTTAAGTAAATGCAAATTAAAAATTAAAAAAAATAAAAACTCATTTGACATGATTTTGCTAAATATGATACAATAGGTAGCACAAGTGACAATGTGTTGTTTTGTGGTTTATTTATTTACATTTTGTAGAAAAAAAAAAAAAATCAAAAGTACAGATCAGCGTTTGATCCTGATGAATATGGAACGTAAGGATTTCTTCTCTGGGGAATCAGCCAAAACACAAAAAAACTCCACTGAGGATGAATACATTTGAATAACTGTATTGAATAGATTTTGTGTGGATTCCAAACTTGGGATAGTGATATTGTGCTCAATTCAAAGAAAATTTAAAGGATGCTGACTTCAGTTAAATTACAGAAATCAAAAGATGATCTACTACAGACAAGAGGTACGACGCCTACCTGTCTCACAGACGCCCTAACGACAGAGTTGTATTGTATATTCATTTACACTGTGCTTTGTTTCTGCAGTCACAAACTATCCATAGGAAATAGTCAAATTAAATGTTGTTATTTCTTAATATTTCAGGAACAAATTACTAAGTGTAGGACGGTTCACCCACACTTTGGGTAATATGATCAATAAATTGATTTGTATAAAAAACTGAGCCAAGTCCAACATGATAAACACATCATGACGCCCAGATTGACTCAATGTCCTGACATAAGAAAACACATTACTATCCCTATAATGCATTCATACAGGGTTCACTTCAGGTGCCTGATGTTAGGTTTCTATGGGTTACAGTCACATCTCAAAGGCGGACCCACAGCTGATGTGACCCTCAGTAACCTGCAGAGGAGACAGGAGCGCGCAGGTGTTCGGTTGACACCGCTGCTCAGAGTCTGGACACTATGTGCAAGTCAGTCATCCATTTTATTCCATGCAGTACCAAAGACACACTTTGTTGAGCCCGCTGACATGTTTCAAGATGCAAGCTGTGGCATTTTGGGCATGCCAGATTATCTTAAAGGAAGATAAGAGGAGTCAGGCAGCGAGGATGAGTCACAGAATTTACACAGATTTGTGAATAATTGGCCTGTGAGTAAATGGTGACCTTAGATAACTGCGATGGTTAACGTATTTACTCATTCTCTCGGCTCAGTTGTAATTGGAGGAGGCCAGACAGTCTGTACCTCTGCCTGATGTATCATCTGATCAAAAATGTAAATGTTACGAGACACATGAAACGCATCAAAGGAGCCTGTGATCACCTAACATTTGAAAGCAGTAGCGTGTTGTGTGTGTGTTTGAGTATTAAGTATTGAGTCTAGGAACAACCTACATACTGACTGTGCTCCTAATCAGGGCTTCAGGCCAAAGTAAGGTGCTGCAGGCCCAAGCTCTATGAGCTGTGATGTTTCATTATTATCCCCCTTTAGCTACATCGACAACACAGTAGGCTGCTTTAATTACTCTCCATCAGTAGGGGAGTCAAAGCCACTTCAGAGACAACCTCTAATCCCCCCTCCGTTCTTTTTCTCTGCAGGGCACTCATTGTCTCCTAAATATCATTTCCTTGAGCTCTATGCACACTATTGGATTAAAATGTGGAAGTTTTGCTGAAGGGGGTGAGGGGGTTTGGGATGGGGGGGTTGGCATTTGGGTATTTGAGCTTAGCCCGAGGATCAGGCTGTCTCTGGTAACAGCATTTTTAGTTGCATCTGCTCCACAGCCCACAGAGGAGACGCTGACTCGTGTCGCTGTTCCTCAGTTAGCCCCACAGACACAGATTATGGCCCTTTGTGCACAAACAATCATTATTATTAAGCTCTTCGCATTTTTAACCTCAGCGTTGTTACAGTGCAATTTCATTTTTGAGCACCAACGTTTACTCTATTCTACCCAATAAAGACCAGTACCAATATAGAGTGTTTACTTTGCTTAATTGAAAGTGGGGAACGAAGGTTGGTAAAGTAGGACAGGTCAATTGTAAAGATTAACCGTTTATGCCAATCATAAGATAAATATCCACCCAACCTCCATCAACTATCAGCTGAGTCCATGATGTTGAAAAAAGTGGAGGAAACATATCAACTGCACATTCTTCCATAACAGCGGCGTGGGTCACCGAATGATTTGAGAAGCATGAAAATAATGTCAATCATATAGCTAATAACTCCTACACCTACGGCAGATTTTGAACCTACGTTTTAGAGAGCGTCATCATTGTCTTTAAAGCACCAAAGAGGGAATACCTGTTGAGAGAATGTAGGTGGATGCTAAGTGGCTAGCATAACTGCCAATGCTAATGTACTCAGGTTATATTGAGTATAGTGGATACGTTGATATTAAGTCGAGTGCTGATATTGTAGGTTAGTGACAGACCTTAAGACATAGTGGCTAAATACATTTTCTACTGCTTTCATGAAAACTACGCATATGTGAAAGACAGAAAAATTAAATCAAAGTTGACATTTAGAATAATTTCCCACATCATAAACAAAGTAATTGTTACGTGAGTGCACAGAGATACTTGCCCAGTGTGTAAAAGTGTGACGGTTGTATGGTAACTCCAGGGATAACATAAGACTCGTCACTGCCACAGCTGTGGTGACTGATTTCCACTGAAGCTAGCAGCGCTGAAACAAGTACGCACTCGTGCCATCGTAAGCCCCTTTAGAAAAATAAATAAAAAAACGTCTTCTATGTGAAATAACTTGCAGGGAATGTCTCTCTACAGAAGATAGGGATTTGAATGTTCACTAAACCAGTTCAGAGGGGACAGCTCGTATTGTCTTCTTTTACTGCCCATGATAAAGCAGTATTAGAATTCCCACTTCCTGCTTCTGTATGCGTGCCAAGGCTCTTTGTTAGCCTGAATGCAGAGCCCATTCATCTAAGAGCGCATAACAGAACACAGTAATAACATAGTCATGAGTTTTGACTGATGTCAGTGAGGCGCAGGGCTGCTTCTGTAAGCAGGAAGCGGAGCTGGTAAAGAGACCCCTCTCACCTTCTCCTCATCGCTCAGTTGACCACCGAGGCCTGCTGACCTCTGCGTGGCCCCACTCCAACTCTAACGCTGCTGTGTCTTTTACAGACTCAGAAGACCAAACAATAACAGCCGGACTGTTTAATGCCAAATCCAGGTTAACCTCCCGGCCCCACTTGGCCCCTTTCCTTCTGTGGCCAAAAGAAGACTGGGTTGATGTTTCTTGGAGCCATTTGTTCACAGTTAATGATGTGGAATGATATTGGTATTACTCGTCATGTGAAGCATCAGTAAATTCATTTTTGCTTGTTGATTGCCACATACAAAGAAATTACAGCTGCCCCATTTTTCTCCTAATATACTCTGCACTGCACTTTGTTTAGTAAATATGATGGTATGGCAGTGTGGTAGCAGATGTTGTGAGCATCAAACAATAAAGAATGGGTTAGGAGCTGTCATTACATGGGAACTAGGTCACCATTCAAGCCGACTCGCTCGCATTGACTGTTTCGAGTGACTATTGATTTTCTGACTAAAGCAATGACTTCATTAATATCACCATTAGTCTGCCATCTGACACAAATGGGTAGCTTGGCTGCTGGGCAAGACAATAATTCAAGTGGATATGAATCAGAGATTGGATGAATTAAACATACAGTACATTTCACAGAAAACGTGCACTACGCGTTGTAAAATCAGAAAAAAAGGTTGTAGAGCTCCTTCACTCATCCGTGTCCAAAAAAGAAATCAGCAGAAAAAACAAAGTCAACGTTACCTCTGTTTAAACACGCACAGACACAAACAGACATTACCAGCAAATGCTCCTTTCATCGTTCAATTTAAACTTAATCTGCGAAAGATGAGAGACAAATCAACAGATCGCTTTTCAGCAGGTTTTTCAAAACAAAAACAACAATGAAAGAAGGATTATTTTCACTTTAATCCGGGGGCACCAGCTTAGCTAAAACAAAAGCACGACCATGGGAACGCATGGAGGAATGAAAAGGCTCGCTCTACCCACCAAACCCAGCTCTCCAGCAAACCACAAAAGAAGAACAATGAGTGTGTGTGTTAGTGTGTGTGTTAGGGTGTGTGTGTGTGTTAGGGTGTGTGTGTGTGTTAGGGTGTGTGTGTGTGTGTCTGTGTGTGTTTGTACAAGTGGAAGAGAGAAAGGGGAAACAGGATTTGAGATCTATATTAAAACTGCAAATAGCTTTTAAAGATTAGTGACGGGCAGAAGGAGGTGACAGCATTGGGATATGTGAAAAGTGGATTGCCCCTCCCTACTGTGACTATTTTGATAGCAGTAGCGTTGACAAGCATCGACTTGATTGTGAGAAGGCAATGTGCGCTGAAAAGCCTTGACAAGTTTCTTTGAGGCATGTACAGATCTTTTGGTGACTGAAAGGAACACAAATCAGGATTATGTATTACATAGTCATATTCAAACAGCTGGCATTAGGAGCTCTGAAGTGTCTGGCAAGATACTGTTGTTCAAGGATGTGCATCCCTCTCTCTCTCCCTCTCTCTCTTTCTGTGTTTGCACTGTAATTACCCAGATCTGGGCTTTTAGAAAAGCATTTCTTATGAAGGCATGTAACCATTGCCTGAATTCTCACATTCTGCACGACCTTAGCGTTTCACTGATCGTTTAGGGAGCAAAAAATGTGACTTGTAAAACAGTTTTTAGCCATTTTTATGTTGTTGATGAAGCTATCCAAATTGTCATGACAGCACATGCAGCTTTTTATGTTGAGTGCATGAGAGTACGTCCTGTATCCTGTGCTTATTTAAACCGATCACCATGGTCATCACAGGCTGTGTACAGTAGTTGCACTGTTGTCAGAGATGTGTCTCACTCTGCAGCATTTGTCAGGATTAGACAGGAGTAATCCCTAACCAAACTCCAGAGGATGTAATTTGGAGATATGTGCTGGAACTGAAACTGTGTCGGCTTACTCCCACAAACCCCATCTTCCACCCCATCTGAGCCATCCAACTCCTTTTTGCCAGCCCTCAGACATGTCAAATATTTTGAAATGGTAGAAAATGTAAAATACGGACCAAAAAATAAATGTAAAAAAAAAAAAAAACAGAAAGAAGTAGAGCTGCCAAGTGCCCTTCAACTCACTTCTCACTCCTGCACAAACCCTCCTCCAGGCAGGTGGGTGCTCATGATGTCAGGCCCCATCGCTGATATCCGTTCTAATATCCCTCAACACTTGGCTGTCGCTTCACCACCCACCATTAAGTCATCGCTTGTGTCCAACACAGGGGCCGATCTGTGTGCTCTGGCCCACACCCAGCCCTGTGCCTTTATCACACCCCAACCTCTCTGTGACAGACAGGACTGATCTCCCCTGCAGCAACCCTCCACCCTGCCAGTAAAAGGACAGCAGTGGAAAAAGCCCCCCAGGGCCCACTGAGGATGGACTCATGAATCAAACATGCGCCCGAAGCTTCCCTCTTATCACCGAGGTCAGCCCAGGCATTAATACGCCATGGCTCGAGGGAGCTACCTACTGTGACCTCCCCCAGTTTCCCTGAACAGAAGGGCACAGTCCTCAGGAGCCGGTCCAGTGAGAGAGGGCCTCCCTCCAACACAGTCACTTCACATTACGTTCACACACTGAGAGAGAGAGAGGGGGCGACGGAGAAAGATAGAGATGAGAGAGAACAAAAAGAGGTGCAGAAATGAAGCATGAAAGATCAAATAGACAAAGAAGAAGAGGGAAAGAAAAACAATATGCGTTGGTGCAATGCTGGGCAGGGAGTAACACGTGGGTAAAATCGACTGTGTATACAGACCCTTTCAAACACCACCAATCTTCATTGGCCAGACGGGGTGTGATATATGTGACTGTCTGCCAGCGTAAATTAGGCAGTCCAGCCCGCTGTGTGGTAAAGCATGACGGGGCCGGACAGTGCACTAACTCAGGCGGCCTGGTGCCATGCACACCAGCTTCTCTCTGCTTTGCCGTGCCATAAATCACCAGCTGGGGGAAATGAATCGCTGTCCGTCCGAGCTGGATGCACCAGCTGGCACCGCCATCACCTGACCAGCAGGAGCCCATGCCGACACTGGAGCGACTGAAATCAAGAAAAATGAGGCATGGAGGCAGACGGAGCCATACCCCTGCGCTCTCTCATTAGTCTCCTCTGGGCTTCCTCCACACTGAGCTCGTCTGAAGTGAAAGGGCACACAAAATATATTTCAGAGTGTCACCTGAGGGGAGAAAAAAAGGGGAAAGGAATGATCACCCCTGGTCTCCTCACAAATCTACGTAGAATTGAACTGGCAGACAGTATTAGTGTTTCTGAACCCAGCGCTCTGGGAGACAGCAGGAGGGCCTGCAGCTCGGGGAAAAGTAGAGTCTGCGTGTGGGGGACAGCTTTGTGTTCGCTCTTATTTAATGGAGTTATTTTACTGAAAGTAATGACTCAACCCTATTGGGGATTACACTCTGCATTCAGATGTAGTTAACGGAAAAACATGTTGATGAATAGATTTTCACTTTTCAATATTGCTGAGTTGCTGGTGGAGGGCCCACTTATATGCTGACCGCTGCGATTATGAGAAGCTGTGTGGGCGTCAGAACTGAGGCACTCATCAGGAAAATGGGTTGAAATTACATCAATACAGCCACATAGAAAGTTGGAGAGATCTAAAATAATATATACTTGATCCTCTACGATGGACATAGGGCTTCTGGTTACTTCTGATGTCCCAAATTACGGATTCAAAACATTTTCCTCCATCAATCTTTACATCACGTTAAAGCAGCAACTTCTCAGTGAGAGGGCAATCAAAGTCAGAGATTGATACATTTGCATTATGAAAATAGGCCAGTGTAAATGAACAGATGCAGGCTAGATTGACATTAAATTTCAGGCTTGTGGTACAACACTGGGTTGCTGCGTATGATTGACAAGGCCAATTTCCTGTGAACCCCCACAGCAGTTTTAGCCTAATTTCATTGGTCCTGTGGAGCAGCAAGTCTATCACTGTCTCAGATATAGAGGATTAGCTTCTCTTTCCTGCTCAGATGAATTTGCCTGTCATGGTGTGGTGATGAATGGCAGGAAGGCTGAGGAAATGTACTGTGGGCTCATTGGAAGTGGCAAGGTGAAGTCTGGCCTGGCAGCCTGCCCCAGGCTCGCCTCTCACCG
Organism: Bovichtus variegatus; assembly: GCA_943593645.1. Taxonomy (NCBI): domain Eukaryota; kingdom Metazoa; phylum Chordata; class Actinopteri; order Perciformes; family Bovichtidae; genus Bovichtus; species Bovichtus variegatus. The sequence continues at coordinate 17,432,856 of CALSCE010010657.1, read as the reverse complement.
CGTTTGTGACCCCCCACAGATGTCCAGGTGTACGTTCACATATCGACAGCCGGCTCATCAGTCGGCTGGTCAGTCAGTAATAGACCACAGCATCAGTTTGACATCTGTTTTGACAAGGAATCCGATTCCATCAGCGTGTCTCAAGGTCCCCGGATACAGCAGATAGTGTCCACTTCTCCATTCATTTGAAAAGGGTATGTTTAAAGGTCAGGCATACTTTTAAGCACCTGCGCCTGCCTCCAGCTCAAAAGCCTTATATTTTATCTTATGCTGCATAACAATCTTCTAGAATTAAGCTCAGTTGAACTCAATCTTTATTAAAACTGAGTTTTAATAAGGAAGAAAAAAAAAAGCTACAAGTTATGGAAAACTAATTACATCAAGGACCGTTTTGGTGCGGAGGTATCGGTTCTTCTTCATCAAAACATTCCCATCATGCCTCTGTGGATGTGGCTGAATGGCAACAAAAACAACTGCTCTCCATTTCCTGTCCTCTTCTCTGCAGCTGTTACTGTCGCCACCTTCCACCCCCAGCGAGACCCTCACCACACCTCCTCCATTTTCAGCTGTAATCATGTCGCCATGCAAATGCTGTGCACTGAGAGGTTCATGTTGCCCTCTCCGGGACATCATTTCCAGCTGCCTGAGCCCTTGAGTTGACCACCCAGGAGAGAAGGAGAGGAAGTCATTACTGCTATCACAGTCAGCCACAGTCCCTATACTGCCAGACAGCCCCTCCAACTCATAAAGTCCTTGACGACTTCACTAAAACATCCAATTTCAGTCGGACCCCATTTATAATGACGAATAGAAATCAATCACTCCAACCACTGCACACTCCTCCTGAATATTTGGCTGCCCAAAATGGCACAGAAAAAAAGGAATCTTTCCCCCCTAACGCTGGTATCCTATCCACATCTCCGGGATATTCATAATTCATCATCTTCGATTCCTGACATCTGCCACTGATTGTGCCGACGGGTTGGCTGGAATTAGTCACTCCTGGGAGCGGTGTTAATGTGCTGGTGGGCCAGCACATGCACCCCGGCTGGGGAGGGGTTGCGGGTTGGGTGGAGGATTGAGGCTGAAGCGGCAGGAGCCTTTCACACTCCTAATGTGTAATTAGGAGCCATTTTGGAGCGCTGCCTTCCTGCACTGAAATTAGCTGCCTTTTATTAATCAGGCAGACTAGTTCAATGGCACGATGGGTCTCCCTATAATCTAACACAAAATGTTGTTCTTAATTACAGAGGGGGAGAGGCAGTGCAGCGAGGGGCTGCAGCTCCTGCATTTCGCCCTCAGGTTCAATGTCTGAACTGCAGAACACGGACGAACTGCACATCTACTGCAGCACGGCGGTACACACACTGTGCTAAAAAAAAAAAAATGACGGCCCGTATTTTGTCAATCACTCTTCTAACCTGAGCATTACAGTCTACATTTGGCTGGTTTTACATAATGGGGATATACATCATACCGAGCAGGCAGAGAGCAAAACTCTCACAGCTCCATGAAACCATTTGCATTGCTGAATGTCAGCTCCACTTGAATGAGAGATCATACATATTATGTGATTACAAGTACTGGTCCTCCTTTGGAGACTTAAGTGCTGTGACCCTGACCATGCTCATCAGTGCTGATGCCCTCATGACTACAGATGAGGACTAAATACTTCAGTGTTCATCCTCAGTGGTTGTGGTCAGTTGTCTGATGGAAAAGATCACAAGTACATGAAAAACAGTCCAGGCAGAGAAAAGCAATCACTGGATTCCTGAGATGGATGTAATACATGATTGGTAAAGACAGGATATTTGTGTTGCATTTTCTGCTTAAAACAGAAATCCTGAACTGTTAAATTCATTACCACTTCTTTAAAAATGAATACATTTATGTGCAATATACGAAATAAAACGAGAGACATCGAATATGACATTTAAATTAGTCCATTTGAAAACATTTTGAGACACAACTACAATATTTAATACGATATTCAATGAGAAGATAATGAATATAAAATATTTTTAAATGTGTTGAAATTTAATCAAATTTCAATACGATCACAATGAAAATGCTGTCTTGCTTTAAGAACAAGGGGATCAGTTATTTTGAAGATCATATTTTATAACTGCTACCATTTCATTAACATTTTAATATCACATCTTTATTGCGTATAATCTGCAGACAATATTCTGAGCACACTATAGTATAGAAATCCTCTACACCGATTACCATCCTCCTTCAGTTACAATTCTGCAAAATGTCTTGTTTCCTTCCATTTGTTTCGTGTCTTAAAAGAAAAATTATTTCTTTCACAACAGATTTTGTTGGCTAATCAAAGATTTGACTTATTTCAAAATTCTTTAAAATGGCTTCCTCCACAATATTATCCTTCTGTAAGTGAAAGCAATCATGCAAAAAGGCCACTTTTGTGTTTCTAGTGTTTAACAAAGCCCGATGCATATTTATGAATTTGGTTGTGGTGCCAGCTATCCCTATAATCTTTGTGGAACTGCATGAAATAAAACATCCAAAAAACAAAATCCTCAAAATGGCTACTTGACTTAAGTTTCAACAACTTCCAAGGACCCTATAAGCTGATTAACAAACAATCATCACACCACTAACGTGCAGCGGATGACGAAGATCCCTTTTTGTCTCCTGATGGCAGTGCAGCAGGACGATCACAGCACTGAGGTCATCTCTCTCTGCAAGGCCGAGTCTGCTTTAGCATTCGACAGGGCGGCCGTATGAGAAGATAGCCTGCCACTCAAGCCTTATTGATGGAATCCAGAACAAAAAAAAAAATCTGATGCGGGGTCAATGAGTGAAGGTCCTGGCCTATCTCTGCTCAGCTTGAAACTGTGTCCAGTGTAACAGCAGCTGTCACAAAGTGCTCACACAGACATGGACAGCAGCTCTAAAAAATGGGGAAATGTCAACGCAATTTATGGATATGCAAGAACTGAAGGCCAAACTGGGACTGAATTATACAACACCCTCTGAACACATGTAAACACACACAGGGAGCCAGGGAGTTATTTTCAATAAAACGTAATCAAGTAATCAACCTAACAAAAGCCAAAGATCATTACTATGTTATTAATTCACACACCCAAAATCAGTGACAATAAAATGCTCTAACACTGTTTGTTTTTTGCTATTGGATGACTCTATGGCTGAGAAGTAAAGTTACAACCATTAATAGAAATATTTTACACTATGGTAAATATGTTAAATGTATCATGTCACATCGTGCAATTAAATGAACCATGTTGAACTGTCAGCGGTGGAGGAAGTATTCAGATCATTTGCTGAAGTTAAAGTTGCAACATCATAATGTAAAAAGTATTCCATTACAAATAAAAGCGCTCCCTTAAATGTTTACTAGTAAAGTAAAAGTACCCGTTAAGTATTGTATTATTACACTATGTTATTATTTCTGATATTTCAAGAGGTGAGCAGCATTTTGATTTTCTAACACGTTTAAGGGGGCACCGATTTTCACTATTTCATAAACTGTGGGGTGGTTTAAATATATAGCAGAGGATCACATCTTATAAGCTGATCATGTCTTGTCTGTAAAATGTTTATCTGAAAATAAAGTGGTATCCAGGGCTGTTATGTAATGAAGTAAAAAGTACAATATTACAATATATAGAAGTATATTGATTAAGTACAGTAACTGAGTAAATGTATTTCATTACTTACCACCACGTAAATTAAATGAAACCAAACTCTACACTGAATCAATCATTTGGACTACAGGAATCTGAAGAATGATAATATGAAATACTGCACAACCGTGGATACATACATTACACAAGGAGATCTTTTGCTTCAAAAAGAGTTTCTTATCAAAAAAAAGCAGCAGAAATGGTCATAATAATGGCAGTTGCACTGTAGCAGTTGAAGTGTTATAATCAGCATTCAGAGTGAAACCAAGATCACGTGACCGTTGGCAGAGTTTCTAAGTTCTGGCCCAATGGACAGAGAGTAGACTCCACAGGGGAGTCCCCGGGGAGCGAGACATGCCGGGTTTGAGAGGGGTTATTGGACTGTGCTGTCTCTCTGACTGTGAGCCACTGGGGACCAGAGCAGAGGTGCCTGATGGTGCACTGAAGCCTGAGTGTGACACCTGGGCTGTCTGTCATGGCCACAAACACAGACAATGTGACACTTGACAGGATAGGAGTTGAGGCTGCAACACCAGAAGTCAAGACCCGGCTGACAGTACGGATGAGAGGCGTGCAGTTCAACTCAATAATTTCCCCGACACACTTAAATCCAAGCCGGTTTGTCTCCTTCCTCCTTTCTCTTTCTTTTAATTTCTTCATGTGTTCATGGCCCTTTAAATAAATCAGGTTCCTGAGGAGGCTGAACTCATCAATTAGAGTTGTCTGATGAGACTGTGTGTGTGTGTGTGTATTAATCAACAGTGTGAGGCGTGTGACAGTCTGAAAAGAGACAGGATGAAGGGCTGCAGCGCAAGAGAGCTTAAGGGGAGTTCTGACGAACAGGCTCTTAAGATGAATTTCCCAGTCTGCATCGCTAAACTAAACTGATATCCAATTATGTTCCCAACATCGACAAGCTAACGGAGCAGCTGTGAGCAGCATAGGCTTGCAGTGTCAGAATTGGCCAGGCGCGAGGCAGAGAAACCCAGGACCTTGAAGGAGATGTCACAAGGAGGCCGGAGTCAGCCGCTTGAGTGAGCGATGGTCCACACGCTTGCCTGAAAGCATGACATTGCCGAAGGGGGAAAAACACCATTTTATCATTCAGTGCGATTCGCACCCTCTCTCGCTGTCAAACATGCCATATGTCCCCGTCACAGGTCGTCTTGCTGGCTTATCGAGTGTGACAGGGCTATTCACACACTGCTCCCAATCAGACACCATCTCCTCCAGAAAAAAAATCACCACCATAGCACAGTGACAGGCTGTCAGGCAGAGGGCACCAACCTCCACAGGGCCTTGGCTGAGAGTCTGCCCATGCGGGGGAGGGGGCAAAGGCCAGGGGTTACGATGGGAGACACAACGCAGGCATCCACACGTCCACACACCTCATGCACACTCGTACTGTTACACTTTTCCTTTGTTATTCAATCAGCAACAAGGCAGAGCTAAAAATCCAAGTCCATACACATCAAAGCATCAAACAAAAGCTTTAATTAGAAGTTCTAATAAAGCTTTTATGTGCAAAAACTTTTAAGTTTAACTCATGATGAGTCTACACAGTGCTCTCAGCCACATTGAAACAACGCTTTACAGTGCTCACACGGTTTATTAAACTCTTTACTTGCTCTGAAATACATTCGACTTGGCCTTTAACTGGATGCTGCAGTGTAGATCATGTGGAACAGGTTATTTGCCTGCCTGGCAGGAAACAAAAGTGGTATGTAAACTTCTCCTGGGACTTTACCCTGCGACCTAGTCACCAGCCTATTTTCCTAACCAGTTGACCATATGAGATCCTTGTGTGTTACGCCAGTCTGAGGCTACAAGTCAGGACAACCACAAGTCCCTGAAATCCACATGTAGGGCGCACAATCTCAGAGCTCTGAAGAAGATTTACTTCTCTCGATGCACTTCTGGAGTCTGCAAATGTTTACTTCGATGCCAAAGAATTTCAGTGGTACTTAGCCACTTGGCTCTAAACACAATAACACTGCAGATGCTGAATATATTCACTAAGTGAGCAATCAGTTGCAAAGTGGGCTGAAAATTACACTTATCCCTCACCCCATGATGATATGCATAGAGAAATATATCAGAGAGCAAGAGAAGGAGCAGAGGGGCAAGGGGGAGAAGTGCTATCACCTGATCCGTCTTATCTTAAAAAGCGGCGGGATGTGTCACCTCAACTCTTCAGAAAAAGAGATAGAACCCTCCTGGCATATTTTTATATGAAAGATTTCTGTGAAATGATTGCTAATCTATGCAAAAAAGCAATCAGCGACTCATTCATAATGCATGAGCAACGAGATACCAATTTTGCAACGCTTTCAGATTATTAGATGTTATCGTGAATGCAGCAGATGAAATATGAACACTCCTACCTGTCCCATTGTAATTACATGACTGCAGTGGTCGAGATATACACTGGGAGAAAATGTGCAGAAAGAAACACACAGAGAGACAGACAGACAAGCAGATAGAACATCCATTACTATCTGACTTCAGATAGCTGTAGATGGGAATATTTGTTTCTAACAGCTTTATGTATCCATTTGTGCCGTAATTTATCAACCTAAAAGCTGTGGTTTTAAGTACATCTGGCTGACATTTTAATGGTCCATCAATCACGCGGTGTCATGTGATAACATTTTGAGATGATCCTCCTCCCTGAGCCTCAGAGGAAAAAAAAAAAAGAAATGAATCCAATAAATTGGCTGCAATCCCAGGGAAATGATGAGAACCTATTTCTAATTCAAAGCAAGTTCAAAGTATGAATGTAAGATAAGCTGCTTCTCAAATTAATTCAAATCAAATTTCATTTAGGATATTTTTGTTCTATATAGACCCTTAATGTACTGAATATATGCATGTGCCAGTTTCTAAACTGCAGTTTAAAGCCTGACAAAAAAAAATTACAATCCCTGTTTGGATTACTAGCGTCAGATTAATAAATGCAATGTATTATCAAAGTATAATGTATTTCTTGCACAGGAGCCATAAATGCAAACACATAAAAAAAATTTTAAAAAAGAAAAAAAACAAGAGAATTAATGATAATAAACAGATTTAACATTTTTATTTTAATTAGAAAAACACTGCTAAACCTCTTATTTATCCAAAAACACTTTTTTTTCTCCTAAAATCCCTTCATTTTTACGATCCAAACTTTGTCCTTCCCAGTGGGGTGTTTTCGACACGACCTCACATCCAACTGGTCTCTGAGACAGAGACTGGCACGCTGTAGCACAACCTCTCTTCTTCCTTCTTCAGTTCAAACCTTTTTAAAAACACAGAAGCCTGAATTTTATTAACTTCAGCGTTAACATGTACGGATTGCACCTGGAAGCCTTGTGAAAAGCGCTGACAGATTTCATACTTTTACATTCTGGGCAACTTCGACACAAGGGATTTGCTCTTAAAACGGAGCACAGCAAGGATGAAGGGTGGTATAAAAATCAATAAGGCTTTTCAAAGGCAACAAGAAAAACCAGCGTCTTAGCCTGCAATTAAACAAGAGCGCTCCTGGCACCGAGGGATGACAGAGTATGTTGCAGGTGCCCTCGACTTCACAGAATCAATTACAGGATCGATACAATGACATGATACAATTTCATGATGGAAAATGGGACGGGGACGGGGAGTGTCTCTGTGTCATGTGTTTCAGATGTTTACAATAATACAGCTCAGGCAGGTCTATACACTGCGGGCCCATTACGTAAACACGAGTGAAGCCCGGCTCTAGACCAAACAGACCCTCCAGGTGGAAACTTCATTTCAAATATTTTGTCTAAGGTAAAGAGCTGAGGAGAGGTTCCCAATCTGGGAGGTCGGGAGAAAGGCTAAATAAAACTGAAGAATCACAAGAGGACTAACAGGACAGGAAAGCAGAACAAAAATTATAATTCTACCACATAATATCAGGTTTATTCTTTAAAGACCTTCCTCTAATATTTGTTTGATCTTTGATCCAGACTGAAATATCTCAACACCCATTTGATCACTGACTAATTCTAGACATTCGTTCATGGTCCCCAGAGGATGGATCTGAATTACTTCGGTGATCCCCTGACTTTTCTTGCATTTCTCGACAATTCATGTCATGAAATTCTGCAGAGACATTCATGTGCTCCTCAGGATGAATTATGATACTCCTTTGACTTTTTCCTCGAGTCAAGCAACATCCTCAGGTCAAAATACTTTAGTTTATGACCAAATACCTACATAACTAATTCCCATCAGCCTCAGCTGCACTGTGTGTTTAGTGCTACTTAGCTAATGTTAGCATGCTAAAATGTTAAACTAACATGGGAAACATTATACTTGCAAAGCGTCAGCATGTTAGCATTGTCATTTTGAGCATATTAGCACATTGACATTAGCATTTAGTCACACAGAGCTTCTAGTTTGGCTATAGTCTTGTTTTCTTGTGAATGTATGAATTGCTGGATCATTTTACATCATTCTTCACAACTGGTAAACATATGCAAGTAATGACGAGGGGTCCCAAGTAGATTTTTTGCTTTGTTTTGAGGTTGAAGATGGTTGAAGATGGTTGAAGCTGAAACCCGTATTCCAACTGCATACTTCAAGGAAAGCTTGTCCTTTACATTGGATAAAAATGTATTATGAAAAGCTGGGACGAAGGGAAGAATTCAATGTTCCTCTTTAAAACTAAATCCTTTGGCAGCGCCCTTGTACCCTGCTGTCTTAAATGGACCCCTGCTACTAACACCGTCCGCCAACTCCCACTTACCGAAAGGGCAAACACCCCCAGGAGGATCATACAGCCCATCATGACTGAGAGGAGCTCATGCTGTTGATGTTGCCTCAGTCAGTGCGCCGATATGAATGCTCGGAGAGGATGATCGCACAAGTCTTCCCTGCTGTGGCCAATTTCACATCCCCTTTTGACACAAATATCATGACATAAATTATAACACACACACACACAGACACACAGACACACACACACACACACACACACGTCCTTTTCCATGAAAACAACTGGCAACATACTGTGATCCAGAGGCCTCTATATGTTGATGCAAATGCTCACTATAGGAAGTCGTACACTGAATCCCTGTTAGTAAAACCAGTGGCCAACAGCAACATGATATCCTGTCAGTCAGGTCTAATTCTGCGTTCAAACTTAATGGCTCCTGACAAGCATTTCACCAGTCGACTGAGGGACCAGAGGGAATATGCCACAGTGAGCATGACCACTCAGCAAATTCACATTTAACATTTCATTCCTCCTGCTTGGACAAAATGAATTATACATCCTTGATTCTTCCACATTGATCCATCCAGACAAAACTCCCTAAACGTTAAATGTTAAATGATTTGTACGTCTCCCTCCTCGCTGCTGGGACAGCATCTCTATCATTCTGACATTCTCCCTCTATCCTTGACCCCCTTTCCTCACTCCCTCTGTTATCTGAAATAATCTCAGGGCCTCTTTAGATTCTATTCATCAGAGCAGAAAGAAGCAGGCGCTGACATTGATAAAAAAAAATACCATCTGTGCCTTGCAGGGGTAAAAAGAGGGAGAGAGAATGAGACGGAAAAGAAAGAGAGGGGCTTCAAATGAAGCAGGCTCTGTTGTCTCCCTCTTGTCCCCCTTCGTCAATGCCATTTCAATTGAAAAGCGCAGTGGTAATTAAATTCCAGCAGGGGTTAGGGGCAACTGTGCGGCGCACTGACGGGGGGCTGCCCTGACATAAAGATGACACAATTCAAGAGGACAGAGGGGGCGCCAGGCGGAAAAGGAGGGAGGGTGACAAATGTTGTGTATTCACGTACACTGCCAGATTCGTACTACTCAATCTTCATGACATTTAAAAAATAGAAAATGAAATAGATATTCAAACTCAACTGAATCCCACCATGACCTTTTCCCTAAATCAGGGATATTCTAAGCAGATCCTTCGTCTGTATCTGCGGCATTTGCAGAATATTTCTTAATGCTAAGGAGGATGAGCAATTAGGTGGAGGAGAATTTGGGAAAGCTGGAGAGTGTGTGTGTGTGTGTGTGTGTGTGTGTGTGTGTGTGTGTGTGTGTGTG
>CALSCE010010657.1:17355958-17423105 GCA_943593645.1 Bovichtus variegatus | reverse complement strand
GTGTGTGTGTGTGTGTGTGTGTGTGTGTGTGTGTGTGTGTGTGTGTGCATATGTGTCAGCACAAATGTGTGACTCACAGAAGGACGCTGGTTGTTGTTGATTCACATTATAGTGGCGCTAATCCAGAGGCTCCAGAGAGGCCACACACTCCTGCTGTCCCCCTCTCCCCATCCTCTATTAGCAAAACAAAACAGCTAGATGGTCTTTAACTGCAGAAACAAACGGCACATGGCACGCCTTGTTTTGAAATTTAAAAAATAACCAGTCTGCAACAGATATTTCATGTAATTCTTTTTTGAGATTTCAAATTAATGAATCACAGACAGGTATTTGGTGAAAGCATTATTTTGCATTCAAATCATTTTATGTGAAAAGAAGAGCAAAACAAAAACGGTGGGTTGGGTGTAGATTCAAAGCAGCATATGTCTTTATAATAATTTATGAGTGGGAAAGTCATATGCAAATAGTCTTCAGAGTATATTCATGACATTTTTATTTCCTGGTCTCACCAACATTGTTTATGATGCAGAGAAATATCAAAGCACTTTGAAGACTAAAGAAAAACACTGAATAATAGTCATTGGGTTTATGTCAAAGAATCAAAAAACAATTCATCAGACTTTTTCTTCATCATCATTTCTGTAAAATGACCACTCTCATTCTAGCGGTTATCCAACAACATTGCATGTTACCGTGAGCAATTAATGACTGACGATTATAGAATACATTAAGGTATGTTGGCCCCACCGTGTTTAACATTTGGATTAAACTATAAATTAATCTTGCCAGAGCTTCACTTCCACATTAATCAATTTATCGGAGCCTATTACCATAAATCCTGTTTTTTTTTAACATTTGTGCAACTCTAATGCCATCTTGTGGACAAAGCGCTCAATACATATAATTGTACCGTTGAGTAGTAATTTTCCCACAGCTCAAAATTAATATCAGTAATTTGTTAGAGACGCGTTGTTAGTTTCAAAAACGATTAGATCGTTTTTCAGGAAAATTCAGGGAGCTCGGTCCAGCTCCACTTCCGTGCTCCACTGGGCTCACTTTGTTTGCTGAGCATACCTCCGGTCTTGAGGTAAACTGTCCTCTTGTTCATCCACAGTCTCAGTAACGGTTTAAAATGTCCAGAACTTCCTCCTTGACAGAGAGAGCAGAGTGCTGCTGGACACCCAGCCCGCCAATACTTGTTTCCCAGCAGTCAAAGCCGCAGTCTTTCAAGTCCTGCACTGTGGTCTGGACAAGCGAGGAGTCCGTTTCTACAAAACAAATAAGTCATAATAAAGTCATGTCAATGTTAATGTATAGTTATACATTAAAAGAAAAACGGAATACAAGATAACAAGACAGCTTTTGTTTTTATGTTTTAGTGTACATGACTCAATAGGCTGCAGTGGTGCTTTCAGGGACGAACCTGCAAAGTATCTGCCACTAACAGCAAAAGGACAACGCACAAACACCTTGTCACTTAAGTCAATGATCTCATAGATGTAGAATAATAAGCACTTCCCTGCTGTTTGTTGCAAAGGCAATGGTCCAAAGCCCACTTCAGCTGCAGCTGCACAGTAATACTTATGCTAACCACCAGCTTAAATTTAAAGCTTCAGATGCCAGAGCAGCTCTAGCACAATGATAAAATAACTTAGCTTAGTGCTTGCTTCCTTAACTCAAAGAGCTCTAACACGAAGGCTCTCTGAGAACATTAGAGAAGACAGACACCAGCGGTCTATTTAAAAATAGCTGCAATTCACACAGATGGAAATCCTTGCTAAGAAAACAAATAAAAGAGCATTTGGAAATCTATTTAGAGGATTTTAAAACTTGTGAAAAACTTCAGTCTGCTGCAGGCATAAACAAAGACTAAAGTTGCAGGTTCTTTGTTTGTTGGTTTTGTCAAAGAGAGGATGATACAACGTTTCCTTTTAACCCACAGTATGACAGTTTGGCTAACTTCCCTCATCAAATTCAATTCATTATAAGACAGATCCGTTTGGAGGATGCAGTCTAGCCTCGACAAAATGAGGGATTCATTTGCATCAAATGCATCATTTAAACCCGGGAGGTAATTACAAGAGCAGGTAAAGTAGGGCTTTACATTTTATTAAAATATCATTACCCACGTGTTTTCGACCACAGGCCTTCCTCAGAGCATGAATAGTGTAAACAGCAATTCACTCGCATACAAATCAATCAAGGTAATGACCTAATTCAACACTGGCGTACAGCAGACGACTCCCAAAAAGGGCGTTTAACACTCAACAAAATACAAACTAGTATGGAGAACAGGAATACAACTGCTGTATCATGCATCAAATATTTAAAAGTAAAACTATTAATATACTATTATACTGTGGGGATCGTACTGTTTGGGAATATCTCTTCCTCTAATGAGACTCACTTTTTCAAGGCCAAATGCAGAGAGGATGGTGGGCCATGTATGCATGTATTTGTACCTATATAGAGCTTTACACAAGGGTAGGTCAACATATAGACTACATTTGTATTGTTGTAGTTTATAAACTGGTCAGTAAAAAAACATTTGACCAGTTATGGGATGTGTGAAGCTCTTACAGTTGTAAGTATTATTACATTGTGCAAGTCCACATCTCGAGTGACCTTTCAGACGTTTTCTAAGAGAATAGAGGAGGCCGTTTAGTGATCTTCTGAAGCATGTTTCTTGATGAGTTTTCTAATTTGTGCAGCGCTGTGATTAAGGTCAGAGACAAAGCATGCCTCTGGTTCATTTTGTTCCTTTGTCTTTTCTTCAAGCGAATTTTCTCTTTCAGTTATCTTTTTCAAGTCGAAAGGCAGCATCAATCACCTCCGAAGGGTACCCTCTATTTCCAATCTGTTCACACATATCATTTAATTTCAACAAAGTCAGCAGAAGATGAGAAGTTATGAGATAATATAGTAGTACGATAGTAATTATATTGCTCTTTGTGCGTTTTGGACGATTACTAGTTGTACGTAGAAGAGTATTACAGTCAGTCGGTTTACGAAAGACGGATGTTTGTTTGGCTTTTAAAGAACAAAATATATAATATTTGGCTTGTAAATGCACAGTGGTGTGACATACACAGTAGAGCACTTGGCCTCCAGTACCTGGTCTCAGAAGGGTGATGCCGCAGCCTCCTCCTCCTGCGCCGGTTAGTTTGCTGTGGAGCCCTCTGGTCAATGTGACCCGGCACAGTGTGTCCAGGGAAGGGTGCCCCACGCCCATCACATTCAGGTGGTGCTGGTTAATGTCAATGAGCTCCTATAAATGATATGACACGGCTGATAATTAGTCATAGAGGTGTGGATATAGGCTCTCTGGTTTAGGACATTTTACATTAAAGAAATTGTGATGTAACGTCTCAATAAATCGTTTATGATGCAAGATGCTTTAACCAATCTGTTTTGTACCTCTAGAATATTATAGTGCTCTCCAGTGATGGGCTCGCAGGTCATCTCTGAGAGGACTTTCTCACAAGTGCAGGAAATGGCATCAACTGAGTCAAGCACCGGGGTCATGATGGAGGGAAACTGACGACAACAAAAAAAAAAAAACAGCGAATCAACATCCCCAACATGACTTGTGCACAGCATGTCTACACAAAGCCATCACTGCAGATTGTGTAGGGCAACAAGTGTCCTTGTGCATTTGTTTAAAAACATTTAAATACATAACAGATTGTAAAATTGCAGGTTTGACTGTGGTTGTGCTCCAGCCTGATCACAACACTGCTACAACACCATCCAGGCCAATCTACGTCTGAGGCAGAGATCTGCACACCTGCTGGTGTCACCAAGGCAACAGCACACAGGGGTGCTGGCTAAGAGTTTAATTTCAATATTTTATGAAGGCACTCAACAGGCTCTGGAGTATCTGCCATGCAAAAGCACCGCCTATTATATTAATTACAGTGTAGGCAAGTAACACGCGGGGGAGGAAGAAACCATTTAGTACCTTGTTAATCTTGTCCTTCACCCTGGCAACAAGTACCTTGGTGCTACGCGGTACTTTGGTGTTAGTGAGGAGGATTCTTAATAACGGCACCCTGGAAGTAAAGCAGACAGAGCAGAGGTCATACTAATGTATTATTCTGGGGCACTAATTTGACGGCGGAAATATTTTGTTTTCTGCTGGGAAAAAAATACAGTATGATTGTTATTAACTCACTGTGTACTCTTTTTGAAATGAAATCAAATTAAAAATTGTTAATCAGTGTCATTACCTGCTCAGTGGTATTATCTTCCCGGCCAAGAATCTCAGCATGCCGCCTATATACAGGGAAATCAAAATCATTAAATAGATAATCATCAAATGATAATGAACAGCGGTGGTTCCATTAAAGACAAAGGGAGATATAGCACCATATGTACTGCACCGTATGCCAGATAATACCAGGCCTCACCCCAGGTTCCTACAGCGTTGTCTACTCCTGAAGGATTACCATGGATGATCATCTCCCCCTGGAAAGCCCAGCTGTTGATCCGCTCCAGGTCCTCCTGACACCACCTGAAATTATTTGTAAGTTAAAAGGAGAACTTTGTATACATGGTATATATGGTATATAATGTTGGTATGGATGCTCAATAAATGGTTAAATACAGAAGCAGTTTGTGATGATTTCAGTAGGGACAACACCGCAACATAATGCAATCTCACATAAAAAACACCAGAAACTAAGGACTCAAAATTACAACAGACTTCCTATACCACAGCTGTCGGGACTTCCTGCTCTCGTCGGTTTCAATGGTTCATACAGACCTTAGTAAGAGGAGTTTTCATGCGGGCAGCTCCATGTACTTGGAATCGGCTCCAAAAAAAACTTATTACAAATGACTAATATGTGTAATTTCAAAATAATGGACAGTTAAAGGATTGAAATGGGGAAAAAAAAACATTTTCCCTCTCAGTGCTCTGAAGTGTGTTTAATGTTGGTTTGTGTGACACAATTATGCAGTGATTTGGCTACAACACTTGGAAAAGTAATTAAATTAAAGTAATTAAAAGGCAACTTTTAAAAAGGTTAAATGTGTAATTCCGAGCAACCGGCTCCAAAGAAATAGGGGGCAGTATTTCTCCTCTAAACTGGGCCCATACAATCTGCACCGTTTATATTTTAGTTGCAGTAGTTTGGCATATTTATTGTATTCTAATTCATTCTTTATATTGTGTATTGCATTTACTCCTGTGTAATGAGTCAGTCAGTCAGTGGGTAAGACTACGCAACATTCGACCAAACTGCTGAAACTGAGTCTAAAAACACTGCAGTCTATGATCTTGGGGCTGATCCTCTGTGTTTACTGAGCACTAATGTTAACTGAGGCTGCAGTCCATGTATGTTACGTTAGTTTGTTTATTGGACTAAATCCAAAGTGGCAGAAACTAGAAAACGACCCGCATATTTCTGTCGTCTTGCCAGGAGAGCAGCCCGCCGGGGAGGAGAGAGGTCGGCTGAGCTGGCACTCGGCAGCCGCCTCCGGCAGACGGAGCTTCAGTTAGCGGCCGAAGAGACTTGAGCCTAAGAATTCTGTCTACAGTGGTCTACACAAACTGCATACACAGTTCATAAAAGAGACGTTCCCTGAATATAATGTCGTTACCTGGCAGTGTGATCACACTCTTTGAGCGGAGGGGGGATGGCTCCACTTGCACAGAGCAGAGCTGCAGCCAAACACACAGAGTAGGCAGCACTTGACCCGAGGCCTGCTGAGGTCGGCAGCTCCGACCACACAGACACCGTCAAGCTGGGCAGCTCGCTGAGGAAATAAACAGAAAAACTGAGCCCGTTTGTACAGAAAAACTTAAATACTGGATCTATGACGTACTTAAGTATTAAGTAAATAATGTATCAAATCCCCTTCTCTACTTTACTTGATAATATTACTTGAACAGCTACAGTAGACATAACTAGAAGGAGAGTTTAATGTTAAGTAATCCATACACTACTATACGCAACAGAAACTTGCTTGACATTTCTGTCAATGTCTGTCAGGGGAGCTGCTTTTGGGCAGACAGGAGAATACTCTAAACTAATTGTTCGGCTTTTCTCTCGAGGGAAAAACACATCCAGACTTGTTAAAGGCTGCAGTGTGGCCCAGTGCCAAACTCTCATTAGTGGCCATCCTGTCAGAACCCATCACCTCTCTCAGACACGGCAGCACCGTGTCAGCGCCGATTAAACCTCTCAACAACCTGCAGCTCTAATGTTCCTGAGCATCTTCTGTGCTCGCAGCTGCTGGAGTCGCTGAAACTAACATCCGGCCCGTCTGTCTCTCTTTAATATCTTCATTTCAAGGTGGAACGATTATTTTTTTTTTAGATACAGTGAAAATCAAACTCAACTCCATGAACACTACATCAATAGTGAGTACTTTTCTGCAAATAAAGCATTTCCAAAAAAGCTGGAATGACTTCTAAATAAGACAAATACTTGTGACCTTGTATTATTCTACCAGTTTCTTTACATTTACAGCATTTAGTTGTCACAAGAGCTAAACAATTCGGAGTCATTTGATTTCAACAAAAACACATCAACATAAGAAAGTACAGTAGTCACAGTGCAACATGTAATAAGAAAATTAGCCCAACCATGATACACTACAATACATGTGACAGTACACCATGCTACACTTAATAAATGCTAAATATAAAATCAGCCCAATTTTATTTATTTGAACACACAAACTCACAAATTCAGGTCTGGCAGGCTGTGTGTATACATATATATATATATATATATATATGTCCCACAAGGTTGAGGTGTTTTGTCATTATAAGATTAGTTATACACTTTGTGTGCACACAGAAAGTAATAGCTGCTGCAATGTTAACAGCTGCGTCACCTTCAGGTAATTATAGTAGTACCTTCAGGTAGTTTTTTTGTATTTTTTTTTTTTTTACAGCTGTATTTTTTGAATGTGCTTCTTTGAGGTTTTACGTTTACCACTTTTACCACCTATTAGCCAAAATAAAATAATTAATTGAAGTGTAACATCATTATGTAACCCTCTCCTCCAGAGGAAAGTAATACTATTCAGATTCTGTTCTGTAAAACACCAAATGATTTGCACACTAATCCCAGTATTCAGCAGAAAATGCCACGCACGCACGTGGAATCAGTAGCTATATTAAAAAATGTGATACAACCGCAACACTCATTGCCTGCAGGTGGCAAAAGTGCCAAATCTGCAGGGCCAAATTTGCGCAGACACTATTGCTTTTCATTGCCCGTAGATAGTGCACATGGGCATCTTCTTTTTTTAACTGCTGCTGCCATTACATTTCCTGCCAAATGTGCCCAAGATTGGCCTGAAACAACTGGATAATAATAGCTGAGCCTGGATCTCCAGGTCTGAAAAGTGAAGCCAATGCCTAAACGTGCATTATTTCTATTGGCCAGCATGGAGCGACTCCAATGGTTGTAAAAATAAGTCCCATTGTATAGAAGTCTTTGACAAAATGACCCGATCCATTATCACACTAAACAATTCACCCGACAAGTTTATGTTCTAAATTGCTAGTTTCAAGTCTTCTTTAGTACAGCACGATGTCCATTTTGTAAATTATGGTCCAATTTAGAGTAAAATAGACAATGAAGCAGGGTATGTTTTAGGGCGTGGCAACATTGTGATTGACAGGTAGCTACCATGGTGTTGTCCATGTTTTCCTCTTTGAACTTTTACCCTTTCACAGTGTCTTTTCCATTTGTGAAAGTTAACTGTAACATATTTTCATTTTTGTTGCCTAAAAATGTCTCCACCCTCTATTTCAAATATTGTCACTAGTCTGCAAACCACTGGGTGACGTCCCAGTGACATGCACTTCTTATATACAGTCTATGGGTTTTCAGTAGTATTAAAAATATCTGGTGTAATTGGATTTTTGTGGCCATCTGAGCAAACAAGCTGCAACAATAAAATGAACAAACGCTGAGAAGGACTATCTCACCCTGATCCGAACAGTGAGAGGTAGATGTAGAGGAAGGACAGGGTGGCCGTGTTGCAAGCATCCAAGTTTCCATTGGTGACACCAATAAATTCACGCAGTCTCCTCACAAGTTCAGCATCCAGACGTTTCCCCTCCTCCATCTTACCTGGTAACATGAGTTACACAACACAAAAATCATCAAAATCACTAGAATATCACAACAACACACACTTTGATCTGTAGGTGTATGAAAAACATACATATATCATAGTGTATATATTGAGAAATGATGATATTAATCTGGCCAAAAGTAAGTTGTCCCAGTTAATGGTATGTCCAAAGACTGATACTATAACAAAGTGAACCAATATGCAAAAGATGCATTATTGACATTGACCAACTGTGGCAACTAATCTGAATATTAAATGTGATTGGAGTTGGATGTGCATTAATACAAACAGGACTGATTTTTAGACAAAAAGTCTCAACACTGAAATGTCCCTGCATGTACTGGACTATGCGATGCAACAGTACAAAATAACAGTGTATGTAGGTGTTAATGGTTCCCAGTGTTGCACCATCCCTTACCACAGGAAGAAGGAATAAGCTGCTTCAGTTCAGAAAGGTCATAGCAGAGGAACGTGTCAATATTTGGGAGGTTGATACAAACATTGCCAGTAGAGGTGCCTTTCAACCGTAAATATGTTCTCAGGTTCAAACTCACAGCAAGAGCCACCTGTAATGGAGCAGAGACAACAGGGTGATCAGGATTTATTTTGCTACTGTACTATAAAAAAAAATGGAAACCAATAATTACCATGAAGGTTAACAAAAACATCCAAATAGAAAACAATGGTCAGACGTTTAGCCCATTTAGTACATCTTGTTTCAAGTAATGTTCCAAAGTTTGTTTTCTATTTGGATGTGTTTTTTTAACCTTCAAGGTAATTATTGGTAGCACAGTAGCTAAATTAACTTGCAGGGATGCACTCAAATGAAAGCAGTGACAGCCTCTGGAACGTAGGAAAATCGCATTTAAAACTGTATTCATCACTTTTTTTGTTGAAGACTGGGTAGAAATACAAAGTTGTGGTCCTGTAATGGGTATTATAACTTTTGCTATGACTGACTTAACTTACCCAGCTTAACTTTTTAAATATCATACACTCAGTATCATCTCGGTTAGCTGTACTTCAGGTTACCTTTCCGTGCACAACCGCATGCTCTCCGTGGAGGATCGCCTTCCCCGGAGAAGACACGAATATGTCCTTGACTTGCATTTCTGTAGCGGTGTCCAGAGTGCAGAAATATGTCCAGAACTGGGCAGCTTCAGGTCCAACTTGTCAGTGTTGTTGTTATTATTAGATAGCTCTGCCACCTTTAGCTAATGTTAATCCTCCGAAGCACCAAGAAGCAGTTAGCAACTCGGCCCCGCGTTTAAATGAAGTATCGGTGAATATAGAGAGTTCAACAAAACATGTGTTGGTCAAAGTAGAGGGAGTTGTTTTGAGCACAGACCCTCTTTAACGCAGCGTGGATAAAACATGTTAAAAACACAGCCGATACACAGGGGGATGGACGAACATGGGTTTGGCTTCCAGTATCCAATCAGCGCCGCAGTTAGTCGACCACGTATTCTTTCGTCCAATCAGCGCCCCCGCGCTCTCAAAACACACGGTGAGTAGACCAATCACGCGATAAAAACGAAACGCCCACAAACTACGGACACCACGGAGGGACAAAAGGCGTTTCCCACCATCGTTCACCTTTAGTAGCTAGCCTGTAGCTTTAACATGGCATCGTTTATTATCAAACCTGCTCACCTCCGCTGTGTTGTAAGGACATGCAGGCTCGTGAGCGAGTATCGGACAACAAACATATTATGTTCAGACAGAAGGTAGTTGTACATCCCTGTTCTTTGTCAAAGTGGGTTAGCAAAATGTTCATGTCACTCATGTTGTATATAACCATAAAGTGTTAGCTAAGCAGCTGCTACACAGGGATATGCATTATACAATGGAAATTTTAGCGCAGTATAATGAGCTGGAGTATTGTTTGAAACTGAAACTTTAAAGGCCCGGTGAAACAAAAAACACATTGTTATTGAACTGGGTACATGGGTCAATTGTTATATGTTGGTATCAAATAAGTTAAAAAAAATAGTTTTATCAAAATCCTTCTCTTTTTTTCTTCCTGCCTCCCTACAGTTATGCAACTGAAGGAGACAACCGGGTACTCAAAATATACACCAAGACTGGAGACAAAGGTTGTTTTTCAACTTAACTAGGAAAACAATACATGCTACAACACTGTTAACATAAGTAGTTCTTACAAAAGTTGACTCCATTCTTGCTGTGCTCCCTAAAAGGTTTCTCAAGCACATTTACAGGGGAAAGGAGGCCAAAGGAAGATCATATTTTTGAAGCCTTAGGAAATACAGATGAGCTGTCATCGGCTATAGGGTAACATTTTTACTATTCACACTTCACTTTAAACCTTGATCTGCTTAACTTAAAGTGACCATGTTAAATTGTACATTACAGCCTGGCCAGAGAATTTTGCCTCGACAAAGGTCACACGTTCACGTATCAGCTGGACAAGGTTTGATTTGCATGTTCCATTCATTAACTTCCTTCACTGCAGACATTGTACATCAGCTATATACAAGATTGCTGACAGTATTTATTCATTTAATTGCAGATACAATGCATTTTACAAGACGTGGGCTCCAATATTGCCACCCCTCAGTCATCTGCAAGAGAAAGTCACATAAGTATGCATTCGCTGTCTGGTCTACTGCAGTAAAATATTGTCTCTTGTGTGATTGAAGATATCTTGAATACATTTTTTTTTGTGTTCTGTTTTTGTAAGAGAGAACAAAATTTACCGCTCAGCCAATTGCAGACCTGGAAACCTGGATTGATACATTTACAGACGAACTCCCTCCTCTGACAAACTTCATTTTACCTGTAAGCCCATTTGTGCCTCTGTAAGACATCAAGTTGATATGCGAGTCCAGGTTTTCCTGTTACACTGATCCTTTTTTTTTTTGTGTCACAGTCCGGAGGGAAGGGCAGCGCAGCTTTGCACTTGGCTCGGACAGTGTGTCGGAGAGCAGAACGCAGGTCAGTTGTAGCATGTTCCTCGCCTTGAATGATGTAAAAATGACCCCCTATGTCTTGCTTTTTTGGCACAGTAGGTTCTGACAGATCTTTGTTCTTGTTATAGTGTTGCTCCAATTGTGCGGTCGGGCGAGGCAGATCCAGATGTCGCCAAGTTTTTGAACAGGTCAGTCTCGTGCTTTAAAAATGAATGAGAACATGGTTCCTCTATTACACATCTGATACATGTCCCAACATTTTCACTCAGATTGAGCGACTACCTGTTCACCGCGGCCAGATATGCAGCCATGAAAGAAGGCAACAACGAGACAATCTACAAAAGACCCGAGTGACCAGATTCTCACGAGGACAAAGACAAAGGCTGAATATGTTTTTGGGGATGGTTGGTGTTGCAGAGAGTTTCATTTTGTTGTCAATATATCAATAAATGAATGAGGTCTAAAATTGTTCTGGTTTTTATGCAACTTTCTTCTCATCATAATATGATAACACAAGCAGTAACCATTCAGCCAATACATGTACCTCCTTGTTATTTAATGTTGCACAGGTAATGTCTCATCAAACATACATTTATTCAAGTTGGTGTAGTGTTCTGGTACTGCAGCAGACAAAGTTTAAATACTGGCGAGTATCTCTTGTTGGTTTTACAACCAATACATTTGCATGTCAGGACTGTTCAGGACTTGGAGGCGAGTGGCTTTCTTCCAACATGGCTCCGTTATCATCCTCCCACACAGTCACATGATCTGGCACCATCCCTGGCTCTTCTGCGACAGAGTACTGGCCCATGTCATGAGAGACAGATTGCGATCCTCATAGGGCGGATAACGCAGATAGGTTACACACTCAAACCTTGTGCTTCTTAGCAGGCATGATTTCCTGTGAGAGAAGGTATCAAAGCTGTAGCGGCCATGGTAGGAACCCATTCCACTGGCACCTGTCAAAAAAAAGTGTTGGGAGAGTTGATATATCAGAGGTTATATTATTCCACCACTATGTTTGGCATAATAATTTTCTACTCTGCTGCCACTGACTTACCAACTGCACCGAAAGGCAGAGCCACCATCAGACTCTGCAGGGCGCTGTCATTTGAGCAAAAGCTTCCACTAGAGGTCTCACTCATTAGCCTTGAGATGACCTGAAAGGCCGACACATGGTCAGAATACTCCTAGGCTGCAACAGGCTCCTACAATGAAATGTCTTAAGTTGAATCTGTCATGTACCTTGCTGTTGCTGGAATATGCATACACACAGAGGGGTTTTTCTTGCTTATTGATGAAGGCAATCGCTTCATCCATATTGTTTACAGTCAAAACAGGAAGAACTGGGCCAAAAACATCCTGTTGCATGATGGGATCTGACTCCGCTACATCTGTCAAAATCGTTGGAGCTTCAGACAGGAAATAAAAAAGAAGAAGTTAACAGTATTAAATGCAATAATGCATGCAATACTTTTTCTTCAGAGAATCTCACACAGATCATACCTACCAATATATTTTTCCGCTTCTATCACTTGCCCACCCACAGCCACCTTGCCAGATCTCCACAGCATGTCTCTCGTACGGTTGAAGATCTCTAGATTGACCATGCGGCCATAACTGCGGGACTCTCTGGGATCAGAACCGTAGAACTGCGTCAGGCAGCACTTCAGGGCCTGCACCAGCCGTGCTGTGACATCCGTGTGGCACAAGATGTAGTCAGGAGCCGCCAAGCTCTGTCCAGCATTCTGATAACGTGCCCAGGTGATGCGCTGTGCCGTGGTGGCAATGTCACAGTGTTGGTCCACATAACACGGGTTCTTGCCACCCAAAATCAGAGTGACAGGCGTGAGTGTGCGTGCTGCAGCCAGAGCAATTCTGCTTCCCTCCTCCCTGTTGCCTAGGGATTGACAGACATCCTTAATAATGTAAGATTATTCAATAAATAAAAATCACAAAATGAGATGTGATTTAGAGTTTAACTTTACCTGTATAGAAGACATGGTCAAATTTAAGCTCCACAACTTCAGGCAAGTCATCTGTTCCTGCAAGAATCACATGGAAGCATTCCTTGATGATAAAAAGAGAATTTTTATTAAAAAATGTTATTGTAGGTCCTTACTTTAAAATCAATACACAGAGTACAAATATAGAATCATAGTTTGAGTCAACTTTTGAGTCACCCTTGGATATCAAAAATGTGTACATTTCCATACTTCTGGATTTGACCACATCTAACCTCTTTAAAGTCTCATCACACATCAAAACTGTTCATTTGAGGCTGTGAACGAAAGCCCAGTCACACAGACTAAGAGCTGTCGTACTACATAAAGTGGATTAATATAAAAATCAATCATTAGGCCCAAATCAAAAGTATATAGTAAGCATTAATATTTGAGACTTTGAGACAAAAATAGTCTGCTGTCCTCCCTGCTATGCAATTACTCACATTGTCCAAGTAGAAGGGGATGAGACGATGAAGAAGCTCTGCAGTGCGAGCGGTGCACTCAGAGGGGCTGATGATTGCACAGTTTCCTGCACAAATTCATAACATATCACCAGTAAGCCTGTGAGGACAAATAATACTGCAATCAAACTGATTAAAGAGTGTCTTGAGTCTCTGCACCTGCTGCGATGGCCCCTACCAGTGGCACCAGACACGTTTGGACAGGACTGCACCAGGTCCCCATGATAAACACCACCCCCAGCGGCTCACTGATGATCAGACACTCGTCCAACGTGGTGGACTTCACCAGTCAGATGAGCTCAAAATTAGGTTACAATGGAAACAGAACTCTCAGAGATGAAAGTTTCAGTTCACAGGTTGACTTTCAGAAAAATCAGCTGAATTCATTCTTCCAAAAAAAGGTCTAGGCAGCTTAAATTTTAATCTGCTTTGGCACCCAGAGGGCCAGCACAATACTTCTTTGTAGCAGTAAAACAAAATGTTTTCTCCAAAATAAAAATTAAAAAAAAAAAAAAAAAAAGTTTGTGTTAGTCGTAAATAATCCCAATAATATTATGAAGATGTTATTTTTAAAAAAAAAAAAAAAAAAAAAAAAGGGGGGCAAACGTCTCACCAGGTTTCTTTCCACATGTTGCGGCTGCATCCACTTCTTAAGGTTGTTGAAGGCATGAAGTGCCTCATTCTTTACAAGAATCAGTTCTGATACAACTGCCTCAAACCGTGGCTGGTTAAAAAATAAAGAAACGACAAATTGGACAATGATGTCAATTCTCATTGTCATAGTCTCATGTTTATGATAGTCATAGTCTCACACACACCGTAGGTGACTGCTTCACCCCTCACCTTATGAAGGTCCCTTCCAAGAGCATCCGCAAAGTCACACTCGTGTTCCTCCAGCATCCGCACCACAGCCTCCAGCTGTGGCAGTCTGAAGCTCTCCTTGAGGGTGCGTCCGGCTTGAAAGGCGACCCTCGCCCTGCTCAGCAGATCCTCACACTTCAGAGGGTATGTCTTCAAACAGGGCTCCCCCAGCCTGGTCCTGAAACAGCAGCCATGTCACTCGTTTTTAAAACACCACAGGGCAATAAAACACATCCTCAATCCATGATCACTATACCTTCTGCATGTTAACCGGCCATTCCTTTGACAAGCATAACACGCTTTTGTTTTTCCGCTCATGTTTATTCCAGTCAAAGAGTTCTTCACTGCTGGACCTTTTCTGAATGGAGTTAGTGTGCAGTTCAGCTAATGCACAAGTTAAGTAAAAGCCCCCGTGGCAGAGAGGAAAGTGAAAGTCCAATCAGGTGACACACAAAGATGGAGTCTACTAATCTTCAACCCAGCCACTCCAATGAATCATAGAGGCATCTCATCAACTGACACACTCACGGACCACCTAACTCCCCAAATATCCAAAAACAACAGGCCTGCTTATCACTCCAACAGTATATTATACAAACTACAGGCTAATATTGAGCTTTATGTGACCTTCTCTACATCACTCGTTTAGACATTAAATCAACAATACAAATATAACTATGGATTCTACAAGCATTTCATTCATATGCCATCTAAACGGGAAATGCTGATAGATTTTACACATCATATGAAACGTAGACTACATTTATTACGGAGTTTATGTCCGAGCGAACAGAGCAACTTACTTATGAAAATTAAGGGTTTTTTTCACATCCAAGCATTTTTCAAGAGAATTAAGTTGTTTTTTTTTTGTTTTTTTCACATTCAAGCTTTTTTCAAGAAATTATTATTTTTTTTGCATTTAAGAGGATTACATTTTTTTTTACATCCAAGCTTCCTTCAGGAAAATTAAGGTTTGTTTCACATTCAAGCTTTTTTCAAGAATTTTTAATTTTTTTTTTTACATCCAAGCTTTTTTCAGGAAAATTAAGTATTTTTTTAAATAAAAACTTTTCCCATGAAAATGAAGTAGTTTGACCTCCAAGCATTTTTCAAGAAACTTAAGTTTTCTCTTTGAGAAAGACTGGTGCAAACATTTACCTTCGCAGCGTCTTGAACCAGAAGGGCTCAGTGGACTGCTCATGGCAGCTGTGCAGGTCCAAGTGGAGAGCTGTGGAGGTCCTTCTAACAGCGCGCTTCATCTCGCATGAAGAACACGAGCACAATGGAGAACACGAGTCAGACGTGCGCATTTACACCTGTATCCGCCATGCACGCTATTCATGAAAACTATCAACTGTGATGTTGTGAGACTCTCAATCCCACATCCTCCCGTTTTTATTTGAAACTGAGTTTTGCCGGCACCAGCCTGTCAACGCCTCAGACACCACGCGCACATCCACACGGGCGGTTTTTCCGGACTCAGCAGGTGTTTGTAATAAACTAATTAATTAAATGTAAAGAATTGAAGCGCTGTCAGCCAGTGCTTTGCAAGGGAGAAAAAAAGTACTCATTGTTGTAGATGATTTAAAGTAAATGATTTATACAATACTGGTGTACATGGTTTAACATTACAGGGGGAAAGGGAATCTCACACATGGGACATATTTTACATGGTAATCTCCGTTTTCAACAACAACACACTCAATACTGTAGTGCAGCCAGACTAAAAAGAAAAAACAAACAAAAAAAAAAAACACTTTAAAAAGAGATGAAAACTTTCACAGGAAGGGTGGGGAACATTTCCAGGATCATTTTTTATTCGTTTTTGTAGTAAAAGAGCGGATAGTCAACGGTCAGCATCAGCAGTCCACTGGTACACTTAAAGTCTAGCCTACTCTTGACATCATTTTAAAACAGATGAGTGACCTCATCACGAGACAGACAAGCTTGTGAGGTATCTTTCATCTCCTGCACACCAACACACGCTCAAGTGGAGCATGTCGCAGTGTTTCCACTTCTTGCTGGAATAGATTAAAAGGAGAAGAGCTGGAGCAAGATCCCCCTGACTGATTTGTCTGATCTAAAATAGTTTAATCTCATTAGTAGACCTTAGGTATTTTAATACAGCCAGTGTTATATATAATTATAATCACCTTCTTTCTTCTGTTTTAACACAAGTTAATGGCCACGATATTACTAGTTAGAAACATGGCAATAATGACCATTATATTGTATAGCTTGTGTTACTTATTAACAAGTATCCATACTCATCCATGACAGATAACACTTTTTTGCATAATAAAGAACTTTTGAAAATGTGATGCTTTCTTTTTAAAACTTTCTTTGAAAGTCGCATTCCTCTTCCTGGTAAATGACTAATGATCTAAACCCTGTGTAAAGTAATATTTAGGCTGATAAGGTAATAGGTGTGTTACATTTCCATCCAAAGGAACATCAAATCAAGCAGTCGCATTTTGGTTGACGAACCAGTCCATGACATCATGTTGAGAGGTTTTTAAACCCCAAATTCTTTTTCCACATGGCTCAAGAAAATCAGAGGGCATCGCAGAGAAACCCTCCTCGGTTGTTGTTGTTGTCGTTGATGTTGCAGTGGTAGTAGAGTGGTTGGGTTTCTGCACTTTTTTGTTAGAAGGAGCAGAGAATAAGTCCAGTTACATAGCCCCCGTTTCTATGGCTTGTTTCCGATATACGTGGTTATTGGTTAAAATTGGAATACAGTCAGACATGTGAGAGCAAAGAGGGATGGCATTATATGAGGCACTCAGCGTTATTCAAAAGGTGTAGTGAGATATCTTCAGTTTTACTGGTATTAAGTACGAAGACTTACGTCACTGATTAACTTTACTCTTCCTTTTATCAGAGTGGAGGTCAAGCACAGATGTGTGACAATGAACAGCCATGTCTGCTTTACTGGGGCAGATACAAAATAGTGCCCAAACATTTCCAGTTTCTTTTTTTCAAATGTAAAATGCTACAGCAAGGACATATGTTCTAAATCAAACAACAGCAAGATCCGAATTTTTTTTTTTTTCGTGTCAAGAAATTCTGCTGCTTCCCCAGAACTGACGCAGATGTTAGATTTTCAAATGAGAACATAAAAACCAGAGGGCCGACGTCTCTCAGGCGACTGCAGCGTCTTTTAAATGGGGAGAAATGGAGTGAGGTCAAAATGATTTTCCTCGAAATGGGACATAATGTAATCAACACAGGATCACAGCTGTGAGCCGCTCCTCCTCCGTGGAGGTTGAACACAAGACATTGATTTGTCTTCCATTTATAAAAGATGCATTACGTTCAGCAAAACATTTTAAGACTCATCCAATATCAGCTAAAAGTTGCTTGGATAACAGAGTCCGAGCCTGTAAGTATATTAACAATGCATTGCTTGGTTTAACTCGAGCGAGTCGACCACGTGTCTAATGGCTTGCATTGCGTCTGTATTGCTTTCCAGTTCGCTTAAAATGGGAGTGTTAGATCCAAACGTGATTCTGTTAAGCCTGAGAAACAGAGATCTAGCCACTGTATATCCATATTTCATCAAGTTAAATACACAACATATTGAATTTTGGGAGTGGCAAAGGGAGATGCTTAAAATTGGATTGTGCTGCACGAACAGCATTCCCTTGTATGTGAGGGAGTGGGCTGAAGTAGTGTTGAGCTCATCCAGTTTTAAATAGAGACAAAAGGAGAGTTTGTAAGTCCTTCATGATGCCCTTTTGACTTGACAGGCTCAAGTCCACGTATGCCGAGCCTCTTACTCGGCTCAGGCTGCTTTGCACAACCCTCCTGTGAAGATTGTCCTGATGCAACTGAACTAGGAGAGCTCAAAGCCTGTGTTCATACTGATAGCGTAGCGCAGCTTGTCGCGCAAGATGCTCTTCTTGCTGTAGTTGGGCAACTTCAGCAGGTTGAAGCATGTTGATGAAGTGGGAAGTCGACCACCAGGCTCCTTTTTGCGGATTGTGAAAAAGCCCCTAAGAACACTGCCAAGGGTGTCTCCGGTGTCCTAGACACAGGGAAGGCTCTGTTAGTACAAATGTCACACAACAACTTTCAAGCTGCATTGATTTCCTTCTTTCTTTATGCCCACCTGATCATCTGAAACTTCCACACATCGGATGGAGAAAGGTGGTTTGAGGTAGGCAAAACCTAGCAGTGGCGGCCTGGAGCAGCTGGTAACAAACTGTAAAAACAAACAGAAGAAGAAATGAGACAACGGTAAACCACTTGGAGGTAAAGTGTCGGCTTTTGGCTGTGACGGTTACAAACACTTTACTTTAAGGAACATAGCCCTCTCTTCAGCAGTGAAGTCACTGGACAGGATGTCCCACAGCCAGATGATGACACGATGGCTGCTGTGGAAACCTCCATAGTAGACTGTGTGTTTCCTGAGAGAGAGCAGAAGAACACAAGGATAAGCATCTCTGTGCACAGGAAGCATTGATGAAGGAAAAAGTCTGTTGCAACTCCAACAAAGTGTTTGGATTGAGGAGACTTCTGAATCAACAGGAAAATCCTGCTAGATTTGGGTCACATTTACTGAGGAAACGTCCACTACAATGAGTATACTGTTTGTAGTAGCAAATAAAGAAGAAGAATTCAAACTGCTCTTTAAGGATGTCTGAAATGTCACATACTTGAGGTCATCAAGATCAATCTCAGCATTGTCTCCCGAGACAAGACGCTGAACCTCTGGCGTGGAAAACATGTGCAGCCACTCCGGGTTAATGATGCTGCGGAAGCCCCGAATGAAAGCTGCCGTTTGCTCCTTAATCTGCGTGTGCATCCGGAAATGAGCCATGAGGTGAATGTAGCTGATCCTGCAGGAAGTGGTAGAGTTTAGCTCAGAGTTAGACACTGATTTCTACTTAGTACACAAGAAATCAGAATAAGGACAACATTTGAAATGTAATATGGGTTAATACTCGTTTTTTCAATTGGATATGCATTTACATACTTGTTTTCATTGGTGACTGTCATGGTTTTCCCTCCAGGTATCAATTCATGACAGACAAGCTGTAAAGAAAGATACGAAGTAGCTTTAACTGATGAATTTCATGTATTTAACTACACTGTATCATAACCTCAGCATATTCTGTTCTTACCTGCCCCATGACATCCTCATCATAGGATAACGTCAGTCCTAGATCCCCTATATCTCCATCATAGCGCTGAAAAAACAAATAAAATGAAAGATGAGAGATGAAAACGGGAAAGATTAGCGAAAAACAAATTGTCCAAGCGTAATTCTAGTCGACCTTGATGGAAGTGAGGTTCTTATAAAACTCAGAGTCCAGCGAGGGCAGCTCATCGATGGAGCTGTAGAAAGTGCTGTGGTGGTGCCCCATGACTTGACTGAGGAAGAAGGAGGCAAAAGGGACGTCCACAACGATGCCCTGAGCATACAAGAAGTTACAGTTACACATCCACCGAAGATTAAGTGTTCAGAGTGGGATAAACAACTGAGGGATTTTTCTCATAAAAAAGGTAGAAATATACCTCATATATGGCTTTCCCAAGCATCTTCCCCACAAACTCAAACAGCTGCAAATGGTTCTCATGGATGTAAGATGTGGGTGAAGGATACAGCCTTTCGTTTCCACTCGTAGTCTATAGAAATGAATATCATATCATACAAAACAGTGAAAACAATGACAGCAGCAGAAGAGTGATGATTTGGGGAAATAAAATGTCTTTCTCTTTGCCTGACTTACCTTAAACAGGTTGAGAGCAGGATTGAACACTTTCTTGATGATCTCCTCTAGAAACTCTTTGAACACACCATCCTGATCGATACCAGCTTCGTCTACTCCGAGATCGTTGACAAACTTCACACGGATGACACCTTTTATGGAATTTGCCGGTAATCTGCGGAGCTGGTCATATCCATCCTTTGGACAGGAAAATGTGTTGTTATAGAACAATGACACAACACGTGTTGTCCTTCAAAAAGAAATGTGTTGACTCCATACCTCTAACATCCGTGAGCGACGAATGGTAATATGGGTGACATGTGGTGAAGCAGAGCTGGTTTCTACCAATCCTAAATTTTCTTTTTCCTTTGTAACGATGTTCCTGAACAGCAGCACCCTCTAAAATGAGAGCGAAAGTAATTATACAACTGAAATGAGCCTCTGTCTTTAAAGAAAGGATCCTTTTTACTCACGTTTTTATGTGGAATGACATGTGGGATGTACTGCAGTAAAAGCTGGGCTCTTTTCTTGCCTTTCTCCAGCTCTTGGAACAACAGGCTGGGCTTAAGGTCCCTGAACGCAACACCAAAAAAAGATGTAAAAAGGTGAGCTTTTAAATGTAATCACGAAGCAGAAACAGCAGGTCGATGTGTTTCGGATATTAACAGCTATTCCGTGTCAGTATTTACTTGCGTAGCCAGTGGTCATCAGGGGTGAATCGTCGCCTGCAGTCCCGCTCATAAAGCACCATCAACCAGCCGTGAACACTGTGGAACAGCTCCAGTTTCTCTCCCTTAGCATTTTCTATTAAATACAAAACCGCTTTTTCAGTAAAAAAAAAAAAAAACATAATCCATCATCATAGCTGTCAAGAATCAGTGAGGCCACACACTCACCTAAGATGCCATCCCACACCATCTTGTACACAAATGTGTTCAGAAATGAAGAGATGGTGAGGAGTTCCTCGATCTTGAAGGATGTTTGTTCTTCATAGACTTCAATGTCATCCAGAATTCTGTAACACATAGCAGTGTGGCATTAAATGATGCAGCTACATTGGGCATCTTATGCGCAACATGGTAAAAAAAAAAAAAAAATGCGTAAAGTTACGTGATGAGGTGCCGTGAGCAGTCACAGAAGAGCATGAGCATAGCCAGGAGCTGCTTGGACTCTTCAGTGTCATTGTTCAGACACTCCATGAAGAGTTTGAGGCCTCCCTGAGGACCGAGCTCACAGATGAAGGCCCAAAGTTTGGGCAAAAGGTCATCGAGATGTGTCAGACCTGCAGAGAATACACAGTTACAGACTCCCTGATGAATTTTCCAGGATGTTTCCAAAATACTGAGTTTGTATGACATTTAAAGAAAAGTAAGATTCTGGTACCAACCTGTGAGTATCTGGAGTCGTATTTGCGTTAGTGTCGACAGAGCAGTCTGGTAGAGCACACAGATGCTGCACACCTTCTGAACTTCAGCAGAGTCCACTCGCTTCCCTCCGACTGGTTTCAGGATGTTCCGTACAGAAGCCGACTTCTGAAACGCTCGCTTGAAGAGGTCTGTCAAAACACACCGGGGATGCAAAGAACCTTCAAGGACCTTTTCGAACCTTTTTTCAAACTCAACAGAGTGTGCTTATTTTAAAATGGAAGAATAGGTTTGGGTTAATAACTCACTTTTAACCGGTAGATTGTTTTGTGATGTGCTAGGCTGCGGGGGTGGAGGAGTGGGCTCCTGGCTCTCCAGCTTTTTAGAGAGGACGTCACTGAAGAGCGTCCGAATGACACAAACACCCCAAAGGTACTGAAGCTGTTTCGTCACCAGCGGCATTGACTCATTCAGACTACAAAGAAAAGGGAGGCAGAGGAGGCAGAGGGCAGACAAAGTCAAGCATACATTAGCCATTCTTTTGTTTAATCAAAGCAAAGGTTAGTTAGTTATTTGCAGAAAGTACACACATGATTATGCTTTAAAAGGCTTAATATTCGTGTCTACATAGACCACACATGTCAATCTCTTCCTCAGGAGGGACCAGGCAGCATGAGCAAGTCTATCGCAACATCTCTGCGTTTTATGTCTTTGAAGCACAATTGTTTTTTGTGCTTCATATGCAAGAAAATACATTTTAACTTTTGCCTTCAAAAAGGGCCTCAAACCTGGAACCCAGGACATTTTTTTTTTTTTGCAGTGTCCTGGTGTACATTAAGTTATTATATTCATTCAAGCAAATATAAAGTATTTCACTGACCCGTAGTCTACAGTTTGGGAGAACCAGCCCAGGACAGGGTGCCAGTGGGTGAGGTTGGACTTCTTTTGGGATACATATCTCTGACAGTAGGACAGCATGTCAGTCAGGTCCTTCACAAAATGGTTGGCCTCCTCTTCAAGGACTTTCTCATTAAGGTAGCCCAAGTGAATCAGGTTGCCTATCAAAACATTAGAAGATGATGTCAGCAACGGTATAACTAATAGTTCACAGGACGCACAATGATGCTCTCATCCGTGCACAACCAGATTGCATTGATGATGTACATATTTATCCAAAATACTATACCAAGTAAGCAGAGTGTGTGGCTCCCCTCGAGACACACACAGATGTCCAAACACTGCTCTTCCCGGCTGAGAAACAGAATGAACTTCCGCAGCAGGTCATGCGTCTGGATGGACGCCATACACTGTTGAGACAGAGCCGATATTATAACCTGCTCTCTAATTGTTCAAATTATTATATGCAACAACAACATGTGATATGTGACAGGGCTCTTACGTCTGGAGTAAGCACGCTGAGGTGAGAAACGACGGCTGGAACTGACATGATGTGAAGGAGGAATGATCTTAGCAGGTTATCGGAGAAGTGAGCAGCAATGACTGGCCTGGAAAATATTAGATTTAGTTAAAAGGACAGCTTGGAATATAAAAATACAAAAACACAAAGCTAACTGGATATAACATAATTGGACACAACATGTCTCCTCCACTTCATGTATTAAATCTCATGTGATTACATCAATGATGCTTGGTGCTCAAACATAGTCAGAGTTGGATAATATTTCTCTGATGTTGAATGTTTTATGTCATGCCAGCCATATTATCTGCCCAGAGAATTCACCAGTGCTATTTACATTCCTTGTGATGCAAAAAAAAATACAGGCCCACTGTTTTTGTTATGTTTTTCTTGTGTAGCATAAATGGACTACAACTGCATGACGTTGTGCAACCGAGTTGCAGAATGACTAAATATAAAAGATTATTTTATAAATATAAAAAGGAGCCTTGAATTCTTATCTTTTAAATAGCAGTTACAACCATCTAATGAACAACTCCCAGCTCACCTTAATGACAAAGAAAAGATAGCTGTTAGAGTGCCTTTGGAGAGAGACGGTTTCGTACGAGCCAAGCCATTGGTCAGCAAGATCTAAACAAGAAAGGTTAAGATAACAAACAATGTGCACTTTTATTAAAATGACGAAGAAGAAAATAGATGTCACACTACTTCATTGAACCTTTTGATAAAACTGAAAAAGTATGAGCTGTAATACTGCACCTGCAGTATTGAATAGAATCCCTTTTGATTGAGATGGCCCATGATATTTTCACAAATCCTCGTTAAAGCCGTTCTGAGAGCTTCTCCTAAAAAGTGAAAGTATTGTTTTTCTTTGCAGAAAGCATGTCTTGAACTAACAAAATATATGTTTATAATAACAACATCAGCTTGATTTGAGACTCACCCTTCCCTCGGACTGTCCGCCAGGTTGAAGTGTCTGTGAAGGTCACCAGCATGGTGAGGTACAGCGTCACCAATTTATTGTCCTGAAGTATGTCAGGCTGCATATGAAAAAAAAAAAGAAAGTGATATGTTCCTTAAAGCCATAACATGAATATCAAAACACATTTTCCAGTGTCAAATCAAGACTAACCTTTAATTTTTTCAGTAGTTGACAGCAGGTCCACAGCACATCTTTTATCTGTTTGAGCCAGGGAATGGTGAGATCTTTGGAGAGCGCCAAGGAAACATACCAGACCTGAGGGCCAAATGTAAGAACAGTCACTGAGACAAAAATCACATTTAAATAATGTTTGGTATATGGATGGTATAAGCATATGTACACTCACTTTAGGTTCATTTTCAACCTCCATGCTGGCAAGGATTGCACGACAGAGCTTCTCGAACCTCTGTGTAATGTACAAAATGACATGTCGATTAAGTCACACAGGTCAAGGCCAAGACAAGTGTATAAACTACTATTGTGTTGTGTTTACAACAGTCTCTCAAAAGTCTCCACAAAGGTAAGCATTAACAGGTAAGAAAAACAACGTTATTATGAAAGTAAAATAACTTGCACTACTTGTGTAGTAATGATTGCTATTAACGCGTTGGCCCAAACAGCATAGCTGGCAACTCACCAGCTTATCCTCCTGGCGATATACGAATAGTAATTTCCGAGCAATTTTAAAAATCGAAAGTGCATTCCTTTTTGATGTCCCAGTTTCAGAAGCTTGAAAATAGTCATCGACTTCTTTCCTGGTGAGACACAGACAGACATTTTTGAGGCAGTCAAATATTTTACTAACGATGTTCATGTAGGGCTGGGAGATAATTCAATATGAAAATGTATCTTTCAATGGAATTATGTTGATATGATAATAACAAGCACATAATAATTTCAATTTCTCAGAAAAAGTGATGTGAAATATTTTGAGGGATTATCATCTGAAGATTGCGGTTCTGTTTTTACATCCCACTTTACGTTGCCACTCTCTGCATAATAATGGTGTAGAATGTGTAAAGGTCCACTTGGAACTTTAATAAATTGTGAGTAGTGTTTTCCAACATCACTGTGCAGGATTTTCTTCGTTCATTCAGCTTTATTGTTCAAAACCTGCATGCCTACACCCAAGAATTCTGCTTATGGGAATACCCCATAGTCAGTGTATAGCTGGAAAGAAATAAGTTTTCTCTATAGTTTCACTTGAAACATTTATGTTCATTTTGCACAAAAGTTCTTAATTAAATTAGAAAAAAATCACTACTTTTTCATGTGGTTATTTCATATATTTATGTATTGAATTACCAAAAAACATACCATACCATGATATATGTCGTTATCAAGATATGAAATTAACTATATCAGGATAGAAGATTTTGGCCATATCACCCACCCCTATGTTCAAGGCAAACATACACAACTCAAAGCTCTTCAAAACACAGGTAACTAATAAATCTGCATTAAATAAGATTGGAAACTACCGTATTTGCTTCTGGAGTCTGCAGCGACAAAGAAATCTCCTGACCAGGGCTTGGATGAGGATTGCAGATTTCTCCTTGTCCTTATGTCCTTTCCTTTCCTCCCTGGCCTGCCTGGCTTTGTCCAGGAACTCGGACTTGGAGCTTTGAGGTACACTAAACATTGTGCACCCTGGAAAAGAAGAATGTACTATACACTTAGCATCCTCATGATTGTATCGAGTACATTTTGACAGTGGCTTCAGAGCACATATCTGCGCTTTGTGAACATTGTGACTGTGATAATACGACAACTGCACATAGTCACATTGTTTTTGATTTAACTTACCTACGATATTCCTCAAATGAAGATTGTGTCTGGCCTTTAGGCTCCCCTGTCGCTATACCCCCTCAGTCATTTGGTTGTCCTTGAGATCCCAGCGGGAGGAAAGCCAAACGAAAGATGAAGACTAACTTCCCATCTATGTAGCAACGGGCGACACAGGAAAGATGGAGCTGGGATAGTTAGCATACAGGGCTAGTTCGCTGCTGTTCGACCTGTTACTGTCTCACAGAGAATATTTTCACATTCATTTAGCAATATTTATCATCATTGCAGGGTTATGTTTGATCCTGTATCGATGACAGCCTAAAAAACACAGAGGACATACCGTTTTGAAATGTAAACAATGAGAGGAGATCCGTACGTTGACTGCAGCCATTAATCCCCTGTGTCGCACTAAATGCGTCCGGGTAGTGTTTTGTCTATATGTATAAATAGTTATATGAGAGTATTAATCAATAGAAGGTTTCAGATATGGCAATTTAACTTTATTCGTGTTGTAACAACAACAACTTCGTATTTCTGCTTGTAGATAAAGCTTTCGTCCAGTGCGTTGGGTGGGTGGCGGGGGACTGTTGTGACGGTTACTCCTTCAACAGCGGAAATGTGCAGGCTAAGGCTAATGTAATTAAAGCTATGTTCTTCAATGTGTGAATTAAAAGTAGTAGGGCGCAAAGTGGGCTGAAGCGAGACGCTGCATTGTTCCTTAGATTTCATTTGACCCTCATCTTGAACACTTTGGTAACACTCTGTACCGTTTAACAAAAACTGTCCCTTTAAACAGAGCAGATGAACGTTGACGTCAGTTTTATAACTGCGCAGCGTTGGACCGGAAGGAAGTGGGTGTTAGCTGACTGACGTTAGCAAGCTACAATTATAAAGTCTGCTGCGGGTTCTATGGTAACTATACTTGTGTTTTATCAAAAGACAATTACAAACAGGCCAATACCGTTGTGTAAATAAAGTTGTTTTAATAGCCTTTGTCGTAATATGTGTATCGTTTGACATAATTTTGATACTATAGATAACTTTAGTTCATGCTAACTAGCTAGCTAGCTCAATAGCGGTGCTGGCTAAAATCAAATTACTACTTACTGGATTGAGGGATGCGGTTCAGTGTTTAAGAGTAGACTACACATAGAGGCAGAAAAGTCGTGAACAGTCGTACAAACGTAATAATGCTTATTATTTGTGTTTTGAAAAAATGGAGAACAGGCAGCCGCATAGTAAAGGTCTGTAGTGGTGTCTTTGAATTGTCTCTGCCCTGTTCCAACTTTTCACGGCAGCCTGAATATAACGTTAAATACTAACGAAAAGATCAATTTCTTCTAACGTTGTACTAATAGTATGATAGACAGTTGTGTTTGTTTCCCACTAACATATTGCAAATACATGTCTATAATTCCATGAAGAAATGCATAACTTACGTTAACCCATTATATTAATAAGGCATTTGCCTCCGCCTTTATGACTTTAATACATTTTATATTGTATCGGAAAAGTATTTTATCAAAGTATCAGAGTCCAGCGTTCGATGCAAAAAAACATGAGTAACATGATAATTTTAATAATGTAATGTAATAATTTTGCAGATTAAAAGATTGGAATTGTGATATAAAATATATACTTTTTTCACATTGTTAACAAATCTCATAACAATACCATCAATTAATTTATCTTATTACTGCGTTGCAAATGCGTGATATGGTTTATTCCTCTGAGCAAAAAAACAATAAACAATTTATAAATGAGACACCTTTTTATTCAAGCCAATTTCACAAACACTGTCCTGCTGCCATAAATACTATTTTAAAATGAAGCCCTATACTTGTGGCCATTATTTTTTTTTATTATTTGCTACCTACAATAACATAGACCTGACCTGTGTATTAATAATCTGTTTCCACTCAATTCCCTTACCCAAGCTAATCCAGTGACACACCAGCCCTGTTCCAGGTGTCACTCTGTTTTACCTTGTTCTGTCCCAGGAAGAGATGTCAGGAGAGAGCGTGGTGAGCTCGGCAGTGCCGGCAGCTTCAACCCGGACTACATCCTTCAAAGGCTCCAGCCCCAGCTCTAAATATGTGAAGTTAAATGTGGGTGGAGCACTGTACTACACTACAATGCAGACACTAACCAAACAGGACACAATGCTCAAAGCCATGTTCAGTGGCAGGATGGAGGTCCTCACAGACAGTGAAGGTGAGCTGTTGGTGAAAATCATTCAATTATATTCAGGGCTGATGTCAGCCCTGCACTGGCCGTGATCTATTACTAAGTAATGTTTCACTATTTCATATCCATAGGTTGGATCTTGATTGATCGCTGCGGGAAACATTTTGGAACAATCCTTAACTACCTTAGAGATGGGGCAGTGCCTCTCCCAGACAGCCGACGGGAAACAGAGGAACTGCTCGCTGAGGCCAAGTATTACCTTGTACAAGGCCTAGCTGATGAATGCACCGCTGCCTTGCAGGTACCATCGCCATAGAGGGCTGTGAGTTAGGAAAGGGCAATACATGAATGCTTAATCTTATAATCTGTAAATTGCTAAATGAACTCCACAGAACCATTACTAAGTCATATTTATTTGGATTGATTTCTGAAATTCCTTAGCATTCCACCTAAGGAATTAGTTTTTAATTAAATAATAATAAATTATTGAATGGTTGAATTTAACGGACTGCGCTTAATATCAGACCAATTTTGTTTAGTTACTTTTTTTTTTACAATACTGTATCTGTCACTATTCATAATGGATAGATCTCAATATCTTTGTTTTTTGCTTTCTTAGAAACAATAAATATTCAAGTAAATATATTCTATATTTTATTTTGAATATAAAAATGTATTAATGGGTAAGAAAATCAAATGTACAAAATTACAGGTAAAAATCTCATGTTTTATTTGTGTAGTTATTTTTCAACTTCTATGAAAGATATAAAATCCATATGAAAATTATTTGAAACCAATCTGCTTAAAAAGTCTAAAAAAACAACAAGCCTTAGTTATTGTTGCAGATGGGGTTGCATATCCTTCATCCTCTTTGCTACTCTGTTCCACCAGATGACATCCTTCAATATATAATATACTGAATGTGCCAGCTGTGCAGGTGGAACTTTTTATATATAAATTTTAATTTTCCTTCCTCCAGAACAAAGAAACTTATGAACCCCTTTGTAAAGTGCCTCTGATGACATCATCTAAGGAAGAGCAGAAGCTTATTGCAACCTCAAATAAGGTAGGGTTGCTTATATCTTTAAATACTGTGCAAAATTTCTAATGTTCAATATCAAGAGAAATTGTCGTTTTTAGATTTTTCTTTCAAAATACAAACTTCTGTGTCTTTACAGCCTACTGTCAAACTGCTGTATAACCGAAGCAACAACAAATATTCATATACCAGGTGCTAGCATGTTCAATTAAATAAGGAACATAATGTGGAGAAATCATAAAAATTGCCATCCTGTAACTTTTTTTTTTTTTTCCCCCTCCAGCAATTCTGATGACAACATGCTGAAAAATATTGAGCTGTTTGACAAGCTGTCATTGCGGTTCAACGGTCGGGTACTCTTCATCAAAGATGTGATTGGAGATGAGATCTGTTGTTGGTCATTTTATGGCCAAGGGCGTAAGATTGCTGAAGTGTGCTGCACCTCCATTGTATATGCCACAGAAAAGAAGCAGACAAAGGTAAATATGTATTTGTAATATGCCCACTATAAAGAGTACTTTGCGCTTTTGTAAGCATAGAGCTACAGTATTTTGTCTCTAATCTCCTGGGTAACACTCTCCTTCTCTGCTAGGTGGAGTTCCCCGAGGCACGAATCTATGAGGAGACCCTGAACATCCTCCTGTATGAGTCTCACGATGGGAGGGGTCCAGACAATGCCCTGCTGGAGGCCACAGGGGGCGCTGCAGGACGATCTCATCATCTGGATGAGGACGAGGAGCGAGATCGAATTGAGCGAGTTCGTAGGATTCATATCAAACGACCTGATGACCGCACACACCACCACCAGTGACCTTTCTCCTTCGACCCGTCAGCCTGTGTCTCTGACCCTGGACAGTCTTTGCACCACGCTTGTGCCTTACATCACCCAGCGCCTCTCTGTCTCACTTCCACTCTTATTTTAGCAGCTTTTTTCTCCAGGAGACTACTATGAGATGCGTCATACAACTGTGTGTGGTGGTAAAATGATTTTGTGTTTGTTTGTGTGTCATCTTCGTTGTGTGTTCTGACAGGCTGTATGTTGTTTTGTTCTCTGTTTGTCATGATAACTTCTCTCACTGTTTTCTGTTAGTGTGCAGACACATGGGTGTTTGCATTCAGCACCGCAGGTGACCGTAGTTTTACCTGAGTGTGAAAACAAAGAATAGAGTATTAATGGTAAACATCTGTTATTTGAGGTTCTAACTACATTGCATCCAGAAGAACAAGAATTATATCATGTAAGCAGCTAAAGATTCATGTACATAATTGTTTTCTTCTCCTTGCCATGTTTCTGACGGGTCCACTGTAAGGGCCTCAGTGGATTTACCAGGTGTCGTTCACAATGGGGCCACATGATGGCACTATTTTACTCTTAGAAGATGTTACCGAGGCTATTTTGTAGCCTGCAGATAATAGCAATTCAATTTTAAAATGTATACGTTTTTGATACAGTTAAGATATCACAGGTGGATGCAAGATTTCACCGTAGTGCTTATGTCATATTTAGTTTTAACATTTCTTTCTTTTTTCCCTTCACTCCACTAAATGATCATTATATTCAGTGGAGGGAACTTGAGCTGTGACCTGAGGTGTTAAATGTACGGGGGTGATTGAATGATGGATGCTGAGGTTGAAGTGAATGACTGTAATCGGAGATCTCCCTGGCAGGAAGGGAATCCTGTCTACAAGCTTTTAACAGGGATAGAAATTAGAGCTGTCCTTCATCACCGCATTCATCAGAGAATGTACCGTTTGCACACAATAGGTTTTAGTTGAAATATGTCTAACAATCACAGTACTCGTAGGTCTGTTGTACAGAAGTGAACATATATGTATGTTTTATATTTATACATACTTTATCACAATTAAATTTCTACAAACATTCTTTTGTTCTGTTTTTAATTTGCGTCACACCAGTGAACATACAAAATGATCATACAAATGGCTTCATTTTAAGAGTAGTAGCACATTCTTCTATACATTAAAATAGTTTTGTAGATTTAAATGTTTGATTTACAGTCCAATGTCGTGCTTTGCTTTGAACTTTAGTGGTCAGACAAACCCTCTTAAAAACAGAATGATGTTAAAACTTTAACCTCTTGTGAGACTATAATATTCTTTTGTGGAAAAGTAAATTCATCTTTGACTTGTATGAATAGATGAGAAACATGTTGCTGTGCAACAAAGCAAGCTCTTCCTGGTTTTCTAAAGTGCTTCTGGTCAGGTGTGCTTTCTGTAGACGCGTTGATCTACCCTCAGGGGTCTCCTGATGAAATATGCAGGGGCTTCTTGTGTGTCGTCTCAACCCCACACGTGTTACCGTGTCCTAGCCCGAGTGGCAACCTGCAGTGACAAACAGCTTGATTCATGTGCTATACTTTTGTCTGCGGATTAATCTTAGAGCAGTGCATCATAGAATACGAGGTGCTCTCTTAAACATAAGCACTCCTCACCACCATGAGGTGTCCGTTCTTGGCCTTGTGTACCATGGGTTCCTGTCCGGTGCTGAAGTCCACCGCACTCTCTTTACCCGCCTGGATTTCAATCTTAATGCTAAGAATCGATACACAAGTGTTTTTAGACCAAACCACATATCGAATCCAACCTCTTTGATTCTTTCTTAATACGAGACACAAAAGGCAAAAACATTGTTTCTTTAATGCACTGGTCAATTTTGAGAGTTTGGGCTATTTTGCTTCCATGTCTCTGTCTAGAAAGAAAACATCCAAAACACACATTGTTTTTATTTCACTATAGTTTGTCTATTTGCATTTGTAGATTACTCCTAAATTCATCAAAAGTAAGCATTAGAAAGAGCCTAATTTGCGTATTTAATTTAAATGTTATTGTATTCAACAAAAATAATTGTATTAATGTAAGTACACAATTGGGGAAGTTTTATGGTGATATCTATTAGTTGAAATGTTTACCCTGTTCACCCGTAGTGTCTCCCCCACTCACCTGCCCTGAACCACTTTGATTGCATTCTGTTTGTTAGCAATGACACAGAGTTTGGTCAGAAACTCAAACAAGTGGTCACACTGCATCAGAAGGTCCCCCTGAAACAATCACAAAACACACAATCAGACGAATGGAACCTACATTAAAACATTTCATTTTGTAGCCTATATGGATTTAAGAAACTTCTACCTAAAAATCTTCTGTGTAAATGCGATATGATTCATACAATTTGCTCAGCATTTTATTTTGAAGGAACGCTTCCTTTCAATAACGTAGCAGTAAAGCTGCTTTCACACTCTTTATCTCTGTCCGTTTGTACTTGAAACAGAACATCAAAAACATTTATAAATGTTTGATATTCAATGGTACATTGTATTAAAAACATCACATATTTACAAAGAATAAATAAAGCATGAATGAGATGAAAGATGATAAATAAGTATACTGTAGTATAATCCAAAAATGATAAAAATACAAGTGCACAAACAGCAGCAGCTGCAAAAGTCTGGTAAAGGTGCAGTATAACAGATAGTGATGTGTATTGGGTTGTTAAATGACGTGTGCTTGGTGTAGGAATACTTCACATAATAAGTGACATCTACGTGCTCCAATCACAGCAGTGTTGTCAGAATCCACCACATCTGATCTTTTCCATTTACACTATAATAAAACTTTGCCAGTGAAAGAGAAAAACAGGCAATTCTGATGAGCCCAAATATCTCCTGCATGTTATGTATCCACATACCTTCTGTTTAGGGTCCTCACATGTTATGTGGAATACAATGATGCCGTCAGTCAAGTTACTGACTGAAATACCTGCAATGAGTAAAATAAAGACACTTTTAGCCCAATATGAAAACCTCCCTAATGCAGAAATATATATCCTCACATTGCCCTGACCTTTGAGAGAGGTGTACAGCACTCTCTGTTTGACCTTGGCTTCCTCTACCACATAGGCAGCTGTCTGGGTGAGGATGAGTTGTCGCGGCCTTGGTTTGAAACCATTCCTATCATATTTAATCACCGGGACACCGTACTACACAAACAAGAAAACAACACCGT
Organism: Bovichtus variegatus; assembly: GCA_943593645.1. Taxonomy (NCBI): domain Eukaryota; kingdom Metazoa; phylum Chordata; class Actinopteri; order Perciformes; family Bovichtidae; genus Bovichtus; species Bovichtus variegatus. Next base: position 17,390,233 of record CALSCE010010657.1, on the reverse strand, counting down.
GAGCTGTGTTTGATGCGAGGCCGTCTTACCTCTGGCTCTATAATGACTATTTATTACCTTAATGTGCTCATTGCGAATCATCTGGAGAACCCTCATGTTTATGTCTTGTTCGCCTAGAGATAATAAACCATGTAGAAATGATCAACAGAAAAGTGCACTGTGTGAATGCATCAGCTACTTACTGATTCTGGTGTCCACGAAAGGTTGAGCGACACTCTGTGGGTAACTGTCCTTTTTGCCCTTGAAGATGGAGCTGGTAAGAAGCTTCAGTTGAAACTGAAGGGACAAAGAATATGAAGTTGATATTATGACGATGCAGATTTATGTAACGTACTTGCACGTGTGTTACCTGAGCTTTTTTCTGGGGCGTTATTCCTCTCACATACTTGCGCACCATAAGACGGTAGTGAAGCCCACGCAGTATCTCTGATGTCTGACAAGAACCGAAACAAGCACAGAGTCAAAACAAAAGATGAAGTTGTATGTAATCGGTTTGACAATGTAGTTGGTTAATCCCTGAACCTCTGTCAGCACTGCTGGTGGAGTCTGCCAGGTGGTTTTATCCAAAACCGTCTTTGGCAGGTTGCCTTTGAGCCTGTTCAAGTAATTCTGTCTCACAAAGGCCAAGTACTCCGAGTTATCTGTGTTTTTCGCTTGCCCCCTGGTCATGTAACCTTTGATGAATCTAAAAGTGATTGTAAAATGATTGTATTAGTGAAATTGTGACAGTAAGCACGAGAGGAGTTTGTGTAGTGATATTTCTTACTTCTTGATGACTTTTACCGCCCAGGCTCTCTTCTCCCTCTCCTTCCTAGCCTGCACTCCTCTCCAGCAGGTTTCAATCTTAGTGGCTAAGGATAGGAAACGTATAATAGAGGGTGTGTAATACACCTTTACTCACATAACAAACCATCATGAAATGTGGCATTTACCAGCTTCTTTCTGTTTTTTGAATTCTCCCTTTGCTTTGTATCCTTTGTATTTGGCCTGGAGCCTCGTTGCTGCAAATTCAGAGCACAGTATTAAAATCAAATGTGCATTGCAGCTAGTAATGACTGAAAATGACTCACGGTAGAGTTGCACTCACCCAGTTCATGTTTACATTTCTCAAAAGCGTCCTCTGTGGCATAAAGTGTCCTCGGATGGCGGATGAATATTTTGGTACTATAGAAACAGGAAAGAAGATGAATGTTTTAGGTTACTCCTTAAAGTGTGTTCGCTCTGTTGTATTTAGGGAGCGCTGTCCTCACCGTCCCATTTTGTACTCATCTGGCAAGTAGCCTAGATGTTGAACCAGCACTTCCACTCCATCAGCAGGCACTCCTCTCCAGTGAGGCCAGGTGGCTGGGCACAGGGGTTTATATCTGTAAGATGCATCAGACAACCCACTCAGCATGTTTTAACTGGAAAGGAACTTCTTAAACTGAGGGTTTTAATTAAAAAAAAAATCAAGCACAGGGTCCAAGCTCTGTGGTCCTTCATACCTCTTTAAGAAGACTTCAAATTTGCGTCTGTACGCAAAACCAGCTCGTCTGACTCGCAGGTGCTCCATCAGGCCCAGGTACTTCACCTGGTGCCTGATCAGCGCTTCGTCAAATTGACCTGTGCGAGAGCGGCAAGAATCAAATTCAAACATCTCCCTGTTAACAAAAAAACTAAAACTTCATGTTTCTATTAATTAAAGTACCTTGCTGCTTGGACTCATTGGATTTTAGACAGCGTATGTACCAGGCCTCTTTAGCCATGAGGATCTCTGTCAGCTTCAGCAGGCTGCTCTTAAACTGAGTCGCCACCTTCAGACACGACATGAGGGTGATAATCCCCAACAGTTCCTCTGTCACATACATATGGCTTAATGATGCAACAGTCAGACCGAAAAAAGGACTTGTCTTTGTCTCAGTGGTCACTCTATCAAGACCAATTACTGATATGTTTCTTATCTGTAATCAAAAATGTTTCTCTTAATTAAAAAAAAAAATCCTATATAATCCTATATTTCCTGCATAGGCTACAGTCCCTTTTTATGTGTTATTTATGTGGTTGGTAAATAGTTAATGGAATAATCGGTGCCATCTTAAATTATGTGATCTCCTCGTTGTAGTTTGAGCGGTCATTGATTTTGTCTGTTTGCATCTTGTAGGTTGAAATGTTGCAGCAATAAAAAATATTTTTGGTGCATGCAAGTATCAGTGTGAAAAAACTCTCCTTTTCCACTCTAGATCAGGGGTCCCCAACCACCGCGTCGTGGACCAGTACCGGGCCGTGGATCATTTGGTACCGGGCCGCACAGAAATAATAAAATGTTTTTTTTTGTGTTGGTAATATTCATTGTAAACATTTTTATGTATTATATTGTGTACAGTATATTACAATGTGATAATAATATAAATAAAGTGCATAATATAAAATGGAATAATTACATTTTCTTTATATATGTAATAATTAAATTATATGTTTTTGCACTTTATTGTGTGTTTTGTTTTGCCTGCCCCCACTCCCGGTCCGTAGAAAATTCATCTTGCATGAAACCGGTCGGTGGTGCAGAAACGTTGGGGACCGCTGTTCTAGATAATACCCAGAAAAGGAAAACTTATATGTGGCTTGTAACTCTGAGCAACAACACAGTGCTGCTGATAATATATAACATCAGCTTCATTATTAATACAGTTGAAGGATGTGGAGGGTCAAACATGGTGAGCACTCACCGTTTCTGGTCTTCGCCTGCTGTCTGGATCCATTGTGCAGAAGCACTCTCTCACTATGGCATTTTTAGACTGACAAATCAGCTACAAGAAGTTGGGATAACACACGTAGATCATAACACACCAATTTCCCATAATGTGTGATACTAAAACATTGTTTGCCAACCCTTCTTGTATTATTTTCAGTAGTGGAAATTTAAGCTGAACAGACTTTTTTCACATTTGTCAAACACAGGTGACAAATAACACTGTTAATCGCTGCATTGCAACACCTGGTGGAACAGTATGGAGTCATAGAAGTGCCATAAAAAAAGAATCTAAGAAATTAAGAAAATAAATGTGGAAAATAAGGAGGAATAAATATGTCAATAAAAATATGTGGAAATATATATGGAGAAATCACACATAAAAGTATAATTGTAAGCATTTTCATTTATCTTCACACTTATTTCTGTATATATTCATTTATAGATTTTAAGAAATATATATTTATCCATAAATTTTTTTACATGTTTTTATTTTCATCCCTTTATTTGTTCTTAATCTTTTCCCTATTGCTTTTGCTTTTCTTTACATTAGACACACAGGTCAATCTCAGTATGAAATCATCATCACAATCACTAATAAATGTGTAGTTTCCAAAGCAAAAATGTATATGTAATAAATAAATAAATATAAATATGTAAAGTAAATTATGCAGAAATAAATAAACAAATACATTTGAAAATCATTGAAGATGTGTATAATTATTCTTTTGTATTCAGTTATTTGTCTTTATATATTTCTACTTTTATTTATTCCTCTTTATATTTCCACATTTATTTTCTTTTACAGATTTATTCTTTTTTTTTTATGGCAGGCCTATAAAAAACAACTAATAACATCATGAATGTTATTAAGTTCACCTGTGCACTTGGTCAATGAACATGATTCATTTGGAAACAATAAAGAAATAAGTTATTATATAAATTATTGTATACCAAGTTTAGGAAGTTTACCTTAAGTCTACATTATTGATAACAATAAAAAGGTACTAATAAAAGAGGTCCCAACATAGTGCCACTCCTTGCCTCACATAATAAAAACATGTTAATTTGCAGACTTACATCTTTTATGTTTCTGTATAATAAGTCATTGTTTTTATCCAGGAAACCTAGAATGTCAAAAAAAGAATAGAAAAGAAAAGTCTGTTAGTCAGTAAAAAAAAAAAAGAAAAAGGTTTAGATGTTTGAGTAACAGGGCCTGACATTGTGGTTTCTTTTACCCACAACGCAGTAGGTGACCTCCCCGGCATAATGCAAGAGACGGAAATCTCCCCTCTCCAGAGTCTTACGTGTCATTTTGTCAGCCAGTTTGTGCCTGCAGTCAAAGAGGTGGGGAGAGACAGAGGGATGAAGAGCGAGAGGCTATACAGACCAATCCTAATCCTCCGTCTCTATCGGCTCACTGTCGGCTCACAGACGAGAAACCAGTCAGCAGAACCATTGATGAATGGGGTTAGACTCTAGTGTTGAGCAGAAGCTTTGAATTACCCAGTATCGTTTAGATGGAGTCCATACTTAATTAAAAGTGAACCTCCAAAACACTGAACATACACAGTACCTACTTGTGAAATATCCTGTAGGAGCGTGTGCTGTGTTACGATTAGGTTTTAACTCACGTGACAAAGTGAGGGTGATTTCCCATGTTTTCTTCCAGTCTCTCCAGGAAGGTGAGATCTGTGGCATCTCCTGGCCTGAGACACTCCTCATCCTGCAGGATTATCATCAACACATGATAATAAAGCAGTTTCAGTGTTGTATGTTCAATAAACTATTCCATTCCAGTAAATACACACCAGTATTGATATGATCCCTCTATATTTATCCTCAACCAGGTCGCAGATGATCTTGTTGTTGAAGAATTGAACTGACTCCCACTGGGGAAAAAAATCATAAAAACACTGTCGGTGTAAACATACTATATCATAGTCACTAATTCATTATTCCACACTAGGTTTTGTTTCAGGATTACCTCAATATTCTCTGCTTCATATTCCTCCTGCTCAGCTTTGAGTGTCAACTGGATGAAAAGCTGCTGCAGCTTCTCGTTGCAGTAGTTTATACAGAACTGCTCAAAACTGAGGGAATGGGTCACGACAAACAGATCAAGGAAAGAAATCATCATCACAGAATCAAATCATATACATTTGCAATTTTCCCCCTTGTGCTTCATGATGTTTTCCACAGAAATGTAATCTGTTATTGTATTTTTCTAAAAATCAGGGTATCAAACATAATCAAATCAGTGCCACAGTTTTAAAATAGGAAAGATCTCTGCCAACCTGTTTGCATAGAAAACCTCAAATCCATATATGTCCAAAAGCCCTATTACAGTCTTCCTTGAGTGGTCCTGGAAGAAAACAAATAAAGTCAGTAAGTACTCATCCTCGGTGCCTTGGATCTGTCCCACACTCTTCTCCTCACCTTGTTCTCCATGGACTCGTTGATCCTGTTGACTAGCCAGGTGAAGGTCTGTCCATAGATGGCTTTGGCCAAGGCATCTCTGGCATAGATGGCATGATCGATGGTGAATGGGCTGAGGACCTTTACAGTAAAACAACATTAGCTACATTCCAACCACTACAGGGAAGGTTTGAATAGAACTATAGGACATTTTAACATGCATGCACCTGATCTTGTTTGGCTTCAATTTTCCTGCAGGTGAGTCCCTCTTGGAGACTGTGAGCATCAACTCCTAGTAACTGCAGGGAACATGAAGTGAGGTTATTCTTTGAGTTTTTCTAAAATATTTTCTTATGTCTATTTTCTTACATTTGATACCCAGCGCAGCTCTGCATTGTTGTTGTTCAGGAGGGCATGGCCTTTACTGTCGGAGTCAAACTGAACATTCCCCAAGTGGAGAACACTTGCAACGGTCCCGAACAAGTGCTGCACAGAATGAACATTTGTAAGGCAAAGCAAAGCTAGCAGGGAAGAGTGAGTGGTATAAATCTGCATCCATCTTACATTAGTGTTAATCTCATCAATGTTGATGATTTGTAGTGCATTTTTGACCGTTTTCCAGTCATTTCTGTCATTAATGGAAGACACAATGGCACACTCTCCCTGTCAGAAACAGCAAACATAGCAACGCATTGTCAACGTTTTCTATTGTCTTGTAAATCTATTTTATTAAAACAGGGTGACTGAGTCGTACATACTTGGGTCAGATAGTTGTAATGCTGGCAGTCTCTCTCCAGGCCCAGCTGGTGCAGCAGGTCCTCCTCTCCTCCCTCCACTAGCTGGTAGAAGATGTGGAAATTTCTCTCCCCGTGATTCTGATGAACGACCCTCGACTTCTCCAGCAGGTAGTTCAGGATATGGCCTCCGACTGCATCCCCCTATGGGCATCATGATCCTAAACACAGCAGCTCTACAACTTGCAGAAAAAACATAGCCTATGGTCCAGTGGACAGACTTTAAAATATCTTCTTTTTTTTCAGTATTATGAAAGGAATCTTAACTTTTCCGATTACTTTAAATGTTTTTCGATGAACAAATTGATCCATGAGTTCTTAGTTTAGAAGAACTCTTAGTTCTAGTTCCTTTCATTCCTTTTTAAGTTTCTAATTTATTTTTATACACATTTTTACAATTAAACTGAGCATTTAAACAAAACACTTTAGTGTTAAAATTAGCGTGTCATTTTTACTATATATATATATATATATATATACTATATATTTTAACCACCCCAAGTTACTATACATACTATAAATGCAACTTGAGTACTTTTTCCCTGATTTTGGATGATAGTACAATGGGTTGCTTAAAGCACATAAACTCCCTTATTTTTCTTTCTTAAATTATAATTTCTGAATACATTTCTTGGAAGTCCTTCTATGAATCTGTCCCTTGATTCTTACCTGGCTGTCAAACTGAATATCCATATACTTCCCAAACCGACTTGAGTTGTCATTTTTCAATGTTTTGGCATTGCCAAAAGCCTGTGGGGAAATACCATACCACATGGAATAATTAATGTTAGCATGACCAGCTGTTTGGTATCTGAGTGCGATGATGACATAAGTAACCTTCACACCTCGAGGACGGGGTTGGACATGAGCATTTTGTCCCTGACAGTGTTCAGCAGAGTGGTGCTCGGACAGCTGACAGCGTAATACTGCAGAATCTTCTTGGAGGCCTCCGTCTTCCCTGCTCCACTCTCTCCAGAGATGAGGATGAAGTGATTGTTAAACTCTGTCAGCATGGTTTGGTAGGCGTTGTCTGCCAAGGCGTAGCTGTAGGGATGCAGAGCAATGAGAAGATTTCCCCAGATAAACACTTGACACACACATGCACAAATATTCATAGTTTTCATACAGACTTTACACTCACATGTGTGGTGGGAGCTCAAAAAAGTTGACACCCATGTAGGTTTCCATCTGTTTCTTATTGTAGATGTCCAGCTCTTTGTAAGGATTCACAGACACTACCAATGTGCCAATGTAGGTCTAAAAGAACGAGTTAAAATGATCGTATTAATTGTTAAAATGTACACTCATTTGTCGGCGGCAGGCTTTAAATATCTCCTTTCCAAGACTCACGTAGATGAGATCTTTGCTGAAGCGTTTCTTGAGGTTGCTGAGGAAGGCTGCCTCTGTGGTTTCATCCAGGAGGACAAAATCCTGGATTCCAACCCGGTCCCTGGCAGTCAGGGCGCCCTCCATGTCCAGCTGACCCTGTGCAACAAGCTGTATCAACCATAAGGCAGCCAAATGCACAACTTAATGCAGTGGCAATAACTTTTAAAAGTCAACATGTAGGTACAAATTCCTGGTGTTTAGCATCATAATCTAAAGATTTCTCCGTTTCAAAAACCTATTACACATTCAAGACTTCACAGTACTTAATTAACAACTTTATGAATTTGTTCGTAACAATAACAAGTGTAACACATTTTAAATGCATAACAATGATATTCCAAATTCTCAGCCATGTATTTTGACAAATGCGGCTGGATGAATGAATGTTTGCATAAATGGCTCCATGGGGGACGTCGGAGCTGGAAAAAAAAGCACCAGAAAAAGCACAAACATGGTCCCTGTTAGTTCTATTGAAATAAGAGGTCTAGAGGTCCTATGTGTCTTTGAAGCAAAGCTCTGTGATTGTGCAGACGAACAGACAGAAGCTAATGATCGCTACACAGCACACAGGGACCTTGGCTGGCAGCCCGTAGTTCACTAGAGCTGACACACCAACCAAACACAACACACTGTGCAAATGGACTTGGGGAGCCCAAAACAGCGGCACATTTAAGAGGCATAGTGGGAAAAATTCCACCAATCTGTTTTGCATTCTCAGCACCAACACTTAGACCAAAGGTTTTCACAGCTTTTGTTGGTTTTGTATTTTTCCTCTCTCTCCTTTGGAAGCAGAAGTCCTTTGATTCTCAACTCTCTCTGTAAAAACATTAAAAAAGATAATCCATTGGATCTAATTGACACAAAGCCCTCCGCCCCCTCCCCCCCCCCTACTCCCCCTGCCTCTATCCTCCGCCTATGGCCCTCATTTCTTCTGAGAAAGGCCAAGTGTTTTTGTCCTGTAAATACCACGGAGCAGAGACAAAAAAGACGTCTTTAAAATGCAGTCTACAATCCATTACACATATTCCCCCTGCATATCCATTCAGTAATTATTCATTAGAAAACATTTAACGTCACAGTGAATTTCACACTAGGCAGTCGAAACACAATAGAGGAGATTTGGCCTATTTTGGGGTGAGGAGTTGGGGAGGGGTTGGCTGTACAGAGGAAGGCTGAAGGCGAAGGAGGGGGTGAGGAGGGGAGCTGTATTTGTCTGATCTGAGAACCTCTGAAACGGGGCCGTCTTGAGACAACGGGACAGACTAAATAGTGCAGTAACGGTCTGTGCCCCGCTGCTTGCTGTGACACTCATTTAGTGTGCCCCGGGGGCGAACAATAGAGGCTTGTTCTTAGCAATCCTGTGCTGTAATTTGGACTTCATTACTTTGCTCACACGGGGCCCCATGGAAGGATAGAGGAGGCTAGTCAGATGAGAGTGTTTTTTTCCACCTGTCAGCCCCTCACCCCCAATGCTCTCACCCCTCTCCCCAACAATACCCCTCACCCCGTGTCCCCACCAATAACCCTCACCCGACCCCCTTCCCATAGCCTCCCCCCTCCCAGCCACCCACTTTAAGCCAATGAGACAGGTGAACAATATCATTGAAGGAACCCTTTTTTGGACGTCAGAATCAATCTGGCGATGTGATGGTCGTGGTGCTGGTGTGGGGTATCTGTGACACCCCCTTTCTTCATGGGAACAAACTTCTCTCAGGGCAGCACAAGCAGACAATATGCTGGGACAGCGTGACTTAGGGATCTGCCATACAGTATTACAAGTAATAACATGAACAGATAAGCTCCTGTCAAGAGGAGGATTAAAGAATTCAGGGGTGATGATAATGCTAATGTTTTAGGTCACTCCGCGCACTGACAAAATCTAAAAGGTTTGTGGTTTCCCATTCAGGTTTCCTTTGGTGTCCTGCAGGTATTTCTTTTTAAGAAAGCTGTCTGCAGCATGCACAAGTGTTTCTAATGACACTGTGCTAGAAAGGCTGAACATTGAATGGGCGTTCTCAGTCCAGCAGGACAAGAAAGAAACAGCCGAAGAAAGCACCTGACTACAGAAAAAAAAAGTTCTGCTTGTGCATGTGTTATTTGTGGCTTTATATAATACAAACCAAGTGAACTGGGTTGTAATTCTAGTTCTAATTAAACAATCAACGGCCCAATCACATGCACGGCGGAAAGAATGATTATGTAAGGAATCCACTAAGCCATTGTCAGATCAGGTGAATTGCCTAGCTACCTCAGAGCACAACCAATTGTATTTTAATTAAGAGATGGTCCCTCATCTTGGTCTAGAGTGTCACTGTTGCCTGAGACAGAGTGAACTCATCTGTGTGAGAAGCAGAAGTAGCTTTAGACGAAGGAGGGAGGGGGGGGTGGGAGCTGCTGCAGCAATTTAGTAACAAAGTAAGAAGAAAGTTTATCTCCCTCTTAAAGAGGATTCTGTCTCATTGTCTCATGTGTTGGTAATATCTTCACTTAGGAGAGAGAGACCTACACCGTCTTGTTCAGCTCAGGTTATACAGACAAAGGCCCTTGTTCTCAAAAGCAACTTGTAGCAACAGCTGTTTTGGGAAATACGCGTATTTATATTGAGGGGGGAAAACAAGACGAGAAGATGAATACCACTCTCGAGTATGAAAGTGGTATCGATCTTCTCATCTAACTTTTACCCATAAAGTGCGACTTACAACGGGACTAAGATCACTTTAGCATTTAGATGCCTTAGCATTTATGTCATATAAGTTCACACTGAACTGTCAAGCTTTGAAACTCTTCGACAGCATCTATACTATGATATCCAAACTGCAGCAAACCCTTTAAAATGCAACAAACCTTGTGACAAAATGAACACGTCACAAATGTTTACAACACAAAAGAAAACTCAAACCTGCATTTCTGTGGTCGTCTAAATATTCTGCTGTCAGATGCAGATTTTCAATGGAGGATCCAAACTGAAAAGAAAAATGTCCCCAGAGAAGTTAAAGGAGAATAACGTGTCCTCCTGTGTCTGCTTGCATGAAGACAATCAAGAACCTGAAGACACCGGATTGTTGAAAGTTAGTTCGCAAAAGTCCAGCTTCTATAACACTAATTAAAAAAAAACACATTTACTGTCCTCTCCCCTGGTTTGTGTAGTAGCTCATTCATCCAGTGTGCATTAGTAGTGGTGATGGTGATGCGTGGAGGCCCATGTGCACATATGCACAGGCCCAGGGCACTGTGGGCCAGGTGCTTAATCATTCATGTCGTGAGAGGTGGAGGGACAGGGAGATCTTACTCAGTGCTTACCTGGGTATCTACTGCTCCACTGAGTGTAACATAACGATACAGAAACAAGATCCAAACCACACCAATCCAACCATCCCCCTTTCCCTCTCTCCTTCTTCTCTGTCTCTAAGCTCCATTACATCACTACCAACAGCTTAAAGCCCCTGGACTCCTTCTTCCCTGCTGGCACAGTCAAGGTCTGGTTACTGATCTTTGATTAGATGGATACATTACAGACTAATCGCCAACTGCTTTATTACTCGGTATAACAATGCTGGTCAGGGGAGCACCATTGTTTTGAGCAGCAGTCTGAGCTGCCAATGCTTAGAGCTTCTGTACAATGCTACTGGGTTGACGCCCAAATGCAATTACCTCATTTTTTGCTTGGGCGGAAGCAATTACCAGATAAAAGCACCTTTAATTCAAGTTCTTCCAAAAAGCTTTTCAATGTCTTTAAGGCTATAATTCTTGAATACTTTTTTCAACTCAAGTCTCTGTATTAGAGTTGTTGATGATGAAGAAGTGACAGGAAATTAAGGAAAAGGGAGATGACATGCAACAAAGGTCCTTGGCCAGACTTGAACCAGAGACGTGGTCAACGCCTTAAACCCAGCATACCCCTACAGTCTAAGCAGACTTGACAAAAACATAACAGAATACATAAAAAGTAAATAGAAAATTATGTAAAATACAATGTAAAACCCACCAAACAAAAGCTCATATAAAACATTCTATCAAAACCAGTCAAGCTAGGGTAGGCAATTTATTAAAGAAGCATTTGTTTTTTTTAATATTTGTTGAAATTGTCTTCACAACAACAGCAATCAATAAATCCAATACTCTGACGAATAAGAGAAAAAAATCCGGTATCTGTGGAAGTCGCAGGCCTGTAATAAGCTCAACCAATCATTTAATTTGGCTAGCATGGAATGATTGGACGGCTTACCAGCCTGTCTACCAGCCTGTCTGTCTACCTGCCTGTCTGTCTACCTGTCTGTCTACCTGCCTGTCTGTCTACCAGCCTGTCTACCAGCCTGTCTGTCTGTCTACCTGCCTGTCTGTCTACCTGCCTGTCTGTCTACGTGTCTGTCTACCAGCCTGTCTGTCTACCAGCCTGTCTATCTGCCTGTCTGTCTACCTGCCTGTCTGTCTACCAGCCTGTCTACCAGCCTGTCTGTCTATCTGCCTGTCTGTCTACCTGCCTGTCTACCAGCCTGTCTGTCTACCTGCCTGTCTGTCTACCAGCCTGTCTACCAGCCTGTCTGTCTACCAGCCTGTCTACCTGCCTGTCTGTCTGTCTACCTGTCTGTCTACCTGCCTGCTAGCACGCTGCCAGTGCGCTCATTGCACGTGACAGCAGTCTTACACAAGACTAGGCAGATAAAATGTCCTAATACTAACATGCTAACTGGACAGCAGTGAGAACTAACAATAGCCATGTTCGTTATATAAATACATTTTCTTACATGAGGTAGTTGGATATGGTCAGTGATGACAACGCTGTGCTCGTCTCCCCAACGCTGTCTCGTGGACACACGTGTTTTCCGAAAGTGGCTTTGAAGAAGGCCTGAATGGAAAGGCTGTTTTTTTTTTTTTTTAAGGTTGGATATTTTCAAAGTCTTCCTCACTCTTGCTGGTTTCTCCAAAGTTGCCTATCCCAGCTTTAAGTACTCTAAAATATATACAAATGGCAGAAGAGTATGCATACAAAATAGTTTTGGCAAGGCCACTTAAATCAACTGTAGTAACAAGACTAAAAGAGTCTACCGCCATGCTAACTGCACTTTGAATTGTTGTGTTCTTTTAATTTGAAATAGAGACGCATAGAAATCAATTTCAGAAAACTTCTCTTCATATTAACTGTATTTATTCCATGATGATATGGTAGCATTACAAAAGTACTCAGCTGAGGACCCATTTCACCGTCCACAGACCACATTTAAGTAGTTCCTCACAGAACGATCCACAGAACGGCCACGATCTCTTGTTTACAACATATTTTATACCCGCCGCCTTTCAGGTATAGACTTCTCCCATTGGTTGGTTGGGGCCAGGTCCTATTGGCCCCTTGTTGGCACGTGGGCCACGCCTCTCAGCGCTTCTCTGCTCCAATCAGATCTTCTGTCACCCTTTTAGGAGGTGTACTCTTCCGCTTCACAGTTTACACATATTGCTTCTTATTTCACAGTCGATTGGCCACTAAGTTACTTAATTCAATAACATCTTACATATCACATATTACATCTAAATAAGGAACAATATGACGCATTGTAACAGTTTACATATTGATTATTCTCACAGAATGTAATGCTAATGTCAGCATTGCTAACATGCTCTCAATGACCAAGCTAACATGCTGATGTTTAGCGTGTTAGCGTGCTAACACAAATGTCAACCTCATGGTGGTGCTTGAGGAAAAGTCAGGGGATCACCAAAGTCAGTAGGTTTTATGCTCTGGGGACCACAATACAATGCAAAAGTACAATAGTCTGGACCAAAAGTGGTTCACTGACCGACCAACATTGTCACCCCTAGAAACACAACTAAAAATGAAGATGGTGCAATGGTACAAAAGTAACAAAACTGAGTCTTTCCTTTACAATATGTAGTTTGAACACGTACATTATTGCTTTCAACTAGATGCGTAATCACTTGCTGACTCACTTGCTGAAGGTGCTGAGCTCAGACGTTACATCATCTACTAACAATAAGACATGAATAGATAGCCTAAACCACTGTAAAAATTAAGTATTTGGTACAGGAATTCTAATTCCTTGTGAAGCTTACTTTTGTGTGCAAAAATGACCATGCCTTAAAGTAGTTTTGTGGAGAGACACTGGGCGGGAGTAAAAATATATTTACTTCTGTTACCTAGTGACCACCATTATACAACACACACCCTCCAAGGTAACACAGGTGTCCATTTTCCCTGCTCTGGTGACCTAATTGTGAGAAAAGATTAGGCGTCATTCAATTTATGGATTGATTAACGTTTGGGACGCTTTTAGTCAAGTGTCTATGATGGGTGACCGGTTGAGTGTTCAGCTCATTTGAATTATTCACCCTCCACTCCAGAAAAGTTGTCAAGGTTACCTCTGCCGACGCCCCACCTCTCCCCCTGGCCCAGCGGCCCAGCAATGCTTGTCCAATCTTAACAAGCTTTGTGCTACCCACTGGGCTCTGATTCAGCACGAGACCCGGCAAATCCAATTACACAGGAGTCAGAGAGGTTGATTTTCCCATTATAGATTCCATGCTGAGAATGAGAGCTGATGATAACACTCACATCAAACCACTACTGCCCCCTCTTTCTCTTCTCTCCTTCTCATTTTGTCTCCATTTCACTGTTTCCCTCCCTTTATTTCTCCCTCTCTTCCTATCTAATTCCTCTTTTCCCAAAGACCTTCTTTCTTCCCCTGTCCCTTTCTTTGGATCTCTTCGTCTTTCATAGTCCATTATTCTAATTTTTCAGAGCAGCGTAACGAAGTCCCGGCCCCGTCATCATTTCAGTCCTAAAATGCTGGTGTCAGTGAGGTTACTTCATACTCCACATTGGATTTAAAAAAAAAAAAAACTTAGACAATATTTCTGTCTTGCTTAAGAGACCAGAAGGATATACAACATCATTATGTCCCTCTTGTGATGTGATTTCTTATTCTGTGCCATTTTTATGTACTGTACCTTTAAATATTGCTTTGCATTACGCTTGATTTGGCCATTTTCTTTCACCCAATACTCGCTTACGCACCCATAAAATATTTTTTCCGCTAAGGTAACCTCTGCAAGGTCATTGCAAAAACTAAATGCACAGTAATTCAAACAACTTGACTTAGGGGTGTCTGAGTGCCACCCTTAGGGGACAACATGTGCCTGCTGTGACACATAAAAAAGTTACTGAGAGCTCTTTTAGAAATGAGGCTCTTTTGCACTCAATCGGATGTGGAAAAAGAAGAGGACTTTTGCTCCATCTTTACCCTTTAGGGCACTGAGAAGGACTGACCTTTCCTCAGACCAGAGGCTTTGGTGTTGACACAGGTCACTCAAAGGTCAACACCATTGACCTCTCTAAACCTTCAAGATAGGTTTTTCTGTGATCCTGCTGGACAATAGGATTGTGAAGTCCGGCAGTCTGTCCGGAGAAGTCGCCTGCCGTGTAGGAAAGAGAACGGCACGATGGGGCCAGCAGGGGCATTTTTGCTCGACCAATGTTGACCAATATTCTGAAAAACACTTCCTAAAACGTAGAAAATCTTGCATTGCAAATATTACTTAAGGAAACGTTTGTAAGAATTAGCAAAACGTACCTAAAATATCAAAGTAAAAATATCCATAATGCAGAAAAATGGCTATTAATGTTATACTACTATGCATTATACTATAAATATAGTTTATATATTATTGGACAGTATAATCTATAATAGTGTATAATATAAACTGATCATACGTTTTGTGGATAAAATCTTAATCCATATAGTTTCTAGTGACTACAGCTGTCATGTAAACGTGGATGAGTAAAAAGTAAAGTTCACTTTTAGTTGGAGTGGAGAAGAAGTATAAAATAGCAGGAAATGTAAATACTCAATTAAAGTACAAGTCCCTGAAATTTGCAGTGAAGTACATTACTTGAGTAAATGTTGCAGCAGCATGTTGAGGTCATTCTTGTTGAAGGGTCAGTTCACCAAATCACCCAAAAATGAATTATGTCTGATTTCCATTGAGGTCCTTCAATTTCAAGGTCCTGGTATTGCTCATGCTGACTCACCGTCACGGCTCACTGGGACACTCCAATAGATTGAAGCCATCGTTAGTGTTCTTAGTAACAACTGTGATTTCCCTACTATGACAAGTCAAAATGTCTGCTGTGAAAAAGGCTTATTTCTAAACAAAATGATGCCTTTAGTTCTCAGTGAAGACTGTTAACAGCTAGGTCTTTGTATTAGACATGAGACTTTTTTCTTTTTTTTACTTTCAAATGTAGGCCTAATTTTGCAATGCCTTGAGTACCACATGTTCACTTCCATTGAACTCGTATTGCCATGCAATAACATGAGTGTACACTGCATTTAGTGCATTGAGTGGACATCTGAACATGTCACCAAATAAAACTAAAACTCTCTACATGGCTAAATACTAATAAGGATTTTATGTTGCTTCAATTTTCTATTTGTGATTTGGGTGAACTGACCCTTTAATACAAGTTTCTTATATCATAGCTGCATTAGAGGATTTGACTGTTTCAATCTTCTGTTAGCACACTATTATAATTTTCTATAGATACATTCCTTCTTGACTATAAAGATGTCATGGATAGGCTACAGGCGAATGAGTATACGTTGCTAAATGAAATGCACCTCAGCGCTAATGTTGTTGTGACATCACTGTTTTCACTCTGTGAAGGTGTAAGTATACTAAAACCTGTTGTACGTCCTTTCTGACTGGATGACATTTGACAGGGCAACCTGCGGCCTGACAATCTGCTCCGTCCAGGTTGAAGCTTCGCTGAGAAAACAAAGTCTTTGGCAGGACACTGATGCTGCGCCTTGGCTAAGCATGGCTGACAGCAGCTTCCTCTGTGCGGCCAGAGGGTCACTCTGGGTGACACGTTGTTCTGGGGGGGACACTGTGTCTCTGCCTGCAGAGGAGATTAGAGGGAGCGCGCTGACCTCGTTCTCAGAGGGGCTGATGTGTTTTGAGTAAACACTTGGTGCAAGACAAAAACACAGGCTACAAACACAGGCCAACCCTCAGGCGGTGAACCCATTGTTTCCACATTACTCCCGAACAGGCATGAGTGAGGAGGGCCGTCACTGTGTGTTCCTGAGCTGCAGGCAGGGAGTCTCACTTGGATGCATCACACACAGCCAGGAAAAGCTCTCAGAGTCATTGCCAGTAACTTGACAGTCACTACCTGGCCATAAATACATATTTTACACAGGTTGGCAGTTCAATCCCCAGCTGAGGTGTCAGGCCAGCACCTCACATGGTAGCTGACTTTAGATGAGTTCAAGTGCCACCTACTTTTTAACAGTGGTGAAATATACCTAAGTACATTTACTCAAGTACTGTACTTAAGTACAATTTGGAGGTACTTGTACTTTACTTGACTATTTCTATTTTTGCTATTTTATACCATACATATTTATCCATTACATTTTGGAGGCAAATATTGTAGTTTTTACTCCACACAATTTATTTGACAGCTTTAGTCACTTTATAGATTTTAATTATTAATACAAAATATATATAAATTAATAAATTATGATATATTGTTAAAATATTAAGCTACCCAGCTGTATACTTTTGACAGTATACTTTTTTAAAATTAGCTCCATCTTAGTGTGATGAACACATTAATGCATCACTAAATATAATCCAATTAAATAATATGTATGATTCTGAAATGGGCCATTTTGCATAATGATTACTTTTAATACTTTAAGTATATTTTGATGCTTATACTTTAAAGTAAAGTTTTGAATGCAGGACTTTTACTTGTAAACGGAGTATTTTAACACTGTAGTATTGCTACTTTTACTTAAGTAAAATACTGTATGTGAGTACTTCTTTCAGCACTGCTTTTTAATACCACTATCACGCTGATTTACTAAAGGCATGCACAGGTGCACAAGGACAGAATAATAAAAACACCTCACAGTAAAATAATTTATAGTTTTCAGAAGCTCATAATGTTGCTTTTCCATTGCATAACACATGTTGTATTGCCGTTGGGGGAAACACAAGCAAACGTCACTTGTTTGTTTTGTCAGACCAACACCTACTAAATGCAAATATATTTAGTAAAATAATAGTATTATTTTTTTTTAGTATTTAGTAACACAAAAAAAAAACAGCAAATCCTCAGAAATTAGATTCTCTGACTTTAAGGGAATGTTTTTGGCATTTTAGCTTAAAACAATACTGACATTATTAATCAAATAATCTTACAGTCAATAAACAAATAGTGTCAGCTCTAGTGAGATGTTTCAATATTTGTTCTGTTCAAGCCCTGCAGCTGGCACTCTGTAATCTATGAATACTACAAGGACTCTGTGGCTGATATATGCAGTGGTCACCCTGATGCTCAGATGACAGCATCATTACCACCTCTACTCTTGACCTGCAGTACCTCAAACTCTATGAGCGCACCCTTCACTCTGCCCCGCAGTGTTTCCAGATCACAACCCCGCGGGCTCTAGGACCTTCAGGATCTGCTCTCTGAGGATGGTGACGGTCTTGTTTTTGTCCGTTACGTTCATGCATGTAATCATTGATTGTGCCTATTGTGACAGGCCGATTTACCATCTGTAGGGTCCCATGGGGCTGATACTGCTGCTGTCACTGCAGTCTCCCTACAGACTTTGAGGAATTCCCCTTTAATTTCCGGCCGCACATTTTAATCTCCAACAGGTTTCACACTTAAGTGTCCTAATATCATACCTGCTTGTGTTATCTCATTTAGCGCGTCAGAGGGTTTCACACTTCTGTCATTCTTGATGTCCTATCAAATCATGTTACAGTTCAAATGGATATGTTTCATTTGGAAGACAACCCATTAAAGTTCTATTCAAACAATAGAAAAATTGAACTTTTCCTTTGTTGGTACCCCCTGGAGTCTCCACAAGGACCCCTGGGGTCCATGAATGCCGGCGATAAAGATACGAATGTATTTTTCTCAGAAATGGTGGTAAAAGTAATTAAACAAACAAATAATGACGTCGAAAGCTCCTTTTCAACAACAATCGTCTTTTTTCTCATACGGATTAATCTTCTAGCTCTTCACACATGGGGGGGGGCTGTCCTTATAAATCACATTGAAATTGTCCCCCAGAAGGGGTACTTGTGTTTTTCTTCTTGTGTAAAATAAGTTGTCGTTTTTTTTCATTGTGTAACAACTCACTGAAATGCCTATTTATAATGAAAATCGGCAGTTGGGAGTGTTTTTGTTTGTTTTCTTACAGCTTAAGTGAGCAGGTGGTGACAGAGTCATTTCTTATTTGTGGTGTATTGCTGTACTGAAATGTGTTTCCATCCCAAGACAGTTTCGTGGCACTTTTTTTCTTCTGAAGTAAACCTGCTCTGCAGACGAGTGTGTGCCTTTGCCGCCTCCTGCTGCAGCCCACCCGGCCCCCTGCCCTCCCTACGCGCCTCCCCGGCTCTTTTTCCCACTGCTGAGAGGAGCAGGACGCGGCCACAGCGGCGGGAAGCAAATTATCTCCAAGCACTTCCCTTTAAAAAAAAAAAAAAAAAAAAAAAAAAAGTTCACACTCACATAGCCTACACAGATGCCACCACAAGTAGCGACTCAAATCGTCTTAGACCTGATCGAGAGAGCTTACTCGGAATAACCTGACAGGAGGATAAAGTGGAGCAAATGGATATTTAATATTTTATTCTTCCCTTTTTTTGTTTAACTCAGGTGTTTTTTTTTTGTTGCTATTTCTTTTATTGCGCTTGATCTGGTTCAAGTGTTTTAAAATATTCAATTTTTTTTTTGCCGAACTAGTCTAAATAGCCTCAACAGGAGTTAGGCCTGAACTCGTGTATTTTGTGTTTTATTTAGACGTGTGCCACTGGAGGAACAAGCGCACAGCACGGTGTAAAACAGACAGGGAACCTCCTAAAAACAAAACAAAAAAAAGCCTATAATCTTATCTCTTTAATAATCATCTAATAAGAGCACTACAGTGTCTGGGTGAAGTATGACCTGAGTTTTAATTCAACACTTGTTAGATGCAGTGGAGGAGCGCACTGTGACACAAAGTCCACCCAAAACTGAGAGAAAAGTAAAATCTCATCATCGCTGCTTCTGCACTTGCTGTGGGAAGTGTGGATGTTGTCGGGACTGTTAACAGGCACTGCATTAACAGCAGCTGTCAAACTCATGGGATCCTCCTGCCCCCCGGGCGACTGGGAGCTCTGCTGAAGTCTCCACTGCGCATGTCAGAGCGCTGGACAGCTCCAGAGAGGGAAATTTAAAAACGGTTTTTGGAGAATCCAGTGCAACACAGTGAAATACAGTACAGGGGCTCGCGACCGGCTCACACATTCTTCAATATCATCCAAAACAGGTATATTTTGATTATTTCTCTCTTTCAGCATCATAGTCTTTGTCAGATTGTTGGTTTTTATGAGAATATTGAGATTTGTAAGGATTTTTAGACTTTAACCATAGTTTTTCTGCAAAAAACCTGAGCTAAAAGGGACCAAACTGTTATGTAAACATTTAAACTGAATACCTATTAAATCCAGGTTATACTATTCTATTTCATTTTAAGGAAATTCTATTTGTGAGAGTAAGGTGAACAAAAATCATTCAAACTGTAAAATGGGCTTCAGCTACAACAAAGGCACACTGATGCCAAATAGACATTTTATGTACTACTATTAATTCATATTTTAATTTGTTTTTTCTTGTGTTTAATGTTAATTGAATATTATATTTAAGTTTAAAATGTATGCTTTTTTTTTGGAACAATTTTATATTTTTAGAAATAGGACTTCCTGTTCCGCTATGTTTATTTGAACTTCACCATTTTGAAGTTATATTATTAATATTATTATGATTATTTCTTCTACATATCTTGTTTATCTCAGTTTGAAGACTCACTGGGGGGATAAGCTGAAGTGTGTTTATTTTATTTCTTTCATCGCAGCGGTACCACACATCCCAGGAAATGATAGAAGGTGGAATTACATCCAGGATGTCAGGAATAATTGAGAATGCCGGGCATCATCCATCTCCACAGGACTACAGGTAAGACTTGTGATTTAAAATATCTCCACTTATATCCCAATCTTCTAACGCTAAATAACACATTGTTTTTTTGTTGAATATTGTCAAAAACACTCAGGAAGAAATCTGTGATGCCTTAATAGATAAAAGGCACATTTTTATTAATCAAACCTTCAAAGGTGTTTCCCAAATGGTCATGGAACAAACTGTCCAACCCCACTATGTTTAATATGAAGGTAGATGGACAGCTCTTTTTGTGCATGGGGGGTTTCATGAAAAAGGAGAGAGAGAAAAAAAAATCCTGAAGAATAAATGATTTTCAGTCTGAATGGATCTGTCAGAAACCATCAGCTCTGTTTACACTCCCGCTGTCGGCACACGGAGAGCCTGAGCCTCTTGGCCTGCCTGCTCAGGGGGAGACGGGCGCTCTGGGTCACCAGTATGCACAAGTGGCTCCCAATTAGAAAAGGAGGGAGGAAGGGAGGGGGGCAGGGAGGAGGAGGTGCAATATTTAGTGTTGTTGAACCTCTGGGAAGGCTGGGATGATACATGGAGACACCAGTTCTACATGTTTTGCATCAGTGAACAATTTCTATGCTGTTGGTAGAGAGAGAGGAGGGGAGGTGGGAATACCCCCCATGTATCTGTATGTTTCTATCAGTTTGTATTGGGATTCTATAATGGGAAATTGCAACCTTGGGTAGATTTGTGAACAAAAGTGTAAAAGAAGAACTGTAGCAAATATTGTACATTTTTCTGATTTGAGTGTTGGCACACACACAAAAAAAAAAAAACAACATTCATCAGTCATAGACTCTCAGGATTTTATGCTTGAATATTATATCTTAATTTTGTCCAAAGTGAAATAAGACTCTGAGCAGTAAGGCAGAGAAAAAGAAGAAAGAGAGCCAGAATCACAAGCGCCACACCAAACTTCAGAGCTCCAACTTCACAGGGTGTTAAACTTCACAATGCCACCTGCTGCAAAAGGATGATCACTCTGAATCATTTACGGAGCGCATGCAAGGTGTCTGAGGACGTGTGCTGCTGATTCCTGGCTGCAATGATGTCACTTCTTCAGACGGCAGACACAGAGCACTGACCTCAAACTACACTTGCTCCCCCACTGACCCGAGGCTCCATTGATTTCCCCATTTAGGGAGGATGGGGCGAGGGGTGGGGGTGGGGGTGGGGGTGGTTGTGTGGGGGGGTGATGGTGGGGGGTTGGGTGAGGTTAGAGGCTGGATAGGGACAGGGAAGCAGATGGCATCCTATTTGTCCCTCTTATGTGAGGGCTGTCATTCCAACAGATTAATGCAAGGGCTGTGTAAAGAAAAGAAACGACAGAGACAATCAAGGAAGGGTCTGGGGAAGACAATAGAGCCACGTGCCACTGGGCAGATTTGTCGTTTGGGACACAATAGGTGATCATTTTTCAATAGACAAGGCCAACTGTTACAGGCAACATGTGCTGCTGTCCCATGTTTCAAACGATCTCATGCGTTGTTTACTTATGATTCAGCCAATGGTGGAAGGCGAGGCCGTGGTCACCTGACACAGGGTTGATTTTTTTTATTAGGAGATTTGGTGTATGTGTGTGTGTGTGTGTACGAGGGGGGGTGTACTCCTACACTGTCCACAGACCCTAACTGAATAGTGTGTGTTGTCATAGCGACCCCAATTACTAAACCCTTGCACAAGTGTGTGTGTGTGTGTGTGTGTGTGTGTGCAGAGAAGACTGGAGAGGATTCAAGAGGATTCCTCTCTTTTCTTTTCTTTCTCTTCGAGAAGGCTCGCCACATAAAAGACGTAATGACTGAAAGCTGATTGGTACTGGCAGTGCACTGGTTAAACAGAAATCTTATATACAATCCAGTTTATAGCTAAACATTTATAAAATGATGGCTTGAAAAAATATTCTTAGGTGAAACACAAAATACTACGTACTACAAATTGCTATTTTTTTGCGTTTTTTTTTTTTTTTTTCAAATTCGTTTTTTAGCATCATCTAAAAAGCAGAATAGCATTAACTATGATAAAAAAACAAAGATCGTTGTGCCACTCCTAGAAAAACAAACAAACAGATGATTTGCTCTGAATGGAAAGCTTGTTTAACTCCATTGGTGATTAAAACTGTCACTGCTAAATAACACTTGTAGTTAATCTACTTATGTTAAATCCTGGATGGCATGGCTAATACACGGCTTTGCTGAGCAGCTTTCATCTCTGTTTGCCCACATTCAGACTCATTACAGTGGGTTTTGACTTTGAAGGACAAAATGTTCTATCTAGTATTTAGATTTAAATTCCACTTGTGGTCTTGTGTGTGACAGCCGTGTTAACCCCTCCTCAAACCTCCCCCCTCCTCCTCCTCCTCCTCCTCTTTTGAAGGCTTCTGACCACAGACCCCTCCCAGCTGAGGGAGGAGGACCTCCCTGGGGACCTGCAGTCTCTGTCATGGCTCACCTCTGTGGATGTGCCCCGACTACAGCAGATGGCTGATAGCCGAGGCCACAGCAACGGGCCCTCCCAGGGCAGCTTGTTGGAGCAACAGACAGGTGAGGTGACAGGGAGGGGTCAGTGCAACGTTCAAAAACTGCATCTTCTCTCTCATTGGATACATCTGGACCGCTAGGTTCTTCTACATTTCTGGCCTCTGCAGATGAAAACACCATTTTGGAACAAAAGATAAAGACCAATGAGAATTCAAGACTGCGGTATTTGCCATTGGGATTTGTTCTTCGCTAAAAACATAGAGACAGTTAACCTCAGAGATTAATCTATTTCGATAGTTTTGATGGGATTTGCTGAAGTTTGAGGTATACCTTAAAACTGTGCTCAACAAATCCAAGTGCAAACAATTATACTTTAAAAAACAACATAACCCTAATTAAATAGTTACTTACCAATCGACAAGCCTTATATTATATAGAACAGTTCAATTGTGTACCACTTTTAACAGAAGTTTAAGTATAAACTTCTTATATGTGTTATTCTTTTGTTGCTTTGAGCATCAAAAATCAAGAAGCATTAAGCTCTGTTCTACTTTACGCTGCAGCCAACATCAAAAACCTCAAAAACAAATCACACCACATCTCTCTGGATGAATAGAAAGCATTTCAGAGGAGGGGAGAATACAAGTTTATCTAATAATAACCTGGCTGCTGCTTCTCACAGCTCAGCTGAGCAACATGACTGCGATGACAGCGGGTCAAGGCTCCATGCTGCACCTCCAGAGCAACATGCAGCACAGCCCTCTGGGAATCAGCATCATCAACACCCACAGCGGAAGTGTGAGTTTTAACACAATTGCAAGAAAACAAAAACGTGTAAGAGTTATGTTTTATAGGGTTGATTGACAAATATCACTGTATCTGCTTCACAGATGTCTCCATTCTCCATGAATGGGCTGCCCTCTCCGGGATACCAGTGCCCTACCTCAGTGTACCAGTCTGCACCCCAGCAGGTCTACTCTCTAACCCAAACTGGACAACAGGTACCACACTCTCAGCTAATCATGTACTGTACTCTTGTCTTTTGCTACTTGTGTGGATTGCCTACATTGACCTCTGCTACTTGATGCAAATTGCAAATTATATTTTACATCGACTCAATTCTTCCCCAAATCGCAGACTTGTAAAACTACAACGGGGTCTTTCTCTCCAAAGCTAATTGTAAGCTTGATATAAAATTGCTGATTTCTTTTCCTCTTTTTTTTTCCTTAATGCTTCTTTTTGTGGATTTCCATTTTTCTCACAGTGTTCAACTGGTGGGCTTTATAGCAATGTCTCTTTCAACAACCAAAGTCTATTCACACAACCTCGTCTGGCTCCACAAGACCAGGAGCTGCAGCCGAAGTCTTTCCCCAAGCCAATCTATTCCTACAGGTCAGACCTCACTTGTGTAGCTAAAATATAATTATACCCATCAAATATTCGGAATTATCTTAAGTGTATTTCACCTTCTCTGCTTTTAACTACATTCAAATAAAGATTTGTTTTCTGGTGATTGTTCTTTCAGCTGTTTGATTGCCATGGCTCTGAAGAACAGCAAAACTGGCAG
Source organism: Bovichtus variegatus (assembly GCA_943593645.1). NCBI lineage: Eukaryota > Metazoa > Chordata > Actinopteri > Perciformes > Bovichtidae > Bovichtus > Bovichtus variegatus. The sequence goes on along the minus strand of CALSCE010010657.1, from coordinate 17,365,830 downwards.
CCTCCCAGTCAGTGAGATCTATAGCTTTATGAAGGAACACTTCCCTTATTTCAAGGTATAATACTCTATGAATATTACAGAAAAAGACCAAAGGAGAAGGTGCATGTAGATAAAGAGTGTGACACATTATTCACTTCACCTCTGTTCCTGCAGACTGCACCTGATGGATGGAAGAACTCAGTCAGACACAACTTGTCCTTAAACAAATGCTTTGAGAAAGTGGAGAACAAGACGAGCAGCTCATCCCGTAAGGGCTGTCTGTGGGCGCTGAACCCTGCCAAAATTGACAAGATGGAGGAAGAGATGCAGAAGTGGAAACGCAAAGACCTCCCAGCCATCCGCCGCAGCATGGCTAACCCTGGTTAGAATGCATCTATGTTTCATTTCATTCCATTAGAATCCGATAAATCAAAAGTTATTTGGAAACTAAATGCCTAGGTGTCGTTTTGTTATTTTGCTATGTTCTGTATGTGCTCCATACCATGTGATCATTGTCCTGAGTCACATAAACAAATACATTAAAGTGTTAAATGTAAAAGGTCCACTGCTCAAAAAGACAATGAGTCATCAAAATCACAGAGTTTGATAAACTGTGTTTTTCCTGCAGATGAGTTGGACAAACTGATCACAGACCGCCCGGAGAACTGCAGACGTAAGGCTTTAGAGCCCGGCATGACCCGTCTTCCCAGCTGTCCCACTGGCCTCCCGCTACCCGTCCAAGCCCAGATGCAGCCTCAGCCAATAGTCACGCTGTCCCTGCCCTGTTTACCCATGCACCAGCACCACCAGCTTCAGGCCCAGCTCCACGCTCAGGCCCGCCTTGCCCCCATGTCCCCTGCCCCGGCCCAGACACCTCCTCTCCACACGGTCCCTGACCTTTGCCACAGTCCACTCACCCAGCACTCCAGCAAGCTGCCGGAAGATTTCTACAGCGTGCATGGTGATACACACACAGAGGTGGATGCACTGGACCCCAGCATCATGGACTTTGCCCTTCAAGGTAAACACATTTTTTTGAAGTGTTATCCCCGTTTTGTGTTTGCTATATTGTTGAAGTGTTGTTGCATCAGTACACATCTCCATCTATCTGCTCAGGTAATCTGTGGGAGGAAATGAAGGACGACAGCTTTAACTTGGATGCTTTGGGTACCTTCAGTAACTCACCCCTCCGACTATCAGACTGTGACTTGGGAACAGCCCATCTGACTCCCGTCTCCACTGGAGCGAACCTGCCACTGTCAGATGTGCAAGTGACGGGCCTCTACACCGCCTACACCTCCCAGGATCACCTGTCCTCCCAGTATATGGGCGCACCAGCCAACAGCAAGCCCATCGCCCTGTTATAAAGCAGCTGAACTGTGACCAACAGAGTCGACCTGATTCATTCAACCGTCTGTGGATATCTGTGGACGGCAACTGAAGAAAACTGAGGTCAAAGTCTTAATTCCTTTGTGCTACTTAAAGTACAAATCACACCGCTTTCCTACAGTCGGCTGGGAACTACGTGGAGGAGGACGTTTGAAAGTCATTTCTCTTACAGTCCACAAGAAAAGTGCTCGTTAAGAACTAAAACTGCTGATAAATTAAATTATGTAAGATTTAAAATATCTAGCTTTGCCAAGCAAAGACTCAAAGCCTGTATGAGTACAAAGACTCTGGAGATGTACGTGTAAATTAGCATCCGCCAGTTTTTCTACTGTTCTCTCTGCGTTTTAAAGCCCAAACATACTGTAGCTCCCCGTCTCGTCTGTTGTATTGTGCTAGACATATTTGCTGTGATGTTTTATTTATATTTATGAAAAGGCAGCTGGAGAAGGTCATGACTCTAGCAATCTTTTGCTGTATATATTTGAATGTTTCAAATTGCTATCGCCACAGAAAAGCTTTCTTTCGACTGTATTTACCCACTTCATTCCAAAATGCCGTCGTGTGCCAACACTTTGAGTAATCCAGATTTTACACATTATTCTTTTACACAGTGTGATTAACATGTCTCAAAGTCAGATGTATATTATGTTCATTAACTTGATCATAATAAAAATCAAATGGGGGAATAAAAGAAGTTTGTTTTGCCAAAAATATATCAATGACATTTATTAACAAACAGTCTTTGGTAGAATACAAGACACAGAAGAGAGTTTATATACATTCAAATGAAATGTCTTGGCTGATATTTTGATCAGAGGTGAGGCAAATTAAGCCATCACTTGGGGGACTATTTTGGCGATTATTGTCCAACCTGAGTTCTAAGAATTACTACAATATATCGGAGATATACCAACAAAAATGAAAAGCAAAAGCATAGACCACATACAATGTCCCAGTATCATTCATAACATTGTCTTAGCACACAAAACACTACAGTATAGATACACATAAACAGACTGAAAGTCACAATGAAAAGATGGACGTCCAGAATACTTATTAGAAAAAAAAAACTTAATCCGCTTCTTTGTTTGCATTTCTTCATTACAATACTGCTAAAAAAGGTCAGATTTTCAGTCAAAGCAGAAATTAAATCAAATTGATTGATTTCACCATCTTTTGCTTTTTTCTTTCACTTGAAAATGAATCAAATACTTGGATCAGATGTCCAAGCCACATGTAAAGTTTAACACAAATTCTCTATTTAATACATTTAATTAAACATGACAACCAGCACCTAAATATGAAGTGTCCCACTTCATTAAGTTTGTACAACTCTGGCCTGATTAGACTTAACAAGGCAACTTTAACACTGACACATTATTATGTGCAAATACAGCCCAGTGAAATGTGCATAACAGTCGTAGTTTGTGATCCAGAAAGTTCCTGGACCGAGCAGCTGAAATGACTGACCGCTTACCTCACACATGTAAAAGACAAAGAGTGGAACAGATTAAGACGTCCCAGCAAAGACGCCATTCAACAGCAATGTTTACAGCAGACAGAGCATCGTAGTGGTTGTGTGATCGCTGAGGAATACGTTATTGCAAATAATTGCCCAACTATAACCCTAAAAAAAAAGTACATTTTCCACCTCTTTATCTATACAGTACAATCAACTAGAATATCGTTTTTTTTTGTTCTTGTTAATAATGTAACCGGATGAAGCTCCTCAGCTTAACTGGTGCTGGTGTTGTCCATAGTTGCGAGCAGATGCGAGAGCTTGGCCCTTTGGGATGGTGTGATGTTCTGGCTCATGTGGATGATGCAGTCCATGGCTACGTCAGGGTTGATCTGCACCAGGCTGGAACACAAGGAGGGAAATGATAACACAAAACTTAAAGAAATTAGTAAATTAAAAAGAAATTAATAATGCTGGAATAAATTATTTTAAGTGCTAAAAATGAAGAGATAGTGAAATTGGTGTAAACTGGCCTGCAGTATATTCTGTCATTTGTGCACATGAAGAAAATCTGATTTACAGTTTTTTGCCTTCCGGCCTATCAGGAACTCTCTTTTGGTTGCATACCACCGTCAATATTAGATTACCTTGCTAAACCCAGCATGTGTGTTATTTGCCCTAAATGAAGATATCTGGTCAGTGTAGCTGTGGAATTGAACTCTTCAGGCCATGTGTGCTAAACATGACCAAACTGGCTAGTACGCATTCATTTAAGTCTACAATGAAGCTCGGTAAACTGTTGCTTTTTGCCATTGATAAGATTATGGCAATGTAAAAAAAAAAAGTCCATAAATAACAGGTCACAAAAATGTGTGTGTGAATGTATCTGCATACCTGCGGATGTGTTTCAAAGTGTTTTCTTTTTTCAGGTACTTGATGTTCTCTCGGATGCCTGAACGAGTGCCATCCTCGTTGGTCAAATGCTTCTCAAGCCACTCAACTACTGCTTGGTTATTATCCCAGAGGTAGGCCTGGAGAGGGGACAGAAGCACCTTTAATCTACAGCAGTCTTAACAGCAAAGCACTCAAAAAAGACTGATCCTCGATTGATGCTTAAGACTTACAGCACGTAGTTGTTGATAATGTTCACAGTAATTAACAGGGTTAAAAAAAAATAGCACAACTATTCTCTTTTGTTAATTAATGTAGAGTTTGACCCATTAGCCGTGTTTCAGGTGACAGCAGTCTCTTACCTTAACTGTTCCTTCAGTTTCAACAAACCAGCGTCGCAGCATGGACTGCATGTGTCCGTCACTGAGGTCCTTGTTGGCCTGCAGAATCTCACACTTCACCACCTGCTCCTGCAGGAGCCGACGCAGACGCCAGTAGAAGAAGGTCCGCACATTCTTCCAGTCCAAAATATCCTGTCAAGAGCATCAACGCAAAATTAAGTGTTAAAAATCACTAATCGTCTCTAACATACAAGTTTATCCTCTGCATCTAATGTCACACAAACATTGCCGGTCATAAGATCAGCGTGGTTATGAAGTGCACACTCACAGTGATGACACCCTTCTCCTGCATTCTCCCTGGGGTGTCATGGAGATCCGCAAACTGCACTGCCACCTGGTGGTAGATGGGCAACAGGAATTCCTCCCTTGCTTTCAGCTTTGACTCCAGCTCTCGGCACTGTTTGTCAGACAGCTCTGGGGAAGCTGGTAACAACAGAAGTGAGGGACTGAGTGAAGACTTGCCAGTGAGGTTATGAACATCCCAGTTGTATAGCAAGTAAAAAAGGGAAATAAATGCAAGTGGTTCATTGAGTTGAGAAAGAAATAGCCTTTACCAAGCTGCTCAACCAGACTAGCATAGACTGAGTCTAGTCTTCTCATGGTCTTCAGCAGGTCTTTCCTCCTGAATTTAATCTCCACTGTGCCCTCAGCCTCCAGCACACCACCTCTGGACAGAGAAAAGCACAACAGGGAGACAATCAAAAGGCAAAACTGGTTAGTCTCACACACACCGTTGCTTAGGTTGGGTTTGCTTCATGTACCTGCTCTCCCTGTCTGCATAGAGCTCCATGCAAAGTGGGTTGATGGTGGGGTCTATCACCACCCATGACCCTCCTCGGAGCTCAGCATGCGGTGGGATGTACACCAGCACCGGCTGATGGAAACCACGCAGGGCGTCCACGATGTAGGCCCCAAACTTTAGTACCTGGTCATACATGTCTGGGAGTGAAATGGGCAAAAAGAGTTTTTTTAAATTATTATTTAATAAGAAAAACTGCATTTAATGCAGTCTCTACGCAAAGTTTAGTTTTCATCCTTTACCTTTCATTCCACCAGAGAAGCCCCTCCAGTTGGCAAACACCATGAGAGGCAGACGTTCACGGTTGAAGTCGCAAATCGCCTGAGATGTTTTAAAGGCTGAATCTGGAAACCACACTTGGCCCGCCTGCTGCAGAACCTGACGTGAACACACAGAAAAGACATGGGCAGATGTGAAGCACTGTGATGTAATGTGTTTAAATCCTAAACATGTGGTGAAATTGACTCACTTTGGATTCTGAATCCAGGTTGGCCGGATCTGCTGGGACAGTGAACTCAACTGTGCGCGTTTCAACAGCAATGACACCAAGGGGGATTCCTCCTAACCTGTTGTCATTCAACACCGTTATTAAGCGATTTAAGTGTAAGGTTTAAAATAACATTGTGTGTACATTGAGAGCAAACAGATTTACCGCGCTCTGCCCACTACCACTGTCTGAGCCCAAGACTCCATGATCTCCATGAACGAGCCGTGGTCGAAGAATCCACTCTGCCAGGCGCCTCTCACCGCTAATGACACAAACGCAGACAAAAAGGAAATCAACCAGGCTGCTTTACTGAACCGGAACGTTTTCAGACTTTAAGTCGCGTCTCTGCACTCACTGGGGTGAGGTCTCCCAGCCAGCATCCAGCGGGGGTCGTACGGGGCTTTTGTAGGAGTATATTCTATCTCTCGGTCTACTGAATCAGCAGTGGCTATGACGGGCACAGGGGAGTGTTTGTTCTGTACGGGGGAGGAGAACAATGGTTAGTGATCTGAGGCATAAATACGGAACCTAAAAGCCACACTACATGAACTTTCACACATTCAGCGAAACCTTTGGCATATAAGAGAGCCACTGGAGGATGGTGAAGACGCCCTCAAAGTCGTCTGGCACGGTGGTGTGCGTCACTCCATTATTGTGCATGACCTGGATCCCTCCCAGCTGGTTGTTGGAAGTATAGACCTCTCTGCCCAAAACCTGCACAGAAACAGGGACTTTAATGACCATGGTCAGGGACTTTTTTTGTTTTTTTTAACGAACCACAAAATGGGAAAGTTTACATCGGCCTGCAACATTTCATTTAATCCTGAAGTGGTAAAGCAACAATATGCAGCTACAGTTGGTCCGGTCCTCTTCTCTCCCTCGGCTGCTTTTCACTGTACCTCAAGTTACTTCTGACCACTTGCCTAATTTGAAACAACCCAGAGCCTGAAGTCACCAGTATCCATCAAGTATCTCCACAGCAGACGTTAAAGGTGTTTAGGGAGACCAACAAAGTCATCTCTCTTTTGTTTGGCTTTATTTACACCATGTTTTGCCTCGTTATTGATCCACTTTCTGCCTTATTTTTTCATTTTTGTTTGCCTCTATGATTGCACATACAGTCATTGCCCTAAACCATCTCACTGCTGACAACATTCACAACAGAATATCAATTATACAGACTTTGAATATGTTATATTCATCAATAACAGTGGCATTTGTGAAATCAACTAACCTTGTTAAGAGCGCTCGCTCCAGTCAGGATAATGTGAGAGTTTTCCACCTGAATCACTCTCTGTCCCAAACGGACCAGATAGGCTCCGATTCCAATAGCGCGACACGTCACCTGCAAGAGCATAAAAAGTGACTCAGGAAAACCATCCCAGAGGATCACATGGGCTTCTCTTACTCAGAGAAATCAGATCCACATTCTCACCATACTAATTGTAATAATCTCCTCATAGGCCTGAGACGATTCTCCAGCGATGGTGCCAGAACCTCGCAGGTTCTCAACCCCGATGCCGTCGTCCTTCCCGATGACGTCAGTGATGATGTACCTGTGACGGACGGGCACAGTGATGAAGACAAAGAAAGAACTTATCTCCATTATCCCACAGACACGAGTCAAGGTGTCGAATATTTAAATGAAAGGTGCTGCTTTAAGAGAAGAAACAACAGTGATTTATTGTACCTGGACTCTCCCCCTTCCTCTACATGGCGACAGTGAACCGCGTTGGTGGAGCTGAGATGCGTGTAGTCCTGCGGTGTCAGGTAAAGGTACTTGAAGCCCTGCACAGAAATGGAAATAACTTGATCAGAAATGTCAATCAGTATTCCCTGTGGTCAGTATCTATAGTATAGTATGTGGTCGATTCTTTGGACCACAATACGATATTTGCAGATATCACAAAGTCGGCAACGATACGATTTCGATTCAATTAATTTAAATGAGAAAACAATCTATTCTTTTTGATAAAAAGAATAAAAATAGAGCTCCTGTTGTTCACTCTAAAGTCTCTCTTGTTTTAGTGCAAGTGTTTTTAATCAGTTAAGAATTTCAAAATAAGGGCGTACCTTAAAGATGAAGAAATGTATCATTGTTTTCACTTTGCATCGATGATATTGGATCGTTGATCATTGAATCCAGATTGATAGATCGTTACACCACTACTGTATAATGCAAATATTAGGAGAAACGTCACCTTGTAGGGGTCAGAGGGGTCAATCCAGGCCACCTGGAACATGTGTTTGATCTCGTCAGCGAGGCCGATGCGTGCTCCGCTGTTGGCGGCGATGTAAATGCGGGGGATGCCCTCGGACCGAGCCAACTCAGACGCCCTGAGGAACAGCTCGTCCTCTTGAGGCCCGAATGAGCCAATCATGTGAGTGATGTCATTGCAGATGACGATGATATCTCTGCCCTCTGGATACTCTGGAGTCTTCATCTTCATCCTGAAAGCAACCATTCCCACCTGGTGAAGAATGGCCACAGTGATTATCAAATCATCACACTGAGAGAGCATCAACTGACGTGAATGCGCCCTACATCGTTGTCTCCGGGCAGGCGGTTCATCTGCACGAGTTGACCTTGAGGGTCCAGAACCAGCTCGGTGCACATCAGCACGTCTTTAGGGTATTTGTCCCCTGGACCCCACAGCTTAAACAGTGCCTACAGGAAGATGTTCAGTACACGTCAGTCACCTTAAACCTCAAATCGGTATTAAACCTAATTCAGTGAGTTAGCAGTACCTGTCTGAACATCTCAGGGAAGTCATAGACGTACGTGGTCCCCAGAGTTTGAGCCTGGAAGCGCTTGGCCTGCAGCAGGTCTTTGGTCACATACGGAGTGTTGATCAGCATGCTATGCAGAGGACCCTGCTTATCTCCATAGGACTGGAACATGATCTGAAAAGGGACATTAGTGATTCATTTGACCATGAAAATGCAACCATAAAACAACCACACAGAAGAAATCTCCCGCCACATACCACATCTTTTGGTTCACATTTCATTTTACAAAATGCTTGAAAGGGGGGCCACCTCCGTCAACTGTCCTCACCTGTCCAGAATTTGGGTTAGTGACCTCATTGTACAGGCTGATGTCCAAGTAATAGCCAGACTCATTAGTGAGAAACAGGCGGACAGGAATGGCATTCCCAGTTGTAGTCAAACGGATGTTGATCTTCAGCTCAGCCTGCAGGACCCGCAGCTTCCAAAGACGGCTGCCATAGCGCATCACCATGGAGCGAACAGACTCCTCTATCTGAGGGTCCCAAGAAGAGGAGAAGGATGTCAAAAAGATCGCTGAGAAATAAAATGTATTTATGAATGTCTAAGTAAACATAAAAAGAACAAAGCAAATTCTGAGAACTGTATGCAACCATGAATAATAATACTTGCAATACAGCACTATGGTGGCATATATACGTGCTGGACACTGACTTTGGAGGGGTCCATAATGACAGTGGGGACGAAGTTCAGGAAGATGTGGTTGCAGTCTGTGCGCACACTGGTGTTACTGAAGGCCACCTCCAACTCATCCATGGCCTCCAACAGAAGACGTTCTCCCTCATTTTGAAGGTATTCAAAGGAGGCTTCCTGGTTGTGTATAAGAAGAGATTTAAAATCACCCCAAAAAATTCCACTGACCACATATATTAGCAACATTTTATTTAAATCAGGCAATTACAAGCCTTGGGAAGACAGTTCATCTAAAAAACATCAAGTACAAACAATGTCTATTTTGTTTAACGAATCAATAAGCTGTACTTTGCAGCTGCTCCGCGTACTTTTGTAATGAGATCCGAGTGGCGGATAATAGCTCGTATGAAGAAGCGGTAATCTGTGACTTCAGTCCCCTCCTGGACACGAGCAGCACCGAGGTACAGTTGCATCTTGTGGTTGGCACAGGGAACGGCTTTTAGGTAAAAGTTCCTCATGCGGTTGAGCTCCAGCTGAAACGCTAAAGCCGGCTCCAGGTTCCGGTAAATACGATCCTCCTGGAACTGAGGAGAGGCACAGATTGGGGGGGGGGGGCGTCACCATCTCCTCAGACAGCAGCATCTCAACTCCATAACTGCAACCTGGTGATCAATTCTACAATAACAGAAAAACTTACCCCATCTCTAGCTCTGAAAGTGAAGAACTTGGGGAATTCTCTCTGTTGAAAAGACATATGAAAATAATAATAAATCAGATACCGAGCAAGCGTATTCTCAGAGACCGTGTGTACTTGTTCAGAGCAGTTACAGCAGCTTTACGAAACAGAATAAGTGCAGCTATGGAGAGGCAGCAACTAAATCATATTTTTAGTATAAAAAGCTATGAACTGCCACAGTATGATGTGTTGCCTCTAGCTTGAAGACAATACAAGGATTTGACTTGAATTTAGAGAATATGGTTCACAAGAGAGGATAAGAACAGAGCGTCTACATTATGTTAGATATTAAGATTATAACCAAAGATATA
>CALSCE010010657.1:17262170-17350958 GCA_943593645.1 Bovichtus variegatus | reverse complement strand
TATGGTGTTACCTCATTTGCATTTATATCTTTGGTTATAATCTTAATATCTAACATAATATACATCATTTTTTATTAAATATGAATCAGCCACTTACACTATTTATTAATGACTAGGGGTGTCGCGATATACCGGTATTGACGATAACCGTGACACTTAAAAAATTAAATATTGCAATCATGTTGATAATACACATATGATAATATCGTTTAAATAATCCAGTGCCTCTTAAAATCATTCTGTTTTCTACAGTTCTCCCTTTGTCTCCCTCCCCCAAGGCCCCACAAAAGAGTGTTATTTAATTTGCCAAAAAAGATACAAAACGCACAATAAACAAAGTTAAAGACGAAAAAAAAGAAAAGGTCGAGTGATCTCAGAAGTTCAGACGAAGGTGCTCTTTGGTGGGGAAGGCATACCCAGTAAATATAAACAACTATAAATGAATGTTACAGTGAGTAGACCCAATAAAAAAACAGTGTAAAATCGAGAGATTGTTGTTGAATTACCTTCTGTGCAATCAAAAATGTGATTCTCCTGATTCCATACTCAAAGAGGACAGCTCTCTGTAAAACAATTATCAATTCAACAATATTAACAAACTGAAACAACATCTCACATTCATAAGCATGCCGTGTGTTAAAAAGCTGTCTGACTTTTGACTCGGCGAAGGCAGTGAAGGCTGTAACCAAAGCATCGTCATCTTCGGTGTCTGCAGTTTTTATGGACACATTAATGATGTGGATTGGGTTCTCCCTCGTGTTCTGTAGGGGATGGAGGAGAAATTGGTGGCTGTAGAGACATAGATGAAAACGTATTGATAAGTTAGTGACCCTAACGCACCCACAGCACTCACCCTGGAGGTCTCCTCCTCAAAGAGGCTGGAGCAGGACTCTGTGAACGGAGCACTCTCCGACAGTGGTTCTGCAAAGCTGGAGAGAACGTCATCAAAATTCCTGCAAAAAAAAAAAAAAAAACACCTCAACAGGGAATACATTATTTTTGCTTTGACCTACACATCTTGGCCATTAATAAATAGGAGAGAAAGGATCATTATGATCAACTTAAAAGTGACCTTTTGAAGTCTTCAAAACACTGGAAAGCCACCATGGCGCCCATGCGCTGGCAGGGTGGAGACAAGGCTCCCTCCAGGAAAAGCTCACTGCTCTGCCGCCTCATTTTAAAGATGCTTGATCCACTCACTGGCACAGGAACCCTGGAAAAGTGACACACACAGACAGCAAGACACAATGAGAGGTTTGCTTTAGCAAAAACACTGAACAGTCAAGAGTACAAATCTTCGTACAGAGAGCAATTAAAGCAAGTCTGGATGCTTAGCTATTTGACAAAAAGCAAGTATGATCACCCTCATATTCCATTTGAATTACATACAGTTGATAGGTACATTTCATGTATCGAATTGAAAGGGATTATGCATGGTTATCAAGAGAAATTGTTACTATATCTGATTGAGAGTTGCAAATCAAGAACCAAAGTCTGATGCTGGAGAATGCAGGCTCCCCATTCGGTAGCAGTCAGCAAAGTCTCAGGCTTAAAGTGTTTAGGAGGAACAAAGGACGAACCTCTCAAAAAGCTCAGCATTGCTAATAATGAAAAAGAAAAACATATGGAGACGATCAGCTAAAAAATTAATTAAGAAGGACTTGTTAGAGGAGTCCGTAAGCAAAAGTTTCTGGTTTCGCAGGACGAAAGAAAGAAGCAACACAGTGCAGTCTGCATGCATTGCTGTGAGACATACACACGATCAGGTGTTTTGGCTGGTTGGGAGAAGCTGTACTCTACCTGTTCAGAGTAGGGCTGCTCCCTCTGAAATCAGATGATTGACAGGTGAATATCAGCAGTGGATGACCAAACTGTACCTCTACCTCAAAGCATTCTGATTAGTTTAAAGCATTTAACAAGACCCTGTGCATTCAACGTTAGCCATAAGCAGCTACAGCAGCAGTTTATAGGCTCTCCACCTGCACAACTGGGTACAGGATAACTAGTTTATCCACTTGTGTTTATTATGTCTGTCGGGCCAATGTCAAACCGAAGACTGGCGATGGCTGGAGGACACTTAAAGTCTGGATTCATTTAGAAACAGCCACATCATAGACGCATTTTATTCTATGAGAAGTCTGTTTATTTGGTTTTCATGAAATGATGCTTTACCAGTGGAAGCCCACAGACCCTGTGACAACATCCCAGCCTCTGATGCTGTGTTAAGGGAATAACTGTCCAGTTTTGGAAGTGGTAGTGATTCGCCACTAATTCAGGCAACAATGTCTTATTTAAAAAGTATTTTCAGCGTAGTTTCGTGAAGGAAACGTTTCACCTGTTCGGATGTGACGATGGAAGCATAAACTGGAAGTCTACGGCGCACGTTCCGTCCTGCAGCTGGTGATGCTGGATGCTATTCAGCTCATAGGCGATGTAAGCTCTGCGCACATACACCTGAACGTCAAGACAGAACAAGTTATCACCAATTATGAAATTAAAAAAAAACACATAAGAAAGATGGTGGGACTCTGACCGTACCTCCAAGGCAGCCATGCAGACAACTTGGTTGACGTGATAAAAGAAATTGGGCAAAACATCAAAAATGGAGGTTTCTGAGAGAATGAGTTTCTGTGAAAAGGGGGGGAAAAAAACATATTCGTTTTATATTCAAGCTGCTAAAAAAATGATAATTAGAATGAAGTTCATCCACACAATGCTAACCTTCAAGTTTTCTGGACAAAACTGGTGGCCATACATATCAATGGCTGACAGGAAAATGGACTCCACCTGGTTGTGCCTCAGTTCGTATGATGGTAAATGGGAGGCAATCAAGACCTATGACACATTTACAAATATAATATCAAGTCTATACAGCTGGAATAACCGAATTGTAAGAAAGGGTGCATCAAACGCGACTGATGGTCGTGTCTAAGTGTCACTTGAATCTAATTTAAGTTATCGTGTCTTATACCTTGATTAAACAATATATTCAAAACTGTCAGAATAGTGTTTAACTGACACGTAATATGCAGTCTTAGACGTTACCTGTCTGGCTCTCAAAGCCACCTTCGAGTTTTCCATCTTGCTCAGCTGCGTGAGCTCGTTCAGAATGGCCATCAGCTCATCTGCTAGCATGGGATCCCTTCCACACAGTTGGTCCTACACAGTGTACAAAGGTGTCTTTCACTAAAATGGAGAAAATTGGAGGATTGTTTGATTTACGCATGCCAGTGTCGAAGCCTTACTATGAGCATTATGACCAGGATGTTCTTCTTGGAGACCTGGGCATGAGAGAAGATGTACTCCAACACAGGACTCATGTCAGGTTTGTGCTGCTCCCTCAGGTTGATAACACACTTGTCATAGTGAGCTGTTTGTGAGAACAAGAGTAAAATGACATTAGCTATGACAAACAAACCATTATTAAAGAAAAGGCCTCATCGAGAGTTCGGTGAATGAATGTCACCTTGCTGAAACTGCGTCTCTACTTGCAGGTATCGCTTCAGCAGATCGAGAACCACGGACTTCATGTAACCACGAATTCCACTGCGGTACCTGGATCAGACATATTCAAACATGTGTCAATCGATGTTATGTATTACTGCTGTACAGTCCGTATCTGACAACAAAAAAACAACTAACCTCTGTACAAGCTGTACAATACTCTGAGTGTTCATGAAGAACACCTCCCGGTCAGCCTTCCTCTGCAGGGTTGCTGCATGGCTGTCTAGAATATTTGCAATCTGGAATAAACGAAGGGAAACATCATCAGATTACATTAACAACAGTGGCACAAATGCAACAAGCAGGATGTCACTGCACATCTCTCACCCTTTGGCTAGGGAACTGGCAGAGGACAGAGGTGATGTTGCTCGCGTACTGGGCCATGACTTTACGGATATCTTTCTCCACACTGGGGGGAACGCGACTCGCCAAGCTCGTCATGATCTCCTGGAGTTCCAACAGCGGCAGCGAGGGGTCTCTCAAGGTCTTCATCAGAGTAGCCACCCACTGTTTCAGCTGCAGACATGAACATAAGATGAACAAAACTGATGATATCATTAAAGAAAAAAAGGGACAGTTCACCTTAAAATCAACTAGAACTAGATGGCACTCGGCTTGTGGTGCTCAAAGCGCCAAAAAAATACATTTGAAAAACTCAACAGCAATTGTCTTTTTCCAGAAATCATTACCTATGATTTGAGAGAAGGTAGACACCTCTACAGCCGATATCTCCATCACTGGGCCACTCACACCAGAACAATCTCGATTGTTAAATCGAGCAGTGCAGGTGAGAGGAAAAATATGCATTTTGGATTTTTGGGTGAACTGTCCCTTTAAGAATCTGTACTGGCAGAACGCCTGCTGTGTACCTTGCTGCTGAAGAAGGGCTCTTCAAGGCAGTAGCCGCCCATAACTTTAACCAAGTTTTCCAGCACACAGTGAAACACCTGGTGAAGCTTTTCCCCAACAATGGGCAGCGGTTGCTGTGGTGGCAGTATGGCTGTGTTGAGCTCCACCTATGACACAATAACAGATTAACAATTAAAACTTGGGAGACAGAATAGAATTATTTGTTTGCCAGGCAGAGCTTAAATAACCAAATATAAACCAAATATAAACACTTCCAATGAGTAAATCAGAGTAATGTTATTAAGTGGTTTAAATTATAAGGCGTAAAGGCACAAAGAGTAGAATTTTCCAAAATAACAATGTATAGACTATACAAAAAATAATACAATCTCTCTCAATCATCACGTGTAACCCTCTAGAAGTGTGTGGGTGTTTGTATCTGCAGAGTTCCTGCCCTCTGCCTGGATTTTCTGTTTTCCTTGAATTTTCTATCGTCAATCTCTATAAAAACGCAGCGACAAGATGCCAGATCTCAAGCACACATCCAAGAGGAAGCTACGCAAATGGTGAACACAGTGCCGGAAAAACGCAAATATAGCGAGGCCAAGTGGACAAAGCTTTCCCATGATGTTGGCGTTCACCCGCTGGCGAGCACCGGAGCCCTTGTTGAGTCGTGGAGGAGGGGCCAACTTTGAATGTTGTCTTTACAAACTGCAACCAACACATCCTACTCATTGTGCCTTTAAGAGAACAACTTATGCACTTTAAGTGCTGATTTTCCATTCATTTACCCGATGTATACTGCTGGGGTCATCCAGCTCTAAACGTGCCACCACGCAGCCCTGCTGCAGAACCGCCCCAGGTCTCTTGACAAAGCGGACACGACCAGACTGATGAATGGTCAACGTCATCACCATCTTCATCACCTGAAACCACAGAGCAAACAGCCAGTCAATACATATACCAAAGAGACACAGCATGCCTCAAGAAATCTTTACCAAAAATCTTTTGCAATCACCTCAATCTCTGCATAGGTCTCGCCTGCAGAAATGTGGCCTCCATCGTCGACCATGTACTGCAGCAGTTTACCAGCAGAAGGCGACCTCAGCACCGTGGGATCCTTCTCCTTCTCAAATACACAAGTCTTGTTGCCAACAGTGACCCGGTAGCTGTGGGGAAACGGTTATTTAGAAAAATAAAAACAAACAAACAAACAAATGAATCCAGATCTACAGAATCCAGAGCGCTTGCCTGTCCACTTCCTCCTTCATGTAGGTGGTGTGGCTGCTGCCGTCGTAGGACAGCAGGAGGCCTCCGTCATTCAGCCTGTGGACATCTATCTCAATGTTGGAGCCGTTCATCATGATGACATAAGTAGTTGGGGATTGGCGAGCAACCTGCAGGCATCAGAAGTCACAACTTATTGATTAAAAAGGTAAGAGCTAAACAACAAAAACGTATGAAGGGAATAAAGCAGATACCTTGAGGCAGAACTTGACTCCTTCATATATTAAGTCCACATTGACAGAGTTGAGGAGACTGGCTGCAGGCAGTACTTGGCCTCTATAGATGCAGCAGTTTTTATAAGTCAATTATATAAACATACAGTAAGAACTGTAGTGAGACATTAATAAGAGGGGACTGGCTCTACTGACCTTTCAAGAGAATGCAGGTAGTCAGACATGCTCTTTCGGAAGCTCGCGTCAGCTACATGCAAAGCCCCACAAACAATACCCAGCATTGTATCTGGTCTCTCCGCCTGTAAGAAGTGCATGTGGCTTTAGGAAACAAACAAACTGCACACAACTCCAGTGACCGAGTACTTAGCCGTGTAATGATTTATGGCACAAAGTAGTCAGTCTCCTACCTGCACTTTCTCTGAAATGAGATGATCCAGCCACCCGGTGTCGATGTCATTGTTTCTGAAGCTTTCTGTCTCTAGTAACTTAATGAGGTATTCAACCGTGGTCCTGAAGTCACCTCGGATGGACAGCTCCTTCATAGCCACCACCATGTTCCTGAAGCACATGGCAAACATGACAACTAATAAACACATATATCCTATGAGATAAAAAAAGAAATGAATATATTATAGGTTAACCTACAACCTACATTTGCGATAAGGACATTGCATTAGTTGCAAAAGTATATTGCTCAATTGTCTCCTAAGATTGTATCATATTATTGGCAGGACATTGCATTTTCAACATTGTTTTATTACATCACGGGCAGTAAAAACATTAAGGCGTTACTGGCTGTTGCCTCAGAGGAGACACCTGAAAGCTTTAATTGCTAAAGATCAGATATCACAGCCTTATTGGAACAAAGGAAGAGGCTTACGAAACGGCTTCTTCGCGGTTCTCGCCCCAGGAGAAACAGTGTCCAAACTGGGAGTCGGCAAATTCATGCAGGCCGCCAGTTGCCCCCACGCTGAAATAACCCCAGACGTTTTTACTGCTGCGGAAGTTCAGCTCCTGCACGGTGCCAGAACTGGGCTTGAACCCCTGAGAGAGAGCACAAGGAAGACGAGTCAGCTGTGCAAATCAAAATAACATAACAAAATGTTGTGTTGATGAAATAGAGCTCGACCTCATCAGGGTTCTCACTGGTGATCCGCGCGGCTATGACGTGCCCTCTTGGACTAAGCATGCAGTCTGGATTCTCAAGGTTAATAATGGTGTCGCCCCACGGAGTTTCTCCATAAAGCAAGCGGATGTCCTTAAGTCTATGAAGGGGAATGCCCATCGCAATCTATGAGATATAAAACACAGCGTTAAAATGAAAGGATTGGCTTTAGTCTCGTTAGCAAGAAAATTTCTGGTTTTGTTCCTGTTGTATAATTCTTCTACTTCTTCTTTCACCTGAAGCTGGGCAGCTGGCAGGTTTACATCTGCGATCATCTCTGTACAGGGATGTTCCACCTGCAGGCGAGGATTCAGCTCCAGGAAATGGAAACTTCCATCTTCAGAGTAAAGATATTCCACAGTGCCTGCACTCACATAACCCACCATCTTGCATAGTCGCACAGCATACTGGGCCAGAAAGAGGAGACCAAATGTGAAGTCTCCAGGAGAGTCAATAAAGGTTGGATAATAAATACACTCAGTGGCGTAAACTGACCCGCTCCATCTGCTCGAATGTTGAGGGAGCAGCTATCGTGGCAGGAGCCTCCTCTATGATCTTCTGGTGCCTTCTCTGGATGGAACAGTCTCGTCCAAACAGAGAGATGGCATTTCCATACTCATCAGCCAGTATCTGAACCTCAAGGTGTCTGGCATGCTGAGCCAGCTGCATGACGAAGATAGGCGAGCCGGGTACCTCTGTCTGCACCTGCACTCAAAAGAACACAACAACTCAGCTGTAAGAACTACATCAAATGCAACGGTATAAGCGAAGATATAAATGAAATCAAACCTGTCTAAAGAGACTTGGAAAATCCTCAGAATTTTCTACTTTTCGGATACCCTTTCCACCTCCGCCCTCAGAGGCCTTGATAACAACCGGATAACCAATTAGCTCAGCCCCCTGCAAAGAAACATCACATAACATATAACTTAGCAAAAAGATACTTGCTGGAAGAGAATCATTTTGGAGGAAAAAAGAAGCAAATGTGAAGATATTAGTACGATGACTTTGCTAAATATGCTTACTTCCATCCCATCGTCGACATCAAGGACACAGCCCTTTGAGTAGACCTCTGGAGGAACACTGATTACATTGCCTAGAATTTGGTCGTCCTCTTCCCAGTCCACTCTCAGACCTGAGAGCACCACGATACACAAGGATGAGAACATAAACACACTACATACTGAGCAAAGTGTGCGTTGGTATAAATGATGTGAACTGAGACGTGTGGGAGGAAAAGCCTCACCTGATCCGCTCCATGGTAGAGTGGGAATGTCAGCACTCTGAGCGACAATGGCAGAAGCCACTTTATCCCCGAGAGCCCACATGGCTTTACTGGACGGCCCTGAACAAAATACAGTCGGTTAACAATGAGATCTGGCACAGGCGCAAATAAACTAAATCAAAACAACGTGACAACTTTCTGTGGTTTCAAACTGGATTTTACCTAAGAAAGATATCCCTGCTTTGTCCAACAGCTCAGGCAGTTTGGGATTTTCTGAGGCATGACCCCAGCCAGCCCACACAGCCTGTTAATAGTGATACACACACACATGTAAATGTATCACAGTTGTTGTTCTTTTATTAACAAGTAGGCAGGGGTTAAAGAGAAAAGAGGTTACGGGCCAGAAAGAACACTGGACCTCATTCACCAATATCTTCCTAAGTTTAAACAGGAAAACGATCCAAGTATTTAAAAGTGTAAGAACAAATAACCACGAGGAAGGAAATATTAAAAAGCCAGTATAGTAGTGGCTAAATGATTCAAAAGCCAACATGTTTTGAGCACTGTACTCTTCATCAGGAAGCGTTTTAGCTGCTACAATAAAGGTTTTTTTAATACTTCCTTCCTTAATGTTCCTTCCTACTTGTTCTTACACTACAGTTCCTGGATCGCATTTCTGTTTATCCTGTTGTCCATAGCACCCGACACATCCTTCATCTACGGTCGAGTATACAGAGCAACAAGTTATCTTTCCTTCATCTTCCTAAGTTTTCTTCTTAAATAAGTTCTTGAGAAAAGTATGTGAGAATCATAACATGACGAATCCCCTTGTCCTCGTAAATTGAAAGCATGTGTCAGTTAATCCTCATTAGCATATGAAAACGTCCTGCCAATCGCCACAAAAGGGCATGAGACTGCAGGGCCGTGTGCACACACAGAAGAAATGAAAAGGTGGGAGAATTAAGTCAAGAATGCCCAAACGAAAGTAAAATTAAATAAAAATGCATGGGATGTTATTGTTTGTTCAGTGTTGAATTGTTAGTGTGTACAATATTGTATGTATGTCTGTTTGTACGGTCTTTGAGTACCTAGAAAAGGGCTATAAATAAAATAAAAAATGTAGTTTATTATTAGTATATTTACATTTAAAAAGACAACAGTACTTTTCAAAAATAATACAATTATTATGACTGATTAAAATATGTTTTTATTTAAATTCTGTATTATAAAATTGTAAAATTAAATAAAACACATATAACTATTATTTATTATTATTTTGCACAAGTTATCAGTCAAATGTGCGTAAGTGTGCTTATATTATGTTCTCAGCCAAGAACAAATCATAAATAGGAAAACATTGGTGAATGTCAGAATCTTCATGAAAACTAATGATAATTAATAACCGACGATGTTTAGGTAAATGAGTACCTGCACTGGGATTCTTTTAGCAATGTCCACTATCAGCTCTACGTTGGCGTAGTTGTTGTTGTTGGGCCCACCAGGTACAGGCACATAATGATCTGCCATTTTAATATATTCTAAAAAAGGGAAAAGATCAACACATCACAATTGATCATAAATTCTGATTATTAATTATTCAGTACAGGCATTCAGGGAATCACTTTATATGTCACTTTGGTCAAACAGCTGACTTACAATTAGGATACAGTTTCTCTCATCCTCACCCTGATAATAATAAAAACTGATAGCGTTCACAATGACCTGCATTAGCTTTCAAGTCTTCAGGGGTTACCATGACGACGAAACGAATGGTCCTTTCATTGCGGAACATTTCGTAGGACCAGCGCCGGATAGAGCGCATACATTTCACTGCAGCTATACCGTTGTTCGCGATCAGCACCTGCAACAGAAACAGAAACCACCTGTAGCCTTAAGAAAGACAATAAGCAATGATTGCAAGGAATTCAAAGATCACAGGAAAGACTTCAATTCTTACTTTTTCGATGACGCGGTTGCCACCAAATCGGGTGACGAACTCTGCAGGAGAGGCCACGGTGAAGTCCCTCTGTAGATCCATCTTCCTGTGTTTACGTCCTTTTTTCACAAAGTGAAGACCAGACATGCTAGGCCTGCAGAGGAAAGCTCATGGTTAGTGGTCTTGTCCAATAACACAGCAAAACTTAATTACCTGGGTGTATTCTGTTCTGCATATTAGCTGCAACATATATTACATATCCCAGGAAGCTGCATGCTCCATAATGTCAGCCCGAGCAGGTAAAAACGCAACAGTTCACAGTGCTCCTCTACAGTCCCGGTGGTGAACAGCTAATTAACGTTGCGAGTCGGGGACTGTAAACATATTATATGACTATTCAACAACAAGGGATCAATAGCACGGAAAATCTAAAGCCCAACTCAAAGTTCAGTCTCTCTCCTCGACAAGCAAAGGCAGACTATGGACAAGCCCATTTATTTCTGACCTTATCCTCGATCTTACACTCAAACCACTGCTCTTCATGGAAAGAACTCAATGTCCTTAAACATTTGTGCAATGTCATTAAACTATTTGCAACAGAAAAAAAAAGGTCCACACTGTCACTCATTGTGCCCTCTTATTATCTGATATTCACCGATTATCAGAGGCAATACAAATTTAAATGTGTCATCAGCACGATGCATTCATACAGACTTTACCGTACAACAGATGTACAAGACTGTTTCCAACTGCTTCCGATCCTTACTTCAGCAGAAGTAAGGATCGGAAGTACTGTATCAAGTAATGATCTAAATACAGAAAAGACATCTAAACATTTTCTTGACGTAAATACATAAAAAAATGATGTTGTCTTTATGTACGTACAGAAGAGCCAGACGTTTTATTCAAAAAGATCGCAAATCAACCAGCCGGACTAGTTTTAGTGATTATGTTGCTTTTATTTTGCATCCATGCGCTTTATGACTTCTGTCTTTAAATGTCTGATCATTTGTGATTAACAATGTAAAGTCAAAACTCATTTTCAGATTTTATTTTGGTGTGGGGTTCATTTTAATTGATTTTAACAGAAAACTATATTCATGAAGTATTATTAGCTTATTTTCTACATAGTAGAATATAACCTACATAGTGATAATAATTAGCGATAGAGTTTACGAGAGTTCATTTTCAGAGTCAATGACCAATGAAATGCGCCACTTTGCTATCTGGCTGTCAATGTAATCATTTAATGATGTAAAAAAATAGCTAAATCATTTTAGTTTTAGAATCACAAGCTACATTTTTATGTTACAAAATAAATCTCATCTGATTTACTGTTTGACGTCTGATTATTGCAAAATTAAAAATGGGTAGTTAAGTTATAGCACAAGCAGTAAAACTGAACTTTACTGATGTTGTAATTTTATTAATCGAAATCCTTCATAATTTAAACACCACCAGTATTTAAAAAAAACACACAAAATAAGAGACATTTTGGAACATTGTTGTCATTAAGACAAACAAAAGCAAAGCAACTTTGCAACAACTTTAGATCATTTCACCTACCATGATTATCAGCTCGCTTGTACCTTGTTCATTCCAAAGTCACGTTGCAAATGCACCACAAGCCACTTGAGAGAAATTCTGTCCCATGTTAAGATATCACTGAGAAACACCGGTGTTGCATCAGTGCTGTGAAGTTGGAGTGCAATTCTGTCAGAGCTGAACTTTAAGCTAACTATCTATCTGATCTCTTTCCAGGACATGAGGCAGGGAGTATTTAGTGAACAAACATTAAAAAGCTTATCTATTTACAACATAGTGACTAAGTCTTGCAGGCTTATTACTCGACTGCCTCCTAAGTAAGTTATTGAGGTCTGTTTTACACTTCCCAAGAGGGTACACACTGTCGAGTGTTTTTTTTCATTTCCTCAAACTTATGTGTGCCAAGACATGCTCTGTTCAGTTACATAACAGTTTATAACAGTCATAACAGCGACACGAGTGTACAAACATGTCTGCAGAAGTTGCTACGCTATCAATTCTACTTTCGTACAAAGTGATTATGCTTGTTTTCATTATTTATGCTGCTGATGGAGCACGTGATAGCTGTGCATAAAATAAACACTGCAGCTAAAGTATCAAATTACAAAGAATGGAATTCAACTTTCCAAATCCAAATAGCACTTACCTTCGGAGATAAGGGAACAAGTTGAAACCCTGACAACTGTTTTCCTCCATGTACGGCCTACTTTATTGTCCTTCAGTAGTGAAACTAGATTTTAAAATCCAAGACCGACCAAAGCAAAAATGCCTCTAAAAAGTGCTTCCTCTCATGTGCTCCCTCCCTTCTCCCCTCCCACATTTGCAGCATAATAATCTACAGCTCACCTTTGACATTGAGACATGTGCATTTCCTTCTGCTGCAAGACTCTTAACTGCTCGAAGATGATTTGGCTGACATTTGGGAGAGGAAAATCTCTTACCTTGCTCCCCTTCATGACGCTTCCCACAAGTCCTGCTTGCACACAACAAACCTACGAACTGGGTCAATCCAACTAAGCATGTCAAGTTGAGCATGTAGCTGTGTGCAGCCCTTCCGGCCAACAATCATATGATATGATTCATATCATATACCACTGCTGGGTATAAACATAATAAATAAAAAAGTGAAAAAACAAAAATAATTTTGAGGATTGAGAAGTGTTTTGTGTTCGCTGTGTTGTGACCTAGAGCCACGCAACAGTTTTCAAAGTCATTTGGTGCGGCCTCTTGATTCCAATAATAGACCCGGCGGTGTTTGCATGCTACAATAACACAGGTCATTTCCATGCAGTCAGGTGATAAGACGCAGCTTGTGGAGACAGTGCAAGTGCAAAATAGCACATCAATAAAATGGTCACATGTTTTAACCTATAAATGGATGCATTTTGAGAAAATACATCCTCTGTCAAACCTAAAAAACAACCCGGTTCATATTAGACCCTCAGGCTAATATTTGGCATGAGTGCGATGCTTCCATGTTTACGAGGTACAACTTCCAGACAAGGCTTTTCGGCTGTGTGTAGTCACATGATGGGAGTGACAAAAACATGCCTGACCCTAGACAGTTGACGTTAAATTCACTTAAAGAGAAACGAGATCTTACTTCATGCCTGAGGAGCTGGACTGTGGCACTGCAGAGGACGCCTGCTCAGGAAAAGATTTGGGGGCGAAGGTCGGTGGCTGAGAGGCACCGCTTGGCGGTCTGGTGACCAGAGGTTCCTCGTCTGAAGAGTTATCCTCCGATGCTCCGAGAATGAATTTGAGGCGTTCCCTTGCCTCGGGCCCTGAGCTGAGCATTGGCACTTTGGTTTTGGAAGGTTTCTGGGTGTTCGGTCGCAATGATGGCTTTTCTGAATTTACCTTGGAGGACGCCTGCAGAGCCTTAGTGTCAACTGTTTTAACTTCAAGAGCTGCAGAGGCACTGCTGGCCTGAAGACTGTCCCCCCCATCGTGTGTTGAGGTAGTAGGAACTGTTGACAGGGAATGTTCGCCTGGATGAGGGGATGATTGTGTCGCGGGCACATCCTCCTCGCCTGCAGGCGGACCACAGCCAGGGGGAGATTCCTCCCCTTTCATGGGCATCGCTTCCGTCTTAGTATTAATCCTCCACAGAAGCAAAAATATCCATACGATTAATCCCAAAACCGCAAACGGCAGCATTCACGGACATCCTCCTGAGACTGCAACTAGAGCAAAGTAGACATTACAAGCCATTTTTAGTGAATATACATTTTAGTGAAAAACAAGTTTAAAAACAACCGACAAGTTTATTTTTGAACCGTAAAATGTCAACTACCAAATATAAGGGATCCCTTTTTTGTTTATGTTGGGTAATTTGAGATATGATCTGTGGGTTGGACTCAACTTTAAAAGCTGAGTGTGAAAGTAATTCTTTCTACCTTTCTTCTAAGTCCTTTAAGTCTTAAAAATCAAGATAGCTATGCAGTTTAACTACAGCAGCAGGGCCTGGCAGGCTACATTCCCAACCAATGCCCAGTAAACAGCCAGCCTGTAACAGCTGCCATGAGAGCCGCTTCATATGGGGTAAAGGTCAACACTAAGGGAATGGATGGTGGGTGGGGGGGGGCACAAATACCCACACAAACAACATTAAGGAGCATTTGAAGACACAAAATATATACACAAACTATATACAAGATATATTAATATGAAATTGGTGTGAAACAAATATGGATTTCTAATTTTAGCTTGAGTCTGTATTTAAAAAATATATTTTTTTATATATTATTATGGAATGAATGTGAAAGATGCATTCAATACAGAGACCAGGAGACTTTAGTCCTCTGGAGCCTCTTTGACTTTGACATAAACAAAGGAAAGGCTGAGCCATCACTTTTTTTTTCCATTAGGCTTTCAAAATGTTTTATTTCATGAGTCCTATTTTTCAAAAGCAATTTTAAAGTTGCCTTTAGAAGCCATTCGTACATCCAGTACTGATCAAATAAAAGTGAGTTATTCCAGTAATAAAAGAGGGAAGTTGAAGTGTGATGACTTTAGGTCCATGCTGACCTCAACCGACTGTCAAATGTATACAAATGTCAGAGTAAACGTGGCTTATCACCTGCAAATGACCTAAACAGATACAAGTGTAGAAGAAATGATTAACTAACACGCGACAGAAATAACACTCAAACAGGGTGTTCACGTGTGTCAATTTTGACAGAAAAACTGGCGTTCAATCATTACCATTTTTTACCAAACAGGAACAAGAACCTGGCTTTTAAGATCAAACATGAAGTCAACTTGTGTCCGAGAGATAAACCTCAGGTTTAAATTATGAAAGTGAAAGTTTAAAAGCTGTATTGCGTTGTACAAATATGTGATTTACACTCACCACTACAGATAACGGACCGCTGCTCAGTCGTTGTTGTTGTTGCTGCTGCTGCAAATACACACTGCTATCGAGTTAGCCACAGCTAAAACACTCATTATTTTTCATAACTTTAGACAACTTGAAGGTATTTTAAATTGAACTACATCCACCGAGACCTCTGCACAAAGTGAACCGCACCGCTGTTAATGGTTTTACAGTTTAAATGATCCTCATGACAGCAGCAGGAACCGTCCCAGCCACCTTCACCAGCAGCCGTCTCTCCTCCTCCTCGTCCTCCTCGCTGGGATAGTAAACCTGTGCAGGGAGGCGTTCAAGCTCCTGCCGGAAAGAAGGAAATCCTCCGAAGATCGTGTATGTATCAGGTGTTTCAGCCTGTGGTTAAAAACATGGCTAAAAAAAAACATTTTTCAGTCTGCAAAAAGTAGGCGGTTCCTGAGGCTTCTACTGTGTTCAATTTCAATTGAATTCAATAGACTTTGTTTGCATTTGACATGTGTTGTCAAAGTACAATTACAATTATGAAAGACAATACATGAAATCACCCAAAAACATTAAGTAAATAGCAATATTATTTCATGGAATAAAATAGTAATATAATATATATATATATATATATATATATATATATATATATTATATATATATATATAATAATTTAAAATAAATCTATCTCAGTGATTCATCTTTTTTAATAAACGATCTTTGTTCTACTTCCTCTCTGCGCTGCTCTCGCGGCAACTTCAGGAACGCGCCAAATTAAGAAAACACAAGTCGTGACAGTGACAGAGAAAACTAGAGGAGAAATCTTTGAAATAACTTCTAAATCTTTTTCAAATGACACTTTGCTGGCAGACTCGTACAAACTGAGCGGGAGTTTAATTAATTTCGCCGTGTTGTTGCCTGCAGACTGCGACAGAAGATGGTTCTGCAGAACAGTGGACGGTACAAAGCGGAGCGAGGACAAAGTCGAGGAGAGCAGGAAAATCCGTAAGTTGTTTAACGTTACATGCTTCCTTTACATGACTCGAGACAGCCACAATATACTGTTCGTTATATAAGGCAGTTTGGTAGGTGACAGAAATAAACCATGATCTTAAACCTCTGCGTCACTTGGGATATGTTTGGCTTTTTAATTTTCTAATTTTCGTGTTAATAGATATGGCATACTTTTTTGGCAAGGGTTTGAAGTTGTATTGTTTTTAGTGGAGAAGTTCAACCTCGCTTTCTATTATAAGTATCATAAACTGTGCAGTTAAATACAGTTTTAACTTTTTTCCACCAGATTGAGACATTTTCTCATGCTAGTTTCCTGGTTTCCTCTAGGGGCAGTACTTCTGTGTTATGGGTTTGATGCAATACATGAACATCTAATTTAACTCATTAAAAGGTGTTTTTTTCTTAACAAACTGGCATTGAAAGGGTTACAATCCTGAAAATTAATTTGGTGTTTATGATCAAGACTGAAGTTGATTTAAAAGACACTCAGTGAAAGTGGAAAATAATATCAATATATCATTTTATGGCAGCTTTTTGACACAGTCATTTTTGTCCTCTCTGGACATCAAAGCATTGTTATGTTTTTTAACTGAGGCACAAGGGTTAATGTAGCTGTTATGTGTGTTTTTGAATTAGGGACGATGGATCCTCCGCCCTCAAGCGGCTGGAGCGCAGCCAGTTCACCGACGAGATGGATGCCCGCTTTGGCTTCGACAGGATCAAAGAGCCTGGGGAGAAAACAGGCTGGCTGATCAACATGCATCCTGTAAGTCTATACACAGGGTCTGAACCTTTCTGAAAGTCTTGAGGAGAAAATGGTGATTAATAAATGTGACACTCTATGCTCCTTTTTCTGTTTCTAGACTGAAATCCTGGATGATGACAAGCGGATGATCAGTGCTGTGGACTATTATTTCATACAGGAGGATGGAAGCAGGTTTAAGGTGTGTTGGACTACTCAACAACTGGTTCTAACTGGATACCAGCTTTTTATACTGGTTCCTTATACTGTGGATAGTAGTTATTATGTAATAAAATGTCCAAAATTCCTGCCGCTCTAACATATCCCTCCTGATATTTATCCTGTCTGTAGGTGGCCCTCCCATTCAAGCCATATTTTTACATTGCCACTAAAAAGGTAAGTCCGTGTCCGTCATTTGGTTCTTATGCTGCCATGTAAACATCTTTACTCTTTCCTTAAAGACAACTTTATTTCCAGAATTGCGAGAGAGAAGTTATCTCATACTTGTCGAGGAAGTTTCAAGGAAAGGTGTCGAAGCTTGAAGTTCTCCCCAAAGAGGACCTAGACCTGGTGAGAGCGTTTGTTTTTTGTGTCTTTTGACAGCATTAAAGTGTTGCATATTATACTACAAAAATAAACGTTTGCCAAAGAAGATTTGAACGCAGCGGCCACATTTTAAAAACACAAAACAACCTCATTTCTCTCCTCAGCCGAACCATCTAGTTGGTCTGAAGAGAAGCTACATCAAGCTGTCATTCGCCACTGTGGACGACCTCATCAAGGTCAAGCGTGAGATCTCCCCGGCAGTACGCAAGAACAGAGAGCGGGAGCAGTCCAACGACACCTACACCTCCATGTTATCAAGGTACCACCGGTCCCATGAGTTTCTAATAAAGTCTTGTTTCCAGTTTAATATTGATCTGCTGACGCCTTTTGTTGGTTTTTGCAGTGCCTTATCAGGGGGCAGTGTGACCTCAGCAGAGGAAGACGGGAGGTCAAAGAGTATTTCAGACCAGTTAGACAACATAGTGGACATGAGAGAGTATGACGTGCCCTATCACGTGCGATTGTCCATCGACCTCAAGATCCACGTGGTAAAGATAGATTCCCGTCGTCCCAATGTTTGAGAAGACACTCGTGCTCATTGTCCTAATCTTTACTGTCTTTATTTCTCAGGCTCACTGGTATAATGTTCGATACAGAGGCAGCGTCTACCCTCCAGAGATTGTACGGAGAGATGATCTTGTGGAGCGACCAGTATGAGGATTTTATTAATTATGTTGCAACAAGGGGTCTGTCATTCATTTAGCTTCATGTTTGCCAGTGATTTCAGCAACACAGTGTTTCTTGCTCTTTTTAGGACCCTGTTGTTTTGGCTTTCGATATCGAGACCACCAAACTACCCCTGAAGTTCCCGGACGCAGAGAGCGACCAGATTATGATGATCTCCTACATGATTGATGGACAGGTGAGTTGTATTTCTTGTATAATATGTATTATTCTGTTATTAATATATGTGTCAGTTTGACTAACTTTGTGTTTGCTCATTTAAGGGTTTTTTAATCACAAACCGAGAGATCGTCTCCGAGAGCATTGAAGATTTTGAGTTCACTCCCAAACCTGAATATGAAGGACCTTTTACTGTTTTCAACGAGGATGATGAGGTAGATATGGTGCAAATAAATACCGATTTTGAAAGAGTTGAAAATATCTTTCAGTATATAAATGTACCGCGTAATAACATGTGGTCACCTGACTTTGGCTGCAGGCGGCTCTCATTCAGAGGTGGTTTGATCACGTTCAAGAAACCAAGCCAAACATCTTTGTAACCTACAATGGAGACTTCTTTGACTGGTGAGCATTTTTCTTCAAAATGAATTACTTGTATACTATGATGTTTATCTCTCACCTCTAACACTTTTGTTTCCACTCTTTCAAGGCCTTTTATTGAGACTCGAGCTGCTCTCCATGGGCTGAACATGTACAGGGAGATCGGTTTCCAGAAAGATAACCAGGGAGAGTACAAGTCCCCTCAAGCCATCCACATGGACTGCTACAGGTTTGCACACCTTTCAGTTTACATCCACAACTTTTAAAAAACCTCAATCTTCCAAAAAGATTATCACAATTTTCATAAAAACCTTAAATTTTGAAGAAATTATCCTATTTTTCAAAAAAATCCTTGGAATTAAAAAAAAATTACCACAATTTTAAAAAAAAAAAAAAAAAAAAAAAAAAAATTTCAATTTTGAAGAAAGACTTAGTGTGCAAAAATAAATAGACTTTCGAAGATTGACCTCAATTAAAAAAGAAAAAAAAAAAAAAAACGTCTTTTTCGGAGTAAATGTATTTTTTTAGCTACTTGGCTTTGAAGTACAATTCTGAATGTCAGCACAAAAATGTAAAGGTTGTCCAATAATCTTTGTTGTCACAACACAGAATCCTAGGGGTGTGTAAACATACAGGTTTAGGGGTTAGGGTTCATTCTGGAGGAATTGTTCCGACAACAACCTGCATCTGCTCTGTGTCAGGTGGGTGAAGAGAGACAGCTACCTGCCGGTGGGGAGTCATAATCTGAAGGCAGCAGCGAAGGCTAAATTGGGCTATGACCCAGTGGAGCTGGACCCAGAGGAGATGTGCCGCATGGCAACTGAAGAGCCGCAGGTACAAACATTTACTTATTAATTATTTACAGCTCTGATGAATTATTTCACCTATTTTGAAAGTTGCAATTTCGTTGACTTTTTCTTTTCTCTGTTTTTCTTTTAGACTTTAGCCACCTACTCTGTGTCAGATGCTGTGGCTACGTATTACCTGTACATGAAATATGTTCACCCCTTCATCTTCGCTCTGTGCACCATCATCCCCATGGAGCCTGATGAGGTTTGTCTTTTGTGTGCGTTTTGTAAAGAAGACCGAAATTCCTAAACTATAACACGCATTTTTCTAATTATTTACGGCTTTTCTTCCAGGTGCTGCGTAAAGGCTCTGGGACTCTGTGCGAAGCTCTGCTCATGGTGCAGGCCTTCCACGCAAACATCGTCTTCCCCAACAAGCAGGAGCAGGTGTTCAACAAAATGACAGACGACGGCCACGTCATGGACTCTGAGACCTACGTGGGCGGCCACGTGGAGGCGCTGGAGTCGGGAGTGTTCCGCAGTGACATCCCCTGCCGCTTCAAAATGGTACATCTCAGTTCAACACAGCTGGTTCTTTGCTCCACTACTTGTTGTATGTTTTTAGCGTGACAGTTTGACGTGGTGTGTTGACAGAACCCAGCTGCGTTTGACTTCCTTCTGCAAAGAGTTGAGAGGACGATGCGTCACGCCATTGAAGAAGAGGAGAAAATCCCTTTAGAGCAAGTCACCAACTTTAATGAGGTATGTTGACTTTACATTTTTTTGTTGTGTCTCAAATTTGTCTCTATTATTTTTGAAAAGTCATGTCGACTATTCTCAGCATTCTCAGCTTGAAAATGTCTCTGATCATTTTTCTCAGGTTTGCGAGGAGATCAAAAAGAAGCTGATTTCCTTGAAGGAGGTCCCAAACAGGATCGAATGTCCCCTTATCTACCATCTGGACGTCGGGGCCATGTACCCCAATATCATCCTCACCAACCGCCTGCAGGTGAAAGAAAAATCAAAAGAAATATGCACAGGATAAAACATATTTCAAATTCTTTTTTTTTTTTTTAAAAACCATTGAATTCAATACTTCAATATTCTCTACTTTTACAGCCATCCGCTATGGTTGATGAGGCCACTTGTGCCGCCTGTGACTTTAACAAGCATGGTGCCACCTGCCAGAGGAGAATGGCCTGGCAATGGAGAGGGGAAATCAGTAAGTTAATGTTGTTTAATTGTTTTCTTATGGATTTGACGAAGAACTGAGGAGCTTACGGAGAAGAGCTGTTACTATAGTGTTGATGTGCGGTTGAATACAGTAAAAGTTTCATGTTCTTTGTCCCTCTGTCTGCAGTGCCTGCCAGCCGCAGTGAGTTCCACCGCATCCAGCAGCAACTTGAGTCTGAGAAGTTCCCGCCGTTTTTCCCCAACGGTCCGCCTCGGGCCTTCCACTCTCTCAACAGGGAGGATCAGGCAAAACATGAGAAGAAGCGTCTGGCAGGTACTTTTCTTTTTTTCTTTTTTGGGTTATAAGCATTCTAAATTGCTGTTTGTCAAAGCATAGTTCAACCTGCCATGTCTTTGGCTCAGACTACTGTAAGAGGGCCTATAAGAAGACGCACGTCACCAGGCTGCAGGAGCGAGTCACCACCATCTGTCAGAGAGAAAACTCCTTCTACGTCGACACCGTGAGAGCTTTCAGAGATCGGCGTTACGAATTCAAAGGACTCCACAAGGTATGTGTTTTGGTATTGTTCACTACTTTCAATTGATTCCATATTTCCCTTTTTATTTTTGTAAAAGAATGAATATTTTTTTTCTTTTAAATGTCTTGCAGTTCAATCTTCAAACACTTAAACATTTGAAGGTCACAATGACGTGATTTTAAAATGCTTGTTTTTCCTGCTACCTTTTTGTTTTTAGGTGTGGAAGAAGAAGCTGTCGGCAGCTCAGGAAAGCGGAGACGCTGCTGAGGTGAAGCGCTGCAAAAACATGGAGATCCTCTACGATTCTCTTCAGCTGGCTCACAAGTGTATTCTCAACTCTTTCTACGGCTACGTCATGAGGAAAGGGTAGGAGTCAACTACAGTTTATCATTCAAATCTTGCACTCTTACATGAGCTCTTTAAGCCTTTTCTGCTGGTGAATCAGGCGCTCTGCTGCGAAGCTGATGCTGTCTGTGCTGCAGACCTGATGCTGTCTGTGCTGCAGACCTGATGCTGTCTGTGCTGCAGACCTGATGCTGTCTGTGCTGCGGACCTGATGCTGTCTGTGCTGCCTTTGTGTTTCCATCAGGGCGCGCTGGTACTCCATGGAGATGGCTGGCATTGTGTGCTACACTGGAGCCAACATCATCACTCAGGCCAGAGAGCTCGTCGAACAAATAGGGTGAGTGTCATATCGATAACGAGAGACCTCATTGAAATGACCTTTTTGGTCAGTGCATGGTCAGCTCCAACTGGAGCTGGAAGAGAACCACTGCGCTTGTTTAACAATGTTTGATCATCAGAATTTTGCCAGCATCTGGGCTTGTATGCAGCTCCTGAAGAATAGTTTTTATCTTACTTCATTTTGCTCCCTCCTCATGTATTGTAGTAGCAGATATTCTTCTTATTGCAGGTCAAATCTATGGTTGCATGAACAGCTCCACAGCAACATGTTCCTGCCTTTTGAAATGAAAGGCATCAACTTCCTAATATGTTAACTGAAAAACGCTGCAAAAATATTTCCATTTCACACACGTCACGTCTTTCGCTTCCACTTCTCAGGAGGCCCCTCGAGTTGGACACTGACGGTATCTGGTGTGTCCTCCCCAACACCTTCCCTGAGAACTTTGTGGTGAAAACCAGCAATGAGAAGAAGCCCAAGGTGACCATCACTTACCCGGGGGCCATGCTGAACATCATGGTGAAGGAGGGATTCACCAACGATCAGTACCACGAGCTGGTCGACCCCACGTCCCTCACCTACGAAACCAGGTCGGAGAACAGCATCTTCTTTGAGGTGGACGGACCGTACCTGGCCATGATCCTGCCTGCCTCGAAGGAGGAAGGGAAGAAGCTGAAGAAAAGGTATAGAGAAAAAACTAATTCTGTGATTCAAATGAACTATTGGACTTCTGACTTTGGTCGATGGGACGTATTTGTTATCAACATTCGTGAATGCTCAAGGTTCATATTTAAATGTGAAGTGATTGTGATGCTTTAAGGTTTCTCTGTTTATCTTAGGTACGCTGTGTTTAATGAGGACGGCTCTCTGGCTGAGCTGAAGGGTTTTGAAGTGAAGAGGAGAGGAGAGCTCCAGCTCATTAAGATTTTTCAGTCGTCAGTGTTTGAGGCTTTCCTCAAAGGTACCAACCTGGAGGAGGTGTACGCCTCTGTAGCCAAAGTGGCTGACTACTGGCTGGACGTTCTGTACAGCAAGGTAAAACCCTGTGAAAACGCCATCTAGTAATGCAAGACATTTATTGTTTATCGACTATTTTAAAATCACCAATCAACAATACCCTTTGCAGAGGAAGCTCAGTGAAAACGTTGATTCAGGTCATTATCTTATCACAAAAAGCTGATTTTTGTTTTTTTTATTTCGCTGGTTTTCCAGGCTGCCAACATGCCAGATGCGGAGCTGTTTGAACTGATTTCAGAGAATCGTTCAATGTCCAGAAAGCTGGAGGACTACGGCGAGCAGAAGTCAACTTCGATCAGCACAGCTAAGAGACTGGCTGAGTTCCTCGGAGACCAAATGGTGAAAGATGCTGGTCTGAGCTGTCGCTATGTCATCTCCCGAAAACCTGAGGGTTCGCCTGTCACAGAGAGGTGGGACGACAGTGCTGAAAATAAACTCTTGTAACAAAAAACCGGTTTATATTGTATTTTAAAAAATGAAGGTTTTATTTATGCTCTTAGTATAATATTTAGTAGTCATACAGTTGGTACGGAAACTGTACTGGTGGTCTTGTTGTTTGTTAACATGCAGACTTTGTGTACGGGTCGATACGGGCCACGGACCTTTTGCTGCATGTCATTCCTGTCTCCGTACCCTCTTTTTCCATCTAGCCAAGAAAATACACTGCCATGATAATAGATGTGACCAAAATAAAATGATGCTTTCCCGACATTAAATGTTGGTGGAAAACAAGCACTTTGTAGTGTTAGCAGAACTAAAAGCATTGCGTTTGTCACAGATTGATTTGTGTCTGTCTCCATCAGAGCTATTCCTCTGGCCATCTTCCAGGCGGAGCCCAGTGTGAAGAAACATTTTCTTCGTAAGTGGTTGAAGATGCCCAGCATGCATGACTTGGACATCCGCTCTGTGAGTTTTTAGCATTTTATGCACTTTTTTTACACAAGTTTTTGGTATTCTGTGTGAATTTGATCGTGCTCTCCTTCTGACATCAACATGTCAATTGCTGGGTCTTTTCAGATCCTTGATTGGAACTATTACATAGAGAGGTTGAGTAGTGCCATCCAGAAAATCATCACCATCCCTGCAGCTCTTCAACAGGTAAAAATTCAACGCATTTCATTGGTCTCCCAGTCCATAATAAGCTGATGTACAGATAAGATTTTAATTGTTTCTGTTCATCAGGTAAAGAATCCGGTGCCCAGAGTTAGGCATCCTGACTGGCTTCACAAGAAACTCCTGGAGAAAAATGATATCTACAAGCAGAAGAAAATCAGTGAGCTGTTCACCAGTGAGGGCAAGAGACAGGTTTGTTTACCTCACAGCAAAATGTCAAACTGACAACACAGAAAGTTTCCCCGACCACATCATGCACGTTGGAGCTTTACTGCTTTAGTCAGAACCACTTGGAATGTGCAGATGTTTATCGAGATAAGTTTCCTCACCTTTTTAAAGGTCAGTGTCTCCAAACACTTGCCCGCCCTGCTTCCCTATTATGTCCTGGGTTGCTTTCTTTTCTAAATGGCCTCTTCTCTCTCAGGTGGCCCATCAGCCCCTTGAAGCGGGCCAAGCCGCAGACATAGAGGACTTTGGGATGCCACCCAGACCTCTGCAACCAGCCATCCTCATCAGCACCAAGCGGAAGCGGGCTTCTCAGGGAGAGAGCCAGGTGGAGTCTCAGGATGTGGAGCTCACGCAGTCCTGGAGAGAGATTCTGGGGCCACCCCCATCTATGGGAAAGACACGGGTAAGCTAGCAGCCACAAGTACAAAGGGATGCCTGTTCACTGTACGGATTCAGGCAATTTCTAATGAATATATTGGAAATGACATGACACGAAATGATATGTTACAAAATAATTGTGTCTGTATACAGGAGGAGCGTCTGGTGTGGCTGCGTTACCATAAGAAGAAGTGGGAGCTGCAGCTGAGGCAGAGGAAGGAGAGAAAGAAGAGAAGGAGGATGCTGGATGGTGAAGCTCAACCCGTAGGGGGAGGAGTGATCAGAGATGGCCCCACCACCGGCCTGGGAAGCTTCCTCCGCAGAACAGCACGCAGTATCTTGGACATGCCATGGCAAATTGTGCAGGTGGGGAAAAGCCCCCTTATTATCATCCTCAGGTCAGTATAATAATTAAAAGAAAACCATCTAATCTGTGATGCCTTGTTCCCTGCCTCTCAGATTGCAGAGACGAGTCACCCTGGTCTGTACAAGTTGTGGGCTGTGATTGGAAATGACCTCCATTGCATGAAGCTCAACATCCCTCGTGTCTTCTATGTCAATCAGAAAGTCCCAAAACAGGAGGAGGGGGCCACATACAAAAAGGCACGCCATAAGAAAATGCAGTAAAAATGCATTGCAGTTTTTCAATTATATATGTGTTGTTGTTATAATAATATTAATAAGCTGACAAAATATACTTTTTTGGCTTCAGGTGAACCGCATGCTGCCTCGCTCCAACATAGTGTATTACCTTTATGAGTACTGTGTACCGGAGGACATGTACCAGAAGCACATCAATGAGATCAACGCTGACCTGTCTGCCCCCGACATCGAAGGAGTCTATGAAACACAGGTCCCGTTGCTGTTTCGTGCGCTGGTGCAGCTCGGATGCGTGTGTATGGTCAACAAACATGTCGTGAGGGATCTGGCTGGCAGGGAGGCTGACACTTTTGACCTGGAGCATCTTGAGATGAGGTCTCTGGCCCAGTTCAGCTACCTGGAACCTGGTAAGACCCGCCTCACTCACTGGTCATCTTGAATTGATATCAAAATGATCCTCTTGGGATTATTGTTTTGTCCATTTGTTTTCCCTCTAACCTAAATATTTGGCCTGATATCACGGGATCCTGCTTATGAAATTTGTTATCTGTAAGTTTTACATCACGGCACTATTTTTCCTCTCTTCTCAGGGAGTGTTCGCCACATGTACCTGTATCATCACAGTCAGGGTCACAAGGCTCTGTTTGGCCTGTTCGTCCCCTCTCAGCGCAAAGCCAGCATCTTTGTCCTGGACACAGTAAGAACAATACATTTCTTTATTTCTTCCACTGTCATCCTTTTGGGGTTTTCACTCATATCTTAGATGAGGTTACCCAGTGCAATAATGCATGATGGCTACAGTGACATTTTTAGAGTAGAGCATTTTATTTATTTTTTTATTACCCAAAGGTGAAATAATGCTGATATCAACGCTGATGCATCCCTTCCCAGCTGGTAGAGAACAACCCTTAAGGTCTGTCTTTATTTTATCTCCTGAGGTCCGAAGCAACCAGATGCCCAACCTGACGAACCTCTACACAGCTGAACGCACTGCGCTTCTGGAGAAGACGAGCGAGGAGCTTCTTCCTCCAGAGAAACACAACTTTGAGGTCCGAGCTGAAAACGACATAAAAGCTATTTACCGCGCACTGCAACGCATACTGCTGAACTACAAGGTAAAACACACTGGAGCTTTTTAGATACCTTATTATCTTCTAACGATGACATACACAGACGTTACCAATTATGTTCATGTGACTAAATTGGGGATGTAACCAAGTGTCCGTTGCTGTTTATAGGAGGAGCGTCGTGGGCCCACCCTCATCGCAGTGCAGTCAAACTGGGAGCTGCGGCGGCTGGCAGCAGGGATGCCGGTGCTTGAGGAGTTTCCAGTCGTTCCAGTACATGTGGTTGATGAGATTAGCTATAACGTGCTGGACTGGCAACGCCACGGTGCCCGGCGCATGATCCGCCACTACCTCAACCTGGACAGCTGCCTGTCGCAGGCTTTCGATATGGCCAGGTACAAACTACACTGCTAGCTCTGTTCATATTGTTTACCAGACACCTGGCGTACTTGCTTTGTTGCTGTAGTCTCTCATAAAGTGTGTTTTCAGTTAGTATTTTCTGTTGACAGCATTCGGTATTTTTTCCAAGAAACATTTGAACTTTTAAAAGTCATACGTCTCTCGCTTTCAGGTATTACCACTTACCTGTGGGGAACTTGCCTCCGGATGTGTCCATCTTTGGCTCAGACTTGTTCCTGGCACGACATCTACGGAAACACAACCACCTGCTGTGGCTCTCACCCACAGCCAGGCCCGACCTCGGAGGAAAAGAGGCTGATGACAGTCGTCTGGTGATGGAAAGTGATGACAGGGGCTCTGTGGAGATCAATGCTCAAGGATGCTATTCCACAGGTACACACCAGGAACACACTTCATCTGTGTCCAAGAAAAAGTGAAAGATCATAAAGCCACTCTACACTTTCTCTGTATTTACAAACGATCCTGTTTCTTTCAGTGTGTGTGGAGTTGGACCTGCAGAGCCTTGCGGTGAACACCATCCTCCAATCACAACATGTCAATGACATGGAGGGCGGAGCTAGTCTGGGCGTCAGTTTTGATGTGATACAGCAGGCCTCGTTGGAGGACATGATGTCGGGGAACCAGGGAGCCAGCGCTCTCGCCAGTTATGATGAGACTGCTCTCTGCTCCAACACCTTCAGGTGTGCAAACAGCTGTAGTGCCTGACTATTTAAACCGACACGCATATGGTCTAACAATACAGGTGTGGCAAGGAAGCATGTCGTGCTGTATTCTTTTGTGTTTTGCTCACCTCAGTGTTTGCTCTGTGTTGTATGAGCAGGATCTTGAAGAGCATGGTGGTTGGATGGGTCAGAGAGATCACACAGTACCACAACGTGTATGCAGACAACCAGGTGATGCACTTCTACCGCTGGCTGCGCTCCCCCAGCTCTCTGCTCTATGACCCCGCACTGCACCGCACCCTGCACAACATGATGAAGAAGGTGTTTCTACAGTGAGTGCCACATCCTCCTCTATACTGCAAAAAACTTCTATTGTTTATTTAGTCTTGAATGGGGCGGCTGTGGCTCAGGAGGTTTGGAGGTCGTCCACCAGTCGGAGGGTCAGTGGTTCGATCCCCGACCTCTGACTCTGTATGAATGTGTGTGTGAATGCTGATGTGTTGTAAAGCGCTTTGAATGATCACTACATTTACCATGTAGGGAAGCCTAAGTCTGAAGAACTGATTTTAAGAACAACTGGGGAAAAAAGCCAGGATCATTTTTGCCATTTTTCAAGTGTTTATTGATGTAATACTTAATTCAGTCACAACAGGTTGAAGTGTACCACTACCCCACTCTCTAAATAGGACTAAAATACTTTTTTTGACCTGTGACCGCAGTTGAGGGGAAAAAAAGTTATTTTGAAAAATGATCCTGGCAAAACCTTTTTTTTTTTTCTTAAACCATAAATACAGGAGAGCAAACCATTTAGATCCGATTAAGAAAATGGATCAGCAGAATTCTTTTTTCACTTGCGACTTGGGGTTTCTATACTACAGCTTTGTTTTGAAGTAATGTTAAATCTTTGATGTACAATGTATCAGCCCCTGTTGATATCAGAGAGCATATTTAGGGTCTCCAGAGAGGGTGAGGCAGTTAACTGAGTTTTTGATTTGCTGTGCTATTCTTGGGTCAAATATTATTGATGTCTGGTCTGGTTTGGATTAAACGTATGATCCCTGTTAGGAAAGTTGACAAGAGGGTGTGAACTGTGACTCTCATAATGATGCATTGATGTATCCCCACCTTCTGATGGACATAACTGCACCCGTGTCACCTTCTTTCATTGACCGTTCTCTCATCTTGCTGTCAGGTTGGTTTCAGAGTTCAAGCGTCTCGGCTCCACTGTGGTGTATGGAAACTTCAACAGGATCACGTTGTGCACTAAAAAACGGAGGATAGACGATGCCATTGGTTATGTGGAATACATCACCAACAGGTCAGACATTTACTCACTACAGATGTATATACTGTATATCTTTGCATTTTAAAGGAATGTTATCATGCAATTTAATATTATACATCATCATTACTTAATACAAAATTATAGACAAACATATATTCATACCTACATCCATATGTAAAACGAATGTACCAGTACATTTTATTTAATTTTGAGAGTGCTGAGTCATTATCTTTTATTGACTCAGCTGTATTAGCACCAGTTTGTCTTTAGCACTCTGAAGTTAAAGCCAGAACTCTACAATGAGAAGAGGAAAAACAACAACATCCCAGCCCATTAGTACAGTTAGTTGTTTGCCAAATTGGTGTGGTCTCCATCATGGAAAGTGAATTCTATAAAGCAGCCCATTAGACCAAAGGGAAGTTAGGCTAAGAAATAACAATAATAATAAATCAATATTGTAATGGGAAACATAATATCTTATGGGATTTTGGTTAATGGAATATTATTATGGTTAACACCAAATGTTATTTTCTGACCTTGAATGCACCATTACAGCAGAATTATTGAAATGATCTGTGGCGATTCGTTTGTTGACTTTGGTCAAACTGCTAATGATCATTTCTGATCATCTTCCTGTGTTTACATGTCTTTTTGAAAGTACAGTAGTCATCCCCAAAATATCCCATGAAGGTATTTAACCAAAGGACTGACTTTTCAGTCTCTCATATCCTATAGTGACTGAAATAATCGCCTCCCTTACGGTTTCTCCTCTAGCATCCACTCCAGAGAAATCTTCCACTCTTTGTCCATCTCCTTCTCCCGATGCTGGGAGTTCCTGCTGTGGATGGATCCCACCAACTATGGCGGCGTGAAGGGCAAACTGCCCTCCAGCATCGTGCACGGAGAGGTAATTCAAACTGCAACTTTACTGCCTTACAACATACAACATACCTGCAATGATTTTAAAGGAGCAGAACACAGGAGTCATGCGTCCCCCATGGTCTATTTTAGGAAGGAGCCGAACAGAAGAAAAAGAGCCCAGGGGAGGCGGGTGAGGAGGGCAGCGAGGATGAAGATGAGGACGAAGCCGAGGTTGAGGAAGATGATGGTGACGGGGAGACGGATGTGGAGGAGCTCATTGAGAGCAACTGGAACATCATGCAGTACCTGCCTCAAACTGCCTCCTGTCAGAAATACTTCCTCATGATTGTCTCCGGTAAAATTAAATTACGTTTATTTGGTAGGGACAGATGCAATATACATTGACAGATTAAAACCGCTATCCAATGCAAGTATCATAGCGAAGTATCATAGCGAATGCTAGTTTGCAACACCAGTCTCTAGAAGGGTTTTTTCTAAATCTAGCCTAATTCTTTTTTTCTTGCCTATTTGCTTTGCCATCTTTTACACACAAACTTTCCCGGTCAGCCTACATTGCAGCGGTCTACCACAGCATGAAAGAGGAGCTGAGGCGTAACGCTCCTGGAGCAACGCCAGTCAAGAGACGTGGAGGCAGCCAGGCTTCCCAGCAGGCTGTGGGGGACTTGAGTGCTCTTCCTGGTAAAATACTGTTTAACAAGCTGCTTTAGTTACTAAAGAATTCCCTTGTGTTTTTTAGGAACTTTACATTACACTCATTAGAGTCACCGCAGACTAGTGTTGAGGTGCTTTTAATTGTATTTTGATAGACTTGCTCAGATGTGATGGATTTTTTTTTCCCCACAGGAATGATCTCCTTCTCCCAGGAATATGTGTCCAACGAGCTGACACAGAACTTTTTTACCATCACTCAAAAAATCCAGAAGAAGGTGACGGGTACCAGGAGTGTCAACCAGCCCTCAGAGATGTTCCCCGTCCTGCCTGGATCCCACCTGCCACTCAACAACCCAGCACTGGAGTTTATCAAATATGTCTGCCAGGTATAATACCACATACACCAACATACAAAGCTCTTTTCTTTAGAGATTTAGAGACACCGATTGTTGTTTTTTGGCCAAATCCGTTTTTTTTTTTTTTGTTTTTTTGTCTGATCTGCCGATTCCAATTTTCCTTCTTTCTAAGAACTATAATTGACAGCATCTGATATTCAAGACTTATCGGCAGGTCACCTGTGATGACTTAACGACTAATGCTTTGAACGGCGGGCAATCGATCGGTGCATCTCCACTTTTCATGTGTTGCATGTAGTCATCATTTTCCTCATACTACATGGCAAGTCCATCTTCTCAATTCCATCATTTGCCCGTTCAGGTCCTCTCACTGGATGCCAACATAGTTAACCAGGTGAACAAGCTGAAGAGAGACCTCCTGCGTCTCGTGGACGTCGGAGAGTTTTCAATGCAAGCCCAGTTCTGTGACCCCTGTAACTCCTACATCCTGCCAGAGGTCATCTGCCACCAATGCAATTTCTGTCGTGACCTCGACCTCTGCAAGGACCCATCTATGGCACAAGTGAGAGGAGAAGCACCGATAGACTTAATAATAATAATATCGCTGTTATTACTCCTATTTTTGAACTTGCTTATTATTATTATTATTATTATTGTATAAAATTCTAGTTGGATAAACTGTGTTTTCCTCTCCTCAGGATGGATCGGTTTTGCCTCAGTGGTTCTGCACTAACTGCCAGACGCAGTATGAGACTGAGTCTATTGAGATGGCTCTGGTGGAAGCTCTGCAGAAGAAACTGATGAGCTACACGCTGCAGGACCTGGTGAGTTAAAAAAAATTAATGATTTTTTATACTGAATAGATGAAACATTTTAGGGTGTCAGTTGTCCTAGTGGTTAATATACAGTATTTACCATAAACTGTAATGTTTCCCTTTGTTGTATGTTGTCCCCCTCTCTCTTTGCCCATGTTTCTTATCTGTGTCTCTGCTGTCGATATCAAATAAAGACAAATGCCAAAAAGATCAAAATAAATATATTTAAACAAAGAACAGCTTTGAAGATAACAAAATATTGAAAGAGGGAATATCTTCTGTTGCAAAGGTTAAGACCGTGGGTAGGGCAAAGAGATGTTGCGATACTATTTTTTTCCTTCCCGATACCAATTCTCATACCTGAACTTGGAGTACTGATCCGATACCTGTGCATTAAAAACCAAAATATATATTTTATTTATTTATTTCAACAGTTGTAAGATACTTACCCTGTATGGATGTGATACAGTATGATTGCTATCATTGTTTTATGGCCTGGCTCGGGTTAAACCCTTCGTAAAACATGAACAAATACAGAATAAATGCCATAGAACTTTCTTTTATTATCTAGTCTGACAGTCAGTCATAACAAAAAAAAAAATTAAATTACCTGAAATTGCTGTCATTTTACTAGCTCTGGCTAACGTTACACTCTCCGTCAGCACCTGCCCGATCGGTCCTGTGACTTTGGACACAGCAATAGTTTTTGCTGGAGATGATGATGATGATGATGATGATAATGGAAGTGGCTAACGAGTGAGCTACTTCGCTTCTATCTCATCTCCGTTGAGAGTCGCACATGCACAGTAGTGATTGGGCAGGATGTACGGATCGGGTAGCGAGTGACATGTGTTGTTGTTCCTGTAAATTAAGCTGACAAATGACATGAAAACATGTTATCAAGTGCATAGACTATTATTCATTAATGTTCCACAACATCTATTAATAACTTTCCCGAAGTTGCCTCACTGCTAAAACCTCTGTGTGATTTCAGGTGTGTACAAAATGTAAAGGCGTGAAGGAAGCAAACATGCCCCTGTACTGCAGATGTGCCGGAGAATTTGACCTCACCTTCCCCGCCAAGGTTTCTATTCTGCAATACGTTGCATCAATTAAATTTAGTGATGAAAGCATATGACTGTTCCAATTTGACATTGTCCTCACAGCTGTTTTCTTTCATTTCAAAGAGCTTCTCCGATCAGATCACGGTGTTTCGGAACATAGCGTCCCACTACAACATGAGCTTCCTGGAGGAGACCATCGACTGGTTGCTTGTCATGAGCCCACAGATGAACCAGAACGCCCGCTGAAGGTGACATCCTGCACTCCGTCTGCTGCATCTGTGGCAACTACTTCTCAGTCTGGGAAACTCTCGATTGTGAAACTTTCCCTTTTTATGCACTTGTTCATCAGCCTTGATGTCTGCTTCTACGCTGTTTGATGGTGTGTAATCAGGATACTGGCGAGGCACGCTGGAGGAGAAATATGTGGACTGTAGATATGTTTGAAGTCTTCATTATGCCATAATAAAATGATGTACGTTTGTGAATTTCTATTTTTTGACTGTTAATAAATATTTTTCCAAGTGTTTTAACTGCGAGTCTGAATGTTTTTAATGCTCAATTTATTTTACTCGGCGCTATAAAAAAATGGACTGCACAAAGGAAAAAGTCTAAACATCCTGAGTGCCCTCTGCTCTGGGGACCTTCATTAGTCAGCAGTCACACATCGTCTGAGCTTCTTCCTCTCTTTACTAATGCGTCTGTTATGGCTTGTGACCTGAGCTACTCAGACACCCCCATTGTGTCAGTGAAACACAGACGTAAGACGGCAAGTTATATTATCGTTAACTGTCACATTTTTCTTTGGTGTGGCATTTGTATTCTCTTGTTTCTCATTTTTATGTTTGATTAATTATTGGGCAAAGTCTTCATCTGTAAGAGTCTTAATATTCTAATTTAGGCTGAGCAATTTTCAGTGGTGAGGTGAATAGATCAGGTGTTTCTAGGGGGT
The DNA here is from genome assembly GCA_943593645.1 of Bovichtus variegatus. Lineage (NCBI taxonomy): Eukaryota > Metazoa > Chordata > Actinopteri > Perciformes > Bovichtidae > Bovichtus > Bovichtus variegatus. The sequence continues at coordinate 17,317,682 of CALSCE010010657.1, read as the reverse complement.
TAGGAATTAAGATTTTACTGTTATTAATAAATCAAATGAATAATGTGTGAAACTGAACCAGTCTGTATCCAAATGATCTTAACCAATGCACCTTCATCACTTCAACCTTATTGCCCCTTTGCCTCTTCATGGGCCTTTCCCAGACAAATAATCACATTTCACACTCTGATCTCAGGCACAATTAGATTAGCTCTTCAGAGCTTCTCACTGACACGTGCTGTACATGTAGGTTGGCAGACGAAGGAGCACTCGGAGGGTTCGTGACTACATTCTTTACATTTTCAATTGTTAATCAAAAGATCTTAGACAGCAGTTATTGATCTTGGTGCTGGATTAGATTAATGCAACCACCTTTGATATATAACATTCTATGAATCTTCAGCTCTTTACATGTCATAAACACACAACTTCCAAACTGACGTGTGTGTGTCCGTGGTGCTCCTCCAACCATCATGGCAGATATCGATCCATTAGACTAGTCTTAAGTCATTTTTCACCACTGACAATTGTATTGCTCTCAAGCGTCCAGATGGATTCACACTTCCTCACAATCTTGTTAGAGAAACCATTTTATGGGAAATGTCCATGTTATTAGATTAGTGCTCATTGCTCTCCTTGTGAGTCTCCTGGCTGTTTCCTCCCGTATCTAACGTCAGGCTGAACCCATCAGGTTGAAAGACAAAGGAAATGACTCAGAATATTTAGATTTCTCAAACATGGCGTGCAGTTTTATGTTTGTAATAAGAGCAACGGCCAGTGTTTCACGACATGCTTGGGTTGATAGAAGACATTTATTGCACTGAATGTCTACAATACATTGATAGAAATTGGCATAGTTTGTAATGTTTTTCTGCTATGAAATGTTTTAGTTTCTTTTCATACTTAGAAAATAAACGTTTTTCTAAGTGGTGTTACCGCAAGTCATGTCAAGTGAAAGAGAAACAATTGCATTGTCACACAGTTGGGGTCCATCCAGGTTTTAGATATATGAGCTGAATCCACTGCACAGGCAGGGACTTTGAGGCGAGCAGCTGTAATTCAGATGACGCCCTCTGTCACTAAAAACAGCTTAGTGACCACAGGCAGCCCATGACTGAGGTGCTGCAGACATCTGAGGAACCGCTCAGAGCTGCTGTTGTTGCCACAGTCAGCTGGAGGTGAGTCCACATTCTTGGCCAGCGAGGACTGAGGCAACTGTGACGCCACTACAGCGGTACACCTTCTGACAGGTCTGAATGGTTTGAGCCGTAGCTGTGGATGTAGCTGAGCTCTGTGGGAATGGGCACCGTGGGCTCCTTGATAACCTGCGGAGGACAGATAACCTTAACTGAAGTGAGCCAGCATGCACAGTACCAGAACCCTGAAGCTGCTGCAGTTGAATGGAATTCAGCCATCAACATTTGTGCTATTTATTTCTTTGAAAAGGACATATGCTGTGCTCTAAAATGACTAGTTATTAGCAATTAATTATCAGTTGCCGTGGTAGCTACTCAAAATTGTGTGGACCATACAGTAAAGTGTTACCTAATGATGTATTTAAAGACATCTGTATATGAGACACACAACATGATAGGGCTTCTGATGACTGGTTACCCTAAATTCACATATACACATAGTGGACTGGAAGCAATATTTGACCTAATGTCATATGATTAATTAAAGTACTTGTTTGATGTCTATTTAGGTTTCATTCTGTGACTTTTATTGTGGGGGTTTTGTGCGCTGTCGTACTGTTCCTTGTTTAAACTCAATAAAAAGTTGTAGAAAAAGAGGCAAATCTAGATTGTTATAGCAGCCACTTAATAAAATGTTATTCTGCATTGTAAAGGGAATTGGATTTGCTGACGTTAAATATGTTCTACTCCATATATTTGAAATTGGTGTTGATATTCAATGTTTCTTTTCCTTGGGCAAATGAGTTTGTTGCACACCAATGAATGTTTTTCTGCCCAAAATTAAATAACAGAACTGGGGGGGAAAACATCTGTATGTATTCTTAAAAAAAATTGTTTATTGTTTAGCTATTCGTTTTAGATTTTTTTTCTTTTTTTTAGATTTAAAACCTTTAGTGGACTGATATGCGTTGAGGTTGAATATGATGCCTTTTACTCACCTCGTCAAACTTTCTATCACTGTAGACTTCATTCTTGTCAATAAAAGTCAGCATGATCCAGTCACAGATCATGGTACACTAGAGGGTTGACATGAAAAGAAAAAAAGTTTGTGGTGCAAAGAGCGACAGCTTTTACTTTAAAGTCTCAAGATAAGAAATTAATGCAGTAATTACTCACAATCCCAACTGAAGTCATAGCAGTCACTGTGCTGATGATGGTTGGAATGGGACTGAATTTACCAGCCTGAAAAATAAATAACGTAAAAAAATAATGACAGTCACCACAGTAAGCTGAAAATAAACTGTGGTGGTGATGGAGCATCTTTCACTTACTTGTCCGTGAACTATGACATCCAGACGGATGCCGTAGGCCTTGATGAGTGTCCGAGACTCTACCCCTTTCCTACTGTAATATTTGGCAAACCTGGAATATCACACATAAATTACAAAGGATAAGGCTGGGAAACGTACCACAAGCCAAAGGGACATAAGCAGTTTTAAATACTGAACAGTTTGAGCTCACCTGTAATAGTAACCAGAGCTGGCGTGGTCCTTTCGGAGATCAAGACGGCGGAAGGAATATTTAGGTTTACAGTTTGAAGGATCCAGGTCCAGGTTACAATTCCAGTTGATGAAAACCCCTATCACTCCTCCCTGCACAAAAACAGCAAAGATCACACCTTAAGTAATGCAAAGTAGGTACATTTTAAAGGGACAGTTCACCCCAAAATCAAAAATACATATTTTTCCTCTTGTGCTATGTATCAATGTTGATTGTTTTGGTGTGACTGGTCGAGGGATGGAGATAACGGCGCTTGGCTTGTGGTGCTGAAAGCACCAAAAAAAATACATTTGAAAAACTCAACAGCATTGTTTCTTTCCAGAAATCATGACCCGGTTACTCAAGATCATCCACAGACCTTGAGGAGAGTGAGAAGTTTCATATAGGATCTATTTTCTTTCTACCGAAGTAACCCGGGCGTGATTTCTGGAAAGAGACATTGCTGTTGAGTTTTTCAAATGTATTTTTTGGGCACTTTCAGCACCACAAGCCAAGTGTCATGTAGTTCCATTATAATCGAGAGAAGGCAGACATCTCTGAGGCAGATATCTCCAACAAGTCACAACAAAACAATCTAGATTGATAAAAAGCACTAAAGTCAAAGGGAAAAATATGTATTTTTGATTTGGGGGTAAACTATCCCTTTGAAATATCATAGAGACAGTATGTGTTTATCAAAATATTATGGGTATAAGAAGACATATTTTACTCTTTTACTCACAGTCTTGCAGAGCTCACTGAAATTCTCCCTGGCTTGATCTGCGATGTATCCCAGACGGAAGTTTGGACAGTACGGCTCATTCTCCTCATTATAATGACACTTGTTGAGGTATTTCCGCATGTCACGCTTGTCTGTAGCATCTTTGATATTTCCCCTACAGACAAGAACAGGAGTTGTTCTATAGCTCTTCTAAAGCCCAAATACATTGGCTCCAGTGTGGGTGTGTGTGTGTGTGTGTGTGTGTGTGGGTGTGTGTGTGTGTGTCTCTACCGCAGCACTTTAAATCTGGGGAAGTGGATGGAATTCCTGATGAACACTGTGAAACTGATGGCCTCCACTAATGCTGGTTCTCTGTTGAAGACAAACAATCACAGTGATCTTATTCTGCCATCATCAGTTGGTTTCCGTTAAATATTCAGTTGCTTGTAGCAGCCACCACTTCCACTTCCATAGCAGTTTCACTGACAATTGGTACATTTTGTCCCTAAATCCCCTTGTTGTAATTTTTCTCCTCTCAGATTGCTGCTAACCATGCTAGTCATTAACCCGAATGTCGCATTAGTAGCAGATTAGCCTCAAAGACTAATTTACTGTAAGCTAATTTGACACTTTTTACTTTTACTCCTGTGGACGATGTGTGTGTTAACTAGATTGGTTACTGTGTTGTACTTCCTGTGGGGAGTAGGGAGTACTAAATATTGATCTTCACTAATGATACTTTTTCTCTTTCCAAGCATGAAGGGCAATCTAACTATTTTGACAGCTAGTCTATACTTCCGTGAATCTATCTGCATTGCTTACTGTACAATAATAAAAAAAAATGTAACAACATTTAATTTCACACATCATTTTTAGCAGTGGTTCCCAACCATTTTGACTTGCGACACCTTAAAACAAAGCTTTATCTGTTTGTGAGCCTTTGTCCCAGGTTGCATATGATGGTCAATTCCAACCAAAGAGTGATCGTTTCTTCTCAAATTGTTCTATTTGAATTATTTTAAAGGGCACGAAGATGTAAAAACATCCAGAATTTAAACAGGCGAAAAGCAAAGACAAGTTAAAAAAAAAAAAATGTATAAATGTGTTTCTTCTAATTTCGTATTCTGTTCACTGCATCACTGTGCACCGCACACATTATGACGCAAAAGAAATCTCTTGGCCTATAATACAGTTTTAATAAAGCTTTGCCCAGACCCCCACTGTGTCTTTAGGTTTTTCTTATTTTGTTTATTTTGTTACGATATGTGGGGAACCTCTATCTTTCCTTTTCCTTTGATCCAAATAAACCTCACTTGAATTTGCGAACTTGTGGGAGATTATCTATCCTCTGCCTTACTGTACTACTGCGTACTCCTCAATGGGACACCATGTTTGGATCTCACAGGTTTTGAAGGTGTGGTTGTAGTACTGAACACATCTGCCGGTCCTTCTGCCTGTAAGAAAGTGTTTAAAACAGATACAAAATAAATAATAAAATACCAACCAATGAAGCTTGAAGCAAGGTTTCGTGAGGAATAAAAGCAGTACCATGGCCATCAAAGTCAACCTCTCCCTGGACACAGTCAGAGTCCCTCGTACAGTTGGCATTGGCAACTTTAAAATGCTGAAGTGAAATAAAATAGATTATAGCATTGTCTTGCATACTAGTAGATGTTATCGTAGAGAAAGTCTTTGTTGACCCCTCACCTCAGCGCAGGTTCCTTGCTTCTGATCATAGGTAACTTCTCGTCTCAATATTGTACTAATCACATCACCGCCCTGTGAGGAAAATGCCACAAAAATACTTTTAGGCAGTAGGACATAATGATGCTGACAGAGTACAGGAGGTAAGACTTCCTTGATTGTATTGAAGCACTTGCACTCACCTCTGAGGGTCGAGCGTACTCCACAGTGTCTAAGACATCGTCTCCATGAACTGCGGTGCCTTTCATGAGCGTGTAAACTGAGCTTTCTGGACGGGTTTCACTCTCTTGGTAGGCTTTCTGACTTATGAAGACATACCTTCAGGATGATAGATCAGACAGATGCAATATCACATTTTCTGTCATGATGATGATTTATATTGGAGGTATCAGATTTCCCTGGGTCGGTTCAGCCCTCTTTGCTGAAGCCGTGAGAATAGGAAAAGGTGACGTACTTCAATCATAAAACTCAAGACATCTAATCTTAGACATAATTTAAGATTTGAAACATGTGTGTGTGTTGTTTTTGTGATCACAAAATCAAAGTCTAACGAATAAAAACTGCTCTCAAATCAAATTTCATGGTAATGGGCAGAGAGACGCCATAGAGACCTAAATTCCCTAACCCATCAATTGTGTCTCCATCCATTATGTTATGTATTTGTTTCCAGTTAATTGCAAATGAGAAGCATTTCTTCACCACAAAACTGCAATTGATGGGTTAGACAATTTAAAGTCACAGCACATCTTTATCCTTATAGGATCTTTTTACACACACAACATATTACTGGCAAACGAGCAATTGTATACCTTATTGCAATTTCAAAAAAAACATTAAAACTAACAAATGGTGCATCTATTAACAAAATATGTAGAAAAATCAACAAAGTGAAGCCTTTCGATTTCATTTACTGTCCCCTTTAGCACATATGGGGGTCATGCAAGGACACAAACGTTAAACTTACCAGATGAAATAGGTGATCACGAGACATTGAACGCTTCTGTATATAACTCCAAGAGTTTTGTTTTTAACCACCATCACCTTTGGAGTTTCATAGTCCCAGAAACCAAGAAAATAATCCTTCAAAAAGTCCCGTAGACCCATGATGAACTGGTGAAATATTTCACACATATTCTGAGATGTCCTTGTGAAGTCTAATGTCTCTATGATTCTGTCTCTCTGTATTTAGCTTTTTATTTCTCTCACTATTTTTCTTTCTCACTCCCTGATCCTGCTCAGCTCCTGTCTGCATCTCTCTCAAGCAGAACAGAGGAGAGGCCGAGGAGAAGGGGGTGGGGTTCAGCTTTGGTTGAATCATGCCTTTCATTTTATGTCAGTTTATTCTGATGATTGTACAGCTTTATGATACTTACAGTTGATCATAAATCTGAATAAAGTGCTTACAGTTCTACACATGAACTTATTTTGCCTCTGTTTTCGAAAATATTGTATTCAATTTCAGATTAATCATGCTAAATATAATCAACAAATAATTTACCCTGTATTTCTATTGTTTAAGATAAACTTTATTGAAAGCTAACCTGTAGTATATAGTAAAAAGCAATATTTAATAATCCTCCTTTACCAGGCTGAAACAAGTTATGAAGACATTAATGCATCAGTAATTATACTATATATATACTATATACTATATATATATATATATATATATATATATATATATATAATACTATATGTATTATACTGAAATGGGCCATTCTACATAGTGAGTGCTTTTACTTTACAGAGTATAAAGTGAGTACTTCGTCCACCTCTGGTTTTAAAATATTTGTGTCTAGTGTTATATACCCCTTGCTCTTGTATAATTGTTCACTCCTTCCTGTTTACTGAATCTATATTATGTTCTTTTGTTTATTTTTTTTTAATTAAGTCTTTTTCACAGGCTTTATTGTTTGTGTATTTCATTTTGTATACAGGCGGACAAACGGCCACCCCCTCATTTGGGTCCTAGATACGTGTCGCACCGCCTCCTCCGCGCATGTCAAACAACACGTGCATTTGCTGCTGGTGTCGGTAGCGAGAGCTGTGTTCGACTCTTAAACGCTTAATTCGTAGACTATCACATTTACATAACCTGTGTGTAGGCTCACATATTATTTGTAAATGGGAGGTATTCAAAAGAAAAAGGTAAGAATTGACGTCGGGCTAAAGTCAGGTTCAGGCACATTAATAACTATAGCAACCTGGCGAGCTAGTTAGCTAGCTAACGGAGCTAGCTGAAGTTTGTTTTTCTGAAACGGTAGAATCTGATCAGTGTTTTTATATCAAAGCATCTAGTTAACCTGACTGTATTTAACTCCTATTACTTGTGGGAATGTAATGTGGTCGTCTGTCCTGTGTTTTCCAGTATGAGAGGGGCTCTGCCACCAACTACATCACCAGAAACAAAGCTCGCAAGAAGTTGCAGTTGAGCCTTCCCGACTTCAGGTAACCTGACTGTGTTCATTATAATACAATTGTGCATCATGGTGCGTGTGTTTTATACACATATACACTCGGCTGGCAATTTTTTTAGGTATACATAGTTAACACGAATGCATATCTGCAATACATCCTACCTTCATAAGGGTTATAATGTTCTGTTTTGTTGTAACTATTTCAGAGGTTTTTATTCAAGCTTATAGTCACTTTGGGGGCTTTAGTTTGATGCTGATGACTTGTATTGTATTATACTAAGTCAAATCAACTTTATTTATAAAGCACAAGTGCAGAAAATATCAGTGCAGACCATTCAAATGCCAAAATATACAAGACACACAGACGCTAAGAAAATAAAAAGATGTTTCTTATATTTTGTCCATACAATGTAGACAAAATTTCAGAAACGCGTCTCGGTATAAAGCCAAACAATCCAACAGCACCATAAACTGCAGCCTCTGAATTGTCCATTTAGTTGAGTCAACACTGCTCTAAAACAACAAAACTCAACATTATAGATTTCACGAAGGCAGGATTTTCAGTTAGACAACATAACTTATTATTAGGTTAGTAGGTTTTTGGAAAATTTTAATTATTAAATAATTTATTGACAAAATAAGGCTAGTCCTGTGAATTGCCATAAAACAGTCCTGTTAAATGATTTGTTTTGACTTTGTCTGCAATGTCAACCATGCGCTGCATATTTCTACCTAGGTATAAACGGTAACGAAAACTATCTGATTGACAAATTAATATTATTGCTTGCCATTAGGCCTGTATCAATGTTTATGTTCATCATTAATCTGTATTTTAATCTTTTTCTTTAGTCCATTATTCTGAAAATAGTGACAAATGCGTATCTCAACTCTACATAGTGATGTGATGTCTTAAATAGCTTTTTTTATTTGTTGGTTTAATCTAGAGAAAAGCATCAGATCCTCACATTTCAGAGGCTGGAACCAGCCAATGGTTAGATTTGACTAGTAATGACTTAAACAGCTAATTTTTTAAAACCTTTTTTTCACAGTTATCAAAAATAGTGACCATTAATTTTCATAAATCAAACATGGTATACATCACAACACCTAATTCTACTCCTAAGCACATACGTTTGTTGAGGATCTGTTCTTATCATGACGCACGACTTGCAAGACGACACTCCCAGACAAATTATTCCTGATCTCTCTCCGATTTTCAGGCGACTGTGCATCCTTAAAGGCATCTATCCTCATGAGCCCAAGCACAAGAAGAAGGTGAACAAGGGATCTACAGCACCAAGGACCTTCTACCTGCTCAAAGACATCCGCTTTCTCCTGCATGAGCCAATCGTTGGCAAGTTCAGAGACTACAAGGTATTACAGGCATATTTTACAACACCACAGTATGAACATGCTTATAAGAAAGAGTTTATTTGGAAAAGGATCTTAATTGAACTGGGTTAAATTGTGTTCTGTTCAATGAAATAAAATGAATTCCTCTCATACAGAGGAAGTATATAATTTTCCACTCAAGGGAAATCAGTCTTAGTATTTTTGTAAGATGGTCTTATTTTGCCTTTTAGTAAATGTTGTTTTTTCCTTGTTTTTGAAAATTCTTGTTTTTGTTTCCCTAGTATTTATTCTGAAGTAATGTTTGAAAAATGTGAACGCTGTCTTATTGTCAATTTTTTTTTTTTTTTATCTTAACAGGTATTTGTACGCAAACTAAAGAAGGCTTGTGGAAAAACAGAATGGACTGCTGTGGAGAGACTGAAGGAGAACAAGCCGGCATATAAATTGGACCACATCGTCAAAGAAAGGTGAGACAGTTTTAGTCGCCGCACTCAACATAGGAAGGCAATGTTGAGCTTATCTGACTCTGTGTCCAGTCAAAGTAAAAAGTATCAGCAGAAATCACTGGGTAACAAATTGTGAAAAATGCTATTTATAAAAAAAAAAAAAAAAGAGGCATGTACACATTTTTAAAGAGCCTTTAAAGTAAGTAATTAATTTAGCTAGGTAAGATACAAAATTATTATTTTCAAGTTGTTTCCTCACTGGTGCTCCTTTTTGTGGCAGGTACCCCTCCTTCATTGATGCTCTCCGTGACATCGACGATGCCCTCTGCATGTGCTTCCTCTTCTCCACCTTCGCCCGAACAGGAAAATGCCATGTTCAGACAATCCAGCTCTGCAGACGCCTCACTGTGGAGTGGATGAACTTTGTGATTGCATCCCGTGCTCTCAGAAAGGTGCAACTTTACAGTGCACAGCAACCATCTTGATTTGTTTAACATTTAAATCAAATGTGGATGGGGAGGGGTGAAGTGATATGTCTAGAGTTCATTGACCTCTGTTCTGTAATGAATTAAAAACCTGTCTGTTCTTGTTAGGTTTTCATCTCCATCAAGGGAATATATTACCAAGCAGAAGTGATGGGACAGCTCATTACATGGCTGGTGCCATATCAGTTCTCACATGACGTAAGTAAAAGATGAAATGCAGTCAACAGTGATGATGCTAACAATAAGCAGTGACTTTAGTTTAGTATAATTGGATTACACTGAAGGTTGACTCAGCTCTTTTTTGACTCATCTTATAGTCACAGAGCTTTTTTTCACCGGCTGTCAGCCAAACAGCCGGCTACTTCATTATATTAACACAGACGTTTATGGGCTTAATGAATGAACAAATTACCTTTTTTTTTTTATTATTATTTTTTATTATTGCACTTATCTCTGAGATGCATTGTGAACACGCACTAAAGCAGGCAATGTTGTCAAAGTAACAGGGCTGTCATACGAGGAAAATGAAGGCGACTCCTCAGCCTCACACTGTAATACTACAGTTTTAAATGTCCTAGAACGCTTTTGTATTTTTTTCCATTGACACATTTTTGCAAACTAATGTCAAATGCCCCGTATCATGTTTTAAAAATAATATGATGTAATGGAACTTCCTGCAGTAACGTTAATGGTCATGTTTGTTTTCCAAATCATACGGACGTGGGCTTAAAAACATGTTCGCCCGTATTAAATAACCTTGTTTATTTTTGTTTAACAAGAGTGCATTTGTTTCTAGTAAAACAATGCATTAACCATCGTTGGGGCATGCCTTAATAAACTTTACAGTGAATGTGTCAAATAAAAACAAATAAAGTCTAATGATTAATTACAAAAGTTCTGATCATCAGGAACAGGCGTGGTTTTAAATATGAACTATTTACAGACTGTGGGCTAAAACGCACAAGAAGCCTAATTCCCCTTTACAATAATTCACTACATGTTTACAATCAGGTGAGCAAACTCGTTAAAATATTCATAAATTTAAATCGGTGTATATGATAAAATAGTGGCATTAGATTGTGCCAGAGGCCACCACATTTGTTTGCGGCTTTGTTGGCTGATTGAGCAGGGTTTCCCTTTGTGTAAATAGCGCCTATTGAAATTAGTTGATTGACTGTTTTGTGTGCTCCGGGGATTATAAATGAAAGTGTTTGAACTCGTCTTAGGTCAACTCTGTTTTTTCCCTTTCAGCACCCAACAGATGTCGACTACAGAGTAATGGCAACTTTCACAGAGTTGTACACAACTCTCCTGGGGTTCATCAACTTCAGACTGTACCATTCCCTCAACCTGCTGTACCCACCAAAGGTATCTTGGACTTTGAAACAATCACAAGGGTTTTTCTCTATATATGTACACATTATTTTGAATACTTCATTTATCTGAAGGTTATTTGTGGGTGGTCAGTAAAGAAAACATTTGTATTGCAATAAGTGTATTATAATGATAGTTATATTACTCAAAAAGGAATTCAAAATTCACATTCATCACCTTGATTTTAACGGCTATGTTGCGTAGACTAAAATCTTACATTGTAATCTCCTATTGTGACATTTTGGTAAGTTTCAATTTGTGATGATATGGAGTTATAAAGGGTTATGCTGCAGGATTACAATAAAGATTTATTGCTATTTGGTCAGATGTTGGCTCACCTGTACTCTGTTACTGTCATCCCTCCTTTTGCAGCTGGACGTTAAAGCAGAGTCTGAGCTGAAGGAAGAGAATGATGATGACTATGCCATGAATTCAGAAAGCTACCTGGAGGTGAGGTTTATGACAGTGACGTCTGTGGATTATCCAGAGTAGCCAGGTCATTATTTCTGAAAAGACACTGCTTTGGAATTTTAAAATGCCTTTTGTTCTCACTGTAAGCAGCACAAACTGCTCCATTCAGCTCCATTATATTGGGTTGGAGGCACAAACCTCAGACAGATCCAGGTTTTATTTTTACAGGTCAAAATCTGGAAAAATAAATAACCACCAGTTTGTTTTTTTTGTAATTGGGTAAACTGACCTGGACATGCAGTGTGTGTCCTCCTTATATACATTATTAACATTTATTTATTTTCTTATTTATTTCACTGTGCTGCAAATATTTACTGATTTATTTCACTAATTTGTTTGTTGACAAACACTTGTGTGTCAGCACCCCTGCTGTGCTGATGCAGTGGCCTCATTATATTGAATGGGGCATTGTTTTCTATGCAAATGTTCATCTGAACACTGCCTTGTTCTATCTGATTACATTTAGTCGATTGATTTTGTTCCTGTTCAAGATGGGACATCTTTTGTATTTATAAACTTGTAAAAACGGTACACACTACGTTCCTTCGACTTTTGCTGTCTTATTTTGAAGTGATAGTAAGATATTAATTTGTACGGTACCACACACCTTCTGGACATTATCAAAGATATTATGTAGAGTTGTAGTACTGCAAACTATTGTATGTTGTTTATTTAACTGAACTGACATGTATACTGGTTATTCACTGTAGTGAAGAGTAAGTGTGCATGTAAAGAACAAAAAAGGGATTTTTGTTCTAAACTCATGTTTTTTTGGCTGTGCAGAAACTGTCAGCTCTGAGTACCAGTCTGGCACATGTGGTTTCCACTGCAGAGGAGGAGGAGGCTGAACTCGACCAGTTTCCTGTTGAAGAGGTAAGGCAACCACTTCACAAAATATGATTTGCTATATTTTATCTGTTTTTAAATAACTGATAATAAAACATTGATATCAGTCATGATACTGAGAAGTTTCATGAAAATCTGCAGAAAGACGACCGTTGATTAACTAATTAGTCTCTAAAGGCGAGAGGTCGCATATGTGCCTCGTGAGGGATCAAAGCTTATAGAAGTGTGTGTCTGGGGATTACAGCTTCAGGTTTGGTTGCTAAGGACGAGATGCTTCCAACAAAGGCAAACTTGTTCTGCCCAACTGGTTTGAAGTTCTCAACCAGGTAACCAGAAACCTTTTTCAGAACGACAACATGAGCATAGTTGGTCATCAGATTGGAAACTTTCTATTTGTAGTGCTGATCCTTCCTGATGGGTGAATTCAAAGAACAACTTAATGACTCCAACAAAACAGTGGCTTTGTAATCCTCAAACCTTTGCAAAAATATCAATAAATGATTTCCTTTTAATTATTTAGGAGGACATGGAAAAAATGGAGGCCAGGGAAAAGGAGGAGAAACAGCAAGAAGCTCAGAAAAAGCTTTTTGTGGGACTCAAGTTCTTCCTGAACAGAGAAGTTCCCAGAGAGTCGCTGTCTTTTCTCATCAGGTGAGTGAGAGCTGCTGCAGTGAAACTCAAATGAAAGCCAGACATTTTTACAAGGAAACGTATGTAAACCTCAAACTGATGCAAAGCCCCATGGTCTATCTTTTGTGTGTCGCTGCTGCCTTCCAGGTGTTTTGGTGGTGAGGTGTCCTGGGACAAGTCTGTTTGCATCGGCAGCACATACGAGGTGACGGATGAGACCATCACGCATCAAATTGTTGACAGACCCAACATCGACAAACAGTATATGAACAGGTAAAGGACAAATGTAGAACACGCATCTTTTTAATTTAAAAAAATAAATAAATAAAATTTGACAGACCCTGTCTTTTCTCTATCCCGCTTTGCATTTTCAAAGGGTCACGTCATTTCCGTCATGCCTGCCAACTCCCTTATATATTTCTTTAGCAGAGAGGAAAACAAGAAAATATATGATAACAAGATATGCACTGTTTTACTATGATACTATTTGTTTCAGGTACTACATCCAGCCCCAGTGGGTGTATGATTGTGTCAATGCCAAAATCCTCCTGCCTGTGGAGGACTTCTTCCTTGGAGTGACTCTGCCCCCCCACCTCTCTCCCTTCGTGGAGGAGAAGGACGGAGACTACGTGCCCCCCGAAAAACTAAAGATCATGGCCCTACAACGAGGAGAAAAACCTGGTACTAACCCAAGCATTTCTCAGACGTGTCGTCTGTCATTCTCTGCCTATAAAAGCTTTTCATTGTTTTACAACACTGAATCCCAGTGACTGTAATTAGGATGCAGGTGTGTTAAACCTACAATCAATGGCTGCACCTGTAATAAATTAGGTGGATCATAGTAAGGAAATACATGTGAAATGTGTTGTTTGATATTTGTGATAATTTTAGATCATTTAAAGAGATTTGATTAATATTTGTTTCTATTGCATCCATTGAGTCAGTAGTTTAAAATAATCACACATTAAGCCTAAATGGGGTGCATAATAATTCAGACGCCATGGAAACATCATTTATATATTTTACTTCCATCACAGCCCAGGAACAGGAGGAAGAGGAGGAGGAGGAAGACGACGAAGAGGAGGAAGATGACGAAGAGGAGGAAGATGATGATGATGAAGCAGAAGAGAAGAATCTGAAGAAGATTGAAGAACAAAGGTCCCAGGGCAAGGTAAGAGACTTTCGATCCTTTTTCATTGCCATCTGTGTCTTTACCTGTTTTTACAAACCGTGAAACGTTTCTTCAACTCTTCTCTTCCTCTTTAGTCTCTGCCAGTCAAAGTGACGGCTGGGAAAGTAAAGGTAGAAAACCCGGCACGCTTGGAGCAGGAGGAGAAAGCAGAGGAGAAACGTCTGGCCATCATGATGATGAAGAAAAAGGAAAAGTACCTCTACGACAAGATCATGTTTGGAAAGAAGCGAAAAATCAGAGAGGTGTGTTCCATTTTGTTATTAATTGAATATGGATTCAAGTGTAGATAATACGGTTTGTACAGCCATGTGTGCAGAAAGACTTCTTACATTTTTAACATAGAATCCTTTTATTCTCAGTATCGGACCTTTTATCTCATTTAACAGTATTCTATAGTAAATTCAAGCCTAATGATGACCCCCAGACTTCACTGATCTCTAAAATGTCTAAACTCCTTTCATTCTCCTTTTACAGGCTAACAAGCTGACTGCCAAGAGAAAGGCCCACGATGATGCCGAAAAATCAAAGAAGAAAAAGGCCAAAAAATGACTCGTCTGATGTATTTGGCAGATTGACTTTATGTATTTAAATTCTTGAGGTAGTGTATTACAGGTTGACATTTCCTAAAACCTGTAAATGCATTTGAGTGAGTTACATGCACGTGACGTGGGTGCATTGACCTGCATAATTTCAAGCTGAAGTGCAGGATAGCATATGCTAATTGTGTAATTAATAATGTAAGTGACTGTTTGCCTTTTATGTTGTTTGTATGAACTATTCTACATTACACAAGATATTTCTTCCACTTCATTTTAAAATCTGTACTTGAAATGGTCTTTGTTTTTAAAGTAAAAACACAAATTATTAAGTCTTTTACTTGTGATCTTACAAAAGTTATCAAATGAGATGTCTTGCTGTTTTTTAGCTACTGTGTGCGTTTCTCCACACTGTTCCTCTGGGGGGCATATTCAGCAAGGAATTCTATGCTTCATGCTTTTATAAAGTTAGGCTTTCTCGTTCCTCTTATTTTGAGTCTCCTCCGGCCTTGTCGCTGGAGCTATGAGCGAGAATGCTCAGGTTTATCCTTTGCCATGTTTACCCGAGAGATCATAAAATATAGCCGCAGGCTATAACAAAACAATGGACAGCTGTGTCCCACACGTCATATTCAAGTGGCGTGGCATTAAAATGATTGTTTCCGACGCACGGATATCGTTTTGTTAAATGCATGTTGCCTTGACTCCTCACCGTAGCTCGTCTCTTCCTTGCCTCCTCAGTTGGGAGGGACTTAGACATGTGGAGAGGAGGCGAGGATGTACAAACAGAGATGAGAAGAGCTGGAGTCTTTAACTAACAGATGAGTTGCCCTCTCGTGTCTCAAACCGCAGCTGTGTTTGGATCATAAAAGATTATCACACATCTGTGCAGTGGGCTGAGGTCACTGTACCGCTGTTGGTGGGTCGTCTTGAGTGATTTGTCCACACGCAGTGGGCATTGATGACGAAGGAGCATAAGCCCCTCTGCCCTCTCGAGGTACTGATGTGATCGTGTTGGGCCAAAGGCCAGGCCAGTCATGCCCCGCTCTCCTCAATATCCTCATTCATTTAGTGCAGCTCCCTGCCCCCTCGCACCCTGATCTGCATTCCACTCATGCCCACCCAGTCCGGGTTTCAGCCTGGCACTCTGGGCACACCCTGCTCAACAAAGCAGCAGTGTCGTGCTTGAGCATGACGAGTGTGGGATGAGCAGATCACCCCCCCCCCCTCAAGAACCGGGGCCACACTGTGGAGAAAGGTCACACGTAATGAATGAAACGTTATGGCCACATCCTGTCTCATGGATCCTAATAGACTTGTGACTTGTGGTTGAATGTTCATTTAATTCTCTATTGAAATGTCTGCTCTCTTGCATAAGAGATTGTATTGGCCATCCTTTATATAAATAAAAACGTATAATCGTATGCACATCATTGTCTCGTGACAATCCACACCGTGTAGGTTGGTCAGTTTGTTCAGATAATTATCTAATCCGTAGTGCAAACTTTCATAGCTGTCCATTGTACATTCCTCCCAGAGCAAGTATAGACCACGGTATAGACACATCTTGCTTAAAAAGCATTTCAAACTATACAGACACAAGAGTTGTATTGATCAAGTGGCACAATTACAGCCTTTGTGCTTTGGCTTTATGCATTTGTTCGTTTTATGCCCCCCCCCCCCGCGACACTTATCAGTTTACAGCTCAGACTTCAGTGTCCACCCTCAATAGCCCTCTGTATGTAGACGGAGAATGGGGACCTTACAGTCCCCCCTCCCCCTCCCCCTCTCCCTCTCCCTCTCCTCCCTTTTTTTCTTTTTACACTCCTGCAATTGCACGTCCCTCAACAGCGACCCTGACGTCAGAGGTGGGTGGATGAGCTTTCCTGCAGAGCTTTATTCAGCCAGATCACTTTTTGGAAGTGAAAGCTTGGGGGGGTGGGGGCGGCAGGTCGCCCGAAGCATCAGGTGTTCGTGCAGAGAGGCAGGGAAGAAGAGGAGCAACCAGATGATGAGCTCCGCAGAACTGGACATGCGATGAGGGGCGCGCGGGACTGTGTATTACTAGTTTAGACTGTAGAAGTACGGCTGTAGGAGGGAAATCATTTACGAGTCTTCTGGAGCTGGATGCAAAGGAAGAGGACCATGCAGTTGTTCAAGAAACACTTCCAATAGTTGCTCTTTGAAACTATGTATGAGGGTAAGAAATCCTCCTCCAGCCTTTGGTTTGTATTAAGCTTTGTCCAAGAGTTAGGATGTGCTTTGTAATATGGATAATGGTCTTTATATTTATATGTCAGAAGAAAAAGAGCGAGAGTTGAGACATTGTCTGAGCTGGACGGAGTCCTCCGATCTTTTGTAAAAGTAAAAGTAATACCAGAGTGCAGAAATACTGTGACAAGTAAATACTCGTTCATCCAAAATGTTACTCAAGTACAAGTACAAAAGTATTAGCATCATGCATACTTAAAGTACCAAAAGTAAAAGTACTCATTTTGCCCAACGGCCCATTTTAGAATAATAAATTATATTAATGGATTATAATTATTGATGCATTGATGTGTTCATAATTATGTTCTCTACTATAAATACTGCAGAGTAGCTTGTGAATTTCCCCAAGGGATCAATAAAGCTTATCTTAAATAAAAAATAATAAAACTAGAATAATACATGATAAATTATTTGTAGTATTAATCTGAATCTTCAATGTAACTAAAGTTTAAATCAAATATACAGTATGTAGCGGAGTAAAAAGTACAAGATTTGCCTCTGAATAGTAGTGGAGTATATGTACAAAGTAGCAGAAAATGGAAATAAGCAAGTATAGTACAAGTAGCTCAAAATTGTACAGTATTGAGTAAATATACTTACTGTCCACCACTTACCAACACCTTCAGCTATGTAATCACATGAACTGCAGACAAGAAAAACGGTTCAACATAATTGTAAATGTACACTTCCTATTAGAAGAGAGAACATTTCAAGGTAATGGATACGGTTACAGTATAGTACATCCTACAACGACACACATTGAGGTTACATGGCACCTTTTGGGAAAAACTTAAGCAAACAATGATAAACTGATAACAAAATTAGCACTGCCTTTTATTTGTACAATAGGATTTCAGGTTTGAAGGTTGTTGTGGGCATATCCTTGAAGCAGGAGATAAAATAATGTAACTTAAAATTCACTCTACATTTGCAGGCCACCTGAAACTAGCCTTGTCCTCGATGTCAACAGAGTGGCTTCTGATAGCGGAGAGAAAGAGCCCTCACATGCCTCCATAATAGCCCCTTCATGGAGTCCAGACAAAGAGCAGAAATAGCCGTTGTAGCTGTGTTTGGAGAGTAATGTTTGTATATTGCTCTGATGACGCTCTGACTGAAGCTAAGATGTAACTCTACAGCTCATAGGACTAAGATGCACATAGTAACTTGCGCCAACATGAAGGCTTAAAAAAACGACTTCAAGCCAAAACCCAAAGGTGGACTAAATCCATAAATGAATAATAAATTAAACACTGGACACCAAAACAAGGACACAATGCTCAAGACTAGACGGATTAGGTCTAGATTTTTCAAAAGGTCAAAAGGCTTTCATAGTTGCATTTTATCATGGATTCAATTAAATCTGGTGTGTGATTTACAAACGTGATCATGGAGAAAGTATTTTAATTGTCACTTACAAAAAAAGAGGACAAATGCCCCAAACACCACATCAGATGATGGGCAACGCACCCAGCTCCAAACACAGACGGAAACAAACAAATGGAAAATTTGCACCGGATTAGTTTAATCATCTCACGACTCCTCAGGTTGATCTTGTGACCCTTCGGAGACGGCCGTTTACGAACCACTGCACCAAACTACCAAACTGTAAATAAAATGTTCAAAACTAGCTCCACCTCCAGCAGCTACAACAGTAATAATATATACAGAAAGTAAGTCACAAGGGCCATTTTACAGCAGTACTTTTACTTTTATACTTCTGTATTTTTACTTCAGTGGGGTTTTGAAGGTAGGTTTTTTTTAAATGCAAATGGATTTGAAAGACTATTTGTTTACTGTTTTTAAAGATTTTAACTAAACTAAGCTTTAACTGATTTGAACTTTGTTCTGTTTTCTGCTGCAAAAGTATATTGTTCATCACAGTTTCCAGTAATCAGGGTCCTCTCATGGTGATAGAATTTGAAGAGAAACGTGGGGAGCCAACTCAACTGATCCGCTGGAAAAAAATTACAAATATATGTAAATATTCAGAACATTTTCAGTGAAAAATTATTTTCAACCAAATGTTTTACATAAGTTATTCAAAAACAAATATTGACTATTTAGCAATAAAAGCCCAAAATAGTACAGCTCCTCAAACCCTGCTCTGTGTTGGGGTCACATTAGGTCAAATAATGCTGAAACTTCTAGGTGGTCAGTGTTACTTTGTTCCACGCATAGCTGAGACAGCGGGTGGCTCGTCTTACCGCAGTCCGCAGGGGGTGCAATATCACTTTCCACAGTAATGCATTATTTATGTTTTGGGGCAGCCGAGAAACACGTCGTTTGTCATTACAAGTTGCACTTATGTCATTTCGTAGGTCACCATACAATTTAAAGAACATCCTGTATTTAAATAGCCAAGTGAGACAAGGCTTACTGTGAAACTGTGTCAAATACACTGAGAATGTACTTTCCTGTTGCTAAATATTTCTGAGCATATTGAATTATGGTCCACCCGATGACAGCGCTGTACTGTATAACAGAATACTTAATGTTGCACTTTTAGGCTATTACATTGGATTGCTCTATATTTTACATGTGCTGATGTTACTGTGTCCACTCCGGTAGAAACCAGAGAACAGAGGATGTAAACTATAGGGTCACTTAACACTTTAATTTATTTCCAAGTCACCATCTTGATAAATCATTCAAAATGGTGTCATTGAGTCCTCGAAGCCTGTCAGAGATAACATAATACACATAATGAGGTTTTCTTGTATCTAACTTCAGAGTAAAAAAATATATCTGTGGAGGTATCAGGTAAAAAATGCTTACCATGAAGATGATGTCCTTTGTTTTAAAGGTAATCCCTGATTCTGCTGGACCATGACTGGCAAGCAAGGGAGGCAGTGGAGGTCCATGTGCAAAGGCCTGGTGCTGGGTACCCTCCTGACCAGCTGCATGATCCTGTTTTACTGCCTCTCCACTCCGCAGATCCACTTCAGTCTGCCTGAGTAAGACTCATCACACTGGTGTACATGTGTTCTCCAGAAAACATGATGTAAACATGCAGTGTGTCAAATTTCTTCAGCAATTACTGTATTTTAGAGCTTAAACGATAAGTAATAATAATGTGATAAAAAATGTGGCAGCTTTTTAAGACTAAGTCATAGTTTTAATTTTGACACCAAAATGCTTATTAGCTTTAGTCACATTTTAGTTATTTTTAACTCTGTTTAACGTTTGTTTTTCTCTCTGTAGGGTTCCAGTGCCTTACTCCTGTGCCCACCGTCCATCCCAGCTCCACCACAAACCAACCAACAACAGCTCACAACAAACCAGTGGCCAGACCTGCACTCCTAAAGTGGATATCATGTTCATGAAGACCCACAAAACAGCCAGCAGCACCTTCCTCAACATCCTTTTCCGCTTTGGAGAGAAGCACCGGCTCAAATTTGCCTTCCCTGACAGCAGAAACGACTTCTTCTATCCGTCCTTTTTCCAGCGCTCCCAGGTTAAAGACTACAGACCTGGCATGTGCTTCAATATTATATGTAATCACTTGCGCTTCAATGCACCTGAGGTGGCCAAGTTGCTACCTATGGACACTTCCTACATCACGATTCTGCGAGACCCCGCAGAGCTTTTTGAGTCATCCTTCCACTACTTTGGCCGGCTGGTGCCTTTTACCTGGAAGATACCAGGTGATGAGAAGCTGACTGAGTTTCTGCGTGAGCCCCATTACTACTTTGATCCAGAGGGCTTCAACTCTTTCTACCTCAAGAATCTGCTGTTCTTCGACTTCGGACAGGACAACACTCTGGAGCTGGATGATCCACGGGTAGAAGAGGGAATCAGATTCATCACTGACCGTTTTCAGCTGGTCATGCTGGTGGAATACTTTGAGGAATCACTCATCCTGCTCAAGGATGCTCTCTGCTGGGAGATGGACGACGTGCTCTTCTTCAAGCTCAACGCCCGCAAGGGATCCACTGTGTCTAAACTCACCCCTAAGCTGAGGACCAGGGCTCTTGAGTGGAACGCTATTGACTGGAAGCTATACCAGCAATTCAACCAGACTTTTTGGAAGAAAGTAGACGCATATGGACGTCGGCGGATGGCTGAGGATGTGGCAGAGCTCAGGAGAAGGAACGCCGAGATGGCATCCATCTGCATCGAGGGGGGCCGGG
The DNA here is from genome assembly GCA_943593645.1 of Bovichtus variegatus. Taxonomy (NCBI): domain Eukaryota; kingdom Metazoa; phylum Chordata; class Actinopteri; order Perciformes; family Bovichtidae; genus Bovichtus; species Bovichtus variegatus. Next base: position 17,296,452 of record CALSCE010010657.1, on the reverse strand, counting down.
CTGTAGAAGCTGGCAGCATCCAAGAGACTGCCATGCAGCCCTGGCAGCCCATCGGAGAGAAGTCCATCATGGGCTATAACCTGAAGAAGAATGTGGACAAGGCACATCGGAAGTTGTGCCGAAAGATGTTGATGCCAGAGCTTCAGTACTTAACAGAGCTTGGGGTTAACCTGTGGATTACCAAGCTGTGGGGCCATGTCAGAGATATCATTAACTGGTGACTAGACGTGTCAGCAAGAGGGGCCAGTTCAACTCTGACAGACTGTATTAAAAGAAGAGAAATCTGACTGGGTGGCTGAATCTAAAAGTATTGAACCGGTGTGCTACACGCAGATGAGGCCTTGTATTGTTCTTTATGTTTGTGAGTCCATTTTCAAAAATGTAAATGTTCTTACTGTCAGATGTGAGGTTGTTCTAATAGAGCAGATGAGTGAACAATTAAGTTCAGGACTAATTTTATAAGCCCTTTAATGGAATAAAGACAAAAATGTAGGCCATTCCTGCCATTTTTAAGGTTGCTTGAAGAAAGAATGGTACTTCTCTTTGAGCTAAATATTGTCAAACGCTTTGATGTGCATCCCCCAAAAGTTTAAATATTTAAGTTCAAAGAGACTGAAAGCCCATTAAGGGCTAAAACACAGATGTGCAAATAGTGAATGTAAGTAATACATCCCACTTGACTGTCTATGGAGGACAAAATCAGCCATAGTATTAAAAATAGGTGAACAAATACAGACCTTTTTCACTTGTCATAACACAGGTGCAACTAATAATATTAACAATTGCTCCATTCCCAGAGCTGCTACATCTAAATCAAATGTAGCCATCGTTATTATTACGAAATACACCTGTGCTTTTCCTGCAGCGACATGTCAAAATGTCTCTCATAAGAAAGTTCTGATAAATAATATGCAAAGAAATCAATAAATTAAAAAGTGAGTATGCAATCAAGAGGAACAATTATTTCCTTATTCATTTATTTTTCTTATCAGTTTTATTAGCATATGTTGCATTTTTTGAAAGTTTTTCAGGGTATGTAGCCAATTCTCTTTTCTCCTGAAACCACAATTTTATTCCTTATATCATTCAGCCTTGCCAGGTTTTTTTTTAGGACCTACATTGAGGATGTGATGGGACTTTGTTGCATATTGAGCCAAAAGATTATTCATTGTCAGCCAAGGAAGATAAATCCTATCTAGAAAGGCACTATGACAATGACTAACAGTCATGTGTTTACACTGCCTCGTAATCACAGCCTGCGGAAGTAAAGGGAATTAAATTGAGAAATACATTGAGGTTGTTTGTGTTAATGCACTGTATTACTCATTTATTTACTTAATTAGTGTCCAGACACACACACACATACACACACGTATATATATAAATATATATGTATATTTATTCTGTATATCTATGCATTTAATATTTTCTTTATTGTGTTTTGTGTTTAGTAATGGATTTAATTATGGATTATTATATAATTTACTAATTTTGTCCTCCATACACTTCCCCATTATTCCTGGCAGTATATGATAATCTTATCATAATCACCTCAAAATAAAGTGAAAAGTACATGTAATATTGCATGTATTAAATGTTCTGATTCATAAAATCGACAGCTTCTTCTCTATCTATGAGTGTTTCATCCTTATTACTGTATGTATAGTAAATAGCAAGATTGTTCTTGGTTCATTGTGTATGAATGTATATGACATCCCAACATCTTTGAATAAGTTTTAAAAATATCTTAACATATCTCAATCCGGTGTTGACAGGGGACATTGGTAATAAACACATAAAAGAGGATTGTCCTGTAAAATTAGTTTGGGATGAAGATAATAAACCAAAGTGGCATCAACAGATTAATGAATCAGCAGGTCCCTGCTAAAGCATTCATGAATTACTGTTGTAAAAATAAAATGTCTGACATTAAAAACATGCTCACATTTTTAGAGAAGTTTGTGTGCTTGGAGTGGGAGTCAAAGTTAACAATCCTCGTCACATGCTAAACAGTCCTAATCGGGGACATGCAGACATTTTGAGTGGCTCAATTAAAAAAAGCCCCACATGATTCTACTGAAGTTGATATAATATATCATACATGATAACTGTCACATACACTTAGATAAACGTCAAACATATACACACAAATGGTATGCTTTAACTATATCCCTGGATAGAAAACTGAATACAATACAACATATAGTCCAAATATCAAAATGTAGACTAGAATATTATTTAAAAGAAACATTATGAGATGTTAGAGGTACAGATAACTCAAATTTGTCTGATCTGCAAGCTTATTAGAAAAGGAGAAATATACCCTAAATATATATACAATGGTTTTTTTTTTCAATTAATAAAGAAAGAAAGAAATGCTACACCAGAAGGTAATAGAAATATTATTAAAAGCAATAGAAAAAAAGAAGAAGAATGAGTCAATTTTAGCTACTGACATGCACACACCTTATTACACATTTAGGAGATTCAAAATAACATTGAATTTCAACTATAAACAACTTATAAGATGGGGTTGAATTAAGACATTTAGCTTTATGAACATACATTTCCTCATTATAAAATAATAATAATAATAATAATAATAATAATAACAACAACACGATTTAAAAATAGGTAACAATAGTACATAAACTGTTATGATCACATTCGAAATAAGTGATAATAGTTGTACCTTCAATACTAATTGCATGTGTTGTTTTGCACAGTCTTTCCAACATGTAATACAGTATGGGCAACCATAAAACATGAACGTCACTTTTAAAGTTTAAAACTTATATTTAGTTATACTCTCCAGTACTGAAGGTGCAATGTCTTTCTGTTTCTTCACGTTACAGGAAGTGAAGCACCCACTAGTCTCGCGCTCGGGGGCGTGGTTGTGCTCCTTAATGACAGCGCTCTTGTTTTGCTAGTTAAACGTGTGGCTCTTAGTGCCTTGTTGCGAACTCATTCACTTCGTATGCAGACTAGCTTTAGCATTGAACCAGATACGGCAGACATTTACGTGTAACGTCGGTAGCTAACCGTTAACTTTTCGTTCGCTGTTGCTTGTTTTGGAGATTAGCACAAAGCTAGCTAGCTGCTAGCCAGAGCTAGCTATGCGGCTAATGTTAGTTTTTAGCATCGCGAGCTGATCGCGAGTAGCCAACTGTTAGTGGAAGACCATAATCCTCTAACGTCACGAAAGAGTTTAGTTTTATCCAAAAGGTAATTCCAGTGCCAGACAGCTAAATTAACGTTAGCAAAACATTGTCTCTCACGCTGATTACTGACTTTTAATGATGGCGTTAACTGTGGATGTCCCTGCAGATGAGTGGCCCTGAGAAGTGATTCAGCTGGATGAGTTAGCAACAATGTCCTGTAGATCAACCAAAGTGGCCCCGAGTGTTGATTTCGACCACAGTTGCTCCGACAGCGTGGAATATTTGACGCTCAATTTTGGCCCATTTGAGACAGTTCATCGCTGGAGAAGACTCCCTCCATGTGATGAGTTTGTTGGTGCAAGGTAACATGTTGACAGATGAGTAGGTGCAGCTTTATCTGACTTCAACGGCTTAATATGCATATGTACAGCATTTTATTCACCCTGAACTTCATTTGCTCCATCAAGGCGCAGTAAACACACTGTTGTGGCATACAGGGATGCCATTTACGTGTTTGGGGGAGACAATGGGTGAGTAGTAATGGACAGTGAATGGTATTTTTACTTTATACTCATTGTTCACTTCATCACTTTCATTTACATTTTGTGTCTCCAATTAGGAAGAACATGTTGAACGACTTGCTCCGTTTTGATGTGAAGGACTGCTCATGGTGTCGGTAAGATTGTAGCAATCCACTATTGTACCTTTTAATTAGCAAATAAAAGAATCACAAGCTGTTCTATATTATTTCTTGACTTTTGTATGATATTCACTACAGAGCCTTCACCACTGGAACACCACCTGCTCCCAGATATCACCATTCAGCTGTCGTCTATGGCAGCAGCATGTTTGTTTTTGGTAACTTATGTTCTTAATAATACACTTCATTAATTCTCCCCCATTTTAAATTCAGGTAATATTTATGCTTGACTTAATATTTTTCAGGGGGCTACACTGGAGACATCTACTCAAACTCAAACCTGAAAAACAAAAATGACCTTTTTGAGTACAAGTTTGCAACAGGGCAGTGGACTGAATGGAAAGTGGAGGGGAGGTAATGTGTTTTTTTAGGTGTTCAGAATGTGTTTCATGGATCGATTGTTATAAAGAAATGTTCACTGCCTGGCTTTGGCTGATTTTATTTGAGTTTTTTTCTGAAACAAATCTGAAATTCATTAATGTTTATTTTGCATTTTAAAATAAAATGGTGAAAAATAACTTTTGAGTTTCATTAAAGGGCAGATAACCAGCAGAGTACTTTGTGTTTTTCTCCCCTGTGTCTGTTTTTCAGTTTCTATAATTGAAGCTTATTGTTAGCTGTTCCGTGGCAAGATGACCTTGTTAACTTTAAATTGCAGGGAATAGTGTATTTCTTACACCTGGTAACACAGCTATTTTGAGCTGCATGAAAACCAAAAAAACAAAAAAACTCAGCCAGTCGAATATCAAAATCCAGCTCTACTGTCCCTTTGTCTGTTTCAGCTTGCCAGTGGCTCGGTCTGCCCATGGGGCCACAGTCTATAGTGATAAACTGTGGATATTTGCTGGCTATGATGGGAATGCCAGGTATGTTTTACTCTTTTTTTTCAGCTTTTGTCACAATTGACACATTGTTTATTACATATAATATTGACAGATATTTCTCCCTTGTGCAGGCTGAATGACATGTGGACCATCAATCTGCAAGATCGAGAACATGCCTGTTGGGAGGAGGCCAGTATAATACATTTTCAACATATTCTAACTACAAGGACACAAAACGCTCCCCAACACTGTACAGTATGTGTGAACGTCTCTGTCTTTGTGTCCCTCAGATCGATCAGAGTGGTGAGATCCCTCCGTCCTGCTGTAACTTCCCTGTAGCTGTGTGCAGGGACAAGATGTTTGTGTTTTCTGGTCAGAGTGGAGCCAAGATCACCAACAACCTCTTCCAGTTTGAGTTCAAGGGCCACATGTGAGTCCACCCTCTGCTTGCACCTATGACTAACTTCAGTCTCTCATCCGGTACTTGCAAGTGTTACATTGTACTAATCTTTACTCCTCAGGTGGACACGCATCCCGACCGAACACTTACTGCGGGGCTCCCCTCCACCTCCCCAGAGACGGTATGGCCACACTATGGTTGCCTTTGACCGTCACCTGTATGTATTTGGAGGTGCGGCTGACAACACTCTACCCAACGAACTGCACTGCTACGATGTGGACTCTCAGAGCTGGGAGGTGATCCATCCCAGCATGGACAGCGAGGTATGAACCAAATGGGTTTACAAAGAACTGCGTCAATAGCCGATGGAAGTGGTTGAGCGATATCACAAATATGTGACGGGCACATGTTGGTCCATATTACCATCCCCTACTATACTATCTTGTTTTATGTTTTTTTAAGCGTACCTAGAAAGCCTGTTGATTGATTGTATGACTTTGATTGTAAGAATCTGTGCTGACCACAATAGCATGGGTGCTCCTTTAGTGCCACCCTGGATGTGCATGCAAACACATTTGTAAGTGAATCCTTAACTACAAATTTTGAAGCAATGTTTTCGAACAACCTCCTTGCCCTTTCTCTTTCCCTGCCCCCTCAGATGCCCAGTGGGAGACTCTTCCATGCTGCTGCTGTGATTCAAGATGCCATGTACATCTTTGGAGGAACTGTGGACAACAATGTGCGCAGTGGGGAGATGTACAGATTCCAGGTTAGTGTCAAACAAATTCATTGTTGAAATTTTCAAGCACTTGGGATACAAGCTTGTTTGGAGAGTAGCTTTAATAGTTATGTACCTCCTTGAAAATATTATTTTCTTCTTCTCACAGTTCTCCTGCTACCCAAAGTGTACTCTCCATGAGGACTATGGCAAACTGTGGGAGAATCGTCAGTTCTGTGATGTGGAGTTTATTCTGGGCGAGGTGGGTTCGTTGGCTTCTAAACTGCTGATTGACATTCACATTATCCAGCTAAGATGATGATCATCAGTTTGACTCCTTTTTGTGTTGTTTACAGAGAGAGGAGAGAGTCTTGGGGCATATTGCCATAGTGACTGCAAGATGTCAGTGGCTGCGGAAGAAAATCCTGCAGGCTTGGGATAGGCAGCGACAGGTCAGAGACACGCAACAAATACACTTCATGTCCTCTGAGACGAGGGAAGAATATCGGTTTTGTCAGAAGATATTTGTTCACATGAAACATTTGAATAAGTAAAATCAGCCAGAAGCAGTTGTAGTTTATTTCACTCAACTACCACACAGACTAGAAGACGAGGAAAACACACATTCAATCCCATGAAATGAAAATGATCAAATCTCTCCTCTGATATCACAATACTGATATTGTATTGACACAACTCCCAGCTCCTCCCACCATTCTGATGTCAAACAGCCATAACTGACATATGGTTGAAGTTACAGAAAGCAGAAGAGTTTGGTTTAAATGAGCTGTTTCACTTAAGGAAGGATGCACCTTTGCCCCACTATCACATTTCACAATATTATTGCCACATTTATTGTTAGTCCCACCAATATGATTACTTCAAAGTGCCATCATTGTGGCACTCAGTATTTACTGTATATTGACACATTAAGTTCATAGAAAACAAGGACTCACAATGCAGAACAGATCACTATTAGCTAAGGAGTTTCAGAATATGTGCATATTAAAACAGTTTTTTAGTATTTGCTGCATGTATAATATATATTTGTAACAGTAAGAGATCACTGCTATGGAGGAACCTCAGCTGGAATGTTAAACCTAAGTGTTACATAATCTGCAGAAGACTAAACAGGACAGCAGTGAGGAAAGTGACGATGGGGCAGCTGGAGGCCCGAAGGATTTCCCAGCAGGCAACAGGCCGATGCTAGAGGTATACATCAGGGAAGCAGAGGCCCAGCCTTTTGAAGTCTTAATGCAGTTCCTCTACACGGACAAGATCCAGTACCCCCGCAGAGGTACCTTTCTCCTATGGTTGCCCTGTTTACCAGTCTCTAGATTGTAACTGCAGGAATCCCCAAGAGAGACGAGGAAAACAATTATAATTTGTCCCTTTCTTGCTTGTCTCCAAAAGGTCATGTCCAGGATGTTCTGCTTATTATGGATGTTTACAAACTGGCCCTTAGTTTTCAGCTTTCCCGCCTCGAGCAGCTGTGTGTGCAGTACATTGAGGCGTCTGTCGACCTGCAGAACGTTCTCAGTGTTTGTGAAAATGCCAACAAGCTGCAACTGGACCAGCTCAAGGTACGTCTGGATAACTACTAAAGACAAACTTAACACCAACTGCAAATGTCATTTGTACTGCCATCCAGTAGGTGAAGTTCAGGGTGTCTTCAGAACAATAAATGTTATATTGATAATATTACATATTATAAAATAATTCTTACATTCATGCTAACCAGTCATTTCATCCTGTAGGAACATTGCCTTAATTTTGTGGTGAAGGAGTCGCACTTCAACCAGGTGATCATGACGAAGGAGTTTGAACATCTGTCCACCCCACTGATAGTGGAGATTGTGCGACGAAAGCAGCAGCCTCCTCTCAGGTTGTACTCGGACCAGCCTGTGGACATCGGGACCTCCCTGGTCCAGGACATGAAGGCTTACCTGGAGGGAGGCGGCCTGGAGTTCTGCGACATTGTCCTGCTGTTAGACGGACACCCGCGACCTGCTCATAAAGCCATACTGGCAGCACGATCCAGGTAATGACGACACATTTATAACAATTTCATGACTAATGATGTATGATAATTTGACTCTATACTTTATTTTATACTTAAGTATAAATTTGTTTGTTTTTTTATTGTAAAGAAGTAGAACATTTAGAAAGTAAACCAGTGACATTTTAAGGAGGTGATAATATTTTCTTATCATTGTACTTGGAGGCATCTTGGTCCATTTCAGCTGAGTGATTTGCCTGACACTTTAAAAAAATAAATATATATATGTTTACTCTTCAGTTACTTTGAGGCGATGTTCCGCTCCTTCATGCCCGTGGACGGTCAGGTTAATATCTCCATCGGTGAGATGGTTCCAAGTAAGCAGGCCTTTGAGTCCATGCTGCGTTATATCTACTACGGCGACGTCAACATGCCTCCAGAGGATTCCCTGTATCCTTCTCAAATTCAGACTGCTTTATTTCCATTCACCAGATTAAGTCTGGCAGAGCCCACCTTAAAGACAATAATGAAACATCTCATAATAAAAATTAATTATGAAAGAGGTGGCATCTTTGAAATTGTAACTGTGGTGGAGTCGAGGTGGGATGAGAAAGTCGTAACTACAAGTGCTGTGTGATGTGTTGAGAGACCTGTCAATCAAGGCAAACGCACGGAAAGCATACTTCTTATAGCTTTGATACCGTCTTTTCTGGTAAGACCCTAACTTATTGTGGCAAAAATGTATTGACTTTTATTGCTACAGAGAAGGTTTTTTTTTTTTTTTTTTGTACTTTCAATTTCAGTACAGTCAATACCTGGTGAGTGGCAGTATGGGTTTAGACATAAGATGAAAAAAAAAAAAGTATATACCTTGAGATGAATATATTTAGGTATAGATTTGTTAATGGTTACTTTTTAGGATGAGAGGTTTTTTTTTTTTTTTTTTAAGTTAACAAAGGAAAAATACATTTTTATGGGGATCCATAAAAACACTACAGTCAGCATCTAGTGGCCATTTTTGGAACTGCCCCTGTGTGTTGGCCTTTATTCAGCCATTGTGTTTGTGCTTGCACAAGATATTATGCATTGAACAAAATATAGCTTTTTAAATTAGTTCGCTATCATCATAATTATCCTTTACTGTGTTTATGTCCAGTGTTAAATTTTCCCGATGGGTTGCATTTAATGAGAAAATACTTAACTGCCTAACTCGCATAAAGGTTTTGTGTTTTCTTTCATGACAATGTAGCACAGAGAGAAATGTTTTTCACTTCCTTAAGCCGTAATAAACAGCTATCTGTTCGCTGCACCATATTACTACGGGTTTTCAAACAACAGGCTGCAGGCTTACTGCAAGCAGAATCTGGAGATGAACGTCACTGTGGAGAATGTCTTGCAGGTATTTATGTTTTCCCGTGAGGGAGGAGGGAGGGGAGGGGGGGGTAAGTGACCTAATTTAACATGTTGAAGACATTTTTTTATGCAGAGTGAATCATTTTCTCACTCCCTTCTCCCTCAAAACTCCAGATTCTGGAGGCAGCTGATAAGACTCAGGCCCTGGACATGAAGAAGCACTGCCTGCACATTATTGTCCACCAGTTCATAAAGGTGGGTGGGCTCGTATCCGGAGCCCTGGGGGTTTGCTGCCCACTCACTGCAGCTGAGCTAACCCTGTAGGCTCGTCTTCTTTGCGGGAGACCGACACCTTTGGCCTCCTAGTGGATCACCCTGCATCTTCTTTAGAGAGGAGACTGTTTACAGCCCGGCCGGCTGTACAAGCACCTCATCACATAGCGACGAGGGTCATAGTGCCACTCCGATTATTGTTTGTTATTCAAAGAAACAGCGAAGCGCTCAATTCTCACCCTGCTTCGCTGCAGTGTTAGCTCTATTGTTAATGTTTCTGCTTCTTTCTGTTTATCTTTATTTTTCCGTGCATGAGCGATCAATCAAATGCTGCTTATTCCTCATTTTACTCTGTTTGACTCATTGTCTTGTCTTAATTTATGGCAGAGTTTTTCATTTTTTGCTCTCCTCCCCTCCTAAAGGTATCCAAGCTCCCCAACCTGCGGTCTCTCAGCCAGCTGCTGCTGTTGGACATCATTGAGTCTCTAGCTACACATATATCAGACAAACAGTGTGCTGAGATGGGCTCCGACATTTAGGATGACGCAGAGAGCCGGACTCTTTTCTCCTCTCGCAGAAGCCATACATCTCTCATCCACCTACTTCTAGTCATTCCCTCATTCCCACCCGCAGTACTTTTCTTTATGTTGGCCCTCGCATGACTTGACCCACATACAGTAGATGGCATTTGTCCACGCCGTATCAAATAGTTTTCACTCTGTGTCTCAAAGAGGAGTGAAATCAGACCAGATTCTAGCTTGGTTACAATTTGTTAAATGTTCTAAAAATTCCCCTTTTTTTATGTTTAGTTTGTCATTTATTTATTATGATTGCAGAAGAAAATGTTTGCAAGATTTTATTCTGCTCAGTATTGCTGCTGCATTTTTTTAAATAGATATGCAGTGGACTGTAATAAATCCTACTTGTGACGCTATAGAAAGGTTCAAGTATTACCCTTAGCCGTTATCTGCTCAGTTCTGCCATCTAAATGCAACTGGATCAAAGTATACTATTAAATAGACTATTTATCTATATATCTGTATCTGTATTCATCACATTATTGTCAACTCTGACTCTGCTAACAAGCTGGGATTAAATGTTGTAAGGAATCAAAATCATTGTATGAAAATAATTAGATTGTATGTCTGTCTTAAAGCTATTTGTTTTGTTTAATGTTATTGTCATTGGCACACATCTTTGTAATACTAATCACCTCTTACCATAACTAACCGACAAGCTGTCTCTGTCATACAATATAGCAATGTGTATCTAGTGACATCATTATGCTGTTATTAAATATTTACCCACATGGGTTTCATGTATTTAAAGCCTTAATAAATCTTATACAAAATGAGTCATGTTGTAGTGATTCCCTGTGACACTCACTTGATACCCACCCAGCCCGGCTCCCAATGGCCTCCTGAGTGAACTTATAACGTTAGTCAAGTTTTTGCACAACTATCATTTGGCAGTTCTCAATATATAGTAAAATATGCAGTGCCGAACGTTGGCCGAACTTTCCTGTAGAAGCCCAGTATTTTTCTTTTACTTACTATGTCGACTCAAGTTGATTTTGTTTCGATTTGCACTATTTTATATACAGTTTATTGAAAAAGACTCAAGGAGCTGATTGACTGCTTGCATCAAAGACTAATGTTCTCTTGTTTTGCACATGTTCAGTAAAGATTTTATTGAAATTGAAGTTATTTGTCCAGTGATTGTTTTATATTGGCTCAGTCAATAAGATGCCGAATCTACTTACAAACTGGTGACACATGTTAAAACATGACACTTTGTTAAATACTGTCACACAAAATCATTTTGGTTGATTATAGCACAATAACATCAGATGCAATGTGATGAAGTGAAATAATCAGTAAACTGTATATTAATGTGTCATTTACCAGCGCTGTAAGGTGCTGTAAGAGCTAGAAAGATGCTTGAATTTGACTTTGGAAAAGGTGCAGGAACCCTGCATATTAAACTATTCTTTGACTTATCAATAGGCTCTGCAGTGGGTGTCAGACTGGACCCTGGACTTAACCTACCTTTAAGCTGCCTTTAATTACTGCGCTCTCCCAAACAAAGAGCTGATACTTGGAAGAACTACATTGTATGTGTTTAGGTTAAACTGCAGTACTGTTGCTGGCCCCACTGGTTTAATAGACACTTTCATCTAAATGCCATGGACCACTCACTACTCCAGCCGTCATCCGTGCTTTGTGGTATTTATGATGGTTTAGATTAAAACCGGATGTCTCAAAGTAAGCAACAGATAAGTGTCTTCAGATTAATACAGTTTCTTCCAAACGTCTCACAGTGGAGTATTCGCAAATATTTTTTATATTGAACATTTGCAGAAATCTGAACTCCTTACACAGACCTTCCACATAAATTAAAGCCATTGTAACCTATACACTATGTGAAGACGCTGAAGGTTAAACCTTGACCTTTCGTCAAATTAGCCACATCCTTCAGGGGTTTCAGTTTCCTCAGATCTGTGGATGATAAGGTCAGACAATGCTCCTTGGTTTGAGAGGGGAACTCATTCGGCTCCTGTTTTGATTTACTCAAGGGCTAAATTAAAATGTAATAGTAATTTATTTTAAAAAATACTTGTCCTTTTATAGTAGTCAAGACAATCAGGCCAATCCCAAACATTTAAACTACATTAAGTAACTTGAATAAAATGCACAGATTGTAAGAGCATTGAGGCTTTTTTACCGTTTTATTTGGAAGTTATATAATACCTTTTGTTCTTGGGATTGAGAAAAAGGTTGACCTATTTTCTGAGGCAGAAGATTGAATTTTCTGTTAGCTGCCAGTTGTACTGCAAGATCTGTAAAGAGCCTCAGTGGAATTCACAGAGTGTCGGACTCTTTTGGACTACTGTTGTAAGTACCGTTGCAGTGAGCACAAAGTGCTATTCATAGTCCAGATACTTGAGACACTTGGCAAATCGAAAAGCCCCTTCTTTGATTTCCTTAGTGTGAGAATGTCTTAACTCAAATAATGCCCACGTCTCATCAGAGACATCAGTAAAACAACTCGACTAATGCACGATGGAAAAACGGAGAAACAGGCCATTGTTGTAATTCCTGGAGTAGTTTTTGATTCTTCTTCTTCTTCTTCTTCTTCTTCTTCTTCTTCGTCTTCTTCTTCTTCTTCTTCTTCTTCTTCTTCTTCGTTTGTGCGTACCTCCCTTGCCCAGCTTGCTCATGTTTCATTCATTTAAGTCCACTTGTGCGTGCACACAGCCCAGAATCCCGCTGGACATATTTGGTTTCATCTTAAAACAGAGTTCATTGTGCACTATGATGATATTGAACACTGAAACAAAACAGTATGTCTGTTGTCATGCCTCAGCCCCGGATTATCTCCCACATATCAGGTGCATTTTTACCAAGGAGGCTGAATAAGTGGGCTGGCCCGGTTGGTCCTGCTACCTCAGCAGGTGGGACGGGCCACAGAGCCACTCTGGATCTCCCAACCTGATACATAGACCTGCACACTGGAGCAGGAATCACAGCACAGAGTGCAGAAGATGGTTTTTCTAACAACTAAAGTGATGCAAAGGACTGCACTCTTTGTGACGTTTGGGGGTTTTGTCACTTCTCTGATCACCACCTTCCTTCCGCTGTGGAAGACGATGAACTCTGACCTGAACGAAGTGGAGAACTGGTTCTCTGGACTGTGGCACACCTGCCTCTACACTGAGGAGGTGGGGATTCAGTGTAAGGCCTACGAGTCCATCATGGGGCTGCCGATGGACCTGCAGATCTCCAGGGTGCTCATGTCAGTGTCTATAGGCACTGGAGGTTTCGCCCTGCTGGCTGCCTTCCCAGGACTGGAGGGGGTTGGGATGTGCGTGGGGCAGCCTGGCCTGAAGAGACTGCTCCTCATCCTCGGCGGCGTGCTGTCCTGGGTGTCGGGGCTCACAACTCTGGCTCCCGTCTCTCTCGTGGCCTACACAACTGTGGTGGAGTTCTGGGACGAGGGTTTTCCTGATGTGATGCCACGCTGGGAGTACGGAGAGGCAATGTTCTCCGGCTGGTTTGGAGGTTTTGCTCTGGTCATCGGAGGGACTCTCTTCTTTGTAGCTGTGTGCATGGGCGACTACGACCAGAGGCCACCAAGTGTGTCACACAGCCCGCAGGTGAAGCACAGGACAAAGCACTACCGGAAGACAGAGGTTTTATAGATTTCTTATTGTCAAGTGTATCATCTGCACATTCATATACTTCATATGGAGTGATGACATAATGAAATTACTTGTGAAATATTTTGGTAGCTCTATATGTGTGACAATGACAGGAATAACATTTCTGACCTAAGTAACATGAACGCTACATGTGTTTTATTTGTTCATTTCTAAAATTAAATTGGAACACATTTCTGTCACCTCTGTTTCTGGTTAATTAATTCTGAGATGGTCCTCATCAAGTTTTCACAAACTATTAAAGTTATGTGACATAATAGAGTCTGGATAAATAGGATAGGAAGGCTTTATTTACAGATTTATATTGGGGTGATTTTGATTTTAGAGGTAAATTGAAGAGTAACATTTGGATAAGCTTTCATCATTGTAGCTTCTAAATAAATAGATGAAGAATGTAACGTCCTTAATACCAGATTTAGTTTAAAATATAGCAAAAACATGAGTAACCTAAATTTAAAGTCCTTAGAAAAAGACAAAGAGCAGTAGAATATGCAAATAGCTTCCCTCAAGCCCCATGCATGAGTCAGTATATTACTACTAGGAACCCTGATTATATGAAAATACATTAACTGTCCAACATCCGAGGTGCACAGGAGCGGGAGTGAATAGTTTAGCAGGAGTTACATTCCAGTGCTGGAGCTCCTCTGTGTTAAATTTCGTCCAGGGGAGGGAGGACTTGGCACCACCAACTCCTCTTTGTCCTTAATACACTGCTTGGCTTTGGTATACTGCTGTACATACATTGTGAGGATTAAAACTGATACGGACACGTTTTGTAATTTTTTGGACGTCACAACAAAATCACAAAATGCTTCAGAATAAATGACTGAGATCAGTTTGTATCATATGAAGCTGCGTCCATTTTTATATCGGTCACTCACACAGTGTTAGCTTGAATTCTTAAAGAACATGTTTTTCTTGCATGCCTCCACGGTGAACGAAGGATCAAAAAAATGGAGAAAAGTCTTTGTGACTTTTAGTATGACTTTTAGTAACTCTCACGCAACTCGTGCAGTGTAATCCAACTCCCATACATCAAGTCGTTTGCTCACTACTTCTCAAACCAATGCAGAAGTGTTTTAAATAGTGAGGTTTTAGGTTTTCATGTGTTGGAAGTAGTGAGCAAACGACTTGGATTACACTGCACGAGTTGTGCGAGAGTTTGTGAACAAATGTTTTGTAGTTTTGCTGTTGTTAAACGCGGCCTCCATTTAATTCAATTCATCAGGGCTTTCTTTCTTTGTGATTCTTCATCACTGTGGAGGCATGCTAGAAAAACAAAAGTGTTCTTCATGAGTTTAAGGTGACATGGTAGTATTTGACATACAAATGATTATTGTGGGGGTGAAGTACATCTTTAAGTGTAACATGCCACAGTCAGGTTGAATCTATAACAGCTGGCATTAATGTTTTGTCAGGCCATGATTTTATATTTCAGCCTATGACTCGTTTCCCTTCACTTCTCTTAATCTGGGTTTCTAGATGCTGCCGCTCTCTCCGGCCCCTGCAGAAGAGAGTCCCCCTGTAATTCAATTAAAATGAGTGATACATCAGTGCCTCCCTGTGTGACGCTGATCAGTCATCTTGTTGTACATGTGCACACCGCCCGCCCTGGCTTCCACTCCATTGTTTTTACATGTGCTTGAACACACGCAGAGAGCAACACAAACATACTGACCCTGGAGCACATGTACATGTGTCAGCTGTCAGCACACTGACAGTATAAATACAATCACTAGCAGCTAGAAGACATCTGATGAATATTAAATGAAAAAGAAATTCATTTGGACACATTAGGAAACAACATAAGGGCTGTTAATGCTGCATCCAAATCATCGTCCTGTGTCAATGCTGCCATCATTTGTACAGAAATGTATTATCGGGTGAATAACCTTGTCCCAGCAGTTATTTGAAAGGGAGGCGCGGTTCCTCCCACAGTGGGAGCATGAGGAATGGAAATATCTTGGGAGCTCATTTCTATAAGACTCAGTATACCTTTTTAATCCTGTCCCCCCCCCCCTCCTGACTGAAACTGGGATTTACTGCACCAACTGCACTTTAACTCTTTCTCCCTCTGCTGCACACACTGAAAGGGGAGCAGCGCACGCATACGTACTACAGGAGTGTTTTATAGTGTTCAGCAGTCTGAAGATTGTTTTTATGTCTCCTGGCAGTATAACTACAATAAATGTCACTCTGGTAAGTTTTAACAATAGCTCATACTCCAGCAGCATGCGGCACAATGCATGCACAGTAGGCGGGCAGTGTGATAAGTAGGCAGTCAGACCAGGCAGTGCAGTGGGGACAGCAGCAAGCCTTTGATCAAGCTTAACTGGCAAGTCAGGTCTTTGACATCTGAAGGCGAGGCTGAAAAGGTCTGTGTGTGTGTGTGTGCGTGTGTGTGTGTGTGTGTGTGTGTTTGGGAAAGAGAGAGGAGGGGTGAGGAGGACGGTGAGAATTCATGCTGTGTTAGCATCCCCTCAGCAACTCCATCAATACTGCATACAGCTGAGAAACTGGCAAAGGTCCTCCGTGCTGCATTTGCAGGCTCGGCCAGGGAGAGAGAGCAACTCCCACGACCGGTCTGCTCAGTCTGCTGCTGGAGGGGGGCTCTGAGCACACACACTCACACACTTACTTTAGTCCCTGCTGCATCAGGGTACGGAGGGACGCACAGACTGGGAATACTCCAGCGGACAGGAGGGACAGGATTGTTAGGAGACTCATGTGCTAATATGCTACCGTGCTCCACAGGGGAAGCTGAGCACCAGGGAGTTTGACAGGATCTCAGTGCACCTGCTCCATGCACACTGGTAAGCTTCATTTATTCCTTTTCACAGTCAGGGAAATATAGCTCTGTTTTACAAGTTCCCAATATGATGTGTTTGTGCGATGCTCTGTGTATAGACTTATTTTGCCTGCATTTATTAATGGGTATTTAATTCATTTTAATTTAATGTGTACACACAGTACTTGTATGGATGTTCTTTGCTCTTTCAGATACCAGATCTTCCCTGGTGAAGCATGTAGTGTTGCAGTATTTAAACTGAAACCAGAAACAGAGTAGATTTGGCATTTTATGAATTAGTTTTGTTAAACACACGTAAAATAAGACCATCAGGGCTGTTTTCAATAATTGATACATCAATATCTCTATAGAAAACTGAGAGAAAATGACATATCAAGCAGTACATCTCAAGTTCTATTTGTTTCTAGTGACTCGTGTATATGTGTGTGTGTGTGTGTGTGTGTATTTGTTTGTGTGTGTGCATGCTGAGAAACCGGTCAATAGCAGAATTGTTTTATGGAAACGCAGCTCCTCTGTGGGACTGTACACCCCTCTTTGAACCACAATTCTAGTTTTCCATGACATCATGCCATCGTGACATTGTTAACCAACCTTCGCTCAAATTTTTTAAAGAAAAAAATGGTTAAAGTGATGCAAAATGATTGGCCTCCGTGAACTCCTTTGAGTGCCGCAGTAAACAATGCTGAATGACGGTGTAATCTTTGTTTTCTAGAGCCACGTGGCATCTATGTATTATACTAAACACTTATGGTTTGTTCTTGGATTCTGTTAAAAGTTTAACTATATGATCTCTGTAGCCTGTTAAAACATGGGTCAGACTTGAGACATTATATAGGCTACACTTTTTGAGTTTTTATGCACACAATACGCATACTTAAGATACTGTTTGGGACCTTATTAAGCTGTTGTCAACTCTCCTGATCTTGCCGGAAATAGGCAATAACCACTACAAATTCACCTACGAGCAAACAACACAAACATTTGTAGAAACTGTCAAAAATGGTGTGAATGAACTTGGTCACAATGTACGATTGTGTGACGTAGTAGAGCTTCTTAATGGGGATTGCAATGAACTGTAATCCACTCTATTCTTTTATAATTAAGACACGTAGCCAATGGAGTAAATAGAAATTAATCAAATGCTTCTTAGCATTTTGGGCGGACATGCTGGTGACTCAATTTACGAAGTTGCACAAATCTAACTTCAAACATGGACTGAAACACTCGTGCCTCCTTCCACGGTTACTTATCGAAATAAGAAATGCAGAAATAAGATCTTTATTGCATTTCAAAGACCCAAACACTTCCACCCAGCCGTCCCATGCTTCCTTAAGGTGACATTTAACAAAATAGATAACCACTCAGAGCCTGGTGAGAAAGCACTTTGCTCCACCGTTGGTTTTATCAGGGGATGAATCCTCTGGGTTATCTTTGTATTTCACAAGCCAGGAAAACATGCAAACTGTGAGTGAAGGAAAGAGGTGTGGTCAAATATTAAGAGCGCAGATAGGTTGTTGTCCTTTATCAGCAGAAGATCAGAGAGCCCTAATCGTTAACTACAGGCCAACATACCTGCCACGCAAGTGTTTGAATAAAACACAGATCAGCCTTTTGGATTGTTGGAGGTGAATGAGCCACTGAACCAGCAGCTCTTCTTTTTTTTCAGGTGCTGCAAGACCAGTATATGGAAAATTTGCTGTATTTCTGCATTACAGAGCGAAGGCCTCCAGCTGTGAGAGGAGGGTTTCTTTCTATAGATGTAAAGAAAGATGTCCCTTTTTTTGACCATGTTTTTCTTTGTAGAGCAATAACATCCATGTTTGCTGCTGTAGAATACGTTTTTGAATGATGGCGCTTTGGTGCTCAACATTCCTGCTTTTTTCACCCACAGTTTATAGATCGACCTTCTCGCCACCAACAGGGAGCCGCGTTTTGCTAATTCTCCCCTCCAACATTCCAGTAACAGGTATTACATTTGTAGGGAAGTGAGTGAAACTGACAGCTTGTTTGCAGGCAGGATTATTAGCACTGCTTGGGGACAGGCCCAACAGTGAGAGAGCGGGATCTGCGTCATATGTTGTGAGGACCAAATCTGCTTAGCCTACTTTAGTTTTGCACAAAAATATCTTGGCGCTTGCTGGACGTCCAGGATGGAAGCTCTGTGCGATCCAATTTGTTGTTCATCAAATTTTCGGCGGTGGAAAATGATTAAAGTGGCAACATGTGAGAGTGAAGTCTTCCCTCTTCAGGAAGTGCTTTGATATGTTGCTCAATTCTTAGTAAAACACACAACATCGAAGGCTCTGCTGTGTTAGCGCGGCTTGGCACAGATATTTTGATGCATAGCTCTGGAATAAAGACCAAAAGGACATATTGTGGGAGATGCTCAGCTTGGAAAATCTGACTTGATATTACAGCCAAAAATCATCAGTGTCTTTTATTTATTTTTTGACTTAACATTATTTCCAGCAACAACTTGATTCGCGAAATATGTCTCAAACAAACAGTGATGAAAGACGTATTTAGCTCAAACAAAGTACGGACAGAACAATGGAAAAATACTCCATTACAACTAAAATACCTGCATTCAAAATCCTACTTAATTAAATGTACAATGGTATCAGCAGCAAAATATGCTGAAAGCAGCCAAAGTGTTTGTTCAACAGGAAAATTGGCCCTGTGACTCATGTATTATCATATGCAACATTATTGTTTTGTCGATACCTAATATATCAGGTGAGGTAGTGAAGTCCAGCGTCCACAAGATCAATAAAAAATTGTTTAAATTGTATTTATTAATTTCTATTCTACCTAAAATCTTAATCTGCAAGTCACTAGTAATTATAGACGTCAAATAAATGTAGTTGAATAAAAAGTTAAATATTTTCCTCAAATTATAGTTAAGTAAAATACTTAGTTACTTTCACCCACTCCAAGCAAATACAACACAACAGCTCAATCTCAGCTGTTGTGGTCATGCAGTCTTTCCATCTCTCATTTGTTCTCAGGAACTTTTTCTAAGCTCCATTCAACACTGCGCACTTTTTTTTCTGAAGTTCAAGGACATTAAGATGTGCTCAGAATATCAAGCAGTCCTTTTGGTTGTACCTCAAAAGGATAATTTGGTGATGGATTGCACTATGTTCAGCAATATACCTGCCATCCCGGGTCCGCTCACATTCATAGCAGCCAGCGCTCTGTGAGTAACTAACTACTGTATGTGCGGTTGAAATACCAGAGCTGGCAGAAATGTGAGGGCAACGTGGCAACAAAACAAGGGGGATTTTGAAACTAAAGGGGCCCCTTCTTCCCTATAAAGCGCAGTGTGACGAGAAAGTTAATAGGTGTCGGAGAGCTGTTAATATTTAACGGTTCTCCATGCAATATGCATGAGCAAAGGTAACAATGTGTGTGGAAATGTTCCTAATCAACACAATTGCTTCCTTTTTACAAGCACTAACATGTCATAGACGCACGCGCACACACGCACATACAAACACACACACACACACAGAGAGAGGATGCCTCTTTGAACCAGGATCATAAAACAGTATGGAGACAAATGGGGGCCAAATGTTTTGTCAATTTGAAAGACAAAATGTTCAATGACAAGCTACAATTTGAAACTAAAAGCAGTGAAAAAGACAACTCAGCAGAAAAACCTGTTATTTCTGATTAAAAACAACTCAACAGCATATCAGACCTTACACTTATGTAACCAGCGGGACACAGATCCGTCTGGTGTGTGTTGTTGACGATGTTGTTCCCTCTGTCCACGCAGATTATGTGGAGCAGCTGACGTGTGCGATGGCCAGCCTGGACCTGCATGTTCTCAGACACACAGCTCCGTGTTATCGTTACCTCCCCACCAAGCAGCCCAGCCCGAGGATCTGACCCTCCCTCTCCCTGGGTGTCCAACAATCCTGGGCCCATCATGGGAGGATGCTTCTCCAAACCCAAACCAGGTAACCAACATGTTCCCCCATCGCAATCAGGAGAAGGTTGGTTTATTTTGAAAGAATACAAACTCCACACAAGCACAATTACAGCTTGTTCAGGTGAAGAAAAACAGCTGTTTCCAGGGTACTCTCACCTCCAGGGGGGGGGGGGGCACAATAACAAGAACATCTTACAGTCTGATGTACTGCAACACAACAAATGATCTGTTGTCTCTCAAAGAGAGCTTTCATAACATGGCTGCCATGTAGTAGTTGTAAGGATGAGGTTCAGAAAGATATAGGTACAATAAAGTAATAATAGACAAATCCAATGATTTTGCCTTTGATTACAATTGAAATACTTTATTGTTAATACAGGGAAGACACTCTGTCCATAAATAATTCTTATAATGTCAGTGAATCCTGCTGAAGACTCATGTCTGAATATCGTACTGTTTCCATGGAGAGACCAGTTATTTTAAAAACATTTTTAGGAAAGATATATTTAGGGACAGTTTGTTCAGATTAAATCATTTTCAAAGCTATACCACCTCCAAATCCTGTTATACATGTCATCTCACAGCCAGCCTCCGCTTTTTGCACAATACTGTTTTGTGTGGGAGGGATTTAAATGCTCTCTTTGGCATCTTTGGTCAAGAGGATTACATACTGAGACATGAATATGTATGTGTGTATCAATACAACACTCTGCGCGGATTCATATCGGCGCTCACAGGGCTTGGAGAGCTATCGTGCTTTATTGCAGTCTTGCAGGTGATAATAATAACACACAGCACTTCCCACTCAGTTATATGGAGACACAACAGCTTTGAGATCTAATCATCTGTTCAATGCATCACGTGGATGTGGCGTGAGAAAGACGAAGGACTAGATATGATTGAACCCGAGGCTGCTGACTGTATTAGTCGGTGTCTGCTAAATATTAACAATCGATAACAAATCAAATTTAAGAGGAATATCATATTAAACGAGAAGGGAACTGAGAGAGCGCAGACCTCTACCATGGCTGTTTCCAGAAGTGCAAAATAATATTGTATCTGCCCCGTGATTCGGATCTGCCCCCAAATTTAATGTGTTTTTCCTTGTCCAATGCTACACCCTCTCAACAAGTTTCATGAAAAAGCGGGACAGTAGTTTTTACATAATCCTTCTGAAAAACAGTGAGGCGGAGGTAGATATCTCTGACACAGGAGGAAAGGTTTTAGACAGTTCTGCAGAGTGACAATGCTGCACCATCATTTCTAAAGGACAGTATTGACTATTTGAAAATAAAACAAAGTATAAATCACACCTCGTAGTTTATTATGCTGTCAGGAGAGAATCCTCAAAATCAATTCTCAAAGATTTTGAAACCAAATTGTTTCTTCGATTGAATCCATACGTGAAGAAATACAGAAAGTTTAGGGAAAACTGTGAAATCATACATGGACAGGAGTCAAACACCTTGTGCTCACTTACGGCTGAATAAAATGACTTGAAGCTCTAAACACTGAAACGATCAGAATAAAAGTATTAAATAAAAATATTATCGGACACGCTCCACACCAGGTAACTTTTCAGGACTGATCAAGTGAAGCATCAGTGTGGCTGATGTCTCATTTAGCAGCAGATCCAGCTGCATCCGGAGACACTCTTCAGCTGTGGAAAGCTTTCTCTTTCCTTTCTCCTGCAATTGCACTCACTATTACGATTTTCCATTGATTTTAATTAAGACTTGCTCAGCAGGAGAAAATTCCAGCCAGATTACTGTGTAAGAACCGGATGATCAGCACATTTTTCCAGCCGAACAGATAAAGCCTGCTGCAGTGAAAAGGGGGTTACACAACCGTTTCTCAATGTTCGGAAATATGAACCAAACAGCAGCGCATCAGGTGTCTTCAAAGAAAAGTGGATATCCCCCAATTCATTTACTCCACTTTGTTATAGTCTGTTTTCTTAAAGCAGCAGAATTAAAAAATATACAAAACGCTGGGTTTTTTATGCCAGTTTCCTTATGGAAATATCATTATTAAAGGCATTGTTATCCTGTGAAAATCTGTATTTTGCAGCTTGGTAAGTTAATTTAGATACAGACAGATTCAGACGTGTTGTTTTAGAAATGACTGGGAAAATGTTACCTGTCTCATTTTTTGTGGATTTTCCAAACCATATCTCTAGTAAATCTTGTATGAATAGCATTGCTCTGCAAAGGAACATTTTGGTGCCTTGAATGACTGATTTCCTGACGTTTAGAAGACAAAGTGGAGTATTTCTATTGTAATTAGAACATTACGTTTTCTATTCAATGTTGAACAATTGAATGATACCTTCAGTTATCCTCGCTAGATGTTACAAAGGAAAAGAAAAGAAGACAATGTTGCCTTGTGGAGATTTGTCCTAAAGTTGTTGACATCTCTCCTAGCTGAAAGGCAAATTACTCTTCCAAAGTAATAGTTAAGGATGGAAATAAAAGAATAAAGGAGAGCTATACAGGAATATTAGTGCAATGCACTGCCAATATTACTTAGATAAATGTCTAATTGAAAGATAACATACTTAATTGTCAGTTTACTGCTGTACAGGACAACAACACAACAAAATTACAATGGCACTCCCCGATATTAAAAACACTACAAAAAGAAGGTACAAAGTACTTAAAGTGCTGTGCGATGTGCAAATAGCAATACACAATAGCATCATATAATCTAGCAGCGACACAAGGTGCAAACCAGTGTGTTGCAGTGGCATGGGGGGGGTTCAAGCCATGTTCAACAGATTGACAGTATTGGGGAAGAAATTGTTCTGTAGTCTTTTGGTGCGTTCGTGTATTGTCCTGTATTTCCTCCCAGAGGAGAGTAGTTTGAAAAGGTGGATATCCTCAGCTTTTGTTGTCGTGCCTTCCTGATGAAAGTGGAGGTGTGTATGGCCCTGGAGAAGTCCTCTGTGATGCGCACACCAAGGAAATTAAAGCTGGAGAACCTCTCCGCAGCCTCGCCCATGAACACTGTGCTCATATTCGTTATCCTTGACTTCCACCACAATCTCCTCAGCATTCTTGTTGTTGAGAATGAGATTGTTGGCAGAACACCAGGCCGTCAGGCTGCAACTCGTCTTTCTATGCGGACTCATCGTTGTTAGAGATCAGGCCCATGACTGTCGTGTTGTCTGCAAAAATAATGATGGTATTTGTTGCGTGGACAGGTACACGGTCATGGGTGAAGAGGGTAAACAGGAGAGGGCTCAGCAAATATCCCTGTGGAACACCAGTGATCTGTAGGCTTTCCTAACCAAAAGTCTAGGGGCAGTTGGTCCAAAAATCCAGAGTTCAGTAGCAAATGGTTGTTTTCAGCCCCCAACTATAGAGTTTGGACACTAGTCTGTTGGGAATGAAGGTGTTGGAGTGCAGGAAGAGCATCCTTATGTACGTGTCTAGTCTTTCCAGGTGATCCAGAAGGGGGAAACAGATCAACAGAGGGTGCCATAAGCCTTACCCTCCATACCTCTCTGGATCACCTGGAAAGACAAGGATCATTTTAATGCAATTATTTTGATTGCACTGCATGTGTTTAGTGCATTTTCATACATTTTCTAAGTGAGACGTGTTTGTGTTGTGCAGTTGAAGTTAAAGTGGAACTCTCTCTCCTGGAAAAAGAAAAAGAGGTGGACGGGCTGTCACCTAATGGCAAAGCGAGTCCCTTCGCTGACTGCAGACCGAACGGGGCTCTGGGACACGGCTCTGATGATGACTCCACCCCTCTCCCCCTCTACCACAAACCACGGGACTATGTGGAGGCCTCTGTGTGTCATGTTAAGGATCTGGAAAATGGACAGTAAGAAAATGAAAAACACAACTTTTTTTTCTCAATACACCCAAACCCACACATAGTAACGCACATATGCATGTTGAGGTAAATCAGCTGTGTTGTACATCCCACAAATGTTAATCAAAGTGAAAACATCCAGAAGGATATACGATTACATGTTAAAGGGACAGTTCACACAAGAACATAATAACCCCCTGTATGGCTACATAAGAGATACATCTTTATCAGCGTATATGTTGGCTAATTAGTAAAAAGACAAGTTTAGTTTGCAACTGTAAAAGTAAGTCATTTTTGCTGAACAGATACCACAAGTGACAATTATGGAATAGTACTAAAAAGCAAAGCCTACTGTAACAGAAGCACAAGTAGAGACGAGTCATTAAGTCATTGAACTCACTCAGAAACGTGAATTACGTGAAATTGGGTAATTTTTTCTATCAAACGTTACATAGTCTTTCCTTTAAAAGGGACATATTATGAAAAGCTCACTTTTTCAGTGCTTGTGCACACACATTTGGGTTTCATGAGTTCCTACCAACCCACAAACTGTGAAATCAGACAACCCAGTCAGTGTTTTGTGAGCTGCCTCAGTCAGAAAACATATGATTCAACATGTCATTCAGATGTGTCTCCCCTTCCTATGTCACATGCAGGCTTATTAGAATATGCCGCATCTGAATATCTCCGCCCATGGCTTGAGAACTACCTTTGCAAAGGTGCACCATATTTTTCTTGCAGGCCAATTAGAGCAGAATGAGCTTTTTCATAAGGGGGCCTTAAAGAGACAGGCACTAAAACATTTCACACCAGGGTGAATAAAGGTATATTGAGACTGATAGTATGAAAAAAAAATGTTGTTAACATGTTCTAGTAGAAACCCAAAATGAGCATGAAAATATTTCTTTAATGGTCGCTATTCTTTATTAGCCAAAAGGTGTTCATCCAGAATACATTACTTTGACAAGTGTCATTTAAAGTCATAAAGTTCTATCTCTTATCTTAATGTTTTTGTGCTTTAAGTAATTTAGCTCATTATTGCCACCAGAGTGTAGCTTAGATATACGGAGGTAAGTTGTAGCTGTACTCCTAATGTGTTCTTGTTGTGTTTTCATAATGACGTTTGTCTTATAGGATGTGTTTCACCTGTCAAAATGTGTTTCCTTAAAGGAATCAATCAGGTGTAGTAACCTTTTTGTTTGTGTGTGTGACAGGATGCGAGAGGTCGACTTGGGAAGTGGCAGAGCTTTGTTGATCAAAGAACACGGGGAGTTCTCTGCCATGGCCCACAAGTGTCCACACTACGGAGCACCTCTAGTCAAAGGTGAGAACTTTTAACATTCCTAATAACATATATAATAATATACTTGACTTAATATTTTCTGTCCTTCCAGGTGTGTTGTCAAAAGGACACGTGCGCTGTCCGTGGCACGGTGCGTGTTTCAACATTGCGACAGGAGACCTGGAGGACTTCCCCGGGCTGGACAGCCTGCCTACCTTCCAGGTGACCTTCCACGCTGGTGCTGTCTCTTAACACATTCTCTGCCTTATCGTGTCTCTGAGCACCATAAAAAAAAAAAGTGAACACATCGCTCATGTCTGTTTGCTTCAGGTCAGAGTTGAGAAGGACAAGGTGATCATTCGCGCAAACAAGCAGGTAACAAGAGAAAGAATGTGGAGAATATATGTAGGAAAAGACACGTCCACCGGACTGATCTGAGATCTTTTTTTCAAACATTTACAGGCTCTTCAGTCACAGAAAAGGTCAAAGGCCATGGCCCGATGCTCAGCAGTCATTAACTCCAGCACAGGCTTCAGCCACGTTCTCATCATTGGCTCAGGTCAGCGTGTTTTTGTCCCTCGAACAACAAGAATCCAGCTTTATTTCACTCTTATTAGCAGCATCTGCCTTCGCTGTCTCTCTTTCAATATTATTTTCCTCTTTTATGGTGAATGTATCCGCAGGTCCAGCAGCTCTGGTGTGTGCAGAGACACTGAGGCAAGAGGGCTTCACCGACCGCATCGTCATGTGCACCATGGACAGACATCCTCCATATGACAGGCCTAAACTGAGTAAGGTTTGTACACAGACCCTGAACACATAAACTGACACAGAACTTTGCCAAGGAAGTTACGTAACAGACTGCAGAGGTGCTGAGGCAGGAGCTCTTTGGGGAACAGCTACACTTCACAGCCACAAAGATTTAAAGAAAGCTGACTTGTGCAGAATTAAATGGACTGAATCAAAAATGATGTGACTTTCCATTTCCGTGAAAACATTTTGATTATTAATTGGCTGCTTACAGGCTCACCCAGCTTTTGGAAAGATTGCTTTTGCATTCAGGGATTGTTGTTTAATTTAACTGTAGTCTTTAATTGATGTACTAACTTACTGACCTTCAGTCGTTAGAGAGCACAGCAGAGCAGCTGAAATTGCGCTCCATGGACTTCCTACAGGATCATGACATTGAACTGCTCACAGAGAAAGAGGTGAGAGATGGTGACCTCAGATCCATCATTTCATTATTTACATCCAGATCTATCTCTGGCAATTCCCACAAAAATCCAACGCAATAACCTGTATGACCCTGCCATGTTTGCTTCAGGCTGTGGCGATAGACGTGAAAACACGATCTGTGACCTTTGAAGATGGCTTGAGGATGGAGTACAGGAAACTCTTTATTGCTACAGGAAGCAAGTAAGGAAAACAAAACGTCTACTTCACATGATAATTAAGCAGCTGAGATTATGAAGGAATAAACTCACATCCCATTGCTTCCAAAGACCCAAACCGATGATCTACAAAGGCAAGGACGTCAGGAACGTGTTTCACCTCGGGACGCCTGAGGACGCCAACAGCATAGCGAGGCTGGCCAACAACAAGAACGCGGTGATTGTGGGGACGTCGTTTGTTGGTGAGAAAAATACACATTCTTCTCATTTGTGCCGATCAAGGTTAAGTGACAAATTAAGGGGAAAATAACACCAGAAATAGAGTTAGTAAGTGCCAACGTGAGATCTGGGCTCATATTTATAAAAAAATAAGTAAGTCAGAGTAAAACACATTTATCAAGTGACCTACTCCGACTTACAGCAAAGTGTAAGAGTCAGCAACTGATCTGCTAATATGTTTTATTATATTCTGTGGCAAATAGCACATGGAATTAACACAGATCTAATATATACGTGCATATATAGATGGAGATGAAATAAAAGGAAATTGGCTCCAATGAAAACAAAATAAAAGCAAATTTCTGCTGCTTGTAGACGAGGGACATCGGAGAAACTATCTTTTACAATCATCCGAAAAGTGTTTCCTCACTTCTGCTTCTGTAATGCAGAATCCTCTGGAGTAATTTGAAGTAATAAGACATTTGATAAATATCTTTTAGTCTTAAGTCTGCGAATGAGAGTAAAAGTGACAATTATAGCAGTTTGATGAGCCCTGCTGACTGTGAAAGCCATAACCGATTCATATCATTTTTTTCACTCTATTTTTCTGTATCCTTTTGCATTGATTACTACATAACTTAACTGTGTGCTGTTAATTTGTTGCGTCGCCAGGTATGGAGGTGGCTGCAGCTCTAACTGACAAAGCTCACTCGGTCTCTGTCATCGGGATCGAGACAGTCCCCTTTAAAAAAGATCTCGGGGAGAAAGTAGGGAAAGCCATAATGAAGGTAGGGACACGACATCATTGTTATTCCTTAGGGAAGGGAAACAATCCCACTAGTTAAAATGCCAATCACATATTGAACATTTCTGGTCAATACCCAGGTCACCACGACAGAGGGAGCGTAAATCCTTTCATGCAAATGCAGCCGTCAGCTTGCTGTAAGTGTTTTTCACATGGTAACTGTGCCGTGTTTTGTCTTCAGCTGTTCGAGGTAAACAAGGTGAAGTTCTACATGCTGAACGAGGTGTCGGAAATGATTGGCCATCATGGACAGGTATTCAGAAAGTGAGAGAAACAGCATGACATGATGCTCAGCAGCACGACGCTCTCTTGGTTAATCCACGATGAAGATGAGTCGGATAAGAAACAGAATATTAACCAAAAGGAAAACTATTTGGCGTGTGTCAACTTTAAGGCCCCTTTAAAATGTGGTGCAAAAGTATTTCTAATGTATTATTTATTGAGAGTTTACCAATCAAAAAGCTCTACTTCATCAGCAAATAACCTCTAAGATCTTGATTCAAAAATGTCAAAACTCTGTGATTGAAACCACTATTATTGCTGCAACTTACGGTTATTTTCATTATTTTCTAGATTCATCTATTATTGGTTGGTCTATAAAATGTCTGAAAAGTTGTGAAAAACATCCATGCCAGTTTCTCAAAGTTCAAGTTCTTGTTTTGTTAGCACAAACCCTAAAAAAAAATGTTTTAAGACATATTTGAGAGGCTGAAAACAGCCATTTTTTTCTAAATAACTTCAACAGATTAATCAAACTAGATGGCGATTATTTTTCTGTAGATTTAATAATCATTGCAGCTCCACTCCTTATTACTATATAGAGCGCTAGACACTCAATTGTGTGTTTGCTGTATGTAGGACCCCATCCCTCAAAGTAAGAGGCGGTCAGAAAAAGACTTTTAGTAATCTCCTGACTAGAAGTGTCAAAGCTGTTCATGTAACAATATGCATATTTAGTCCATGGCCTGGACATGTGCTTCCTGTGTACACAGCTGAAAGAGGTGGTACTGAAGAGTGGAAAAGTCCTGCGGGCAGACGTGTGTGTCATCGGAGCAGGTATTGTCAAAGATGATGCGAAATGTATCTTCTTTTAAACCGTTATCTGCAGTGACATATAATTACAGCAGATGACGAAACTTCTGATGAATTACAGCAGCTCCATATTTAACCTGTTTCCTCTTATGTGTCTCAGGAAGTATTCCTGCAACAGGCTTCCTGAAACAGAGCGGCATCCACATGGACTCCAAGGGCTTCATCACTGTCAACAAGGTACTTTTCCAAAGGCCTTGAATGAAAGTGCTTTGTCCCGTGTTGTTAATTTACTCCTCTAAACTTTCTTTCTCCCAGACGATGCAGACAAATGCTGACGGTGTCTTTGCTGGAGGAGATGTGGTGGTGTTTCCTTTCCCGCCACGCAACAACAAGAAGGTGAACATCCCTCACTGGCAGATGGCTCATGTACATGGTGAGTGTGTTATCCTGACTGCATCAAAGGCTGTTATAGTTTACTGTGATGAGGATTAACATGCTTAAAGACAAGCATGTAAATGTTTCTTCTTACTTTCTCTCCACTGACAGGAAGAGTGGCAGCTCTCAGCATGATGGGCAGAGCTGCAGAGATCAAAACTGTGCCTTACTTCTGGTCAGCCATGTTTGGGAAGACCATACGCTATGCAGGTAGATATCTATCTTTAGGTTCAGGAGTGTTATTAGAAGGCAGACATGCTGTAAGAGAGAGATCGGAGGTTTAAAATAGCTGTGTGGTTACCACACTGCCATCTAGCTGTAAAATAAATGTAAAGACCTCAAACTGAGAGCTTGAAATGAACTTGTTTTTCTTTTTGCTGATGTGCATCATTTTTCATTTGTGAAGGTTATGGTGATGGATTTGATGATGTCATTATACAAGGGGATCTGGATGAACTGAGATTTGTGGCGTTTTACACCAGGTACGTTTTATTTTCCCTAACAATCTTAAATAAATAAAAAATGAATATTTGGTTTTCTCTGTTATCTACTCTCTGTAATTATGAGCTTTTTTTACTCTTAAATTGTGAGTCCACGTCTAGTTTCTCATTGTTTCTTCCTCTGGT
Organism: Bovichtus variegatus; assembly: GCA_943593645.1. Taxonomy (NCBI): domain Eukaryota; kingdom Metazoa; phylum Chordata; class Actinopteri; order Perciformes; family Bovichtidae; genus Bovichtus; species Bovichtus variegatus. The sequence continues at coordinate 17,266,447 of CALSCE010010657.1, read as the reverse complement.
CCATCTACAGGAGTGAGGAGGTGGTGGCTGTTGCCAGCATGAACTATGATCCCATTGTGTCCCGAGTGGCAGAGGTCTTAGGATCCGGAAAGACGATTAAGAAACGAGATGTGGAGTAAGTCTCCCTTCAAGACTTAAATCTGGTGCCGGTTACAATAGCTGTTATGTTCTTTAGGTTTCTCAGGTTTTACTGTGAAGAAAAACATGACAAATGCTATCACTCTGACAGAAAACACATGGAGTCATGGAGCGTGTGACTTTAATCACATGGGAAGTATTATAAAACTATAGCTTATTGAAACTACACCTCAGCGTACTACAGCAAAATAACACCAGCTGTTATTTTGCTTAACTAATACAGCTACACTTTGTCAACACTTGTCGACCAATACATTAATAAACACTTAAGAATGTCTCACAACTGCGTGATAGTATGTTTTAGAGTGTTAGAAACTATTCATCGATTGTTTGTTTGTATAACGCTAATAAATGCTACATTTAGAGGAAGGATTCAAATAGATTAAATAAATAAATAAATTGTTCAGTCGACTTGCTGTGAGCTAACTAAAAGAGGAAATAATTGTAATTAATTCCCCTATAATTAGTATCAAATTACATAGTCTTTTCCAGGAACATTTCAAAAAGTTACATTTATGTTCTTTCATTAATAAATGTATTAAAGCAAGCTGGACCTGTAGCATTAAGTGACACCACACTGACTTCATGTTGCTGTACTTGTATAACTTTATTGTTATTGCATACACTTCTGCCTGTTATGTCCCTGTGTTTATGGTCTAATTTGACTGTAGATCTTTCTCATGTCTTTCATTTCTAATAATGCAAACTCAAAATGTGAAGGATGTTAGCACGGCTTGGCAAGTACGGACGAATACGAGCTTTTTCCATTTTAAATTTCACTCATTGATCATGTGCAGGGACTTGATAAACATATACGTGTGTGTGTGTGTGTGTGTGTGTATCTCACGGCTGTTTTTTTGGGGGTTTGCAGGACTGGAGACATTTCTTGGCTGATTCACAAAGGCTCCCAATGACTTCACATCTGAGGGACTGGACACCTCAATATGGACACTTATGGTGCTGAGACACTGAGCAGCTATCTCGGTCTGGACACACACACACACACACACACACACACACACACACTGGGGACAGGACCATGTCTGTTGGAGACACACTTCCCTGAGGACGACACTGAAACTTCGCTTTTGTTCCTGAAAGACACTTTAACGTGAGAAGCGGAGCCATACACGCTCTGAACACACTGAATCGCTGTGTTGGGTCTTTTATGACAATGTTGAAACGTTTCACAAACAAATCAATACTGGATTCGGCCTCTGTGCTGCTGCAAGATGTATCTACCTGTACACTTTGTTTATAAGAAGCCAGGGATGGGCATTGGCATTTTTTTTGTACAAATAACATTGTATATAGCTATAATCCTGAATGCACTGTAACAATATAAGAACATACAATTTGAACCGAGTTTTTCTAAGTTTTAACAGCTTTGGTTGTATGTTTGCATACAGGCCTTAAATCTGCATGCTATAATTTACTAATAGGAGATAAAAAAATAAAAAAAGAATCCCCGAAACAGAGGTTTTAAATCTAAATGGTTAAGCAAACAAAGCTTGAATTTGCTAAAAACTAGCTGCAGAAGAACCCTGAACGCAGCTTTAACAGACTCACTAACACACACATGCAGCTTTAATTCGTAATAAATGACAACTTCTAGGATTACAACATCTTTGTATTGGTTGCCTTGCTATTGTAGTAGATAGCACAAATGTAATTCGTATCATACTTTGATCACATACTAGTGCTTGCACAATAGATTCATGTATTTTCTAGACAATATCAGCCCTTTAGACAAATCCAATAGTAGTTTAAGGTTGTTTTTGATAGCGATCACCTCCATTGTGATATTCTTCGTTACTAACTCAGGGAACTGAGGTTTGTCGCCTTACAAGCAAAATAAGCAAATATTAATTTGTTGCTTTAATATATATTTTTTTCCAGTTATTGTAATTTCACAGGTTCTCTCATGTTCATTCAGAACTGCTTGCAATGGGTATAATGCGGATGCTTGATTACATCCTGGTGTGCTGATGTAATCCCTGACAGACAAGTTTAAAAAGCATTGTTCTTCCTACAAAGAAGCCTGGAAGGCCATTTTTATAACTAAACTTTGAAATAAAAGTCTTCCAACAATAACTACTCACTGCTTTACAAAACTTCTTATTCTCCATGTTACTCCGCCTGTTGCTTGTGTGAGCATTCTTCACCTTATTATAACCAGGAAAACAGTAAGTAGTCAGAAAAGTAAAAGTCAGTAGAAAATGTTTAATTATTTTATAGTTTGCAGTTTTATGACAAGTTTCATTCTTTTAGTCGGGATTACTTAAAAAACATTTCTTGTCAGATGAGCCTCGGTTTCATACAATAAAAATATTTTTTTGGGAAGAATTATACAAAATAGATTAATTCACACACACAAGTTTCACACATTTATAAATGAAATAGCTCATAAAACAAAGCTTTTCCTTAATGAGGAGAATTCCTAGGAGGCATCTAACACACAACACAAACTGACAGTGTTCACAATGATATTGCAAACAGCCCGTGGAGGTTTTTCGACATTATTTGGGTAAAAAAAGCACCTTGAAGACTTATAAATATATCTACTAACACTGGAGTGAAGGCTTTACATGGTGTAGTCATAAAACTGGATTTGAGTTACACAGATCCAAACACAACATGAAGGGTCGAGCGCTCATTAACAACTAAGAGATGCACATCAGTGCAGTGACAGACTTCACTGCTCACTGCTTTGACTATACTGTTGGAACAAACTGCCTAAATCACAGGTCTTAACTGTGGTTTATGTAAATATTATCAAAAAATATCTGAAGGCTGCACAAATCACACAACAAAACAAGCATGTAATAGTAGGACAGAGACGCTTTGGAGGCAGGAGAAAGCTTGCATTCTTATTGGTATGAAAATGTTTGATAAAATGTCCGATCATAATGCCCAAACGCTCCTGTAGTAGTGTCAGAAACAAGCGTAGAACATTCTGGAGCTTAGTAGAGACAACATGACAGACATCAGGACGGTGCTACAGGACAACATTGAGAACGTGCTTCACAGAGGACATCATAAAAAAACACTTTTTTGCATGAAGAAATTAAGAACACAAACTTTGTCATTTGTAAACACAAATTTTTTTATGTGCTACAAATAAAAATTAAAAAATCTATTCACATTATTAAATTAGTTTTCACCAAACGACTACAATCACAGCTTCTCCCGTACTGACTAATAAAGGCACTTAATCTTTAATCAAAGCTCTTGAGATGATAAATGTTGGCAGTGATGTCTGCTGCCGACTGAGAAACATCATCATTTGGTGGATGATCGTGTTTAGAAAGTCCCACTGATTCCACTACAAACACCGAATGATCCACCATGGCAGCTTTTTTCACAAAAATCGTGAAGCAATATCCCGACATACGTGTGTGTGGACTGTCTTCAGCTTCGCCAGGGTCAGAAGTCATATTCTGCTGCACACTGCTCGAGGTACCATTCATACAATTTCCCCTGTGGAGTAAAATGAACTGTGTGAGATTCACAATTCTGATGTTTCAAATTTGACAAATACAATTTTATTAGTTCATAATAAACCTGGATTGAAGTTATTTAAATATTCATGAAATTTTGGTCTGCTTCTTTTTTTTTTTTTTTTTGCAAAGGCCATTCAAATAATTTACATTCTGTAATGACATTTCTATATAGTTGTTTCATTACTAATAAATCTGCTATTCCTGTGTTGGATTCACAGGAAACGGTGCAGTCCAGCGTTACCCTTTTTTTATTGATATCAAATGACATATTACCACTTTATATACTGTGGCAAAGTGTTGGCAGTTAGCAGTAAAGTTATGGATCATTAATCCAAAATAATGAACTGAAATGAAAGAAAAATAGATAAATCTGTAGGGCTGCAGAGACGGGGAAATCATTTGTGTCTGTGCAACACTAAGGCATAAGACAAAATAGAATCTAACCTTCTTCGTTTTGACAATATCCTGGATATAATCACTGTACTCCGCCATCGTCCTCTTCTCCTTCTTCGTCAGAGTCTTATTCCCTCGGCTGAGAATGAAGAACATCACAACAGTGTTTGCTCAGAATATCAAGAATCACTTCCTCTGTGTGTGTGTGTGTGTGTGTGTGTGTGTGTGTGTGTGTGTGTGTGT
>CALSCE010010657.1:17230266-17262160 GCA_943593645.1 Bovichtus variegatus | reverse complement strand
GTGTGTGTGTGTGTGTGTGTGTGTGTGTGTGTGTGTGTGTGTGTGTGATGTGAATGTACTCAACCCTCCTTTACAAAACAGAACACGCTCTACTTTATTTAGACATTTCTCTGAGGGTTAAGGTTATTTATGTTAAGGGTTTCATTTTAAGGTAGGGCCGCAATTCACAACTAATTTCATTCACAATTAATCATTTGTCCTAAACCCAAAAAAATTAGGTCTTTGTCTTGTTTTGTCTGATCAATAATCCAAAACCCAGTTTAAACTGATATAAAACACAGAAAATCAGAAAAACCTTTTTTGAAGAGTTACTTGACTAATTAATTAATTTTTATTATAAAAGTATCAATTATAAAAAATAGTTGCAGATTAATTTTCTGTTGATTGACTTATGAATTAATCAAATATTCAGCTTTTAAGATATTAATTAGTATTTGTTTGTATTGAATATTCGGGACACTCACCCTGCAAAATGCTTTGCCAGGAAAAGCAGGAGGTAGCAAAAAGCTCCAAAAATGATGACACACACTACTTGTCCATCTTCTGGTATCCAGTCCCATAAATAAATTACTATTCCCTGTGAGACACACGTTGAAAAGACACTCAGAGACCAAAGTACACTTTAAGAAACAAATTGCAAATTATGGAATTAAATAATATTTAATTTCAGTGTTATTTATTATTTGTATGCGTGACTCTCTGGACTTACTGTGAAGATGAAGATGGTCCGAGTGAGCCCCTCACCCAACAGCTCGTCCAGCTGTTCTGTGGAGAAGGTGTTCACAATGAAACTGAGGATGAAGAGGGCGGGGAGGAAAATACCCAGAGCGCCACACAAAAACGAGTGAAGACGGACGCTTTTGTTGTGAGACACATCCACCCTGCGTTGACACAGAGGAAATTTGGTTTTAAAATCACATTTTCTGCATCAGATAATGACACTGGGTGGCTGTTATCTCATCTGTATACATGTGATACGGTTTATTCGCTCTGAGATGTCATTTTGCATCAGGGTAAATTCAATTTTGCAATAATTTCGAACCTGTCCTGCTCCAGCCTGCTGCTGATGGTGGAACAAATAAGGTCGCAGTCTTTGTCCAGCTGATCCAGAGTCTTCTGAACAGCCTGGTTGATGGTCTTCTCAATGGTCTGACACACCCCATCGATCTGGTTCACGCAGCGGCTCGGCTAAACAAGACAAAGGCTCATAGGTGCATCCATTTATGAACAATTGCACAAACGTGTACAGCTGTGCATCTAAAAGAGGGAAGGTCTGGACAACAAATCCTGAGGGCATTTTGACGGACAGCCATGTTTACTTAGCAGGAAGTGAAGCTACACTTCATCAGCGAAAATAAATTGGAGGCCGGGAGGTGTACACAAATCTACCGTGCGGAGTAGAGCTTTGTGGTCGTAGATCACAAGAAGGTGCCGCAATAACTCGGGACTGAGGCTGTCATTGTCAAAGGTGGTTTATCAAAGAACCCCCCCAACCCCACCCCCACCCCCCCTCCCAGAGTGGATAACTCTCTCAGTCATCATATTGCAAAATGAATCAATTGACACGATCAATGGCTGTTCAAGGCCCAACAATAGTCGGGAGCTTTAAATCCAGGAGGCATGGGAAGATATGACAATTTCATGTCACAATTATTGTGGCTGAAATAATTGCCATTCACAAAAATATCCAAATAATCATCAAAATATGCTTAAAACTCACTAAACGTAAATCACTTTAACTTGCATTTTATTAAGACATTTTTTTTATTGCATCTCAGACGGACACATCCTTTTTTAGTGAAGGACAAACAAATAATTTTAAATTATGTCATCAAAAATCGTAAGGTTGCCCTGCATAAATAAATCCACCACGGGGACACACAGCAGGCAAACACTCTTACCTTCTGTGGGTTGGGGATGTATATTGTAGGCATCTCAAAACCACACTTGTTGAGACCTGGACGGCGACACAGCTCTTGGACTATCTGCATCATCACCCTCTGCAGAAAAACAAAACAAATATAAGTAATATTTTTAGGATTCACTTGACATTTTTGGATAGAAATCAATCAAAATTGAAAAAAAAAAAAAAAGAAAAGGCCACATATTAGGTGAACTTGCCTGTCGATCGGTGTCTTTCCCGGCTTCATCTGCTTTGCTGAGGTAGAACAACAGTTTGTCTCCGCATTTCTCACTCAGCTTCTCCACGATGTTGAGTGTGCGTTTGCAGAGCGCCTGGCCCATCGGGTCGAAGAACACGAACACCAAGTCCGCCTGTTCTCCTGCACGCAAAAAAAACAACATCCATTAGAGAAAAACACAACACATTTAGAGTAGATCGTAAATACTCACAGCTGCAAAGACATACCCAACCAGATGATGGCGCTGTTGACATCAAAAGGGTAGACCATGTCTCCGTCCACCAAACCTGGCGTGTCCACAAATGTCACCAGACTGAACTTCTTCTGCTTGGAGGTGGAGATCTCAGCAGACAGATAGTCGATAACACCTGGAACATACAAACGCCGTGTGTGTACAGGTGCTTCCTTCGGGATAAATTTGACTCAGGTTGAGTCTCTGCAGGAATCTGTCACCTCTAATGACTATGTTATTACGTGCTGGTAGAAGCCGCAGTGCGGTCAATACTTGGTAAACCTGAGGAAGGCCAGTGACATTAGAGATCAAGGAGAGCGCAGTCAACTTTTTTCCTTGCGGGTTTGCATTCGTAATTATATTGCAAAAATGTACAGGATGATCTGGATAAGGTGTTTGTTAGCCGCACGCATCTAAGAAAAAAAAAAAAGCATCAATAACTGCGGGTTTAACTCAAACAGCGGCCACACCCTGACAGATAAATCTTTAATTTATTCACCAAAACAACACGTGAAAACATTTCTTTAGGTCTCAGTTTTCTCACCGTCCCCTCTGCGGAGCGGTCTGTTGTCATGGTTGCACACAACAGCTCTTCAACTGGCAGCTTTAGTGTGGGGCGTGGGACATAAAGCTAGCCAGTGAAGAACGACTGTGAGGCAACGCGCTGTGTGAGGTTACGATACTCCACCACAACCACCACACATGAGCCCGAGTCCCCCTCAAACCCCGACTCTGAGCACCAGAACAGCATCACTATTTAGACACTTTAGACAAAATAACCCCACCCGCCACCCCATCCTCCCTCTACACACACACACACTCTCAGGCCTGGGATGACACAGAGGCTGCTTCATAGGACACGGGCAGGTGTTAACAGCCAGTACAAATCCCATCCTTGTGCTGCAGCGAGCCGGACCTCTGCTGCTGTGGCACATTAGCATTCCCTTATGTTTCTCATCAGCATGGCCACAGTATCAATGCATCCGCCTGCTATCACACGTCGAGGGAGTGTATTACCACAGTCTCGCAATATCGAGCTATCATTGTCGCGCCAAAGGTGACTGGATGGCCGTTGTCGCGTGGGAAAAAAATCTTAGAAAGATGCAGATATTACCAAGCAGCTTCATGTTAGATCTCTATAAGGCTGTAGGTCTATACCTCCCTTACACATGCACGCATCTTTGCATTACGAAAAAGACACAAACAGCAAATAATGCACGTCAATTTAAACACAAGGGAATCAAATAGCATCGATACAGACATAATTGTCCACCATAGTTGAAGAAAGTCCTCAGAGTCAACCAAAAGGTGAAAAGGAAATGAGAGCGATACTCGCCGATGGGTGCTAAGTTCCTCAAGTGACTGTAACTGAGAAGGCTACACTGGAGATCCTGTGCACGAGGAAAAGGGCAAAGGCTGCAATAATGCTGCATCGACCAAGACTAAAAAAAGAACGTGTTGGACTTAACAGGTCAAAAAATATCCATTGCAAATATATCTAAAAGGAATTGAGCAAAAGACACGGCTACAAATCTTTGTTGTCTAACAATACAGTCAATCGAAGACAGTCGATCCCCATGCAGCGTGTCGTGTCAACTGTTGACAACAGGTGGATAAGATAAAGAGAAAAACATCCTTAATGCAAGTCTAAAACAATGTTAAGAAAGTATCTCTAAGCATATCCCAAAAGAAGCTCAAACTGTACAATCAGCAGCTATTCTCCCACATAAGGATATCTGGTGCTTTTCTGATGAGTCATCCTCAGTCGCTGTGACAGGTAAACAAACGACATATTTCCAGAGGCTTGTATTCCAGCAGCATATTGTTGGTGTTGCTCAGGGCCTGCAGAGTGGAGCTGCTGGTGCTGCTGCTGCTGCTGCTGCTGGTGGTGCTGCTGCTGCTGCTGCGTCTCTAATGGCTGTGACATTTCTCAGCAGCTACTCCTGACTCCACTGCACTGCTGCTGTCGATGGGGCGTGTGACTCACAAGCCATACCGTGAGCGCTCCGGTCCACACCCAGTGAACCCTCACTCTCCACACACTCACTGTCAAACGCATGCACATACATTACCCCCCCCCCCCCCCCTCTCTCCACGCTGATGCTCCCACACAGACAGCAGGCACACCCAGACTTTCTGCATGACCACCTCAACATCCAGAGGCTCCCGACCACTGCTGACGCACAGAGAGCCGACGCCAATTGTCCTAAAACAATATGCCACTAATTACGTGTCTTTCTTCAATGTGTCTCCATATGTCTCCCATATCTCAGAAGCAAACGGCACAAAGGTAATGAGAGGGGGACCAGGAGTGTGGTCGGATTATATAAAGAAAACTTTAATAATTCAAAGATATGATTCGGCATTGTGTCATCAAGGTGAAGCTCCTAAACTCCACCTCACGGTTACATTTCCCGAGCAACACGCAGGATTAATCAGTCAAACTTCAATCAATGCTGTGGATGAAGTGTTTTACATGCGATCTTCTTATATAGCAACACTCTCAACTGCTGAATTTGCAATGAGTCTGTAACATACGCTTAGATTAACTTTAGCAGTTCCCAGTAGGAAACGGGCCACGCAGCAGGGCACTATTTTAAACCTAAAAGGAATCAATGTCCGGCTGCATCTCACGATTACATTCATCTCATGCTCACTCATTTTAACACTTTATCCTCTCTTTGACGTTTTCCATCATGATGCCAGCAGAGAGAAAGAAATCAATAAAAAAAAACCTCCTCATGTGCATTACTCCGTAGCATATTATACAACAGGAATTACATTATTTTGAATTTTCAGGCATTACGGAGAAGTTAATGAGCATGTGTTGTGCACTAAGACTGCTGTGTTGATCTTATCCTTTCGCACAAAAGGAGGAAATATTTGATGCGACTTTCAGCATCAAAGGCAGGGTGACACAACGCCACTGGATTTATTTGATTATCCTCCCAAGGATAACATAAAATATGTACTAAACTGTTCTATTGTGGGAGATATTTAGAAATGTTTCTGTTTTGTGATGCATCTCATTAGAAACAGAGCCAATTCTTCACATAATCGTGAGTTTGTGAACAGAAAAATGGATTTCAGTAAAAGATAATACAGCGATACGCCATGCCGCTCATGGCGCATGCAAAACATTGGCAAATATTTTTAATAGTTCATCTTCCAGAAAGCCATTACGAGTTACAGATGCTTAAAGACGAATAAAAAGGCTTACCTTTGAACTCAAGGATTGGTCTAAAGTGAGGGTACAGATGTAGGGTTGCATTGCCCTGTGAAAGGGTTAAAAAAAGACAATGTGAGAAATAACCTGATGAGACAAATATTGATCTGCAGTTCGTCTGAGCTCTCAGCCCGTTACAACAGAGTCCTCTCTCTTCTGGGTACTTCACACTCAGTCTTCCACCAGCTGCAGTACGCTCACTTTAAGATTTCCTGTCCATAGAAGATAATCCTTTCACTCTGCAGTCCTGCACTGCAAATATATAATTCATCTTCATCACCTTCACCACAGCAGGATATGAGCAGGGAGGCAGAGGAAGAGGATGAGAGAAGACGGAGAGACAGGTGTCTCCCGAGCCTGTTTATATGCTGCAAAGAGGCATCCTCTGTGTCTGTGTGTGTGTGTGTGTGTGTGTGTGTGTGTGTGTGTGTGTGTGTGTGTCTATACAACAAAGCCTCTCCATTGGAGCAGGATACAGAATGAGAAATCACTGACTGAGGGAGTGCCCCTGCGTACAAGCTGACATCGAACGCATCGCTTCATCAACCTTTATGACCGGCAGCAGCTTCACTTACTAAACTAAACTAAAATTCTAAAAATCGCTCATCTTCAATACTGAGAAGTAACGTCTGAATATGAAATACTGTCAATGAACAAACACTGATAAGATCTGGAACTAAATGATAAAAGCAATAATAAGAAGCACGCAGCACAAAGCTTGAACGTATTTATCGTTTTTCGTCAGATCTCATACACATTAAGTTTTTCTGTAAGAGCAGAAATGTTGGCCATCTTCATGCCGTTCTTACCGTCAAGGATTCTCTTTTGCGGCCACTTGTGATGAAGGTAAATCCCTGTGTTTCAATGGCGACGCCTGCTTTCTGTATGTGCTCCTCAGCATACCTAAAATGGAGGTCGTTTAAAACACGTTTTCCTGAAATAGCTGAGGGAAACATTTCAAATGTGACAAAGAGTTTTTCAATCTCTCAAAAATACTCTACAGTAGTATGTGATATAACACTTTTTTTTTTTTTTTTTTTTTAAACCAAAGTTAGAGCTAAAACAATTAAGTCAATTAATAACTTAAATGGTAAATTACTTGGCAACATATTTGGTGAAAGATTAGTTGTTTACACTTTTTTACGAAAAATGCCAAAAAGTGCTGCTTGTCTTTGTCATTAATGAAATAACTTTAGGTTTGAGGCTACTTTTTGAAGACATTTTTCATTATTCTCTGACGTTTTATAGACAAAACAATTAAATGACAAAAATAATCTATAAAAACATAGATATTTTCATATAACAAATTCCTATTTACCTTTTAATTTGTTCCAAATTACTTTGAGGAAACGTTCTAGGAAATATTTGGCAATTAAATTGTGTTAAAAGCTCCAATTTTCCACCTGTCCGGTCTTATTTAGTCTGTAACGGAGTAGTCGTCCAAATCCCAATATGTATTTTCTCTTTCTTTAGACTATCGTGGGCAATGTTACTATCAATGAGCAATACTGTTTGATGGAAATATTGAATTTACAGCACATTAGATTATGTGATGAAGTAGCTGCATTTATCAGTTGTATTAGCCAAAAATGTTCTATATCACAATATATATGTTATGGAGACGTCAAATACGTGTCAGAGGATTATCATCCATACCCCCTCCTCCTTCATGCTCATGTTCAACCACAATTAGCTCACTGGGGTCATAAAAAACAATAAAGACTAGATTATTAGATTATTTTATAGTCCTCTTTTTGTTTTCTGGAGTTTTATTCACATCAACCATAAGATTTATTACCAGTTAATGAAGGAGCTCTTCCCTGCAGAGTGGTTCCCCATTATCATCACAATGATCTTCTTTCTGGGAGGCAGGAGCCGAACTCCGAGGCTGCTGGCAATCTTCACCAGGCCTGAAAACACACACGCACACGCACACACACACACACACACACAGTAAAAGATGGGCATGCAGCAATTGCAGTGGCATCATCACAAAGTAAAGTGTGTGAATGTGAACACGGTGATCCCAAAACAGCGTTAACCTATTATGATAAATAAAGGTTCAAAAACATTCAACATGGCAGAAGTAAAAATTTATTTTGCAAATAATATATGATGTTGTTGGATTCATATTACCGCTGCATTAATGTGTACCATATGTTGCATTTTACGACTGTAGATGTTTATGGTGGTGCTAATGTTAAACCCTTAATACAGTGTTCGCTAGTTTAATCTACAGCAATGCATCATATTTTATAAAGATCATAATTTGTTTGCAGCGTCGCTGTCCCGTGAGAGCCACAGAAAAACATCCCTGTGTTCAGCTTTGTGACGATGCATTTTCCAGAGAGGTTTTTCTAAATAATTTAATCAGTTTAAGAAGTAAGAGAATTTTCTCAACACATAAAAAGGAACATTTCATTCTTCAGTTTATCACAAGCATTTTTAAAAAAATCACCAAGTTGTAGTGATGCGTGTTTTTTTTATTGGACAGGAAGGGGATGGAAAGTTGTAATCTGAAAATGACCTAAAGCTGTCAGAGAATTGTAAAGGATTAAAACGTACAATATGTGCCTCTGAGATGTAGTAAAAGTAGAAGTATAAAGTTGCATAAAATGAGAGTAGGCCTACAAGTACCTCCAATGTGTACTTAAGTACAGTAGGCTACTCGAGTAAATTCATTTAGTCACATTGCACCACTGAACAGGATCATTGTTGAAGACAACTCAGTTCTCCACATATTCACCAGGACCATAAAACCCACTGGGCTGCACAGCTTCTTACACAGGACATTAGAGGAGGCTCTGTGTAGGTGTAAGCCCACTTCCTCCAGGTTTAAAACAGACATGTAACACTGCACGTGATGAACCCTGACAGTGTATTTGGCTGTGACAGACACGCGCTGCCCTTATGCAGCTGCAGGAGCCACACCAGTGTCAGAGTCACGTGTGTGACACTGACAGACAGCTGCTGCAGAACAACATCCTCACTTACTTTACATGAACCCAGCAGCGTTTTAGTTTTACCTCCACCACAAACTTCCGCCCCCACTTAAGCTACCACTAAATTACATAACCTCACAACTATGCGCGCTTGGATCAGCTCCACGGTCCTCACTTCGCTATAACGTTGACTCATTTTAATCCACGTTATTGATTATTTACCGTTTTCGCTGTCGACATATAAACTGTGGCATTCTTTGAGTATCCTCTCACTCGGCGTGTTGATCGCAGACTCCAGAGGGTTTGCCACAGACCGGGGCTTTCTGCCCGACATTGTGAACACAGTCCGCCGACAGCCGCCTCTCTGCTGTTTCCTTCACCCCGGGGAAGAGTTTGGGTGTTGCACAAGGACTCCCCTGTGCGGATGAAGCGCCGTGCTGCGGTCACACCCTGACAGGACACCGAGGACGGACTCTCCATGAGCGGGCAGCAGGTTTTCAACAGGTCTACTTTTTTTAAAACAAACTTTATTGAGAAAATTCAATACAGTCGTTACATGGCGCGTGCACGTTCTAGTTTTTCATCATAGAAATTGCATTAAACATATAATAACAAAAACAACCGTCTTCTGGGTCTGCTGAGAAGTATGCCAGGTGTAAGTAATCTCATAGTTTTTGCCACTTTTTATCTTTGTTTTTTGGAGCCATTTGTCATGTTTATTTATATTAGTTCACTGAGCAGGTGTTTTGAGGTCACAGGTGAACAGGAAGCGGAGAGCACAGGTGTCGCGAGGAAGAATAATAATCAAACAGCACATAACCTGGATTGCTTCACGTTCATTTCCGTCTCATCACGGTAACGTCTATATGTCTGTATATAATGCTATATTATACATCACCATTCTGCATCAATAAATGGGAACGTCACCCAAAGATGGTTATTGTTTGGACATTCACTCACTGGAAACGCGTAAAAAAAAAGTATTTTAACTTGTACAAGTGACTATGTTAATTGGAACATTTGAATCAACAATTTTAGATTTTTGTTTTTTTTAGTTCATGGTTGACTTTACTCCACTATATCTTTACATGGCAAATAGCTGTGTGCTGCTATATTAATGCCCTGAATTGAGAAACTTTAAATAAATAAGTACATTGGTACATTTTCTCTAGATAAATTAAACATTACATTTACATACATACACAGCAGGACTGTCACCTTTTATTAGAAATTTTATGTAAAAATAATAATAATAAATATATAAATTATAAATATATAATAACTTAATTTTTTTTTTTTAAATATTCGAACTGTGATGACCTGTTTACAACCAACATTTAGAGTCTATAAATGCAACAGACTATTTGAAGTAGTCTGCCTTATGAAGTGGCCTACTGTTCAGCATATTTGAATTAATTTGATCATGGAGTAAAGATTTCTCTCTGAATTTTAGAGGCTTAGAAGTATAACGTGGCCGAACATGTAAATACCCAAGTACCTCAGAACTGTTCCAAAGCAAAGTATTTGAGTAAATGTACTAAGTTACTTTCCACTACTGCTTTTACACAATGTTGCACAGAAAACCTGGATTCTTACTTGGTTATCAACACTGTGTGCATAATTATTTTCATAATTTAATGCTATTGTAACTGCAGCTGCCCAAAATTAAATCTTCATTTGGTAACTTTTGGTCTGGAACAAATGAGGGATTAACTGAAGAAAATCCACCCAAAACCACAACTGATATTGTTCTTTATGCATGAATTATTATTTTTTTTTTTTGCGAGAACATACTGGTGCCCAGCCCATATGGACTTACATAACAGACACCAAAAATAATGTTGCAGTAGTAACATTTTATAAAACATATAAGCGCATGTGTCTCCTCGCTCTCTGTCAAGACTTTTATAATGAACTTGAAGAAGACATGCACAGATTAAAGACATTTTACAAAATAAAATATTGCATTTAAATATAATATAATTTTTAACACCAATAAAACACTTTCATCACATAGGCTCTGCACTACAACTGTTTTATGAGACAATGTGTTAGGGTAGGTTAAAAGTCAATATATTCATGATTGTCTGGTAACTCAAACATTTTTTGTTTTATATTACACCCAAATGTGTGATTTATTTGGAAGAAGGGCTTCTGGCTGTGAATCACACGGTATTCTTGGAGCTTCTACAATATTTGTCACATGAGTTTTGTCTGCTGCCTGTAGAGCACCTCCGGGATCTGTCTGAGGAGGACTTAATCATCACACACTGTTTGCTGCTCACACAACTAAATTGTACATTTTAGGGAATAGCTGGAGTGGGAATAGGGACTATGTTTATTCTATTTTGGGTGGATTTTCACTTTCAGGGTCAAATGGCCAGACTGGCATGAGCACATTCTCAGAAACTCTTGCCAGATTAAAGGTTTTTGGCCAGTAAACTACTCAAGTCTTTGGGTCATGCGTGCAGAACTGCATGCCCTAACAAACCCTCATAGTGATTATGGGCTGATACTGGTAGCAACAAGAGCAGCTGATGTTGACAAGGTACTTGTGTTTAGAAATTAGCTGTTGGTTATTCAACCCATGTGATGTGATATAGAAGGTCAAAACAGATGCATGCATTAATGTTTTAGAAATGAATCAGTTTTGATTGCTTCTTACATTTACTTCTCACATGACAATACATTTGAGATGAAAGCATTTAAACAATATGTAATGTTCTGCCACTAGGTTTAAATCAAAAACAATAAGAGAAGACAGAGTTTGGGGTGTCGTGAACCAGTCCGGGGTCATGGGGGTCATTGCAGTCAGCTTCTCCCAGTTAGGATTCCTTCATTGTTTCTCTCTCCGGAGGTTTTTAGCTGAATTATCCAGAGGTTTCCTCCTCTCTAAAACAAACAGCCAGGGGATTAAAACCGGTTAAAAAAAACAATTAAAAACACTGAAAAGAAGTGTTTCTCCGACGCCAACGTTTTCTCATGCAATATGTAGTTAAGTTTCTAAATTGAACCTACTTGGTTAATTTAGGACACACATCTCCTATGTTTGACTTTCACGCTCTTTATTGAACTGTTAAAAATGTACGAAAGCTTCTGGCTGACGCATGCGCAAAGGGACTACATCACCATTACACCATTACAGATTTCTCTAGGTTTGAAAATAGTTGGGACAGTGTAAGTACCCAACTCAACAACATATATAGAATAGGTAGAATAGACGTTTTTAAGTGATGTGTTACATAGTATACCTCTAAAACAGGCTATTTATATATCCCCAGCCTGCATACATGTTAATAGTAATTACAATATGTTAAACTAAATATTATTTCACACTACTTACAGGCAGTTGTTTGGATCTCAGTGTACTGCAGTAGTCTACAGTGGTCTGCAGAGATTAATCCTTTGTGGGACCTGAATGGAGAACATTGGGATCATGTCTGTATGTAGGAATGGGTTTTAGGAATATCAAGTGAATAGTCCCATTGAATATATTCAGACAAAGGGTGAATATCATATCTGTCTTTGGGTCCCTCGTTTAACCTCAGTAGCAGGCAGGAATGCGCTTTAAGGAGTTAATGAGTCACCGTCCCCTCCCCTGCAGCTGAAATATGCTGCAACCTTACAGGCTGGCAATGCCTAGCTGCTGCGACTGAAGTGGAACATCCATTATAAATGGTTCATTCAAACATTATTTTACAGCAGCTCTCAGAATGAACTTCAATGAGGAATCTGCACGAGCAAAGAGAGAGGTGAGTTCACCCTCGAAAACCACTTCACACCCGAGAAGACTGCAATGAAAAGATGTGCTTTGTTTTGGATTTTAGTCAGTCTCGTGTGAATCTCTTTGCCATCCAGACATCCAAATTCATGGGAAGGGTTATCCCCAATAGGTGTTGTTATTTATCTTTTATTATTTATTGATATGTATTTGGAAAGTGCAATGCAATTGGCACTTCTTTTGTTGACTGATACAATGGTCAGCGGAGTGATACCTGTGTGATTGAACTTACACTTGAACAGTAAAGACACTTTAATGATACCTCGTGGTTAAACTCATCAGTTATTGCTGTAAATGTGAAGTGTAAAGTGAAGAATCATAACATATATTGTATTGTTGTTATGTAAATGTCACCTGTGATCAAATCTAGTCTTAATGAGGCACTCTTTCTAAAGGGTGTATATGTTGAAACTAAAGCTTTATTAATGGTTCATAAATCATTTTAACTTATACATTATAAATCAGTTGTTTTCAATAACAACACATTTTTTTTTAAATCCCTTTGGTTAGAGTTGATTAGAGTTGACCCATTCGTAATAAAGCAATTCATTACAACTCAAACACTCCATAATTAAACCTTAAAGTGGTTCCACTGTATCCACCGACTGCTCTTCTTACGTTGGAGACACAGGAGTCAACGCTTATGTTCACTACTCCTGATTCTATACGCATATTTTACATTATATTAATGTAGTCCATCACTTATTACATCTGGATTCAACATAATAAGACCTGCATTTCACTTTCATGACATTTAAGATTTAATAACACGAGTTTATGATCATATTAAAGTTGGATATTGAGTGAACAGACAGCTGTTTATCTCTCCGCCTCCTCTGCGGCCGTTTGGAGGCTAAAGCTGCTCGGACGCTTTTATCTACAATCAACTAACCTTCAAAACTTTTCATTGTGTTTCATATTTCTGGGAAAAACCCGATTTTGCGCAACAGCTTCTCTGCGCTTGGGTAGATGTTGGCCACTTCTTTCTTTCGGAGGAATAAAACCCGGTTGAATCTCACATTTCGGATGCAGCTCGGCCTATAATTCCGTGAAATCTTGATAAACACGGATTAATGGAGCAGATTCTCTTCACCTCGCGGTCCCTTTCTGTCCTCCTGATAAATCCATCCTCCCGTCATGATCTGAGTTTCATGTTGAGAGCAGGACACTCTGCGCGCACACAGCAAACAATATTGGACTAAACAGCAGCGACAAAATGCCGAAAGAATTTGCGGATGAATATCAACCTCTGCTTGTTAAAGAAATCAATGAAAAAAAGCGACCAAAGGTATGTGGACTATAATGCAATAAGAGCTCTACGTGAACAACTGGCTCTGTAGACGCGTAATGCAGATTTATTTCCATGATTATATGTAAATATTTGTTGTGTATCTGTGTTTTATTGCAGCTTCCAAACATATCACTTGTGCTGGCTGCATGTGCTGCGTGTATTGGGGGAACCTTTCAGTATGGATACAATATATCTGTCATCAATGCACCCACAACGGTAATAACTCTATTGTCTGTCCCTGGATTTATTGTTGTGTTATGGACATTATTATATATATTTTGTATTACTCATGTTGCTATCCTTACAGTCAGTAGTTATTGCACGTAAATTACATTTCCCCATCATTAATTACATTATCTACTACAGGTGTCAGGTAAATATTCATGCACACATTTATATTTCTGTCATTTTTATGTCACCTGCTGAATGTGCATGTTGTGTTGTTCTTTTATCTCCAGCATGTGCAGAATTTCATCAACCAAACCTGGCGTGAACGTTACCAAACTGACATATCAGCAAATGTTCTCATGCTGCTTTGGTCCACTATTGTTTCTATATTCACCATAGGAGGACTAATAGGAGTGACCGTTGGTAGTACGTTGTCTGTGAAGCTAGGGAGGTATGCACCAAAACATATTGTGGCATATTTAGGAAAAATGATCCTATTTTCCACATTGTATTTCAATTATAAAGCTGTAATGTATTATTGCTTTTCCAGGAAAGGGACACTGTTGGCCAATAATATATTTGCATTAATGGCTGCTCTGCTGATGGGTCTGAGTTACCCTACAGGATTATTTGAGTTACTCGTCATTGGACGTCTTCTCACTGGAATGAACGCAGGTAAATCATCCAGAAATATATTTAAAGAGTGTATTCCTACAGACCAGTGAACGCACATATTTCATGTGATCATATTTCATGGTTTCGTTTGAATGTTGCATGTCAAACGTCTGAAATGTGGCTTTAATCACGTTTTATTTTCACAGGCATTAGCCTTTGTGTTCAACCTCTGTACTTGGGGGAAATAGCTCCGACTGCATTTCGTGGTGCCATGGGAATGGGAACTTCTATTTCCATCACTTTTGGGATCTTGACCGGACAAGTGATTGGCCTCAAGTAAGTACATTCTGTATATTAGGGCTGCAACTAATGATTATTTTCATCACAGATTAGTCTGCTGATTATTTTCTCTATTAATCGTTTGGTCTATAAAAGGTCATAAAATAATGACAAATGTCCATCCCAGTTTCTCAAAGTCCAAGTTGATGTCTTTAAATGTCTTGTTTTGTCAGTCCAAAACCCAAAGATATTCAGTTAAATATCATATAAAACAGAGAAAAGCATGAAAAACAATAGTTGACGATTATTTTTCAACTTATCAGTTTGACAACTCACCATTGCAGCTCCACTGGGTATATTACTTTTTCCACAGATGTACTAAGGCTCAGTCCTTACCGTAGTGGTCCGGGTTTGAATCCGACCCGCGGTCATCTGCACGTCGTCTCCTCTCTCTCCACCTGTCCTGTCTATATTCTGTACTATATACAAAAAGTAAAAAACCCTACCCCAAAAATAATTTCAAAACAAAAGATTGAATTGCTATATCATATTTTGTTTAGACGTGTCTATGTGATTTCCCAGAGAGCTCCTGGGAAAAGAAGAGTACTGGCCCTTCCTGCTCTCCACCACATGTATCCCAGCGATCCTGCAGCTCCTGATCCTGCCCTGGTTCCCAGAGAGCCCGCGCTACCTGCTCATTGACAAAGGAAATTATGAGGAATGCATGAAAGGTACACCTGCACTGCAACTGCTGCACAGTTACTTCCATTTCCAAATCTGTGTGATGTTATCTCTTGACTGCAACGGTTGATGTAGTCCAGATAAAAAGGTTGAGGACTCTCTTTGTCTGGAATCACCAGAGGCAGGGAGATGTCCTCTTGGTAGTGAGTTCAATCATGTGATAACGTTCTGGTCACGCCACAATGTGTTGACGCAGGAAACTTTTTGTTCAGATTGTTAAGAGAGAGACCCTGTAGCCTGATCAGATGAGATGAACGGTGAAAGTGGAGAAATCAACCTTCACCCCGCTTGTCATGTGTCTTCCCTGCAGCCCTGAAGCAACTGCACGGTCCGGCTGGCTGTGATGGCGAACGTGAAGATATCGAGAAGGAGAAGAATAATTTAGTGGATTTCCAGGCCAAGAAACCCTGGGAGGTCCTCACTGATCGTAGTTTCCGCTGGCAGCTTGTCACTGTCATACTGCTCAACATTGCACAACAGCTGAACGGCATCAATGCTGTACGTACATGACGGTATACCTGTTGTCTTCCAATATCCTCTGCCCTGCTGTGCCTCACAAGGTTACTGGAAGAGGATTTACTTTGATTTTTAATTTGTTTTTTTGGCTATATTTCCTGTAGATTTACTTCTACGCAGATTACTTGTTCGAACAATCTGGTATTCCCGCTGATAAAATACCATATGTGACCATTGGCACTGGTGCCTGTGAATTCATCACGGCTTTAACATGTGTAAGTATGAGTTTTACATTTCATTTTTGTGTGCATTACTTTCTTACACCTCTGATGTTCCTTCATGATACAGAACGTGTATAGGCTAAATAAGGATAGGTGCACGGCAACAAGGGTAGAACAGTCCTGACCTTTCTAATAAAAGTGTCAGGCGTTGGAGAAAAGTTAAAAAAGTTAACACACCACGGAAAATTGTCTTAAGACTATGAACAGCTCAAGAACATGTGACATAATACAAAAGGAAAGTACCAAAACATAAAGCACAGTAAAGAAGTTAAACAAAAAGCCATTCGATAGTAAACGATAAACTAAAATATGGTGGAGGAGGATTTGACGGAACGATATCCCATAAAAGGTCGAAGTTAAATTTAGAGAAAGTATTTGCCTGGAGAGAGTTCAGGCCTTGTGACATGCTGTGTGTCTCACAGGGTATGCTCATTGACTGTCTGGGAAGGAAAGTGCTGATCATGGGAGGATACACACTGATGAGCATCTGCTGCATTTTATTCACGCTGACGCTCTCTTTTCAAGTAACTAACCTCATCGTCAAAAAATAAATAAAGATATTTAAACCATTGTTTTATGCAATTTCTTACATTTGCTAACATTTCTTTTGTGTGGTTTTCTTTCTCTCAGAATGTCAGCCCGGTATTTCCATACTTGAGCATGGCGTGTGTCTTTGCTTTTATCCTCAGTTTTGGCTTAGGACCAGGTAATAACTTTTTCCTCCATTGAAGTGTTTCCTTAGCAGCCGCTTTTGCACAACGGTTACGTTGATTTCTTTTTGTTGTTTCTTCTTCTGTGAAGGTGGCGTGACCAACATCTTGACCACGGAACTGTTCACACAAACGACGCGGCCTGCAGCGTACATGATCGCGGGATCATTGAACTGGTTGAGCTTCTTCTTCATCAGCCTGGTCTTCCCTTTTATTGTGGTAAGTGTCCAATAAGTGCTGTCACGACATCAGATTTTCACTACTGCTCAGAAAAAAATCCCGATAATGGTATTATCATGATATCTATAGAACATTTGAGAATAATAATGCTCTCAGTCAAATTCATCTTTGGCTTTGTTTAGTGTGTTTATAATGTTTCTCCTCACTTTTTGCAAATTAATTACTCAAAATACGAGTGTAGGGAGACGGAGAGAGAGTCTGTAACCAATTATTTAAGAGGAACTGGATTATTTACACCACTTTATCATACATGTATTATTGAAATTATACCAATATTTCATTCATATATCTTCATTTACATTTCAAATTAAGAAACAAAACTTAAGAGCTTGGGTGTTTGAGAGAGTCGGACTCACTTGTGTTATATCCGGTTTTATTTGCACAGGTGGGGCTGCAGCAGTACTGTTTCCTGGTGTTCCTGGCCATCTGCTCCTTAATGGCGATATACATTTTTATTGTCGTTCCTGAAACCAAGAACAAAACCTTCGTCGAAATCCAGAATGAGTTCCAGTCCTCCAACAACAGGAAGGCCCGCAGTGCTGAGGGACCAGGGACAACGCATTTATTAACTTCTATGTGAAATATTACCCATGAGTCAAGCAATTAAAATCTTTTATGTCTCACAATATTTTTTTCACAAAGATGAGTAACTGCCACACAACACAATAGATCAGAAAAATGTAACATAATACTGTAAATGATGGTGCTTTGCTTGAACTTCAGAGATGAGCCCAGAGGTCATAAGTACATCTCTTTAGTTCACTTATAAAGTGAAGTTATCTTAATGTGTAATATTTATTAATGATACACTGGTTTGTATAACCTTTAGTAAAGAGTGCTCCATTGAGATTTTTTAATAAAAATCAATTTATGAAAAATGTAAGCAGCGAGAACGACCTCAAATTAAACTTTTGTTGAACCTTTGTTGAACCTTTGTGCTGCCTGCTCAGTTTTCTGACCTTTCAGGTCTTTCATTGTTGCCTGTTTCAAAAGTTGCAAAATATTTATTTGAATGAAAGTAGAATCGCTTTAGCATGTACTCAGAAGCTCAAGCACGCAAAGTGTGCGACACAATTACAGTAATTCTAATGAGTAGGCTTAGCTGTCTTGAGTCTTTGGTTCAAATTCCCAACTTTTATAATAGGATTAAAATTAAGCATGTTAGCCGTGAGGAAAGTTGGATCAGAATAGATTTCTTTCTTTCGCTGAAACTCCTTTCTTTGCCAGTTAGAAGAACATCCCTAATGTAAGGAAGATGTATGCTTTGTGATGAGCAAAATTAAGGATAATATGGACTGGTGCATTAAATTGAAGCAGCGTATGTCTGGATTAGTGGCCCATTCTCAGTTATGTCCTCCAGTGACATAAATTACGGCAAAAAAAATCCCCATGTCCCTCACTATCCACAAAGCATCAGGTCATGGACAATGGTAGAGGAAGCATTGTTGTACTGAAGAAAAACAACCTGCCGTAATGCTCCACACACTCCAGCAGGTGGCGGTAATGCGTCTTTTACGACATTGGAAAGCAACTCGAATAGAAGAAGAAGAAGAAGAAGAAGACATTCAACATGGCGTCCTAGAGGAGAGTCCACGCTCGTTTGTTGACATATATTTAAAAAACAAGTTTATGCTGTATTAGAGGATTTACAACTACTATAACTATGTCGCGGCTCATCGTTAAAAACCTCCCTAATGGGGTAAGTAACCCGCCCGGGTGTCCCCACACATGTCGCTTTGTTTGCGCCACCTGCAGATGTAACCCGCCTGTCTTGTGTGCAGATGAAGGAGGAGAGGTTCAGGTCCATGTTCGCTGCCTTTGGCACCGTGACAGACTGCGCCCTGAAATTCACCAAAGACGGCAAGTTCCGCAAGTTCGGATTTGTGGGTTTTAAAGCGGAGGAAGATGCGAACAAAGCTCTGAAGCACTTCAACAGGAGCTTCGTGGACACATCCAGAGTGACGGTATGGCCTCGGTCGCGGCTTTGTTGGTTTTCCACGAGTGGAAAGTGAACCCCACGGTTGTCATGTGTTCCAGGTGGAGATGTGTAAAGCCTTTGGAGACCCCACTAAAGCTAAAGCCTGGAGCAAACACACGCAGAGCTCAGGCCCGGACAAACCCGCCACTCCTGCTGACACAGACGGCAGAAAGGTGCAGACACATGAAAGTCTTATCAATAACAATTTTGCATTCTCATTTGCATTGACCGACTTTATCCTGCTAAAATCTGTCATGTTACTATCAGTGGTGGCATGCAAGTGCACATTTAAAGTTTTCTTTTTCTTTTCAAGCCCCTTTTTAACTTCTACTCCACTACATCTCAGAGGGAAATATTGTATATTTTTACTCCACTACATTCATTTGACAGCTTTAGTCACTTTACATATTACAATTTTCATATGCAAAACGTATGAAGAAATTATAAAATATGATGGTTTGTTATGTATTAAACTACCCAACAGATGGTGCAAGTACAGAGTCGTTAATCGATTTATTAATCATCATTTTTCATGTAAAACATTTCATGGTTCCAGATTCACAATTGTGACGATTTGGTGCTTTTCCGTTATAATAATTGTAATGTATTATTAATAATTTTGAGGTTTGCACTGTTGGTTTTGGCAAAACAAACATTGTGATGGTGTCACTTTGGGCTCTGGGTAATTAGGATAGGATTTCTCACTATTTTCCCTATATTCTATATTTACAAAACAATTAATCAAACCGATTTAATATAGAAAATAAAGGGCAGATTAATCCATATTGAAAATAATGATAAATTGCAGTCTGACACAAAATATTTCTAAATAAGCTCCACCCCAAATAACTTCAACAGTAATGCATGAGTAATAACAATCTAATGATATAATATATCATAGTCACAGGGGACACTTTTCTACTTTTAAATACTTTTACTTTAGTAACATTTTCAATTTGGGACATATACAGATTATTATTATTATTATTATTATTTTTACCGTGTGGTATTAAAACCTTTACTATCTGGATAGCCACAGTATATGCAATTATCTTAGTAGAGAATAATGTAGTTAAGTTCTGCAGCACTGTCTCTTAGATTAAAATGTTTTTTTTGTTTCTGCTTTCAGAAAAAGGAAACCGACGGCACACTTGGAAATGTGAGTAAAAGTTTGAGTCACCAACTACATTTGTCTGCTGTTCAGTGTTAATTACACACATTCTGAATGTGCATAAGATGGAACCAACCGGCTCCTTATCAAACATGAAACATCAATTCTTTTTTGGCACCAACCAAAA
Source organism: Bovichtus variegatus (assembly GCA_943593645.1). NCBI lineage: Eukaryota > Metazoa > Chordata > Actinopteri > Perciformes > Bovichtidae > Bovichtus > Bovichtus variegatus. The sequence continues at coordinate 17,241,781 of CALSCE010010657.1, read as the reverse complement.
TGTGCAGATATCTCCAGTGTAAAGAATTATATTGACAGTTGTAACAAAAGAAAATAAATAAATGAATACCCAGCTCTAAGTCAGCCTCTCTAAAATGTGTTTAATGTGGACATACATTACATTTTTATTTCATAGATTTGTCAGGCCATCAGTTTATTTTATAAAAGTATTGTCCACTCTACATCATCCTTATTCTGATCAACAAAAATAAACTTTATTAAGTTAAGTTTATCAATGAATCAAGTTAGTGTTATATGACAGACAGACAGTGTTATTATTACTTTTTTAAAGATTATTTTTATGGGCATTTATGCCATTATTTTATGGAGATAGTGAAGAGAGACAGGAAATGTGATGAAAGAGAGTAGGGGAATATCATGCAGGGCATGCTGGCTCCATGTGGAATGCAGCTTCACCACTCAGCCTCATTAATTTTTCTGTCTATGTGAGTGTTAATCGGTGCGTGTCCACTTGTCTTGTGTCTCAGCTGGAAGAGGACCAGGGATTCAAGGAGTTTCTGTCAGTACATCAGAACCGAAGCCAAGCACCAACCTGGTCGAATGACACTGTGCAGCAGCAAAATGGTCCTGATGGTGGACCGGCGAAGGCTCAGAGCAAGAAGAAGCCTGCTTCAGACGATTACCTTAACTTTGATTCAGACCAGTCAGAGGATGAGGAAGAGGAAGAAGATGAAGGTTGGTAGTGGTGGTCCCTTCTTGGTATAGGCAAATGAAAGCTGTGTCCCAAATTTAGGGGCGGGATCCTCTGAAGTCTGGATTTGCATGTACTTACAGAAAAAGTTCATGTATACTTTATCATAAACCAGGTACACAATTTATCAGTTATCACAGTAAAACTATACTGTACATACATAGTAAAATAAAACATTTTTAAAAATATGCTCAAAGAACAAAATCAATTTTGGGGGGGAAATGTACAAATGAGGCTGCAACAGATTTTAAAAAAGTATAAATACATTTGATACTACATTACAAATGCTGCACATTACAAGCATAGTAATTACAGTATGAATGCAGAATAAAAGAAAGAAAAAAGAGTGTGTATGATTGACTGGTCTACGTATTGTTGTTGCTTTCAGGTGCCACTAAAGAAGCACTGAAGTCTGGCTTATCAGATATGGACTACCTGCGCTCAAAGGTGGCACAGACGGAGGACACCATGGAGGAGCGTGAGGAAAAGCAAGCTGGTGAAGAGGATGAGGATAAGGATGATGAAGATGAGGATGAGGACTCTGCTCCTGTGCTGCACACAGACAGTGCCTATGAGAGTGGTGACAGAGAAAACCTCTCAAAGACCAAAACCTCAGTTTCCTCTGAGGATAAGAAGCAGAGCAAAGTGAAGAAAACTGGCAAGCAGGAGGTGACCATTCAACTCTTCATGTCAAACATTCCTGTTCAACATTTGTTTACAGTATTTGTTTTCTGGTTTACATTTACATCTGTTTGTTGCAGATGGAGCCAACAACAGAATTCACAGTGAAGCTGAGAGGAGCCCCGTTCAATGTGAAAGAGGTGAGTGAGCAAGAGCTTCCTGGTTTAAGAGTTGCAGAGAAGATATTCCGCTTTAACAACGTTCTGTATATTTCACGAGTCTGGATCTATGACACAAACATGTTTTTTTTATGTGTGACGTCAATAGCAACAAATTCGAGAGTTCATGACGCCCCTGAAGCCCGCAGCAATCAGGATTGGGAAGAACGAAAGCGGAAATAGAACAGGTAGGTTTTTTTTTTTTTAAAGCGTTTTTCTCAGCATCATGTGCGCTGATTTATTTTATATACATAGTCACATTATTCCAGTTTTGTACGGTACTTGCCTTTGCTACCTCCAAAGTGTGAGTCACCTCAGAGTGTAGTGTAAATAAATAAACTTGATTAGTGGTCTTTTTATTGAAATGTTTTGCATCGCTTGGATAATTCCTTTAAAAAAAAAAATTCTACAAGTTAAAGTTATTACAATTATTTCAAATACATCAATTATCTGTCAAATCCAATCGATTCAGCGTCCTCTAAAACCTCTAATTCGACCCATTTAAATTGTCCCACTTTGAAATATGAAAATCAGTCAGAAATGGATTCAGCTTCCTCACTAACCCCAAAACACTCTAATATTATCCCAATCAGACCAGCAGCTGCTGAATTATTGTCCTTATGGGAGATTGTGGTAGTTAAGGCTTTTTATGCTAATTGCCCAGCACCTGCAAGTTAGCATCCGGCAGTTTCTGAATGGTGGGGACCCATACTGTTTATTTCTAACATAAAACTTTGTGCTACTCAACATTTCCAGTTCAGCAATAGGGTGGCAAATACACTATATTATCCTGTCTTCCACATATCTGGTGGGTAGATATTTGCCTTTGTCTACCGTGTGTGTCTATGTTGACTGTATATGCATGTGTTTCAGGTTATGTATATGTGGACTTGCACTCTGATGAGCAGGTGGAAAAGGCCTTGAAGAAGAATAAAGACTACATAGGTGAGAAATATTATATCCTGTTCTCATGCATGTGCATACTTTTTGAGTTTATGTTTAATTATCACGACCCCCGGTGTATGTGACGCTGTATTGGCTGCCTGTGTTTTCAGGTGGGCGTTACATTGAGGTCTTCCGTGTGGATGCCTTTGGGGGTAAGGGCAAGAGAGACAGAAAGGACAAAGAAATTGACAGAAACTTCACCAGGAAGCTCAAGGAGGATGAGGAGGAGGAAGATGTTGCAGAGTCAGGTCGACTCTTCATCAGGAACCTTCCTTACACCTGCACAGAGCAAGAGATGACAGAGCTATTTGCTAAACATGGTGGGTAAAAAGAACTTCCATACAAGTTCACTCAGGCTTTCACTCTTATCCTCGGTGATAATAATTTTACAATCTCTACAGGTCCTTTATCCGAGATGCTCTTCCCCATTGACAGTCTAACCAAGCGACCGAAAGGATTCGCTTTCGTAACGTACATGATACCAGAGAATGCTGTGACAGCTCTGACTCAGCTGGACGGACATATATTCCAGGTATTTGATCTCCAACGGATGTTTGAGATACCTCTACACCACAGGACCTGTAATGACCTTTTGTATTTAGTAGTACAACTTCATTTTCAAATGAAGTTGAGGTTGATAGAAAACAATAATTCTCTCGTGCTTTTAGGGCAGGATGCTTCACCTGCTGCCCTCCACATTGAAGAAGGAAAAGACCGACTCAGATGCTGGTGGACCTGGCTCTTCCACTTACAAACGGCAAAAAGATGCTAAAAATAAAGCTTCAAGTTCCAGGTATACAGTAGATGAGCACATTAATCCTCTGTTTTTGTGTCTGGTCAATTACAGGAACCGTACCTCGTCCCTCTTATTAATGTCATGTTTCCTTCTAGCTCCCACAACTGGAACACCCTATTTCTGGGCACAAGTGCCGTGGCAGATGCCATTGCTGACAAATACAACACCACAAAAAGCCAAGTCCTGGACCATGTGAGTAACACTGTTTCCTGTTTGTCCACATGAAAGCTCCCCATACCCATGTTCCTCAACTCCAACGTTAGTGTTGACAAAGTGATGACGAGGGCTAGTTTGACGGCTACCAAAACACTGCAAAGGGATTTATAAAACTAAGAGAAATTTTACTTCTCTGGAAAGTCGTCATGGTCGGACATGTTTTATCTTTTAGAGACGAACAAATGTACCATTCACGTTAATCTACCAGGATGCATGATGGCTTATATTCTATTGACCTGGCTGGATGACGTCTCATTGCTTTCCAGTAAAAGTGTTTTTTTTTTTTTTTGCCGTGGTCATCTGATTTGGCACCCTGGCCAAGCAAACGCCGCTTTCCCTTTCAAATGAAAGACGGTACTGTTTTCTGTGTGAAAGTGTACTTTTCCATCCGTTGCAGCTACATCAACATGTGAATCATGTGCACATTTAAAGTTTCTTTACACTTCTCCGGTCCTCGCCCTCCTCTGCAGGAGTCAAAGGGAAGTCTTGCTGTGAGGATGGCTCTGGGAGAGACGCAGATCGTTCAGGAGACTCGGCAGTTTCTACTAGACAACGGTGTCAGTCTGGATTCCTTTAGTCAGGTATGCTTGACGCAAACTCCGATTTGGCTGTTGCTAAATCGTCTATACCAATTTACAGTGCCCGCAATACAGTTACCTTTCATAAGATTGTTTCCTGTGTGTGTCGTTTCCCCTGGTGCACAGGCGGCAGCAGCGAGGAGTACAACTGTGATCCTGGTGAAAAACCTTCCAGCTGGTGTGACGGCGGCGGAGTTGGAGGAGCTTTTCTCACCTCATGGCTCTTTGGGCCGTGTGCTGCTGCCGCCCTCAGGCCTCACCGCCATCATCGAGTTCCTCGAGGCAACTGAGGCGAAACGAGCCTTCACTCGGTTGGCCTACAGCAAGGTGTGTATATAGCTTTATACCAGCAAAAGCTGCACATAAGGCATATGTTTATGGCTTGTACTGTACTGACTGTACCTCTGAAAACTGTAGTTCCAACACATCCCACTGTATTTGGAGTGGGCACCTGTGGGGGTGTTTGTGGCAGCCAAACCAGAACCAGGTATAATCCCTTAAACATACAAGACTACACAATCTTTTTCAAGTTTTGTATTTTTTTTTGTAGACACGAGAAGTACTAATTGCAATAACCCAAATATCTTTTGATCTGTCCACCAAGTATTAGAAAAAGAGGAGGCAATGAAAGAGGAGAAGAAGGATGACGAGGAGGAAGAAGAAGAGGAGGAGGAGGAATCTGCTCCTGGTTCTACACTTTTCATTAAAAATCTTAATTTCAGCACAACAGAGGAGACGCTACAGGAGGTGGGTCGATTCATAAATTCAACCCTCAGTAATGTTTCGTAATACTGACTAAAGGTTTCATCATAGCATGATGTTAATATTGTTTTATTCATTTGTTGCAGACATTCTCCAAATGTGGCAAGATCACATCCTGCACCATCTCCAAGAAGAAAGATAAAACAGGTACTAAACATTAGAAAGTATGATCGTTCACATGCGTAAATGTAACGTAACATAACAGTGTATACTTTGGTTTAGAAAGTATAATTTAGATTTATAGATATACCACATGAGCTTCAATAGAAGAAAATATCTGTATTCTGTGTGTTTTTATAAAAAAAAAAAAAATAAAATAAAAAAAAAAAAGATTTATTAAAAAAAAATCTATATCTATCTATCTCTGAATCAGAGTTAACAACCACGTTTACAATGTTGGTTTGATTTCCAGGCAAGACGTTGTCCATGGGCTACGGTTTTGTCCAGTATCAGACAGCAGAGGCTGCACAGAAGGCCCTGAGGCAACTTCAGGTACCATCCCCATGTCCTTGAATCTCTCACAGCCTTTCTCTGCAACCTGGTTCTTGGTTAAAGTGTGTTTTTATGTCTCAACCCTCCACCAGCACTGTACCGTGGATGACCACCAGCTAGAGCTGAAGATTTCTGAAAGAGCCACAAGGTAGGATGTGCATCACAAGAGTTTTAGTAAAAATGGTCCATTAATTAAGTTTACAAAGACTGTCTTGAATTTCAAAACTTTATTAAGATATTGTAAATTACAAGTGTATATAAAAGTAAAGTATTAAGTAATGAGCCAGAGCTTTAAGTGTGTGCATCAGCACTAATCTTAAAATATTGCTATCTGTATCAACTGAAAAGTGCATGATGAGAACATTACTAATTGTTAAAAAATCAAATAAAAAAACATAATTTAAAATGTTGACTTTAAGGGTTTCTGAGGCTAAATTTAGCCTGAAGTTTGGCATTTGAACCTCACTTTTGTAGGCACTACTCATGCTTTCCTTTCCCCGGTTAACAGGACTACTGAGGTGTCACGCAAGAAGAGGCAAGACGAGAAGAAACAGACGGGATCCAAAATCCTCGTTCGCAACGTCCCCTTCCAAGCCACTGTCCGGGAAATTCGGGAACTCTTCTGGTAGCCGTCACATAAATACACAACTGTTTTTTTATTCACACTTCGTGTGGAGAAAGTTTGGCACAAGACCATTTAATAATACTATGATTTCCTTTCAGTACATTTGGAGAGCTGAAGACAGTCCGTCTTCCAAAGAAAGCAGCTGGTTCAGGGAATCATCGAGGCTTTGGCTTTATTGACTTCCTCACCAAACAGGACGCTAAGGTTTGTGTTATGTAAACTTTCAGACATGTATTTAGGAGACATACTGTCCTCTAATGCTACATTATAGATGATCCTGATCAGAAATACGATGCCCCTGTTTTCTCTATAGAAAGCATTTGCGGCACTGTGCCACAGCACTCATCTGTACGGGAGACGTCTTGTGTTAGAGTGGGCTGATGCTGAGGAAACAGTGGAGACATTGAGACGGAAAACAGCCGAGCATTTTCATGGTAAGTCCACAAACCTTTGTAACAACATGCAGAAATGAAAGCAACTGCGCTGTTTATTCATTTCTTCCTTTACATATTGTTTATCCTCCACGACAGTTGCCACCAAAAAACAGCGAAAGACTGAAGTTATGGAGGGAATTCTGGAGACGATGGAAACCGGAGGTGGTGCGGAAGACTGAGTTCACCTACACGTTGTTGTCCCTGTCATCCTCGACCCTGACCAGTGTTTCTGTATTATATTTTTATACAGGACTGAACAAAATAAGGACCTGAGTAGCATGTGCAGAGGGAGCTAATTATAATGAAGTTATCAGCTGGTGGAAGTTTTGGATTTCTTTACATTACACATGTTTTGTATAGACTGATGCCTCAAAGAAATATTATTGGACAGTTTTTATATAAAATGTTATTTCATGCTTTAAAAGTTTAATGTCTCATGTTGTCTGTTTGCATAAGTGACTGACTGGGATTATATGAATCCCATTTCCGCTAGTACAAGAAAAAAACAAGATGCAAACTTACACTTGTTATTAGAAACTTTCTCAAAGTAATTACTTATTAAAGTTTTTCATTATTTTGAGAACGTTTCTCATTACAATGACTTACAGGATCTTTTCTTTCATCACAAAGGAAAAAGGCTTCCATGCTTTTTACATTCTTTGTTTATAGATTAAACGATAAAAAAGGAATACTTTTCTTTTAAAGTTTGAGTCGCGAGGACCAAAGCAGAAAGTATGAATTAGCCTTTAGCGTTACAGCTGAAAACAGTAGTTTCGGCCTCACAATCCTCCTGACTTTAACTTTAACGTCATAATTCATGGTCAGAAACTCTCCACAAGACAAATAAACCGCACTGCCCGTTTTTTGTAGACAGGATTTTAGTAAATAACCACTGGAAAATGTCTGTTTGACAGAATGTTAAGTTTATAATAATAATTATACTTTTTTATTTTTTATTCTAACTAATTAATGTTTTCCTTTGAAAACCAGAGTTATGCAGAAATCTAAAAGTGGGAATTAATGATCTTGGAAGATATAAATAATCCTACTTATGTATAGTGATATAATATAGACTAAGGTCATTAAATGTAATAGTGATGTACAGAAGGAGGTGCACATCAGCCCCCCCCCACAGGCTGCCTCGTGAGTGTGGGCGTGTCCCTGAGAATGTCAGCTGGTCACTCGCGTTATCACGTGACTTGTTCATGTAAACATGGCGTCCAGGCATAACAAGACCCTCACTGTTGGGAGTTTTAACCCTGTTTTAGTGGTTTTATCCAGTCTGTGTTTTATGTGTGCGTCTGTTCGAGCTGAAATACAAACCGCAGTTATTGACAAACAAACCGGACAGCTGTCTGTTCTTCAGGGATACCGAGAAGATTTTGTGGCTTGGGCAAACTTCACTGATGACATTAAAACATCAGGGTGAGTTGACTACAGATCTTCATTTTGCTCTTGTACGATTAGTTTTCTGTTGACTGACTAATCGTTTTTACTCCAACTTCCAATCTAATCTGTATTTTGCATTTCTGCAAGTTGCATGAAAACAGATTGCAGAAGTGAAGATAGGCAGAAACCTATAGTGGACCTCTGTGCAAATTAAGAATACTAGTAAAACCCAATAAATGCATGAATTCATTCAATTAAAATACATATAGATGACAGGAAATGGAGAAAAATAAGCAACACATAAGGTCACAAAATATGCCACACTGGTCATCTGACAATCATTTAAGGAAGAAAAAAGGCTTGGCAAATAAAACGAGACAGTGTAATTATAACCCAATGATAGAATATTGAATAGCCGAGGTAACTCATTAAATACAATTGCATATCTGTGCACCATGATATTTCATGGAATACTGGACATTTTACATAGAGAAAGAAGAACAAATACATAACGGACAGCAGTGAATCCCAAACTGGGATCCAAAGACCTACAATAGTCTTCAGTTGAGCCAATTACAGGAGGATTTACATCTGTTTTTCTAAGTATTCCCTTTGACATCTCCCCACCTGCACTACAGGCATATATTACTTATATATTTTAGTAAAAACATAAAGCACCCACACCTGCACTCTTTTGAGCCTGCATACAGACAATATGTTTCATCTGTTTCATTTATTCACTTGCCCTCTCCTTTCAGATGGTCTTTCTTGGAGGTCACTACCAGCAGTCAGTACAATGACAGTATGCAGGCTTATGCTGCCGGTGTGGTGGAGGCTGCACTCACATCTCAGGTCAGTTTATATCATCCTGTTTGTGCTTGACTTAACACGCATTCAGAATGTGTTAATCTAAAGACTTGGTGTATGTTTGTTGTAGCTAATCTATAAGCACTGGATGAACACTCTGATGGGTTACTGTGGGCCCTTCACGCCTGAAATTGGTTACTGCGAGCGCCTTAAAGCTTTCATGACCACCAATCTGCAGTGGGTTCAGGATCAAATAGAGAAGCAGCCCAGTTCACCCTACTGGTACCAGGTAGGTAATGAACATTTGTAGGATAAATGAAATCCCTTGCATGGATACAAAAATGTTTAAAGGCCAAAAATAAGATGTTTCACAATGTGCTTGTCAGGTGCGTCTGGCACTGCTGCAGCTCAAAGGTCTGGAGGACGGCTTCAATGACCAGCTGTCATTTCCAATAGGGTCGTTCTCCCTCAACCCATTTGGCTTCATGTAAGTAGCTATTTATTTTTGAATTACTTGATGTATTAATTAGACATGTTTCTTCACTGTTCTTGCTGTTGTCTCACACTCTCTACGGCTACTCTTTCCAACCAGACTTTTCCAAATGGGCGGGGATCTGGAGGACTTGGAATCGGCTCTGAACAAATCGAGCCAAACTCAACCTCTTGGATCTGGCTCCTGTTCTGCCCTCATTAAGCTGCTGCCAAACAATAAGGAGCTGCTGGTGTCACATGACACCTGGAACACCTACCAGGCCATGCTGCGCATCATGAAGAAATACATGTTTGCCTTTAGAGTTTCTCCTTCTGGTAAATTACGTTGATGACGTTTGTCTTCTGATTGCTTATATTAAAAGAATAGTTCAACATTTTGGTAGATATGCTTATTTGCATTCTTGACGAGAGTTAGATGAGAAAATCGATGACTTTTTAGCATAAAGATTGGAAACAGGATGGAAACAGCAAAATCTTGACTTCCAAGGTGCCTATGAGGTCTCAGGAAATAGTTTGTCATATAAAACCATTACTCCTTGTTTTTATACTTTTGTTTTTGTAAGGATTAAACTAACAAGATATAACATGTTTATTAGTGAGCTTCAGATGGCTGGTGGCTTGAGCTTCATGCAGGGTTCGTACAAAGTCTTGAAAGTTTGGGAAATGCTTAATTTTACCCGTTATGTTTTCAAGGTTAGGAATATGGTTGAATTTGAATATACTCCTTGAAAAAAAGCTTGATTTTCAACATAATATGGTGTGTCCTTTACACAATCACTCATGTAAACCAATAATCTATGATAGTGACAATATGCATTGTTTGTTGTGGGTATTGTTGTGGGAGTTCTGTGAACTTTATTTTTTGCAATTGCATTTATAGTAACAATTTTAAATGTGTTTCTTCTAGAGTCAGGACATTTTTGGTTTACATACATTAAAAGTGCTCAAATGTACCTCCTTTAAAAAGCTATACAAACCTATTAATATTTAAATATCTTTTTTCAAAAAGACGATTTTGTTGGCCCAGTAATGGACTGGCAGTGTTGTTGTCTATGATGTGAATACAGATAAGTCTAACTTCATTATGTACTTAAACCATTTTTTCAGACGAGGATCTTCTTCCTGGAGGAACTCAGGCGTTCTCCTCTTATCCTGGTTCCATCTTCTCTGGAGATGACTTTTATATCCTAAGTAGTGGTTTGGTGAGACCAGTTTGCACTTGTCATAATAGAACTCAATGTGTAAAGAATAAAATTTGTGTACATTTTAAAATTTTAGTTACAAATTCAATTAAGCTAGATGGAGTTTCTTGTTCTTAAGCTATCCTTTGTCGCCAGGTTACCTTGGAAACCACCATTGGCAACAGTAACCCCGCTCTCTGGAAGTTTGTGCAGCCCACAGGCACCGTCATGGAGTGGCTGAGGAACATTGTGGCTAATCGACTGGCTGCTACAGGCAAGGAGTGGGCTGAGATATTCAGCAAGTACAACAGTGGAACGTGAGTATTACACAGCAGCAAAGAACTGGACCTCATGACTTTTTAGTTGAAGAAGAGTAACTATACGCACATCACGTAGGTGCAAGGCTATCAGAACAACAGCGTCAATAAGGAAAAAGGTGGACACACTAACTCCACACCACAAAAGTTTTGTATTGACTACCTTCCTGTTTTTTTCCTCTCTAACTTAAGGCAATACATTTGAATGTAGGTGATGTAGAATCTGATATATGTGGTGGTGAATATGCTATAATGCTCATGAATAATATATATCTTTGATATTTAGAAGTATGGCTTTCTCATTACTGTTTTTATGTACATTTTCTATGTACTGAGTTGTTAATTGTCAAATGTTTTATCACCCTGGGTGTTTTGGATGAACCACATCACCATCATAGTGTTTGACTCTTGGTGTGCATGATGTATCCATATGTGTGTGCTTTTAACTTTTCAAGCATTCTGATCCGACAAAGATCCAAGTAGGAGCGAAAGAAGGTGATAAATAAACTTTTGTGGCATGGAGTAAGTGTACAGGCCAGGTCTTACCTTTTTCCTTATTGACGCTTTTTAACCAACATAATCACCTCTTTGTCTTATTGGATTCCAGATGCTTTTTGCCCTGTGTTCAAAATTCCAATTGGTGACAAAGATTAGATATGATTTTGTGTGACCTTTGACTGCCATGTGGATCGACGCGAGTAAGGAAGCAGAAAAAGGACGCCTATAATCAGGAGTCACATGAGAAGTCAGTTGGCTCATACAGCTGTGATGGGGTCACCAGTGTTTGTGGTGCAATACTGAATCAGTGACTTCATCAATTAGATGGATAGTAAATATTCAATAAAAATCAGTGAACGCTAGTAGTGTAAAGGTTGTACGCTCAGGTGTGTGTGTGTGTGTGTGTGTGTGTGTGTGTGTGTGTGTGTGTGTG
>CALSCE010010657.1:17200787-17230256 GCA_943593645.1 Bovichtus variegatus | reverse complement strand
TGTGTGTGTGTGTGTGTGTGTGTGTGTGTGTGTGTGTGTGTGTGTGTCCCCTTTCGTAGGTATAACAACCAGTGGATGATTGTGGACTATAACCGCTTCACTCCAGGAAAGACTGACATTAAAGAAGAGCTCTTTGTTGTGCTGGAGCAGATTCCGTGAGTTTTTGATTATACATTATTTATGTTTATGATTTCTAAACCTTTCACTTAAAATGAGCTTTTTTTTTAATCTTTAATGCTGCAGGGGACTAGTTGTTTTCAAAGATAAAACTCAGGAACTGCTGAAGAAAGGGTACTGGGCAAGTTACAACATACCGTAAGTGTCCAGTTTGAAAGTTTTATGTTAACATATACTTTAGATTACATGTGTTTTAATTTTTTTACATGTGAAACTGTCTTTTGTTCATATGTTCTCAAATGTAGGTACTACGAAGAAATATTCAACGCAAGTGGCTGCAATGAGCTGGTTGAGAAGTTCGGGCCGTGGTTCTCTCTGGACCAGAATCCTCGGGCTCAGATATTCAGGAGAAACCAGACAGCTGTCACAGATATGGACTCAATGGTCCGCCTCATGAGGTACAAAAAAAACTTTTAACATTAGATTTAATGTTTTTTATATGCTAATTAAAATGACGTTTTATTTATGAGATGCAGTGTCTGTTCTCAGGTATAATAACTTTAAGGAAGACCCACTGTCAAAGTGTGAAGGCTGTAATCCACCTGCGAATGGAGAGAATGCTATCTCAGCACGTTCAGACCTGAACCCAGCTAATGGAACATATCCGTTTGGCGCCTTAAGGCAGAGGTCACATGGAGGAACAGACATGAAGGTTTTCATATTTCTCATTCATCTTCTTGCCGGCACACACCTCTCTGTCCATACTTACCCCAAATATTTTCTGTGTGTTCGCCTAAAATGAAACTGACTGTAGCATGTTAAAGACATGTTTGCTAAATCTGATGAATTGTGTGTGTTCCTGTTCAGATGACCTCCTACGGGATGTTTCGTGACTATGGTATGCTGGCAGTGAGTGGGCCAACATGGGACCAGGTGCCACCCTTCCAGTGGAGCACCTCTCCTTACAAAGACCTGATACACATGGGTCACCCTGATACTTGGGCATTCAAGCCTATAAAAGTCACCTGGACTCCTTAATTAATATTACGCTGAATACACAAATGGCATGCTCAATGAAATTACTGCCAGCTGTTTGAAGTTTTGACAAAGGGAAATAATACATTGATTCAGTGTGACTTGAATTTTATGAACACAATAGTCATGTTATTGACTCAGGGGAGTGGCAATAATAATTAAGAAAATACTGCATTATTACAGTAATGCACATAATTAAAGCACACAAGGTAAAAGAAAGCTTTGCATGTGTGGCAATATGAACAACAACTTCACAACATTGCTGTTATAAAGTGAAGTCTTTTACATTTAGATTATGGCGTATCTGATTTTTATGTTTCGTTTGCTAAATATGTGAAAATACAAACTACTTTTTTTTAAATCTGATGCCTTTTTTAGTTATTGAAGTTGTAAAATGTTTCCACAAGAATTCAAAAGTTATGTCACTGAAGGCAAATGTCTTGATCATTAGTTAGTATGTTTTTTTAACATAATTCTCATATGATGCATTGATTATTATTTTTAAATATATTTTCCAAATAAACTGCTCAAATCGTTGCCTTTTTTGGCCGAATATAGTGTGTTATTTTTCTCCGTCTGCTTACCTTAAAATGCACCCTGTGGGTCTGTAAAAAAAAAAAAACGTGAGAAATGATGTTGCAATAGCTAAATAAACTAGTGCCACTTTAAACTGTAATAAAGGACGAAGTCACATCCCAAGCATATAGTTGCAAAAACACATCGAATGTCATTTCAGAATCAGCTTTAATTTCCAAGCAAGTGTGTACACATGTATTTTATAGTCTTTGCTACACATACAATGAATTTGTCTCCGGTATTTCGTTGCTCTCAAAGTACATACACAGAAATAGACACAGCTAAAACCAAAGACAACAAAACTGAACAAAGGTAAGGTAAAGTTACACATTTGTAGTACCATGGTGCGGAGTGCTGGGATAAATATTAAAATGATTATTGTAAGGTTGCTTTATACACGAGGGAGGTGGATATGACCGAATATACAGCCATGCTTATATTTATATTGATTGTAACGATATTAACATAGTAAAGTACAGTGAGTATTTGACCTATGAAATATATAATTTACCGGTAAAGTGGATGCTTGGTGTTATAGGATTATTGCACATGGATTGGACACTAGTAAGGACTGCGAGACGACACTGTTTATGTCTGGTATTTTAAGTAAATATGTGGTCAAATGGAAATATGTATTGTTTCTAAATGGTCGATGTAACTCATGCAAATAAAGCTACACTCATTGGTCACAGAAAAGTGTCACGTGACCCGCGTCACGGTCGTCGTCATGGCAGCGCACTCTCGTAAAGTGACAGCGCTGTCGCGTTAGAGAGATGAGCTAGAAGTTTATTTATCCAGAGGCTAATTGTTGTTACCTTTGTGCCTCTTTAACTGAACTTTAAACATCTTAAATGTCGAACTCCGGTTTACTTACCGTCAAGAAACTCGCATATTACCAAAAACTGGCTACGTGATCAGAGAATCCTGCTCAAATGTAAGGTACGAAGTTATCTCTCAGCTAGTTAGTAGCAGCATTACTGTGTCAGTAACCTAACGTTGTAGTCAGTGTCGTTACTTTATCAATGGAGCTGGTTGGCGGATGTGGTCGACAAGTTACACGTCTCCTGTTGCTCTGTAGTCTGGACTAGCTAAATATTTGCTATCTGTCGTACTTAGAACACCAGTGGAAAGGTGGTTTTCTGTGTCAGTATTTGTACAAATTCACAGTCGGGTTGGTGCCTTGTTTTTAGCTATCTACAAATTCACAATGCGTTTGGCAATTTAAAGACAACATCAACAGTTTGTTTAATCTTGTTTTGAATGTCACTATGCTGACCAACTTTCACTACCAAAGTTACTGTGGGCAAAAGCTCTGAATTTAAGTTAAGTGACTGACTTCTGTTTACAGCTTGGCGCACGTGTATGTGGAGTCTGATGATGGGTTTCTGGCGGCCTGTGACCAACTTTAGAGATTATGTATCCCAGCATCCTCCAGGGGTTACATTTCTCCTGTGTCTTTTAGCTCTGGCTATCTCCTTTACCTGCCTCAGCTCTTACAGCTACACCCACACTCTGCCTAACCCTGACACAACAAAGGTAAGGACTCACTTATTTAATTCATGTTGGAGAAGTGAAGTTGTCTGATGTTCTTCCCTGCAATCTGCACACACAATCCTTTCAATAGGACACATTCTTGTGTGCAAATAAAACATAATGTTGTGCAGGCTATGACTGCATGTATGCTTGTGTTTGTGTGTGTCCTGAGCTGATACTAATGAAAACAAATTATACACTTTATTCTTCTTTTAGGACTGGAACCATCTACTGTCCTCTTTGTCACAGTTCCAGCTGTGTGTGAAAGCCAATGCAAATTCATCTGATCTTGTCTCGCCAGTCCCCTCTCCTCTGATGCATAGAGACACTTCAATTAACTCTACAAAGACTCCTCTCACGACTTTGCATCTCAAGGTTCCTCTGGCTGTGACTACCAATTCAAACGGTGGCTCCCTGAAAGACCTTGCTTTACACACTGCCTTGAGAGCCAGTCAATTAAATCTTGGAGGTTGGTATTGCAGTGTATTGGTTTTGTTGTAAAGGGGTGTGTGTATAACCATAAAATCTCACTCATAATTGTTTGTTTTACTCCCAAGAAAATGAGATTGTTAATGTGACTCTGGAGTTGTGGTGTAAAAATGATACCTACACCTGCCTCACCATAAGTGCCCCAGCGCACCTCCTGCCCATGAGACTGTAAGTTCATTCATCCTCTAAAGTGTGTGTTTCTAAGCTTTCTTAATTTAAATCACCATCTTCAGTGGACACCATTTATAGGGATCACCGCTCGAGTGATCAACTACTACTTGAAATGCACTGAAACCACTGCCCAGCTGTGGCTTAGGAGCCTTTTTTCTCTACTGACAATACTGTATTTGTAAACGGCACAATAATATTTTAGACTATAGCTCAATTATAATTTGAACTACATTAAGCTGCATTTCATATACAGTACTGCACTGTATTAGTGTATTTGAAATATACCCAGTACAGTATAATACATTGTACAGTAATTTAAAAAGCATTTGAAATCAATAAAATTGCGTAAATAGTTTATAATTATGTCTCATTACTCTATATTCATGTCACATAGATGACATTTGTAATCCGCCTGATAAATAAAGACAAATATATCTGTTATAATATTCCTCCCCTTATTGTGATCAATTTGACTCAGACAGTTGAGATCACAAGAGGTTTCCACTGCACTTAGGTACTAAACCAAACAGACCGTTTGTCAACTCATTAATGACTCATTTTTGTGTTTTCAATTTCATGCATTTACTTTAATGAAGACTTCCGCCAGACTGCCCAGCATATGAGGAAAACATTTCACCCATCCGTGTGGAAGCGAGCAACCAGCAGCCTGCTGCATCACAAACCTGCTACAGCCTACACTCCAGGAATGACCCTACACTCACAGTCATGTTAACACAGGTACATTGCGTCCCACATGAACAACATAACTTTCTCAGCCGTAATGCAGATATCGTCTTGTGATCCTGTCCATTATTCTCTACTTTCACTCTTTAGGAGGAGCAGAGCGTGGCAGTGCAACATCTGTTGGAAGTTGGTGTGTGTCTGCTTGGAGTTTGTTTGATACTCTGTGTTGCTGCTAGTCTGACACATCCGCTCATACGCCGCCACCATTGGAACGGACTGGATCTACAAAATGTAACAGTCGCTTTCTATATTACCATACCACTTTATTTTTGTATCTCTGATTATGGTAACGATGAGTCATTTTGATTGAACATCTAGATATCTTAGTCTCTGCATATGCTGTGAAATGTACAGATGCTGTTTTAACCTAACCTGTTTATGTGTTTTTATTTGCAGGAGCCCTTGATCGGCACATGAACATTTTTCATCCGCTGCATCCAAAATAAATCATTTGGAGAGAAGAGCGATATGTGTCACCACCTTTTTAAACAGGCAACCCAACGATGTAACAAAAGAAGACATGCATGTCATGCGGAGTATTACTCAGCCTGTGAAAACAGTTGTATAACGTCTTCAGTAGCTCTGGAGGAAGCTTATCAAAGCC
This sequence comes from Bovichtus variegatus, assembly GCA_943593645.1. Classification (NCBI taxonomy): domain Eukaryota; kingdom Metazoa; phylum Chordata; class Actinopteri; order Perciformes; family Bovichtidae; genus Bovichtus; species Bovichtus variegatus. The sequence continues at coordinate 17,224,987 of CALSCE010010657.1, read as the reverse complement.
TGAGAAATTAACCCTGGTGATGTCATCAGAAGTATCTTTGATGGGGTTTGGAGACTAGGGCTTTTTCGAAATCGCATATTTACATGCTATTCATACTAAGTATGACGTCAAACAGTCTGCTGTTAATGGCATACTTAATTGAAAATTTAGTAGGCAGTATGCAGTACATACAGATTATATATGTAGTATGCAGTACGTTGGTATGTGATTTTGAACACAGCCAAGATATTTATGTAGCATCCAGCGAAGTGAAGATATTTCAGCCTCTGCTGCATCAATTCTGAACATTTTTAATCCATCTCTCACAAGTTTTTCCAACTTTATGAAAGTGCAATACTTAATCTTTGGGGCGGCTGTGGCTCAGGCGATGGAGTGGTCGTCCACCAGAGGGTTGGTGGTTCAATCCCTGGTCTCAGCATGTCAAAGTGTCCTTCGGCAAGATACTGAACCCCAAATTGCATGGCCAACAGTGTGTGAGTGTGTGTGTGAATGGTTATCACTGAGCATGTGGCACCTTGTACAGTAGCCTCTGACTCTGTATGAATGTGTGTGAATGGATGAATGCTGACGCTCACAAACATTGGAAAAGTGCTATATAAATGCAGTCAGTGTAGCATCCCTGTCATATGAGACTGACATGTTGTACAATATCCAAGTGAAAAACATGTTTTTGATAGATAAGAAGTATATTTTGTAATGGGACCAGGGTGTAATGGGAAAAATTCTTCAACTAGAAATGCTTACACTGTTGACTGGTCATACATTTACTATCCAGTCTATCTGTCTGTTATGTGTAGTACGTATCTTGTTCAGTTCCAAAATTTCCCAGTTTTAATGAACTTGCAAACCTGCTGATGCATTCAGCGTGTCTACATTACAGAATGTCCCCTCTGGTGATCAATAAAGGTTTATCGCTAACTTGTATCCTAGATCTGTTTTTCATGGAGCCCAGCTAGGACCAGCAATGGAAGAGAGAGATCAAATTCAGAGATCTGAATTTGTATTTATGATTTAAATGTTTCTTCAAAGAAAACAGAGCAATTGAAATATAAAATGTATGTCATTATTGTTTAGCATTTTAAAGTAATTGATTATTTAGGGATTTAAATGTTTATCATTAGTGTGATTGGTATATTGTAGTATGAAAATGAACCTGCAGAGACTTTAAATTTGCTTTAAATCTCTTAGCATTCATTTAATTATTCCTGGTTCATCATTGTCGAAACGACACGAGGAGCCACTGCCAAAATTGTCTGTATTCCCAATTATGATCAGTTGACAAACACACAATAAACAAATGTTTCTCCTGAAAGTCAGTGTTTTAAATTATATATATATATGAAATTATAGATGCAATATTTTTACGTCATTAGAGGGTCAATTCAACGACCTGAGGAGCCACCTGGGAGCCACCCTGATGTACCGGTATGTTACCTCGTCTCGTAGCAGGAGTTCTCCTCCAATCATCGCTCAGAATCGTTACAGAATGCTTTCCTATTGGTTGTCTATAGAAAAATAGAGGCGGGATTTCTTCAGATCAGAGGGAAAGCAAGTAACCAACGTCGAAGTGGTTGTTGGATTATTCGCGGCCTGACGGATTGTTTTATGTTAGGGAAAAAGAAACGTAACTTTACAAAGTATGTATTCTTCGTTGGACGGATTATTACACTAGCGCGAAGCCACTACAAAGTCGCCATATTGTGAAACGGCCTGCAAAGTCGGTGAAAATTACTTGCTAGGGCTACATGTTTCTACAGTGTGAAGCTAGCTAGCTAGCTACTGTTAGCTAATAAACACTCTGTACAAGACGCAAATGTCTGTTAGCTACCTATGTTAGCCTAACATCAGACGTTAGTAACAGTTGACGCATAACGTTTGAAACGTTTATATCATTTGCTCTTTACTAAATATGACTTTGCCTAGCCCTAGACCAATAACTGACTCCTGCATAAATACATTAACGTGAATGTCTTCATAGCTAGCTAATACTGTGCTCAAAGGCGCCCTTTGCTCTTTGCCATACAATTGTGTTGTTCTCTAACAGGCCTCCCACGTGGTACTCCTTACACGGGGACAGTCTTTCATCAAGGTGTGGGTGTTAACTTGTCCCCTCTGACCTATGACTTGTCGTAAAGCGTCCACATCCACTGCTGTCAGATGATGTTCATGGTGTCAATTCATGGAGTAACGTTAAGGCAGCCTGTAGGGAAACATACAAGACCTGTGATGGTTGTCTCTCCTCTTCAGGATGAAAGCTCTGGACTAGAGCTCCGCTGAAAAGGAAGAAGACAAACAGGAAACGGCAAATAATTGTGTGTGGCCATGGCCTACTCCAACTACAGCAACCTGAGCAGGGCTCAGCTTACCTTTGAGTACCTGCACACAAACTCGTAAGTACCGGCTTTCTGGTAATTAATATGTGCTTATGAACTTGGTACTACACATAATTATAAGAGGGAATATTTCAGACCACTAACTAGACTTAGATACAACATATTATACTAGCTGATCCATGTGTTTATTTGTGCAAGGCCCAGATGTGACTGAAAGGGTTACAACAGATCAAAGCCCAACATTGCAACATTCTGTACATTTTTACAGATGACCTTAAAGCTATAAATATCCCTTACACCAGTAACCTCAAATGTTACTTGAACAGAAGATCAGGTTAAATCCTGATGAACCTGATCATCAGGTAAAAGAAGAGGAAAATATGCTATCATGTAATAATATGTCAGTTTCATGTGAATCTTGTAAACGTTTTAGCAACATATTATTAACAATAACAAATGCACAAAATATATTTTTGCTATTTTATTAAAAAAATGACACATTTATAGATGTCAGGTTTTTTTGTTTTCATTTATTCATGTTTTTCAGTGGAGCCTGTTACATTTCATCTTTATATTGTATTGTCTTACACATTACCTGCTGTAACTTGACACCTACCAAACCTAACTTATTCAGCACAGTAATCACAGTCACTTTCCATTGTTGTTGTTTTTTGTTTCCAGGAAAAAAACACAAATACTTTAGAGCATCAGTCAGCTTTTGGAAATCTTGGCACTTGTTTTCTTTTTTTCTGCAACCATTGTCACAACAGCCAAAGGCCAAACTTTTCCAGGAAAGTACATAGCTTGTGACATCTTTTGGTTTCCCAAGTCAGACATTTAGCCAGAAAAAACAGTTGCGTTTTTAAAGCAGCAAAGTTGAATGAACTATATGAGGAACCCTCATCAGTTCTCACTTCTCTTGGGACTGCTAATTGGACGATATTTTATATATGTCATCTGAGCTATATGAGTCAGATTCTGCTTTATGATCTGATTTAATAAATGGTAGAAATTCATTTCCAGAGCTGCTGTCATCGTGCATTAAATCTTGCATTATAGCTTTCACAAGTATATATGTCAATGATATTTGTGGACTTTCAAACGTGGTGGAATTATGTAAGTGGCCATCAGTGCCAATTTGAAATGTGTCTGACAACACTAAATTCAAGAAACATAGTCACCTATGGATTGATGTGGTTCACAACATTCGCTCTCATGGGTTTAAAAGGCAGTTTTTGTCTTTGCACTTCAGAAGTAAAGATGGAACCACGGTTCCTTATCCAAACATTTTGGACAGAACAACTCGGCCCATGTTTGAATATGTTGTGGTGCATCAGTCAATACGTTCAGAAACACAGCAGATATCACATCCGTGGCTCATTTCCAAATCCACTGCTCAGGGATTATGCACAGGAAGGGTTTATCCACAAGGACTAAAACAATTAGTGCTTGGTAATAGAAGTTAAAAATAGCATTACATTTGACACTTTATGGAGTAAATGATTAACCAGGTATCAAAATAATTGTTAAACGCTCCTGGGGAAGAATATTGAATACTTAGTATAGGTGTAAATTATACTCAACAGTTTGTTTGCATTGACACACATCTCTCTTTATAGACTTGAGGAAATACAGGTTGTATAACAATCCCACGCAGAATATTAATGTGGAGATCCGATCCAGTGGCAACCATTCCTCCTGTACATCCTCTTTCTCTGGACAGCTTGCCCTGTTAACTCAAGATAAATCCCTCTTAACTGTCTGTTTTCAGGACAACCCACGAGTTCTTATTTGGAGCCTTGGCGGAGCTTGTGGACAATTCAAGGTACTCGTAATGATTTGCAACAGAGCATTTAATTGTTGACAAATTATGCCTGCTGGAAAACTTAATGATTTGCCTGACATCTTTTAATATATTGAGTAAAAAATCTCACAGTTGGTTTATTTCTTTCACAGAGATGCCAATGCCACAAGAATAGACATCTACACAGGTACACCTGAGAATAACTCGCCAAGTTTCACACACTGAAGAATGCACATTCATTCTTTGCTCCTAACATGTCATTTTCACCTTCCTGCTTTGCTGACAGAAAAAAGACCAGAGCTGCGGGGTGGCTACATGCTCTGTTTTCTGGATGACGGTATCGGAATGGACCCTAGTAAGAGCAACTTTATCAAGTCACTTAAAGCTAGTTTTTAATTCATGATTAAAGGCGCTTGGTCATAATGTTTGATGTAATGTTTTTCTATGATGTACTCTATGTATTGTGTGCGTAAAACATGATGCTGAACACATTTCTTTTACTAGATGAGTCAACTCATGTGATTCAGTTTGGAAAGTCAAACAAACGGTCCCATGAGTCCACTCAGATTGGGCAGTATGGAAACGGACTGAAATCGTAAGACCTTCACCTAATTTTAGTGTGATTTATGACATTGTGCATTTGGTACACTAGTGTTTGATAAAATCATTTAAAATGTGTTTGTTTTCACAGTGGCTCTATGCGTATTGGGAAAGACTTCATCTTGTTCACAAAAAAGGACAACGCGCTCACTTGCCTTTTCATGTCAAGGACTTTCCACGAAGAGGAAGGACTGGATGAGGTACGAGTCAACTGTTGGATACTGATGTGTACAAGTAACTTGATTATTAATTTTGCCTTATTAATAGTGTGCAATGCAGTTTCACCTCTGCTTCATCAGGCTCAAAAATTGCCATCAGTAGGTAATTACATTTTTTTTTTTGCTTCAGTTAGGAGGCTGCTACTTTCTTGGTTTTGTGTTTTTGTATTACTTCGCCTGTACCAGCTTTAAGAGATAATTAACTATCGGCATTTTCATACACTTTTTACAAGCAGCGTGATTTGTTATTTCTTGTTTGATCATATTTCTGACACTTTATTGTAATGCCAAACTAAGTGTTAATGTTCATTGTTATGTGTTCGCACATTTTCTCTGCCACACAGCCAAGAAGACGTTCTAAACTAGATTCCTTCCTCTGCAGTTACTCACTTTGTAAACAAGTACTGTATAATATGTCATTATTTGATGAGTGAAATAACTGTAATTCACCACCCCTAATTTTTCCAGCTTTTTATAGATGTGTAGGATTTGCATAATATTAGGATTTTGATCGTCTCTCTTCAGGTGATTGTGCCCCTTCCCTCCTGGGATCTGAAGACCAAGGAGCCGCTGACCTCTGATCCAGAGAAGTACGCCATAGAGACAGAACTGATCTTCAAATACTCTCCTTTTAAAAATGAACAGCAGCTGATGGAGCAGTTCAACAAAATAGAAAGTAGCAGTGGTAAGCTTCTAAATGTTTGTGAAGAGATACATTTTGTGATATCCATCAAAGTTTATAGCCACTACTTTTGTGTTGACTTTTATGTAAAACATGTACAATATATCACTCTAAATTATGTCTCCTGAGAATGTCTCCGAAGATGAGTTGTCTCTGTTGTGTCAATAAATACAATTTTTAATAATGATTTGTTTTTCTATAAGCTTTAGTTTTGGGGAATGACATGGTTGATGTTGATTGCAATGCTTACTTTTGTGTTGTGTTTTGTTAAAAGGCACTCTTGTGATCATCTATAATCTGAAGCTGGACAACAGAGAACCAGAGCTGGATGTGGAGACGGATCACCAGGACATCCTGATGGCTGGGACTCCAGTTGAAGGAGTGTAAGTGACTCCATTTAATCGTGGGATCACTAACCCATGGTGAAATTAATTGTATTTTGTACGTTAATTTTATTTGATGGTAATTGTCTTGATCAGGAACTCAGTGAGTGTTGATGACGGTGCTCTTCCCTCTCTCACAGGAAGCCAGAGAGGAGGTCTTTCAGGGCGTACGCTGCTGTTTTGTACATCGATCCACGCATGAGGATTTTTATCCAGGGACATAAAGTCAGGACCAAGAGACTGTCCTGCTGTTTATATAAACCAAGGTAATATGATCACTCTCTTATACTGTGTCTGTTAACTACTATAGTCCAGTGACGAGACTTATTCAAATTCTTGTGTCGTCAATAGGGTTTATAAATACACATCGACTCGTTTCAAAACTCGTGCTGAGCAAGAAGTGAAGAAAGCAGATCACCTTGCTAAGATTGGTGAGTCAGTGGTGAAATGGGTGTTTTCATTTACATTTTCCTTTCGTGTTGTGACTCCCTCACGCTCATCAGTTATTCATTTATTTAATTTATTTCAGCGGAAGAGAAAGCCAGAGAAGCGGAGAGTAAGCAGGTGGCTTTGGAGGCCAGATTAGGAGACGACCTGTCAAAAGATTCACGGGTAAGCAGAAGAGAGTATTTTGGTTAAGGGCGTGTGTCCATGAAGTGTTTTTCTCTGGCAGAAAAGCATTGGCAACGCTCATAGCAGCCACATAAAAAAGTTGAAGCGCTCTGATGAAAGACGCTGGGTGCAAGGCGCTTTCTCTAGGCGGCTGCACGTCTCTCCTCATTGTGAACAATTGAAAAGAGATGCTGGCGCTAACACTATATAGACATTAATTAACAAATATGGTTTCTTCTATGTAAACAAGTTTATAATCTGAAACAAGCCCACCAGTTTATTCTTTATTATTATAATTTGGAACCATTATATTAATCTAAGGTTGCTGTAGTGTCTCACCTGATGTCTCCCTCCGTCCCCTCTTCCTCAAGGCAATTCTGAGAAAGGTTCAAGATTCAGCCATGATGCTTCGACGGGATTATGACATGAAGAAAAGGATTCTCGAAGCCAAACAGAAGTATGATAGACAACATTGTAAAACCTTATTTCTCATATTTATTGATTTACAAACATACAAAGTTTGGTTTCACTGGTAATTCAAGACCCTTTACCTTATTAATATTAGAATTTATGCTGGCCAAAACGATTGCTGTGTAATTTGCATATTAATTTGCCCATATGTATTCAGTTTTTTGCATGGAAATAATGTAGAATAGTAACTTGAAAAGATATCCAAACACAACACATTTAAATCAAAAAATAGTCTCCAACACTTTTTTTTTTGTTCCTCAGAGCATTAAAGGAGCCGAAGGAGTTGAATTTTATATTTGGAGTGAACATTGAACAGAGGGACCTGGATGGGATGTTTGTGTACAACTGCTCTCGTCTCATCAAGATGTACGAGAAAACAGGGCCCCAGCTGGAGGGAGGCATGTGAGTAATATGCACTCAGAGATTAAAAAGCGACAATATTTGGACGATTAAGAGAAATGTCTTACAGTTGTGTGATTTGCGTGTTTTAGGGCCTGTGGAGGTGTGGTTGGAGTAGTGGATGTCCCATATTTAATTCTAGAGCCTACTCACAACAAACAGGACTTTGCAGATGCTAAGGAGTATCGACATTTACTGAAATCCATGGGGGAACATTTAGCTCAGTACTGGAAGGACACTAACATTGGTGAGTTTCTCTGAAATGCAGGATTTCCATTTGTCACCGACTCCTGACCTGCACAGTTCAAATAAGAAATCATTTACCAGTATCAAAGGATTTTAATTATTTTGCCCCTTTTGCTAGTTTCAAATTGAAATTCTTCACTGATAAATGTGACAGCATTTTATAAAGGAAAATGGTGCACAATGTCCACACTTGCAGAAGGGTCCGTCATCCTGGCTGCATTGCGCTGCCCTCCCATTCAGTGGTCGACTCCCATGTTTTGTTTTTTTTAATGGCCAATGTTTGTATAGTGGCCTACCTTGGTGTTGGCTCAGTATTCACTTAAAAAATGCCCACTTAAAACATTTATTTAAATAAACATTTTTTAAAAATCTATTGCTGTATGAAATACTGAGTGTCTGTGTGTGTTATGCAGCTCAGAAAGGCATAGTGAAGTTCTGGGATGAGTTTGGATATCTGTCTGCCAGCTGGTCTGCACCTCCGTCATCAGAGCCGAGATACAAGAGACGTCGTGCCATGGAGATACCACTTACTATTCAGTGTGGTAAGTTTCAGATCCATACAAGCACAAAGCACACATACTGTATCTCGACAAACAAACTTATTGCCTCATCTTACACTGACTCTCTGATTCTGCGATTTATTTTCAGATAAATGTTTAAAGTGGAGAACGCTGCCATTCCAGATGGATGCTGTAGACAAACGCTACCCAGACAGTTGGGTGTGTCTCATGAACCCTGACAGCAACCAGGACAGGTACATGCAGATGGTTGTTTTATAGGATATGTCTTTAAAGTTGCAAGCTTGACTTATTCATGTAAGATGTGTATTGCATGCCAATGTTGTCGCTGTCTCTCTACATTGCTGTTTTGCGATCCATGTAGGGTTCCTACATGCTATATATAGTGTGTATTTTGTGTTTTTAGGTGTGATGCTTCTGAACAGAAACAGAATTTGCCATGTGGTGTTCTGAAGAAAGACAAGCAGACAGCTGAAGACAAACAGAAAGAGCTGGCTGAGAAAATCAAACAGCAGCAGGGGAAACTAGAGGCCCTGCAGGTACGTCAACAGTCTCTCGCTCTCTGTCATTCTCTTATTTTGTGTACATCAAGGCATATTAAATTGTATTTTCTCTTATCAGAAAACCAACACCATTAAATCTGCAGCTGATGTAAAGAAGCTACCACTGGCTGTCAGCATGAAACCAACAGAGAGCTCCTCTCAGGTACAAACTCCCCATACTGTGCGTCTTGTACGGTTTTAATTCAGGGTCAATTTTTGTAAATACTTTTGTCAAATTGTTTAAGTTGCTATTTAGCTCCAATTTTAAGCATCTTTTAAGATTTTTTTTATTTTTAAAGATTATTTTTTGGGGCATTTTATGCCCTTGTTCGATAGTGATAGTGGAGATAGACAGGAAAAGTTAACTGCTCAGGGCTTTACCGGCCAAACCACTCGGGAGTCGCCAGTCTTCTATATTTTTATTTTGTTTTATTGTTTATACTAGTAATATGAGCAATAACAGGAAAGTGATTGAAGGTAATAAAATGCAGTTTCCACATGTGAAAACAGTGTTTCCTACAGTATTTTCCCCATTTTTAATAATGGAAAGAAGGTCTCCTTGAAAAAAAGGCACACTTAAGAACACAGTAGCTTAGCGTCATCTTTTCTTTTCATTCGTCATCTCACGGAAATGTTTTACTTTGTGTGTTTTCACATGTTGTCGATTCAGGCAACTAGGTCTTCTGAAAGGTCCATAACACGCCCCCGCTCCCCACCGCTACCAGCTCACCTAAAAAGCGGCCCTCCATCTCGTGCAGCTCCTCAGCGCCCCACCCGGACACCTGCCCCTCTGCCACCACCACCCAAAGTTGAACCATCCAGGTCCAGAGGTGCAGCAAAGCCTCCTCCACCTGCAGCAAAGCATGTACCCAAAGCTACTGCCAAAACACCTCCACCCAGCCGCAGCTCACGGGTAAGTTAAGGGTTTTAGAGAATACGCCACTAAATGCCAATCGAATGTTTTGTTGGTGAAAGTATTTAATATGGCTGCATTTACAAGTTAGTGTGAAATAGTGATATCTGTTTCCTAACATAGACACCTGCCAAAGCATCAACAGCCAAACCAGCAGCTGCTGGACAACGCAAGAGAATCATAGAGCAGGAAGACAGTGAGGAGGAGGAGGAAGAGGAGGAGGAAGAAGAAGAAGAGGAGGAGGAGGAGGAGGAGAAGGATGACAACGATAGTGAGGAGGAAAGTGAAGAGGAAGAACCGCAGACCAAGAAATCCAAGATGGCCGCAGCAGCTGGTAACCGTGGGAAAGCCTTACCTCCCAAACGTGGCAAGTTGGACGAGGTAAACGCACAACAGACTTTGTTTGCCATCAGGTCACAGAGATAGTAGCTCAAATGTTTAATTGTACAACTTGTAAAAAATATATAGTACTAGAAAATGCACACATGTATAGAATAAAATGCCAGCATTAGCAATGCTGCATAAACTATTCAAGTGTTACTGTAATCGTGTGAATCAGCTCATGTGTGTCAGTGATGGTGTGTGCTGCTGACTCTTTTCTGCTGCTTGTTGCCTTCGTTACCACCAGTCTCTCACAAAGGATTCACGTCCAGGAAATTAGTAAATGTGACTAAGAGGAGACAGAATTTAGCAGAATGGGGGCAGTTGTTTGTTTACAGCACCATAAAAGTTTTAATCCATTACAGATGAGTGTGTCTGTCACAAACTTGACTCCAGCTAATCAGGAAAGAAGGTTTTGAATCTTTTTATGACGAGACTTCAGCAAACTCTGTTCAACCCATTGGTGCCTGTAACAAAAAATAAGAATTTGTGTTTTCTGGGCTTGCCTCAGCACAAATATGAAGATATTTTCAAAATCAGTCAAACCACTGGACTGAAATGTGTGTTTTTCTTTATCATACTATATTTAGTCTTTGGGCACATGTTACTGCTGTTTTTTTTTAATATTTCATTATATATATATATATATATGGGGGAAAAAAACAGAAGTCCAAAGACATAATATAGTATGATGGCTGTATCTCCAAAATTACAAGGAGCACAATCGAATATTTGATAAATCTATAACAAGTTGAATATCAAAGATAAGCACACATATGCAATAACCGATAAATTATTGAGAATAATTTATATACAGTCTTTGGGCACAAATGGGTTAATTGGCTTTCTACAGTATTATTTAGATGGCTGGCAAGAGAGTGACGCTGAAATCAAAGTAAAGAAGGAAATGCAAGCATTCCTGAGCCCCTCTACTCTTGACCTTGCAGGTTATAACACACTCCCAGCCCCAGAAGAAAGGAGTTTCTTCTCCTATACAGCAGAAGCCAACTACACCATCCTCTATCCCTAAATCCATTTCCATGCAACAGCATGGGGCTAAAGCAAAGGTAGCTTTATTTGGGCCATCTCTCTACTGCCCTCAAATTACGCTGGGCTGCATCTGCTCTCACAACCTCTAGCAATCATTAGTGACCCTTTCAGCCGATGCGGGTACTGTCAGATTATCATTCTCTCTTCTAACAATCCTCTCTTGACACTAAAGTTGACGTAACACCTGCAATCAAGCATGACATTCTCCCCCACTGCGTGAGGTCACTCTGGGACTTTCACTCCTTTGTTTAAGGGGGGGGGGGGGCTCGTTTCTTTTAACCTTTCTCTGTCTTTTCAGTAAACACTTTCTCTCACTGCAGTGGGAGTAATGATTGTTTGTTTTTTGCAGGCATCTGAGAAGCCCCCACAGGAGGAACCAGTGAACGACACTAAAAATGCTCAGAAAGGTGAGAGTACGGTCTGCTCTACAGCTAATGTCAGTTTTGTTGAACATAGAATTTAATTTGGAGTAAAGTTACATAATGTTTGTGTGTGCTGTCAATTATAGTTTTAGAAGGAAAGAAAATCAGAATCTGCAGGTCAGAAAATAACAATCGGTGCATCTCTACTCTACCGTGTATCACAAATACAACTGGAAAACGAAAGCTCTTATATAATAATTTCTACCTGTGTTTTAATTTTTTACTACAGATAAGGGTCTGCTGGTTGAAGTACGTGTCAACAAGGAGTGGTACACAGGCAAAGTCATTGCTGTGGAGGTGAATAAACAGAGTGTTCGCTGGAAAGTGAAGTTTGACTATGTGCCTAGATCCACCCCTAAAGACAGATGGTAAGACACCGTGTCTGGGTTGTTGCATTAAGGGCGCATTTTGCTGACTTTGCCAGATAATTAACATCCTATACTTGTATGTGTGTGTCTTCGAAGGGTGTTCAAGGGCAGTGATGAAGTCCGGTTGATGCGGCCGCCATCTCCAATCACCCAGACACCTGACACTCAACAGGAGACCGAAAAGGGCCCGGCACCCATGGAGCCCGACACTACTCAACCAGGAACCAGTCGAGAGGTGACCGATAGTCTCGTCACCATGTTGAGGTGAGCTGATTACAATGAGCTGTTACCACACGCTGTGTAAATTATGAGCAGGTTTCATAGTACTATGGTGTGTTCACGGTGCCCTTTGTGTTTCCAGGACAATGCTGCGTTACTTCTTCCCTCCTGCTTTTCGGATCCCAAAGGACGATGTTAACAGCATGTCGGCTGAGGAGTTGGTGGCCTTTCCTTTGGTGAGATAGATAATAAATGGTTCAATAGATTGATCCTTAGGTTAGATATATAAAAAAAAAAAACACTCTTGATGAAGGTCCAGAGGGACCTTAACGTTAGTTTGATCAATAAATTGTAATGCTGAGCAAGAGTAGTGTGCAGGATCTTCTTTTCTCAAGACATTGAAAGCAATAAAGTTGGAGAATACAGAACTGTATCTGCTGGGAAATTCTAGGATAATTTGTTGGAAATGTTATCCCAGGTCCAGTTCTTCTTTTGGTTGTCCTTAGTAGCTCACGCTGTGTTTTAAAACTATTCAGACACCAGCATTATCTCCTCCTCCATCGCTCTTTTTTTTTTTCTTCTTTCTTCATCCGCCTCCTATTTCGGAGATGCTCGCCGCCTTCTATTCTATTTTATTCTATTCTATCTTAATGCCAGAAGTTCAGGATGGTGAACTCTGTGCGGCAGAGAAAAAACTGTGCACGTTCATGTGGACGGCAACTGTTTTCTACCCCTAATGCTGTGATCGAAACCTCTTCCCCTCATTGAAATGACTGGAGGCGGCGAGTTACCATGTGACGGTGTGAAAGCCCATTAATACTTCCCAGATCTTGTTCTTACTATTGTGTTTTCTTGCGCAGAGTATTGAATGCCTGTGTATTAATGTGTTTTTCCTCCTCTTTTCAGAAAGAGTATTTCCAGCAGTATGAATCTGGTCTCCAGTCGTTGTGCAACTCGTACCAGAGCAGAGCTGACGCCAGGGCCAAAGCTGTGGAAGAGAAGAGCAACAGCAATGAGGTCAAACTGAAGGAGGCAGATGAGAAATTACAGAAACTACGAACAAACATTGTAGCACTCCTCCAAAAGGTTCAAGAGGTAAGACCGCTTCATCTTTACCTATTGATGGTCCAAGAAACAGGATATCTTTATCTTCAAACAGTTTGATAAAAATATATGTCTATCAAATAGATGGACATTGTTATATAATTGTCGTTGTTTGCAGTAAGTAATATTTCTTTTCTTTTTTTACACTTCAGGATATTGACATAAACACAGATGACGAGCTGGACGCCTACATAGAGGACCTCCTGACCAAGGGTGATTAAAGAAGACCGAGAAGAGAGAAGAGTACATGCAGACAAACGGACTGGCAGTTTTCATTCCAGCCATAACTTGCTGACGGCTCCCCAATGACTCTTGCTTATGTGCAGAGTTGGCTGTTAAATCAGATTGTCATGAGTTTGATCTTTGATTTTGTCGTTCCAGCGTTTAGTCAGCACCAGTGCACTCTTTGAGTTTGGGCAGGTGCTCTGGTGTTTCTACAGTGTTGGGTAGCCTGTGGTTTTCTCTTTAGTCCTTTTTATATACCTGCTTATATATGTTAATCTATGTTAAAGCCATCCTATCCTGATTGACCTTTGAAATCATTTGTGTAGGTTTAATACATTTATGCTCCCTTTATATTGTCAGCTAACGCTTTGACAAACTGCAGACTACATTTGTTCCTCATTTTGGTCCAACGTCTGGTGAGAATAGGACACACGTGACTGGGCTGTGCTCTGCATTGCAGTCTACTTTTATTTTTATACACTAAAAACACTTAAGTGTTGCTCATTACCTTCCTCCATCCTGGTCTGATGAAGAAACCAGGCTAATATTTTACGGTGGGGTGGTGTGCCACACCCACAAACAAGAACTACTTACTGGGTTTTATCAGTATGATTATTCCCTTATATTCCTTCTACATTTAAGCTCTGACTGTTCTGTGTTTATTTTTGGAAGGAAAATAATAATCTCACTCAAAAGCAGAAGTTGTGTGTTCATAATTATTCAGTGCCTGTGTCCTTCCTTTTGAACAGATTTTTAACATGTCATGGAAATGTTTTATCAAACGGTGCATGCTTTCAGTCTTTTTGTTCTGATTGGAACAAAGGATTCTGTATTTTTGACAAATCTTTACTTAGAACAATAAAACCAGTTCAGCAACACCCTTTGATGAATGTACGTCTGTTATTTTAAAACTAACCCAATACATCGACAATAACATTTTAGATGGTCTTCAGTGAAAGTTAAAAAGTATCAGTTTCCATTAATACAACTCTAGAAGGGCTAATTTGCCAAACGATTTAAAATCTCTTCCTAGTAAAATTATATAAGTGTTTGTACGGATTATCCAGAGTAATGGTGTCTGTTTCTTGCATTTGATAGTGTTTTTTTTTTTTATCAATGCTGTGAACACTATGAACAAAAATCCATTTAACTAAATTGCATAGGTGGAAAACTGAAAGATATTTTAAAATCTGGGGAAATTAAATCCAAAATATCTGCATACCACTTTAAATGTTTTGTTACTGGATCAGGGCTTTTATTTTGAAGGCGAGAGTTTGCAGCTGTGGTGAATGTAAACAGTGCTGGGCTACTTCAGGTGAAATAATCTTTCTCTTACATTGATGAAGCTCATAACTTTAACATGCTGAAGATGCAGTGTTATTAAAGCACTTACTAATGTAAACTTGCTCAAAGTGATAGTCGATGACACGGAAACAAAAGTCTCAAACTGTTCGCTCGCTCATTGTGATTGTTGCAGAGCTCGAGCTGCGGAGTGGAGACATGTAAATACAGTTTGATAAAGAACAGCTGAACTAACAGTCAGGTTGACGGCGTGTTGTCTGTATAAACCATTAGACTATGATTACATTACATTACTGGGAAGCTAATATCTGCACATGAAGGACAGCGGAGTGAACTTTGACCCACTTTGATCAGCAGTGGGTAGTTTAATAAATAACTTTCAGTTCAATGTTGCTGGACACTTAAAAGAATATTTTTAATTAACTAGAAATAATGTGCTTTCATGTGGTACGTGTAGATATCACTTAAACTAGTTAAATGTTTTCAGGTCAAGAAACGGTGTTGATGAACGCTCGAGCTATTTAAAAAAAATACGTGGACATTTTAGCACTTCTATTTTGAATACACTAAATATTGTCAAATATATCTTTTTTAAATTCAATTCAAACGTTATTTGAGACTAAAAGGGGGTCCATAGCCAATTAAAAAGTAAAATAAGATAGTAAAGTAAAAAACCACAGCAATTCGTCCTTCAATAAGGTTGTTTGATTAATGACTGAATTATGGGGTTGTGGTAGTTTTTAAGTATTGTCATTTTTTGAAGAAATGTCTGTTTATGTCGAAAATATTATTTATATAGTAAAAAAAAAAAAAGGAATACAAATATTTACACTTGTAGGGGGACAAAAATACATAGGCCTACTGTATATTTGTGTTGTTATATTAAGTGTTTTGAGCTAAATGTTATGTTTTGGATTCTAGATAATCCTGTATAAACTGAATGAATGAAACCCAGCAATCTCTCTCTCTCTCTCTCTCTCTCTCTCTCTCTCTCTCTCTCTCTCTACTGCCTTCACACAGTTGAATGCATCATCTGTTGCCACTGTGCTGATACTGTTTTCACCTCAGACTGCAGGTCTTGAGCCATGTCCGTGTGCTCAGCCCTACTGACCCGCCGTGTCGCTGGAGGCTGCTGCAGGGTTTGGTGTGGTGTTCCTCCACAGCTCGTCCACATCAGATCAGTCAGTGTAGCTGAGCCGGGCACAAGAAGATCTAAAGAAGAACAACTCTGGGAGGCAACAGAGAACCTGCCGTTCTCCAGAGCCAAGCTAGGATCTTTCTTCCAGGAAAGGCCGGTGCTGAAGAACCCATTTCTAGAGGATGCCTTGCTCAGAGGTTACTTGAGGAGACATCTGCCCCAGGAGGTGAGGAAGGAAATTCACTACACTTAAGATGAGGTCTTGTTCATAATCTACGTCACTGTATGTGTGTATACTTGTTCACAGGCAGCTTTCTCAGACTTGTGTGCATTTGGAGAGCGTGTGGCAAATGAGGTGGACGAGTGGGGTCGAGAGTGTGAGGTTACCCCTCCACGGTTGGTGCACTTTGACCCCTGGGGTCGCAGAGTGGATCACATCGTGACCTCCTCGGCCTGGAAACGCATGAAAGACCTGTCGGCACAGGAAGGACTGGTTGCCATTGGCTACGAGAGGCCATTTGGGGAGTGGAGGTAGATTGTTAAACTTTCTTTTTTACATTTTTTTGGGAAGTTTCCAATAGGATAAATTGAAATTAAGATACATTTTGGGTGTGTGGGTGGTTGTTGGTGTGTGTGTGTGTATCAGTCGTGTGTACCAAATGAGCAAGTTGTACATCTTCTCTCCATCCTCTGGTCTCTACACCTGTCCTCTGGCCATGACTGACGGGGCTGCGAAGGTCATCCAGGTGTGTCAGAAAAATCTAAATAAACAAAATCTAAATAAACCTTGATCGTTAAATTCTGTTATATCAACAGGAGCTCCATTTACATCCCCGCAAGTAGACAGATTATTGCTGTTAAACTTAGTAATAAAAACAACAGCGTGTTTTCTATGTTGTTTGTCCAAGAGAAACATAGAACACGTGACAGCGACAGTAACGTGGCAGCAGGATGAAGGGAAAGATTCTTCTTTGTAGTTGTATCCAGAATTCATTCCAAAATTAGACTACAGCTGAAATAAATACGTCTAAGCCTGCGTCCTTGACAGAGAATTGAAATCCTGTAACCATGGAAAAAATATTTTTAATCTGCAGCATACTGTAAGTCACCACTACATTAATCCAAGCTTCAATATAAGAAATATTAATACTGTACAGCTGCATGTAAACACATTCTTGTTTTAACCTGAAAATCACTTATTTTTCACATAGCGGGTGATTTTCTGCTTGTGTTTGTGAAGTCCATAGGGGTTTCGTGGCCAGTAGATGAAGCCTACAGTCGTTTGACCTCCCGTCAGCCTGAGCGCTTCTGGACGTCTGGACAGTGGATGACGGAAAGACAGGGAGGTTCTGACGTGGGTCAGTAGTGACATTCACAGTTGTCAATATCCGAACATGGTCGGAGAAACACTCAATTTTAGCGTAAACTGCTTTATTTAGTGTTTTTACCAGCTTTAATCCCCTGGTCCGTTTGTTTTGGAGAGGAGGAGACCTCTGTGGATAATTTGGCTCCCGGTAAAAACCTCCTGAACAATGAAGGAATCCTAACCGGCAGAATCTGACTGCAATGAAAAACTCCCATGACCCCACACTACTTAACAACGTCACCAAACTCCGTCTTGTGTTTTTGTTCTTATTAAGAAACTCACATTTGCAGAAAATGACATATTGAATTATCTATTTAAGGAAAGTGATTAAATACTCGCACAGTTTCTGTTGTGCAGAATTTAACTATCGTATTTTTATCATGACTCTCCTCAGCCCGTGGCACAGAGACGGTGGCGGTTCCCCAGACAGACGGTTCATACAAACTACACGGCTTCAAGTGGTTCACCTCTGCTACAGACGCAGACATGACTCTCACACTGGCCAGAGTGCAGGACAGAACAGGAGCTACCACACCGGTACTGCTGACATCCTCTAACATCAGTCATCCCTCCTCTTCAATGACCTACAAAGTGATTTCATTGCACTGTATGTGTGCTTGTCTCTGTCCCACAGGGCAGCAGGGGTTTGTCTTTGTTCTACGCAGAGGTGAGTAGAGATGAGGGTGGACGGCTGAAGGGTATAGAGGTCCAGAGACTGAAGGACAAGCTGGGCACAAGACAGATGCCGACCGCTGAGTTACTGCTGGACGGCCTGCCTGCACACAGGGTCAGTTGCACATCATCATTTCTGAAAATAATGATAAATCCCTCCTCTTCATTGCTAATGCTGCCGTGCGCAGGCAGCATCTCCCTCGCTGCAACCGACACAAGCACTTAGCTTTATGCAAATAATGCACAATGACCTCGCCAATGTGCAAATGAGCGTATGAGGAAAAGAGTTGGCAAAACTGCACAAGACACTCGCTTTGCATTGTGAAAGCGAGTCTTATAGGGAACCAATCTAAACCCAGATTGGTGTCGTTACATTGTGCAATCAACATTTACTTCATAATAATAAGTTAAAGGAAAAACACTATCTCTTGCCACTTTGACACCTTTACTCCCTCTCTACATTTACAGATCTCGGAGGAAGGGAGAGGTGTGGCCTCCATAGCTAACATGCTGACTATCACCCGGATACACAACAGCATCTCCGCAGCAGCCGCAATGAGAAGGCAGGAAACTACTCGTACTACTGCACTGCATCCTGTAGTGATTTATAAAAACATGCTATAGATAAGCTGATAATAAAATGTGTGTGTGTTCACAGGGTTGTGCAGTTAGCTCGTGACTATGCCACTCGCCGCACAGCCTTTGGAAAGCTTCTTAAAGACCACCCGCTGCACATACAGACTCTCGCTAGGATGGAGGTGAGCCGGCAGGGGGTGGACAAACTACACAAACTCTATACAAAGCACCATGCCTCACCCATGCTTGCTCCTGACAGGTGGAGACTCGTGGAGCGTTGCTTCTGGTGATGGATGTGTGTCGTCTGCTGGGCCGAGAGGAAAGCGGCATGGCGACCCAGCTTGATGCACATCTGCTGCGACTGCTCACTCCTGTGGTCAAACTTTACACGGGGAAGCAGGTGACCGGCTTGTGCAAATGTGTGAGTAAACTCGCTGTTTTGATAGCAGCCCTAAATGTTTTTTTTTTTTTTTGTGTCAGGTGGTGGCTGTGGTGTCGGAGGGTTTGGAAAGCTTCGGTGGACAGGGCTACATCGAGGACACCGGGCTGCCTGGACTACTTCGTGATGCTCAGGTTTGGTCACTACAAGAGATACAATGATAACTCGACTAATGGATTCATCGTTAAAGTAGTTTGTCATGCAAAAATGGCAGAAAATGCTGGTTTTTAGCCTCTCAAGTACTATATGTATTTTTACTGTTTTTCTAGGTTTTATATCATATTAAACTGAATGTCCTTGGGGTTTGGACTGACATTTTTTCACAATTTTTCAGGCAATTTTATTGACAAAACGATGAATCTTTTTTTCATTTTGAGGCTTAATTGTCTCTTTCTCTCTCAGGTGTTGAGTATATGGGAAGGCACCACAAATGTTCTGTCTCTGGACGTGCTGCGCTGTGTGGCTCGTAGCTCAGGCATGGTTCTGCACGCTTTCTTCAACCATGCCAAGGTACTGGGTTAGGGAATGAGCCCGTCAAACAAGTTCAGTAACTGGTCTTTGACAGAGTTGAACAGGAATGTGATGTGCACTTGTTTTCTTCTCCTTGTAGTCCCTGCTTGCAGGTGCATCAAGTGTTCCCTCATTGACCCCGGCGGTGAAAGCAGTAGACCGTGCTCTCTCTGAACTGGAGGACTTTGTTCAGGTAGCAGCTACGAGAGCACCCGGCTACCTGGAACTAGCAGCCAGAGACCTGGCGTACAGCCTGGCGCGCATCTACACGGGTAGGTACCACAATCACGTATACACTCCTATACATAAGGCTGACCCGAATGCCTTGTTGCTATGGTAATCGACGTCCAAATCATTGTTCGAATGCAGCAGGTTTTTTTAATTTAGGTTTTATTTTTTTTGTTATTTGTGCATTACCCCAAAAATACAAAATACATCACCAATTTAGCATTACACTCCTATAACATTGTTGGACTCTCGATAGACAGTAAAAAATAATCAAGATCGAAGCAGCAGAACCAGAGATTTCATCTTATTTATTTCATTCATTATTTTTTATTCCATCACTTCTGTTACTGTAGGATTATGGTATATAGTTATTTCAATTTACATGACAGAAACTGAATAACATTTGGCATTGCAGCTTAAATAAAATGATGTGCATTGAACTTGTTTGAGTTTGGTGTTAATTGATTTGTATGTGCTACTGTACCTAGCTACAATCTTCTGGCAATTACTGGACAACACAATAAAATACATAGTCAGAAGGTAACATTTTAACAGTTGGATTTTAAAACCATTTTTCAAATAATAAACATCTTCCTTTTCTTCTGTCAAATATGGTCTGAAAAATCTACAGAAAAGTCTGGAAAATGTGTAGGAACTGTATCTCCGCCACAATCGCTTATTTTAACCCAACATTTCTTTTTTCATTTTCAAACTTGTAGCCTTCAGACTCAAGTGACATCACTTGAGGCAATTTATTAGACTCCACACAGCGCCCTTTGGAGCCACAAAAGGCTTTATACAACTTTTTTTCCCACATATGTTGTAGTACTCCCTCAGGCCTGTAAACAGACTTTGATGTGTTCCCCTTTAACTGTCTGGACGTTAACAGGTGCCCTTCTCATTGACCATGCATCTTGGAAAGGAGCCTCTTCATCTGACACCTATGCAGCTCTCAGGTAATAAAAAAAAAAAATTAAAGAAAGGTAAATTCACAATTCTTTAAGGTTTAAATATATATATTTTTTAAAAACACAATTTTTATTATGATTCATCAGGTGGTGTGAACACGACTTGTGTCCTGTGGCGACTAAACAGGCGAGAGGCTGCTATGATCTCAGCACTCCCCCACACGATGCTGCGTTAGTGTATGACGGGCCGATCTGAGGCTGAAAGTTCACTGATAACGGATTAACTCACTTTAATTCTGTGGCAGATCTAGTAACTGTATCCCACCATTTATTAAATTGTGGTTCACTAAGACCTTCTTGATTTTAAGGGGTGTAAGATGCCTTTTTCTTTTTCTTTTTTTTTTAATATACAGTTGGCCTATATTTTAGGATTTCATTCATTTCTGTGAAGAAAACTAAATTAATTTGTTATTTTTAAAGTTGTATTATTATTTAAGATATATTCCTATCTATATATATATATATATATATATATTATATATATATTTTTAAATATTGCAGTATAAGTATTTATGATTGTTAAAATAAAATAAAACATAATACAGTCAGTGAATTGTATTAAAAGTTCCAAAAAATAAGAGGAAAACTGAACTCTGATGCAATATTCACAGGAAATAATTGCTCAAAACTCATCAAAATTGCTAATTTTACACAAACTCACTGCAGTTATTGTCTTCACTATTTGTTGTTATTGTTAGAAATTGAATCTAATATGAAATATCCATAAAATATGCCCCTTAACGTTAGTTAGGGGTCGTCAGTTTACGCAATGATAAAATAGGGGTTCGTAAAGGAATACAAGGTTGAACTAGAGCACAGGTCAGAAGCAACAAGAGCAAGAGGGAGTTTTATATAAAAGCTGCCTTCTTAACTTTGGAAAAATCGCACGTGTGAACTCCAGAACTATGAAAAATACACCAGGTAATATTTAAAATTGTACAAGGATTAATTCTATTGTATGTTTAGTGTATCGTGTTTTTTTTTTTGTGCCAAACTGTATATCAAATAAATTGAGGGCAGAAGCATGTTATCAATGCCACCAAGTAATATAAAGCAGGGCATTTATTTTTTGGAAATTAATTAATAAAGAATATAAAATATGAACTCGATTAATAATTTTTTTATATATATTTTTTTATGTTATATTTCAGTATCCAGATTATTTATTGTTGTATTGCAACATTGAAGTTCTGGATTTACGAGCAGTCCGTGAAGGCGACACACGTCTGGTTGGAAAAACAGTAGGTGGGGTTTCAGACGAGGTGTACACAGTGTACGCGGACCATGAATCTGAGTCTTTAAAAAGAGGCTCACAGAAACAAATCACTCTTTGAGCTGAAGCTACAGCCACAAAAAAACAACCCAGTGTATATTTAAGAAAGAAAAGAAAAACTCATCTTTTCCGGTTTCACATTTAAACTGACGGGTCTGGATTGCAGGAGCAAAACAAGCCGCCACAGTCTTGTCCACCAGAATGGACGCAGCTCCAGGGTAAAGTGAAGGATGTCTGGTGCTGTTTACCTGTCACTGCTGCTGCTGTTACCGGACACTCTGCAGCTCATCTCGGGCTCTCGTGTCCTCGGGAACCAGCGTGGTTTCGGATTAACCGGGCTGTCTGCGAACACCACACTCACCATGATGCATGAAAACAACGACGATAAGGTCGGTGAGATGCGATAACTACCGAATGAACATGTTGTTAACTCATTCGTGTGTGTGTGTGTGTGTGGGTGCGCGTGAGTGTGTTTTAAATACGTGTGTGCAGGTTGTCAGCAGGTTTTTCCAGCCGTCACATGATTAGTAGGAGACTACAGTCATGAATTAAGTGTAACTGCTCTGTTAAATGTGACACGAGACGTCCATGTTCACATCAGGGCAGATGTCAAGATCCTGCAGAGACAGACTCATATATATATATATATATATATATATAAATATATATATATGAATCTGTCTCTGCAGGATCTTGTGAATTGTTGTTTGTTTGAAGTATATCCTATAGTGTGACTGAAGATAATGTAACTATGTCCTACTTTACACTTTACATGAAGGCCTATAATATTATTTACATTTTTTTAATTAAATATGATTAAGACAGGACCAACTTTAAAAAAAAAAAAAAAAAAAAAAAAAAAAAAAATCCAGTATTGATTTAAAAAAGAAAACATTTGTAAGGGTGCAAGCAGGTAGTTTGTTGTAGCTTGATTAACTGCACATTTGTTTTGGGAATATGCACCCCTAAAGCACAATATAAGCTGAAATGAAAAAGAAAATAACTTTCTTTGTCTCTTATTTGCTCTAATGTAAATGTAGCACATGAGGCAGTTCAGCATATTTGATGAAGTGTGTACTGTAATGTGTAATGTACTTGCATTGTTCTTGTAATTTCCGGGTTGTATCCACATGGTTGAATGCACTTATTGTAAGTCGCTTTACATCAAAGGGACAGCTTAATAAATGTAATGTTTTTTTTTTAAACTAATGTCAAGTTGGTCCTGTCTTGCAGAGGACCATTATTATTTCAGTTGAAATTTGAAGATATACTCTCCCTGGCACACTTTACACTTCATTGGGTACAGTTATACAAGCTAACGCAATCCAGAACAACACCTCTTTCACATATTCTACTTTTAAGAAGCTTATAATGGCCAGTTTCCAAAGGTTGTTACTTTAACTATGTGTTTAATATTGAGGTTGTAGTTAGTGGTGGTGTTGTACTGGACTGTATTATATTGTTAAATGTGTTTCCTATATTTTTCCTCCCTCATGTTTGTAAATGTAAAACATTTCTTCAGTAGCAGAATTAGATTTTTATACATATTTCTTGCAACAATGCAACAAAGTTCTTTTTTTCTCAACCATTTAATTTGCTGGTATATTATCTATTTTATCCTTAGTGCCCACTCTGAGTTGATTATGCTTAAATGCTGCATATTTCTCAGTACAATTTATGTTTAATCAAATCACAGCAATGGGTTGGTTTCTTAGCCTCTGGGCAAAATGTTACACAGCTTCCACGTGTGTGTGTGTGTGTGTGTGTGTGTGTGTGTGTGTGTGTGTGTGTGTGTACCCGCTGATCAATTATTCCCCACTGCACACTAAATCGTTATTCTTTGCTCATAGTGAATTGAATGAATACATCTTTGAAAAATAAGTATTCATTATTTTCACCTCGATAAATCACTATAATGATGAGAAAGAGCTGTTCAAATGTTGTTTAAAAGTTATATGATTTGAGGCATTTAGACATGCAAGTAGGAAAACTGATATATTTCTTTCTTTGTGTGTGTTCAGTGTGACCTTGTGATGAACTTCAGTGCTGCCGACCGCTGTGCGTTTGTGAAGAACACGACAGACTGTAACATGGAAGATGGCTTCTTCAACTACCTTAGTTTGGTCTTCTGTCTGCTTCCTCCCCACCTCACACCTCTCACCATCACTCTATGTGTAAGACGCGTGTGTGTGTGTGTGTGTGTGTGTGTGTGTGTGTGTGTGTGTGTGTGTGTGTGTG
>CALSCE010010657.1:17165710-17200777 GCA_943593645.1 Bovichtus variegatus | reverse complement strand
GTGTGTGTGTGTGTGTGTGTGTGTGTGTGTGTGTGTGTGTGTGTGTGCGTGCTCTAGGAAAACCAGGAATTGTCAAACTTCGGATTTACAGCACTCAGTCATTTCACTTTTTTCTAAATGATGGAATTTTTGTAAGAATGTACAACTTCCTGAATTGCACTCTTTGCAACATAACAAACTGTCATTCTGAAAATAGCAAATACATTGTTGGGGGAGGGGATTACAAGGGAGATTCATCTATCTATCAGCTATAAAATGTCTACGCTACGGGTTAGGAACAACAGGATCAGCGTCGTCAAACAAGGCCATGTTTATCAGGCTCAATTTACTCGAGTTTATAGAGCTGAGCACAACAGACTCAAGCAGCACTTCTGTCATCAGAACTTTACTTTCTTCTGCTTCTCCACAGATTATATGGCTGCTCTTTTTGTTCATCATTCTCGGACTCACCGCATCTAAATTGTAAGTCTCTTGTGTCGCAAGTATCAACAAGTTCCGCTTTACAGTATTTGTCATGCAAGAAAGACTAAATCAATTGACTGTCTTTGATTTGTTTCACCTATGGAGAGTGTTTCGCATATATACAAGCCCAGATGTGCACACTACACATATTCACGGCCTCAGTGCAGTCAGCTTAATAGTCACATGAAGAAGAGTCACATGACTGTAGAGAGTTTTTCATCACTGTTTCACTTGCGTTGTAAGATTGTGAGATTTCTTCAAAGGAGGAAGGACAATGAGTTCTCACACACTGAACACACATGCACCACAGAGGCTGAATGGTAAAGAAGCTGCTGTATGTGTAATATCAAATGTGCTGAACTGTTGCAGAATATTTTGTAGAAATTCTGAGATGCTTTTTTTTTTTTTTTTTATCACTCTTTGAATTTCTCATGAGTATACTCGCTTATTTTTTTTCACTTTCTCACTTTTTTCCCCAGTTTCTGTCCCAACCTGTCAGCCATCTCTACCAGTTTGCACCTCACTCACAACGTGGCTGTATCCTTTCTCCACGTCCACTGCGCTTCCCTCAGAAGTTCTCACTTTGTTATATTTATGTACAGTCAATGCAAAGCAAGCACACTAATTATCCACCAACACAGATCCTCTGAGGGATTTTTTTTGCTGTTTTTTTCTCTATTTGTTAGACTTTAGGTCGATGGTGTTAAATACATTTTTTGTAAAGAATATAGTCCTTGACTGGTGTTTCTGCTGAGGGCGTGACGTTTCTGGCTCTTGGTAATGGAGCTCCAGACGTCTTCAGTGCCATAGCAGCTTTCTCCCACCCGCACACCGCTGGGCTGGCTGTCGGTGCTTTATTTGGTAGGCACAGTCTCATACACAAACACACAAACACACACCATAAACATCTCCAGCTTTTCTAGATGAAAACCTGGTTGATGTCTTTCCCTCCCTCTACAGGAGCCGGTATCTTTGTCACCACTGTAGTTGCCGGCAGCGTGGCGCTGGTCAAACCTTTCGCTGTGGCCTCCCGTCCATTTCTGCGCGACGTCATCTTCTACATGGTGGCTGTGTTTTGGACTTTTCTTATGTTGTTCAGAGGAACCACGACACTGGGAGAAACACTGGGTACAAACACACACACACACACACACACACACACACACACATATATGGATGGACACACATGTTTTGCAGTGTATTTGTTTGCCTTCCTGATCACATTAAGGTATTTGCAGTGTATATTGGTGAATAAACAAGTCTTTTGGACTATAAATATTCATTTTTATTTTCCCTGTTAAAGGGTTTTAATGGGGGAGTTTTTCCTTATCCGCCGCAAGGGTCCAAGGTCAGAGGTGTTGTATGTTGTACAGATTTGAAAGCCCCCTGACTTTACTTACCTTAAATATCAATATAGCAAATGTAACACCCTTCTATAGTAGTGGTGGACTTTACCGCCTCAGCTCTGCTTCAGAGCCATGTCTTTGTTTGCTTTAGTTACCTGTTAACAGATTTCAATGAGATTTAGTTGAGAGAAAGAAACTTTTTTTCAATTTTATAAATCAAATTGTTTATAAATCTGACATGTTTCCCATGATTTATCGGCCTTGCAGGGTGGTGTGTGTGTGTGTGTCTGTGTGTCTGTCTGAGTGCTTTCTTGTTTTGGTGCCAACATCTGCAATATCAGCTATTTTCTGACCAAAAACAATCCCAGAATGCAGTTCAAAAAACCACCCAGTCATACTTTTCTGTGACTCACCTTCTCTCTGGTGGCACATTTTAGATATTACATTTTATAAATATATATTTTTTTTCATGGTAATTTAAATGAATGATTTAGAAGACTTTGAGAGTCACTGTACACTGTGTGTGCATTAAGTTTTAAGGGCAGTTTTACTCCAATCTTTCAGTATTTGTTTCACATTTTTTGCTTCACTTTGCTGCATTGTTTCCTAGGATACATGGGCCTCTATGTGGTGTATGTATTGACTGTTGTCATCAGCGCGTACATCTACAACCGGCAGAAACATTCAATGAACTCCAGTGTCCGGAGTGTTGAACATACTCCAGGTTAGAAACACAAACTCATATACAAGCAGACAAATAAAAAACGTTTTTTTTCACAATTGGCAGTGATATTTTTTGTCTTTGCAGCAGAGTTTCACTCGTCCGACTCGTCTGATGATGACGTTCCCTGCCTGAATGGAGGGTCAGGGTCTATCCAACAGGAGTACGGTAGGGAATGCAGCACCCTTCTATAAGCCACAATATAAGTTAATAAACAGCAACGTTTTTTTTTTTGCACGATCAGGACCATAACATGCACGTGCATGTGTGTGTTTGTGTTTCAGAGTCAGAGTACAGGCCGCTTCTGCCTTACGCTGAGTCCACGAGTCAGATACTGCTGAGCTCTCTGAACCCGGTGGACAACAGGAAGTGGAGGAGGAAGTCATGGAGCTGGAGAGCCCTCAAAGTGCTGAAGGTGGGTGATCTGTGGAAAAAAGCTCAATGTCTAAATGAACCTGGTTGGTACACCAAATGAAAGGAGTTAAACGCTATTTAAAACTCTCCTGCACCCATTAGACACCTCTAGAGTTCCTGCTGCTGCTCTGCATCCCCGTGGTCGACCCTGATAAAGAAGACAGGAACTGGAGACGCCCGCTGAACTGCCTTCATCTGATCACTGCTCCTGTGGTGTGTGTGCTCGCCTTCCAGTCCGGAGTATGTAAGTGCAGCATGCCATACTTTCGCTGCCATAATCAGATGGAGCATATGGTTAAATCATGACCCTGCTATTTTTTCCCCCCTCAACTAATGTCTAGATGGAGACTATATGATCCAAGGGCAGTTTCCCCTCTGGCTGCTGACACTTCTGCTGGGATTATTCCTGTCTGCTATTGTCTTCTGCACCACCGCTAATGACTGCCCTCCCAAATATCATTCAGTAAGTATTATGATGCATTGCTATAGATTAACTACCCAACAGTATATAAAGGAGTTCAAATGAGCCTTAAACATCTACAGCAGTAAAATGCAACATACACATTAACAGCAGCAATATTAATCCAAAAACATGATATATAATTGTAACATACTGACAGTGCACATTTTACTGCACAATTAATACTTTCACTTTTGATACTTTAAAGTAGATTTAGCTGTTAATCTTACATACTTTTACTTAAGTAAGGTTTTGAATGCAGTGGTGTATCAGCACTTTTACTCAAGTAAAGTAGCTGAATACTTTTTCCACCACTGGAGGCTCCACTGAGACGCTTCTCACTTAAACGCTAACATCAGCATGCTCGCAACGGCAATTTAACAGCCTTGTTTAGTGGGTTAGTGCACCAAAGTGCTTGACTGAACATGGCAACAAATATATACAGTATGTATTCATCATAATTCATTCATCCTTATTATCTCTGCTCCTACAACATTGTTTACCACCAGATTGGATTCATGTTTTATTCATGCTGCAGTCTTTTCCCCTCTCCAGCTGTTTGCCCTGCTGGGCTTCGTGGTGAGTGCAGTGTTGATCAGTGCAGCGGCCTCAGAAGTGGTCAGTCTTCTGCACATGCTCGGTGTGGTGCTGAGTCTCAGCAACACTGTGCTGGGGCTGACTCTGTTGGCCTGGGGCAACAGCATAGGAGGTGATATGATGAACCGAACTCTTGTTTTTCCACAAAACGTATACAAATTGTACTTATATGCATCTCTCTTTTTCAGACTGTTTTTCAGACATCACCATTGCCCGGCAGGGTTACCCACGGATGGCCATATCTGCCTGCTTTGGAGGCATCATTTTCAGTATCCTTATTTTTCTTTTATAAGTTTAAAAACATAACACATGTACAAGAGTGGCCGTTAATGAATCGTCCTTGACTGTATTTCCTTCAGACATGCTGCTTGGAGTGGGTTTAGGATGTCTGATGCAGATGCTTCAAACACAATCTGATGTGCAGGTAATCTTCTCCTCACACACAGCTGAAGAGTTTAGAGTGATGGTTAAACGTATCGAAGTCACGGATACACGAGACTTTGCTTTGGAACTCATTAACGTGATGCGTCTTTGTCTCTTTCTCCTCCTCAGTTTGAAACCGAGGGTTTGCTGATGTGGGTTCTTGCAGGATCGCTGGGTTTGTCTTTGGTCCTGTCCTTCGTCATTGTCCCTCTGAGCCACTTCCACTTGGGTCGGACCTACGGGATCTTCCTCCTCATCTTCTATGCCGTCTTCCTTCTCGTTGCACTTCTCACAGAGTTTGGAAAGATCCACATCGTGTAGATCTGACTCTCAGGCCAGTCAGAAATAAGGGACCTCCTTCCTTAATGCGAAATGACTCACTGGAACAGAACTACACCCTCTTCCACACCTAATATGAATGCACTATTTGTACAACAACAGTACACTTGCCTTAGCCGTTGAAACTAAACTGGCAAATGAATGACAAACTGAGACTTTTCTGCTCAGGAAGAGCTGAACACTGTGCCTTTATTCAACGTATTGTTTTGTGCTGACAGGAGCTGGCACTTTGTGAGTCCAGAAGGAAAAGACAGGATGTAAAACATTGTGAATGAACTAAATGTACTATAAATCAAAATGTTAAAATAACCTTGTAAAAAAAAAAAAACACAACTGCTTTTGGGGCATTAAATAATTTTGGTTTGGTATTTGTTTTTACAGGTCTTAGTAATGCTATGCTGGTTTGTGTTAAATGTTACATTGTAAGTTAATAAGCAGTTACCAGCCGTAAGATAGTACAGCAAAAATACATAAATGCACTTGACAATTCGAACAAAATCCCTTCTTAACTAACTGAAATACATTACAGAATAAGAAGTTATAGGAAAGTAAAATACTTTCAGTCTGTTGAGACATCAGTTAGGAGATACGGCGTAATTGTTTCGTTGGGTTGAGCTAAAAGGAGTGTAAGTGTTCTTTTGGTCTTTAGAGAACTAGAAGTGTTTGTTAATACTGATCAGAGGAGCCATTTAACTAAGGCATCAGGTTTAAGTACTACATGATTTACAAGAGGTCACAAATGGCCTACAGCAGTATACGTACACAGGCTCCCTGGTAATATTAGCTGCAGTCTTTGAAAAGGCCCAAAGAGATCAACGCTCTCGCTTCATTGGTCCAGCAACAGACCTGCACTGCTGTCTTTCTGTCTGTTGTGACGCCTCCGGGAAGGAGTCGTCATTAACTCGTCTCACTCTCACGTCAGTCCAGAAGGCCCTGGACTAGTTTCCCACTGTAGCAAACGGGGAGCGTGGGGGAACTGGAGAAGACCTGGAGTGATGGGAGTTTCTTTGCATTTAAAAACGCTGAGATGATGGTGTGTATGTACAGTACTGCTTGCAAACTGTGCGTTAGTTGACGCTGTGACATCCAGTCTGTGAGTTGAGCTGAGGCTCTGGGAAGGAAGACGGGTCAGAGACGGGACTGTCCGGATCCCGTTCCGGACTTTGTTCTTGCTCAGGCAGGTTTTCCCTTGAATACTCTGCATACCACTCGTGCTGAAACGAGAAGGTCAGTAGGTTACGACACAATGACTGTCATGGGCTGGGGTCGAATAGCCTTTTTGCTTAGAAAGGTTTCTAACGGAGTGAAATGACCCGGAAGAATCTGAGGAGCAGCCATGATAAGAGCAGGTCGAATTCTCTAAAAGAGAGATAGAGAGATATATAGATAGATACTTTATTGATCCCGAGGGAAAATTAGGGTAAGTGCTTCAATCAACTGCTTCAATCAGGGTTTCTGCGGATCCTTAACACGCATTGAATTCATTAATCTTGGGAACATCTATTTTTGTAAATAATTAAACAAATGCCCCTTGCATTGACGTCACGCACATCAGGAGGAGCCAACATCACTCGGCCGGGATTTCACATGTTCTTCAGTTTCTTACCTGTATCTCCTCCTCGTACATTTTCATGCTGAGGTCACTCTTCGTCCTGGACCTGCGACCCAGGTACACCAGAGACGAATGCTGTACACAGCAAGACAGGAGGGACAGCTGGTTAGTGGGACTTCATGTGAAGAGCGGAGGACTAAGAGTTCATTGTGTGTGTGTGTTTTCTTACCCCTCCCCTGTCCATAGTTTGTAGGACTCCCTGTAGCGAGCTGAGGGAGGACAGTCCTGGGCAGGTCTGTTTGTACAGCTCCAGAGTGGCCAGAGCTTCATCACGACTCACCTCTACTTCAAACACTATCCCGTTCTCATCTAGAGCATGTGCACACACAGACATTACAATGACTCATTGAATGTTCATTCACACTTCCCTTTTACTGGCAAATGAAAATATTCAAGACTTTTTGCTATACAGAGTGCTATACTTTCTATAAATGTTTACACATGTTACGTAATTAAATTACAAAATAAATGCAGTTTTAATTCCTTAAAATACAAATATGTTATTTAATTACAGTTACCAATCAAAATGTTTGGTGATTACAAAGGAGTTACATCTGAATGTATTATTTTCGTTTAAAAAAAAAAAGGTTATGTGTAGAATAGAACTTTTATTCTGTTGCTTTTCATCTTCTTGCCATGCAGGAATGCCTTCTTTTGGCGTGTTTCCGGACAAATTTGAGTGTAACACCATCGAGGTTACGATGGCTTACAAGGAGCCGTCTCCAAGTCCTGACAGGCTCCATTCATTTGGCAGTATGTCACTTTTGATTGGTTCTCTTGTTTCAATTTTGTACCAATCAAATCAATGCGCATAGCTCTAGGCAACCTTGAGTTTGCCATGCCTGCGACCAGCCGACCACGCCAAGGCCAGTGGCCATGTCGTCAGACGCGAACGCCTTTCAGTGCTGGAAATTCAACAATATTTTCTGAAATCAGAAAACGGCTCATATATTAAGCTTGTTTACCAGCCGCGAAAGTAATCAAAT
Organism: Bovichtus variegatus; assembly: GCA_943593645.1. Lineage (NCBI taxonomy): Eukaryota > Metazoa > Chordata > Actinopteri > Perciformes > Bovichtidae > Bovichtus > Bovichtus variegatus. Next base: position 17,193,417 of record CALSCE010010657.1, on the reverse strand, counting down.
GTAATGAGTTACATTACTTTGAGGAAGTAATTAAAAAAGTGACATTACTGATATATTTTTAAAAAGGGTAACTAGTCATTTGTAACCTATTACATTTCAAAAGTAACCTTCCCAGCACTGCACACATGACACACTCCATCTCACCCTCTGGGTTCTCCACTGGTTCCCGGTTCTTGCGGCTGTAGTTCATGCGGAACACAAACGCATCCAGAATGAACGCCACGATGATGGTCATCACCACCTGGAAAGATAAAGTATCACACACATCATGCATGGTCACACCAACGCACAGAGAAAAGCAGAAAAGCATCACAAACACACACGACTGCGCAGGCCTCACCATGGTCACTATATAAAAGGTCATGAAGTAGAGCCGGCTCCAGTGGGTCGTCATAGAAGTCACTCCTTCCTGTTGGAGAGTGAAAACAATCAATGATCAATGCTAAGACTGCAGACTGGTGACTGATGAAAGACCACACATAGATCACTTGAGCTTACCATGGTAATGTACCAGTTATTGACCACAGTCAGTTCAAACAGAGTCACTGGAGAAACAAATAATGAAGAAATAAATCCACAAATTAGAAAACAGGTAAAAATCTAGAGGGAGAAATAGTCCCAAACAAATACAGTACTTACTCCTGTTTGAGCACCGTTTTCTAAAAACTACAGTGTTATAGATAGATAAGAGTACTTTTTTATTTGTTATTGTTACAGCAGCTTAGAAGAGAGAACTATTAAAAAAACTGTAATACTTATACAATACTTATCAACAACAGCTTAAAATAAGTGGAAATTATTCAGGCTTTAAAAAAATAAATATATATATATTTATATATATATATATATATATATGTGACCTGTTTTACGTATTCAGTAAGAACGAATGGGCTGCAGAGAGCCACAGACAACCTCGGGAAGTCAAAAAGTACTCACAGATAGACTAACCCATATTTGTATGTGTATGCATTTTGGTCTTTTCATGGGAATTTTATTAACAATAACATTTCCAGGCTTGGTTTTTTTTTTTGTAAAAATAAGAGGAATTACCAAAGCTGCTGAGGATGTTGTTGAAGTTATTGAGATAATAGTAGCCTTCCTCCAACACTGTTTTGTTGCCATAGGTGACGTTGATCTGTCTGTAGGAGTCTGCCACTGTGCTGGTGCTGAGAAGAAAAAGAACATCAAATGTAGTGAAGTAAACCGAATTCATCCTCTTGTGCCACAAGGTATAAGAAAATGCAGAAGACCGGAGTTAATGCCAACACATCCCGCCAATATGTAAATACTGAGAAATAAATTGCAATTGCTGAACTCACTTGCAGCAGTTGGGGTAAACCACATCTGCAAAGAACTCCATCCCAACAATTGCGAAGGAGTAGTAGAAGATGATTAAGGTCAACCCCAGACTTGCCATCCTGGGGAAGAGCTCAAACATGGTGTCCAGCACATTACGATACCTCTGCTTTATCTTGAACAACCTGTGAGAGGCAACAGACCGACATTTTAACATAAAAGAAAACATCAAATATAAGTACATTATCCTATTAAGGAGTAAGAAATGAAAGCGTACCGGAGCAGCTGAAGTGGTCTGAGAACTACGATAAAGTAAAACGGCTCCATATCGAAGGCAAGAGCAATCAGGCCCAGGAAGGCAAACACTGTCACTGAGAAGTCAAACCTGGACAGACGAGCACAGTGAGCATTAACACCAGAAACACAGAACCAGCGTTTGGTTTATGTTGAAATAAATGTTAGTTGTGTTTTTACAAAATAGCCACATTAAAAGGCACAATGAGTAAGATTTATCGGTTACGGTTTGTAAACACAACATTTACAGTTGGCTTCTTCTAGCCTCTTGGTGTTTTGCGTCGCTGTAATTGTGTTTTTTTCTGCACTGTGTCCGCCATTTTCGTAGCTTCCTCTTGGAAGCGTGTTGACAATCTGGCAACTGGTCGCTACATATTTATAGAGGTTGACGCCAAAAAGTGTCCCGAACACAGCAAAATGAAAAGAAAAGAGAAAATACCGCCACACACTTCTAGTGTGGTCATAATATATACATTGTTTGTTTGTTTTTTTTCTTTTAAAAAAAAGGAAAATCCTACTCATTGTGCCTTTAAAATACTGAAGTTTTAGTAAGAGTACTGAATCCAAATGCACAGACTCGAACAGGGTCTAAGGAGTTATGCAGTCTTATGCTCACTGTGGAGCTTGGCATAATCCATCTTCAAGTCTGAAGTTTTGGATTCAGTACTCATTCAATACGTCAATTAATTGACGCAGTATCCAAGTTATTACTCACAGATTCCACCCAGAGCTGAAATAAGCCATCGGCCCCAAACCAGTTATTTTCAATAACACCTCTACACCATAAACTAAAAATGGAAGGACAGAGGCAGAGTTAATATTGGTATAAGTGCATGTAAACAACTTTAATTCTTGACGCCCTCTATGACCAGTTTTACGGCATATGATGATTTTCTGTGTGAGTGGGAGGCAGCACGCAGTCTACTCACTGGTAAGAAAAACAATGTAACTCCAGGGAACAAATCTGGACCAGGAGAATCCACCTGTATGAGAACAGAAAGGTGAGAGCTCTGTAGTGCAAAACACTTTCCTTCAGTCACACGTGTTTATGTACTCGGGAAAGATCTTACTATTAAGTGTGTACGTCTCCACGAGGATCCACACGCCATTGATGGCCACCACCGCATCTGAAGCCGCGAGAAAACGTTAAAAGTGTTTATGATGAGAGACTTTGCCTCAATATCTCTGGGGACAGCTGGGAGAATGTAAATGATTACACTTACACATGGTATATTGGAAGGCCTTTGACTTCACAAGCAGGTTGATGCCTATTAGAGTAAAGAAGAAAGCGCTGAGAAGAAGGACTTGAGAGACAGGTTTGTTTAGTCCAATAAACAGAAGAAGAGAAAAACAACTTGCCTTTGAAAATGAGGAAAGTCGTGTGCGGAAGGTCATCAAACCAATGTTCTCCACTGCGTCGTGCCTAAACAACACACACACACACATATATGAAGGACAGGTACATTAAAAGGATACAAAACAGAGTGAAATATAACCGCACAGTACAAACGTAAAGGCTACTCACCTTCCATTTAAGGCCAGTGACCTCGTAGAACTTGTAAAAGTCCTGTAGACTGAAGCAGAACATACAGAAAGTTTAAGTAGAATATTTGCATTTCCTGACGAAAATGTGTCATCGCTGCATCTGCTGCCGTTGATTGATGATGTGTACAATAATCAGAGTTCTGTAAATTGTGAAATGTACATGCTTTACATGTGAAAATTGGACGGCGATGTTTTACTAATGGCCTCATTGTGTGCCATGCTGAAATATGTCATGCTCATGGAGAACTCGTTTACCAAGATTCCTTTTAATAAAGTCAACAGAGATGTAGAAATATCATGTTTTAATGTAACTGTAGTGCCCCCTGTGGGTAGAATTATATGAGATGTCACACACTTGTGCTTTGTGGCTGAATGTAAAACATTCACTAATTTGTTTGCAATCCAATGTAGCTTTGAGGAGTCATGACCCGTTTGGTGCATCAGGCCACGCCTTCAAAAGTTTGGTAACCGATTACAAACAAACAATAACAATAAGTGACACCCAAAAACAAAAAGTAATGATAAAGTGCATCGCCAAAATCAGTCGAACCGGCATCATCCGAGGAACACAGTGTCAATATTGTTTTGCTACAACTCACGGTTCATGAGTTCATAGCCAAAATGTAAAACATGCAATAACTGACCACATGGTGGCGCTACTGAATACATGCTTTAATATGTTGAGCAGAACAGTAAAATGTTCTTATCTCATTAACAGTAAAAGATATCATAAAGGAAAGTAATAGCTCCTATGTGACACAAAAGCTTTATATGTGAAAATTGGAATAATCTAAAAAAAAATGTAAGGAAGAAAAAGGAAAAAGTGGTGAAGATAGGACAATGAATGCAATTAAAAATGTGAATAAACGCAGAAGGATCTTTAACTGAAAAAGTGTGAGTCAGGAGGTCACCTGAGCATAGGGGCCCCTGAGGTGTTGAGTGCTTTGTATGTGAGGAAGCGGTCTCTTGCAGACATCCGTGGTCTGTAAAATCGCATCAGACCATCAAACTGTTTCAGCGTCACGCCCATCGGCCTCTGGAGAGAAAACAACAGCAACGCAACACAGATAAACGCAGTAGCCGTGACTGCTTCACGTAAAATGAATTACTTGTGTCAAATATGCATCCCACTACATAGAAGTGCGGTCGTACCTGCCGGCTAACTAACAGCTGAAAGGCATGGTCAATAGCGGAGCGTTTGTGAAGTAAAAGAGATTTAAACTTCATCTTCTCGACGTCATTAAACGTATCAAACACCACTGCCAGGAGCTGGAGGGGCACAGAGAAGTGAAGCTGATGAGCGATCGTGTAAAAAAAAAAAAAAGGACTAAATGGAAGCCAGGTCTATGTTTAACAGGGCTGAAATGTTAGAAGTTTTGAAAAGGAGGTACCAGGTTCATGATGAAGTAGAGCTCTATGGAGAGGTAGACGATGAAGAAAACACAGGACCAGCGGTTCTTGGAGTACGCTGGCATCATCACATCAGGGAAACTACAGGGAAGAGGGAAGCATGAGATACAGAAGTCATGAGGCACAAAATAAAAACTGTGGAATCGGCTAAAAACACAGATGTGGTGAGGGGGGAGAAAAAAAGAAATCTACATTTAGGATGAGCTCTGAAAGTAGGAAGTACTGCTTGCATGCCATGTGTGTGAAGATGAAACAGAAAAGTGAACAGTGCTTTGTTTACTGCTTACTTTGCTGTGGTGAGCAGCACAAACAGACTGACGAGGCTGTTCTCCAGGGTCCTGAAGTACTGCGGCGAGAACAGACAGGAAATCTGACCACTACAGACACAACAATCCCCAAACTTACATAACTCACACAAACTAATGTCAGCCACTAAAGACTCCACGTACCGGGTCAGCTGTGTTTGGAGAGAAGAGGCAGAAACCTGGAATGAGACAATGGGATGGTCAAGCACAGAGTAACAGGAAACCCTGTTCCTTAGACGGCAGATGCCTCACCCTGAACTAGTGAATCATTTTCCATGAACAAAAAAGGGGAAAGAAAAGAAGCAACACCCTTTATTATACATTAAAAATAATAAGCATTCTTACCTAAAATAGCAAATATAACCATGAAGAAGAGCAGCAGTAGGAGGATGTCAATAAAAGGTGGGAGGGACTGGAAGATCTGACGCAAGTTTCTAAAAATCGGATGAAAGAAACCTCGTCAGTGATGCGTTTAACAGTTAAATCAATGGCGTTAAATCCAGTATGTTCAAAGAGTGGGACAAAATCACGGGAAAAACACTTGGAAAAAAGGAGATTAACTAGGAAGTAACCAATCCATTGAAGTAGTTATTAAACCATTAGTGAGCAGTAAATGTCATTTGTGTAAGACAACATACAACAAATGTTTCTTTTAAATGTCAGATGCTGATGACTTCCAATGGTAGAAGACACTGGAACACAAATCTAACTGAGAATGCAAGAGTTTGTCTGGCTTTGGAAGCTTAAAGAGCACATTACTTTCTTTTATATGAAAACAATTTGGAATCTGAGAAAGGATGCTGAACAGCTCTGTATGGTCTTTCCTTTATTCTAGGGATGCACCGATACCATGATGAGGGCCGATCTATTCAATTCAGTTCTATGTTTATATACTACATGCATTGCACACTGGAATGTTTCATTCTTTTTTAATTCTTTGACCAATTTGTAGCTGTGTTAAAAAGGTTTACACTTGAATTGTAACACCTGTTCATTTTAAAGTTGCTGGTGTACATTTGATTATTTTAATAATAAATAACAATTCAGTAAATGCATATCTGTGTATTTATTTGTTACATTTTGTTTTACAAAGTTAGGAAAGCAATGTGTATGTCAAGCATGACACATAAAATAATGATCCCAGTGACTTTCACTCAGTAAGGCATACGGCCTATTAATTAAACATCGGATCTGTACTCGGTATTAGGACTAAAAAAAGATCGGTGCATCCCTACTTTACTCTCTGGAGCGTGTTCCATTACACAACCAGGATTTGGTGCGAGTTGTGAAAACTTCTCATTTGAAGAAGCTGAAAATTCTATTTGGCCGTGACTCTGACCTGTGTGAATCTGTGTGTTTGTTTAGGTCATGTACCTGCGCACAGCACCACAGTATCTACAGTCCACCAGGAAAATTGGTCTGAGAGCTCTAGTCACTCTCACGTGAGACGTCTGTCTGATCAGTACCACTATGGCCTCCACGAACTGTAGCAGCAACACACATGTCTGAGAAGAGACAACATGAACAATATGTAGTAAGAGAACCTGAATCCCAACCAGCTGCAATGGAACAGACTGATAGAAAGCATCCGGCCTGCTGAAGCGACTATTATGTAGGGCTGCACGATTAATCGGAAAAAATTATGGCGATCTTGATTCTGGCCTCTATGCGATCTCATATTTATGTGACAATGACACTTCCGGGTTTGTATTAGTTCAAAACCAACGCACCTAATTTTGGCGGTGAAAGAAACAACAAACATGTATCAGAGACTCCCAGCGAGGGTGAGGAAGAACGCATTCATTTATACACCCCAAAGATAAACGTTGTGCTGTATGCTGTGTGCCACCAGATTAAAGATGATGATCCCAGTCCGCCGAAGGATAGTTATCCTTTAGCTATGGACTGCAATAAATTAAAAAAACGTTGGTGTCCCTAAGAATTGTGAGAGAAAATTGTGATCTCAATTTTGTTTGGAAAAAAATAGTTTCTCATTTTGCCGCAAATCGTGCGGCCCCACTAATATGCCATCAGGAAGTACCCATCGTGGATCAGTTACCTTCACCATGGTCCTCTTGTGTCGTATGAAGGTGTGGAAGCCTAACCAGCGGAGTTTCATGCATAGCTCAAATGCCACCATAACCAAAGCCAGCAGCTCCAGAGTGGCATGGACCTGCAGCGGCATCAAATACACATTTGCTTTTTACAGGAAACCGTGTTCATAAACGTGTGTTCGTGTGCGTGTATGTTCACTCACGTAGACATCCAGACGCAGTGAGGGCACAGCGGGCGCTTCACACAGCGACAGCATCATCAGCAGCAGGCCTGTCAGCAGCTCCATCATGTAGAACAGATGGTTGTGGGCAAACAGGTACGCTGCCAACGCCTTTGGGTTTCGAGGATGGGTGAAGAACTTATCATTGTTCTCTCCCTCCTGTGTGTGATATTTAAGAGACACATTTAAACCACACAATGTAAGCCTTTTTTTTTTTTTATCCGTGGTCTGAGAAACACAACGCATTAGCATAAGTTCAATCTGACATATTCGTACGATGAAGCGCTGACCAATTTTCCTGCCTTTGATGTAAAAAAAATGTTTTCTGGATGTGTGGTAACTGTTTTACAAAGTTGTACCTTTTCTTAAAAGGAACTCTTTGGGGTTTTGACCACATGTAGCGCTATAGAGCAATCTTTTCACAAACGCATTTTGTTTCCATTATGCACACACGAGGATGCACGTGTTCTAAAGATTGCGTGCAGCACAAACATTTCTGCTGCCAGTTCCATGATGATCACCAGTTGGTAGATGCAATGTGCAAAGAAGCATAGGAATGTGCCAACAAAGGTAGTGAAGTAAAGCGAATATTGATATTAACAATGCCCAATTTATAGTATTTTAAAAATTGGCTTTGCAAATACGTTATGAGGAAGGAAACATATTCAACACGCTGTCAGGCCTTAAGGAAAGACACAACGCCTTTTGGTAAGAATGTAAAAGAATATATACACAAACACACTTAACATCATGTCACATGAACTGTGCAACTTTTCAAAATACAATGAAAAAGCTTATATGTTTGAGTTTATGTTTTTGCATCAACAAAAAGTGGACAACTGTCGGTTGAAGAAATTCCATATCTGTGCTTCCCTACTTTCGTTTATATTTCCAAGTTCCTTGTATCTTAATTTATTTGTTACATCCTGCAGCTGTCCATGACGTAAATATAGACACATTGAAAGGGCACAAAGTTTACCCATCTACAGGTAGTACCGTGTGGAGGGTGTAATAAAAACCATTATATAACCAAGTGAACTCTGCAGCCCTGCACACCCAGTAACTAACAAATGCCGCACTTCACTGCTTGCGAATACCTGCAGGTAAATGGCTGCCTCTTGGTAGTTCATCTCCCAGCTTTGCCGTAAGGATGCATTTTGGGCCCTGTGGTTTTGAGGCCCAGGCGTTGAGATCACAGCGTTGTTCACTATGTCATAATTGCCTCCTCCTCCATCTGGAAGAAAACACGTAAATGTCAGTGTATCGATACGCTTAAATGTGGAAAAGAACAAACAAATAGTAAACAATGAAGTTGTCTTTTAGCTTCCATATTTATCCTTTCCAATATGGGTCACACACACACACACTGTGCAAAGAGGGGTATGGGCATACCAATGCAGTCTAGTTCTAACTGTAAGGACGAGATCACTACTGGATTTCCGTTGTGGGTCTGATCTTCATGGGAACCAGCTGCCTGTCCACATACACACTCCATTGATCAGTTTGTCTGTGTGCTCCAGCTGCGTGAACGAATCCAGGTCCCTGAAGTCAGCAGCACAAGTGTGTGTGTCTGTGTGTGTGTATGTGTATGTGTGTGTGTGTCATTCACAGTGCACTGGTCATGTTTTAGCATCCACACCCATCTGGAGATACAGATGTTTAAACATTCCACTGAGGCCTGACGAAAAACTCCAAAAACAAAGTCCGGATGAGAGAGAAAAATCAGGCCAAACTGGGGGATCAAAGTGACACAGGAGACAGAAAACCATTCAAAGCAATGGACAAATCTTAGAAATGTTGGTACTTCTTTGACAATTGGTTGCTTCTTTTGGAAAAAAAAGCGCCTCTTACAGTCACCGTAATGAGAGATACTGTGACCAGTGATGGTAAAATGTGACAACGAAATGTGCCTTAGTCACAGAGTTTGAACTTTGAACCCAGCGCAGCCAGTCAGTAAGAAAGTGCCGTGTTTGCATTGATATCACATTGTCTATAAGGTCCCCTTCCTGCCACAGACAGGATGCAGACACAAGACAGATAAACTAAACGGAGGAATAATCCTGCACTGCAAGAGCGAGAGCGACTAACTTCAAAAGACAGGGAATACATCTAAATATCTAATAACACTGAGAAAGCAGTATGCCATTGTAACAAGTAATGAAGAATCAGGTAGTGACTGTATTTTAAATTACACAGGTACCTTTTTCTTAAACCTGCACTGTTTTCAAAATGAACTCAAGTACAACTGAAAAGGATGATATCCAGATGAACACAGAATTCGCTCATAAACTAAAATGACAGATTCAAGCAGGTTTCCTCATAAATATAAATCACAGTTTCTTTCTTTAATAAGCAATCCCTCCATTTGTCTTTCAGCAGCTGCATATTTTAGTCCTGTGCGAGTCTATCTGGGGGCTCTTCCCACGTACTGTACATCACATGTTTCCGCTTCAGGCACAAGTCCTTGGAAAAAAATGTAGTGGAGACCACATGAGTCTCTGAAATGCAGTCACAGACTGTTCCTGTCCACCGTGACGGCAGCAGATTGAGCTGAAGTGTGAAGATCAAATTCCAGTCCAGCGGCAGCCTGGCTGTTATCCTGACAGGAGTACACCCCGTGTCTGCCGTGTGCCACTCCAACAACTCATTTGTTAGAGAACAATAACATGTTCGGAGCTCCCAGTCAAAAACACGGTGGGGTCAGGCTCACAGAAACACAAACAGGCTCAGTAGTCACTCTGTTTCTCCCTGGACAAATACAATATAGTTTTGTGGTGATCTGAAGTGTCCTGACCACCAGCTGTAAAACTGAACTCCACACTTCTATCCAAGCAAGCGATTTGTCACTGAGCTGATACAGTGCAGACTTCTTTCTCAGTGTCCAGGTTCAAACTCCCACTCTTTCCAGAAAGCTCCAACAGAAATCAGAGAGAACAGTACGATACTTCCTCCTTATCCACCACTCCTAAATATCCTGAGGACAAAAGAAAAACTCCTCTCCTCGTCCTGTTCACCTCCAGAGCAAGAGAAAATGATCCAGTATGCTCACACACACAGACACACTTACACACAGGCTGCAGACATTCACACACACAACACACACATGCGGCCCATGAGCACCAGGGAGGGGCTGAGGGGTGCACCGGTCTGCTGAGGCAGCAGTTTCTCAGACGGGTCATTTAGTAGCTTGTATGTGAGGAATACAAAGGCAGCGGGATTACTATGTTGAGTGGATGCATGGATACCCATACGTACTGCGTGAGTACACACACACACACACACACAGACACACACACACACGTGATCTTAGAGCCTGATGGACAATCTCTGCTCTCCATTAAAGCGGCTTGGCCTGGATGTGCAGCATGTTTGCAGCTGACTGTCAACAACATTAAACGGCTTCAGACTGTGTTAGTGCACATCTGGTAAGTAGACAAACATTAACTTCATATCATAAAGTATACTGCTACAGTAACATGAACAAATATACTAAATACTCTTCTATAAACAACACTATACGGTACTATAAAGACTAAAACAATGCGTCACGGAGGCAAAAACGTAGAATGATGAGAATGAATGTTGAAACGGTTATGGAAAATTGTTGATTAAAAGTTATATCATTTTTGAGGCTGTAGTTTGCACTGATGTTGAATCTAATATTCAGCCCACCCTATTTATTTCAAAGAGGGTAAACTAAAATATAAAATAAATACCACTATATACATCACTATAATACAATGCGAAAGCACCACAAACCACATCTTCCAAAATGAATTTTTAATGACTTTTTTTGTTTTATGTCATACTACACTATGACATTTCATGATACATTACATTATATATTCCATATTTCTCCTGTCTGGTACCACTGACTCAGTGTTGACCATTTTCTAAAGCCTTCTACTTAGATGTCAGAAGTTGCAAACAAAAAAAAAATTGAGTGACTGGTAGAAATGTTCAGTGACCTGCCACAGTGGCATTCAGGGAACACAAACTTCATTTCAGACCCTGATAACCTGAATGAAGGTGGGATTAAGTGCAATACTGGTAACAACAGACTGTATTATGTAATCTGCATTTAAGTGTGTGTGCTCACGGGGATTTGTATCCAATACCAAGCCATAATAAAGCAGGTCATGGGCCTCGCGCACGGACAGCACTTTGCATAAGTCCACTATGGCTGAGGATGCGGCTATGACAGAACTTACTTTCGTCTCCTCTCTCAGCCTCCTCGCTGAGCAGACCGCTGTTTGCTTCGTCCCAGGTTAAGATGAGAGGCACATCGTCGTCAGACTCCATATTAGCAGACAACCAGACTGCAACCAGCCTTGATTTACTCAAGTTCAATTAGAGTTAATCGAAGCGACCCACTAGCTAAACAAGTGCGCGGTTTGTTCCGCAAAGACAACTGCACATCTTGGGTGCTCGCTAGTTGTTAGCAAACACACCGAGGACTTTTTTTTTTTTAGGCGGTGCTAACTGGGAGGAGAGCTAACTACAGGTCTGAAAATGTCTACATGCAAAACATGAACCAGCTGCTCTCAAGTTGCGTGCAGCTGACAAGGCCTGTCGGCTGCAGATTTGGTCTTTGTCCTGTCACAGACGGCATCTGTCACCGAATCAACTGGTTCACTGTCACTCGGGCTAACGAGCTGAGACTGTGCGTCTGAGTCCATCACGGCTGCATCCCCAGCGCACGCGAGCCTCTCTGCTGGATAACAGATGGTGTGTGTGTCCGGATCAAAATGAACAGATAACTAAGTTCACCGGTTCTATATCGATGTGGATCAATCTTTCTGCAAGCTGCATTACATGACACTTGTCAACGATACTACAAAAAGCTCTACAGATACTGTGGGATCAACAAACATTCGCGACACTGAAGCAGTTTACGGCATAACAGGCGTTTCCAACTTTTCAGAATAAAAGTCAATACATCTAAGACAAGGCTGTCAAAACCCTCAGTTGATTCTATGAATGTGTAATAAATGTAATTAGACGATAAAAAATATTCACATATGCATATATTTTATTTTCTGTATTATGAGCTGCGCCAGTGTTGTGTCACTGCAGCGGTATCTTAGCAACAGAGGAAAAAATGTCAACAACATTTTCTGCTTGAGACCAACGAGTCGACAGGTAAAGTGTGAATCTGCTTCACTAATACACACATCTAAACCAGCACACAATGGAGTTACTGCTGTCGTCCCCCTCAGAGAAACGAGGAACCGTGTTTTCTTTCAATTTTAAGTATATATATGTGTGTATTTTACTGCTAATACTGTCTTGGATAGCAAGTATAACTACTGACACATGTAAAGTGAGAATATCAGAGGTTATATACAGGATGTTGTAAAATGTAGATGCTAACAGGCCTACAATAGTTACTATAAGGGCCAATGACTTGAGGCTACATTGGTCTGCAGGGGTGGAAGAAGGACTTTTACTTAAGTACATGTAGTATACCAGTGTGTGCAAATATATAATATATAATCTATTACAAATAGAAGTCCTGTATTTAAAAATGCACTTCAGTTAATGTACAAAAGTATTATCATCAGTATACTTACAAAAGTAAAAGTCTACTCATTGTGAAGAATAGTCCATTTCAGAGTAATGGACATTATATTATTGGGTTATAATTATTAACATTGTATGTCCATATAAACATGTTAAAATATTAATCTTTTGTTATGGTTAATTGTTTTCCTACCATCCAGCGACAGTATGTCAGCAAAGGGGTCAACCGTGCTGGCAAACACAAAGAGCCAATCAGAAGATGCTCTAAAGAGCCGTGCACTGTCACAGAAGAAGCTGCTCTGTCCTGAAGCTCAACGCATCTCAAGCATATTGAAAAACTGCATCAGTCGAGTTGAGGTTGTAGCCTCTCTTCCTGCTGTCCTCCGGTTAAACAGTGTGTCTGGTGTCGTGGACAAGGAGTTGAGTCGGGCACTTCAAGAGCATCAACTATTAGTTGAAAGACTGGAGACACTAGAAGGTCCCAAGCAGGAGTCAGACGGGGAACAACCGGGAGAAGTTGGGAGAGCAAAGGCTCAGCTTGAGAAGGACATCAAGAACTCTGTCAGGGATCTGTCCAGGTTTACCCGAGCCCATCCGAATGCCATTTGTGGTTTGAGGGCAGATCTAGGTAAAGAAGTAGCCATAGGAGATAGTGAGAACAAGCTAATTAGAGGGCTTGAGAAGTTTCACAGCCATGTGGTAGAAAAGCTGCTGACCAGTCAGGATGAGGAGCTACACGTTAAGCTTGATCTCCAAAAGAAGGTGTCTTTATCCCCTGCTCGCCTTCTGGATCTCATCATTTCAAAGCAAGAAGAAGTAGCTACATCCTTAAAGCAAATAGATGCGCAGGTGAGGCAACAAAGGGAAATGTTGAAAAATGTACCCTCACGTACAAGAGTCTTGCATAACTTGCTTGGATGCAGCTAGAAAAGATTTGTTTTTCTTATTTAAGCCATTATATTCTCTGCTCTTGACCTTTTCCACATCTCACCTCTCCCATCTTTCTGTTTGTATCACAGATTTCTGAGAAAAATGAGGAGATCAACAATGTTCAAGATTCTCTGAAAGGGAACAACAGACAACAAGCGGGTATGTCACTTCTTGCCGACAAGCAGTGCCACCAGTCACATATCCAGACATCAAAGCACACCAGTAAACAACAGGAGGTTGATCAACTCAACAGTCAGCTCAACAAATTGATCCTAGAAAACAGGCAGGCAGAGAGAGAAATCCAAGAGGTACGTTTAGTGTCTAACAGTTCACAGTAAATGTACAAACATATTTACTTTTCATTTAAAGCAAACTGTTATTGTTCTTTTTTTTCCTTGGCAGAAAAATGAAAAGGTGGAGACAGAAATTGAATACTTGCTCCAAACGTTTGACGATGAAATAGAAGAAAACCAGGTACAAACTCAGACAAACTTGCCACTACAAAGAGCCAAAAGTAACTGGAAAAAATAATTAAGTGTGTATACTCTGGAGAATAGTTCAGCTGTATTCAGGGTGTTTAACATGGCAGTCTGTTCTTGACCTCAGATATAGTAGTTTAACAAAATAACAGGGTCCATTTACTAGCTTTTTCCAGAGCCTTCACCTGCATCTCACAGTCTCTATCAGATGAGTTTCTATACCCTGATGGAGAACGTCTGTTTTTTCAAACTATATTCAGGATATTGTGTATATGCGTCATCCCGCCCTTAAATATAATAATATAAATCACAGACAATCTTTACATTAGAAAGGCTGAAATTGATTAAACAACTGTAAAGATTAATTGATCATCAAAATAGTTGCAAATGTATTTCTTATTTATTTATTTTTCAGCTCTTAACACATTGTTTTATTAACACGCGCTCATTTCACACATTAACAACTGGCGTGCATTGACACTTGTATAACATCTAACAACAATGTATATCAGACGACCTATTTTTCAGCTTTTTTTCACATCTGATTTAACGTCTATCTTTTTTCTTCACTACCCACCGACATCTCTCTCTCTCTCTCTCTCTCTCTCTCTTTCTCTCTCCTCCATCCTTTCACCCCTCAACACCATCACTGCCACCTGTCCCAGGCCGACCTGGAGTTGGATGGAATGGATTATGAAGGGGAGGAGAAGGAGCTGAGGATGCTGGAGAAACCCTTTTCTGTCCTCGAGGTGGAGTGTAACCAGATCAGGGAGAAGCGTCGGCTGGCAGAAGAGAAGAGAAGGGAGGAGATGAGGGAGCTGGAGTTGAAGACCAAAGCTGCTATTTTTGCCCAAGCCTGGTGGAGAGGCTACACTACTCGCAAGGCCTTAAAGAACAAGGGCAAAAGCAAGAAGGCCAAAAAAGGCAAAGGCAAGAAGACCAAATAAGCCACTGACTGGTTTCATTCCTCTGGTGCAGACACACTCTACCTGAATGAACGTTTTTGGATGAAAAGAGCTAGTTGAGCAAATACCATTATACTACATAGTCAGCATGTGTGTCATGTGTTTGCCATTTATGTGTTAATAAAGTTCTTTATGTTTTAAACTAGTATTTACTTTTTTGTTAACAACAAAATATAAAAGGACTGAAGCACTTTCTAATATTTAGATGCTGTCTTGCTGCAGACAATATCAAACTAATCATAAACGTTAAAATCATCAGCAGATAATTTATTATTTAAAACCAATGGTCATCCACACAAATGTTTTGGCATTTGGTTTTGCTGCACCTGTTGTTTGTGAACACCTTTATGATTCTTGTACGTACATGGATTTTTAATGACCTCAGTAAATCCTCAGCAGAGCCCTCCTCGACTTTAAACTGAAACCAGATCTGATCATAATATAAATTACAACTGGGACTGGTTCACTGCTGTTTTCTTTAGTAGCCACCTGGTGGCAGTACAGGACCTTTTGTTCAATTGTCGACATTACATTTCATTAAGTTTGTCATTCGGACAGAAGGAGCTGGGGATTGAACCACCAACCTTATAAATGACCTGATATTGCTACTAGATATACAGTATCTATCAACAAGTCAAACTAAAATGTATAGCTACCACAATCAAAACCATTTCAGAATTCACTATCAAGCCATGTTAATAACAACAAGGAGCTGAATGAAGTTGATTTCAAACAGTGTCTTGAGTTTATTGAAGTTCACCGTCTACAAGTTCATAGTTCATTTAACTCACAGAGTTTTACATTAGGACAACTTATAAACACACTTTACATTAATCAATTCATTCAGTGCATTCAGTTTTAAATCAGCATGGAAACTAATGTTTAAGGTTACATTGAAGCGTGTTTTTTACAGTGAGCCGGGATGCGCTTTTTGGACTTCTTCTGTACATCTTGTCTTTGTGAGGGAGTTTGATGTTGTTTCAATATGTCCCTGTGGTCCTGGATGAACATCTTGACCTGAGAAGGAGACGTCACAGTCAAATTGATTGTTTTCTTTTGGCTGTTTGCTCTGTCGGGGTACGTACCTTGTCCAGCTGTTTCTCTGTGTCGTTCATATCAACAGCTTCTTCCTCCTTTTCATCCGTCATTTCATAGAGGTTGAGTGTCGCCATCTTAATTTGTCCCAGTAGGAGTGTTTTCTTTGCTGCTGTTTCCCGAATGTGTTTCCACTTCCTTTCCTGTGTGAAGACAGGGACAACTGAATTTCACACAAAAGATGGTTTGCAACATTTGATTTGGGGTTAGCTCTGCTGCCTGTCTTTGACCCGGGGGTCATGTCTCATACCCATGTTAGAGCTTCAGAGCGCGTCTTCTCGAGCTCGGTCTGGAGCTGAGACAGCTGGTTGTTCTTGTGCAGGCGCAGGAAGTGTTGCTGGTCCCCCAGTGACAGCAGTGCTTTTCTCTGCTCGTCGACCTGCTCCTGCGTCGCACCCTCCCTCTGATAGAGATGGTCCCGAAAGTGGAGAAGGCTCTCAAAATGACTTGTAAGCCCCTGCACATCATCAAACTGTAACACACATTAAAAGGTGTAGCTCCAAAACTACGCTTTATTATCTACTCAAAACTGTTCATGACCACCCCTGCAAACATCATACAAATCACTGCACTTTTCTTATGGACATAAACCATAGGGGGAAAGAGCCAGAGGTGTTATTTCACACAGCCATATATCAAAAGACTGTGTCTACTGTTTAAGACATCATCAATAGACAAGATGAGTCAAGATTTAGGAAGGCCTACCGCCACGACTAAACAATTTTCAAAGATGAGCTTTTCAGATACAAAATATTAGCAGTTTATGCTTTTAGAGCAGGAAAAAGATGATTTATCTGTAATAGTCCTAATCCTATGTGTTTAGAAAAGCTTTCAACTTGTTTGGTAAATGGATCTTTTCATGATAGACTATTCTTGAACGCTAAACAAATTTAGATTTATATTCTCTGCCATGTCAAAAAAATCCTTGCAGTACCTTCGTCATCTTGACCACCTGCAACAAGAAGTCACTATACATAGAGTGATTCTGCATCTGGTGGTGTAGCTGCTGTTTCCTCTCCATCAGTTTGACATGCTCCAGCTCCTGCCTCTTTAGCTCTGCCTCCAGCTGAAGCACCTTCTCCCTCTCCCTCTCCCTCTCTGCTTTGTCAGAAGCGCTAACCTGCAGTGAGGGAGACAGAGGGATTTAGTTGGGCTGTTGCTTTCCCGTTCCAGCTATGATATTGAAATCCAATAACATTACGTACGGTCTAATACAGGAGTGGTGTGTGAAATGGTCCTCTACTGTACCTTGAGAAATAAATCAAAGCTGAAGCGCAACTTTCTGGCTTTCTCAACCTCCTCCTGCAATTCAACAATGCGCTGCTGCAAATTCTTCAACGTCTACATAAAAACACAGATAGCAAAAATGACCTGGGAATATTTATGAAGCACGGTCAGTCAGGAGAGTGAGCATTAGGACAGAACGCTGCATCGCAAGCGGCAACATCTCCACTGGCTAACTGCTAGACATTTACAACAGCATTTGATATTGTTGACCATGAGTTATTATTAAAGAAATAACACGGAATAGGAGAAACCAGAAAACTAATAACTTCAAATCACAACTGCTAAAGGTTACTTGTGGGGTTCCCCGGGGCTCAGTGTTGGAATAATTGTTCATTTTACAAGATTATTTTGTATTTATTTTTTTTAAATACTAATAACTATGTTATTTGCAGATGATACACATATATGTTGTTGTGGTCAGTATGTAGATCAACTTTTGGATACAGTAGAGAAATAACTGAAAATGCAATAGAGATGGTTTGATTTTAATAAACTAACACTGACGAACCAAACACTCAACAATTCTACTTTAACAGGGTACATTTGATTTGAAATCTTAAAAGCTCAGTCATTCCCAACAGATGAATTCATCAACACCACCACATGCCAAAAGTCTTCATTTGAATGTATCATTAACTGGATTATTAGACATTTTTCACAATATTCTTTTAATTACAATTGTTACACTTCTTTTTCATAAACTTAAACCCTCAATGTTTAGGTTGGTCAAGTTTGCATTACCACTAGTGGCAGAAGTGTGATGTTGATGAAGTTTTTCAACCATGTATCCATCACTTTCAGTTAACAGTGTATATGCATTATTTTTATCTTACTGTTTAGACTTCCATACTACTCCTTTTCACGCACTCTCAAATGCAACACGTGTGTTCAAGTTACAGCTGACATAATATATGGATATAGCTTACTCTATTTTATATTTTCTAATCAAATTGTCAAGCCTATATTTAAAACAAGTTGAGCTACACAATGTTTCCATGTGCCCTCTGGTAACTGCAGAAATAGCCCTATGGCGACGTGACAACAAGCACCATTGCAGCAGCTCCGGAGCCTACTTGTTTGCTCTCTATGCCCTTTGTGTCCAGATCTTCTTCTTCGCGGAGTTTTTTTTGCAGATCGAAGAGGGCAAAGCTCCTGTCCCGCAAGAGTCTTGCCGTCACCGCAGCGCTCACGCCCGCAGGCAGCCTCCTGTCCACACACACAAGCAGAGCACACAGTTATTAACATTGACCGCTCACATTGATTCTGGCCGGGCTTCTCGCGCTGCTCCGGGCTTCACGCGCACGGAGAACCGCTGCGCATGAACTCACCGCGAGCCCAGCTCCTCACGCGCGCTCCTGGAGGTCATGACTCTTGGTTGTCAGACAGTAATGATATCTTCAAATGTGACTCTTCCTCTTCCTCGTATTCTTCCTCGTGCTGCTGCTGCTCGTTGGTTTGTTTTCTAACTTTTCAACGAGCTCGCGCTCAGTCTTCCTCCCCCTCGTTTCCATGGTAACTCAAACACTTTTTAAAGGCGCAATCCGGTATTTCAGTGCAAAGAAAAACAACTTTCATAACAAGATTTTTTTTTCTTTTTTTTTTTTTTTTTTTTATCTATAAATTAAACTTTATTATAAAACTGAAAAGATGAGGCCATTCATCAGTTAGTTGATTGACAAAAAAGGAATCAACAACTAGAAATGTAAACCAAAAGCACAGCCCCAAAACTTTAAACACTTTATCTTCATTAAATCAAATTCTTAAATTTCAGCTCAATAGAAAAGTTGATTCATCAATTAGTAAATTGAGGGGAAATTAATTACCAACTACTTTGATAATCAATTAATAATTAAGGTTGAGTCAGCAATTCTGGAGAAAGATTTCATTTTCGGAGAAAGGTTTTTCAAGCAAACAAACCACATATTTGATGGCTCTAGCTTTTTAGAGATCTTCTCCAGACATGTTTTATGGCATTAAAATACTAATAATCGTCAGTTTAAAAGGCACTGGCTCATGAGCGCATGGCTTCGGGAAGCCCAAAGCCAGAGCTTTTGTTTGAAGTTACATTAGTAGGCTGCACATTTTTCCATGACAGTCAAGGGTCTCAGTCAGAAGAAGGGGAGATCTGATCACGTTTCTTTTCTCCTGTCCTGAGGGTATCTGACCAACCACAACATGATATTATATTTCATCAAGTGTTTGTTAATTCTTCTTTTTTTTCTTTTCTACTTAACACAGCAGTACAGTCCATACTCAGGCAACAACTGTACTGCTACAACTCCTACTTACTAGTGCTAGTGTATGCCAACATTAAAATTACTTTAAAAAAAATGTAATTGTTTGACTGCTGAGACACTCTGTTCTGTTTAATTTGATATTAATGAAATATAACATATGCTTCACCCTAGGTCTGCTTTTAAAATGTCTTATAATGTGCAGTACAGTGTCCTGTAGTATATGTCTGTGTAGATATAGATCATCAGTTGTTTTGGAAAAAAAGGTAAGTCAGCCTATCTTCATCTCCAGTGTGAAGAAAATACTGAAGTTTACATGCAGTTTTCAAACACTGTTAACCTGCACAATTTCAAAACACAAAACTACTGCGAGAAACACGACTCAGCCTGCAGGGGGCTTTTATCTTATGTGCGCCCAGGGGCCCATTGTCTCATAATCTGTCCATTTAAACCACCTTCATGATTAAAAATCAACTGAAAATGTGCGTGCAGCATGGACCTCAGTGGTGTGACCCCTAAAACATGAGTTTCAGACATTTGATTGACAGGTGTTACCACAGGGAGATGTGTGATTTTTTTCACTTTAAGCACAAAAATCACACTTAATGTCACACCTTTCCCGCTGCTGACGCTTTGAATGACGCTGGACAGTTCATGTTGGCACGAGGTTACACACCATGCTCCTCACCATACACTAGACTGACAGACAAAGGCACACATGATGACACTTTGCTGTAAACATGTCAGAAACAAGATCAGTTGTGTAAAATTATAGAGGCTACTTTGGATCAAAAGATGCAGGCCGAATTTATGTATGGATTTATTGGAAATATGGGAGGAGGGAGAGACGGAATGAATAGAAACATAGTCCTAATCATGGTATGCATCTTAAACCACTAGACCCTAAAGTGTCCATAGATACCAAATATGTCTGGCAGAAATCCTTGGAAATGTGTATAAAATGATGCAAAAGACAAAATATTTCCATTTGGAGTTTTGGGTTTGAATATTTCACTCCTTTTAAATATCATGTAGTTTCAATGAAGATCTGGAATAAACTGATACAAAATATATATCATAAACAGTTTGTAATAAGATGATTTTAACAACCTAAAATCGGAAACTGAATGTTACGGGGTTTTAAGTGCCACCTTGTTTCTATGTAAGTTGTCCGAGGCTTTGAAACTTAACGCCAGATAAATGTGTGTCCTTGCAACACTGGAATAATAACTTTTATGTGTTTATCTAGTGTACTTCTTGTGGCAGAGATCCTACCTTAGGGCAGTCTATGATTAAATTAAGATGCATTTCTGGGCAACGAGTATACCTCAATGGTCACGATCGTAAGATCCCGAGCAGCTCCTATTTTGAACCTTGTGGTGAGATTGTTTTCTAAAGTGCTGTTTCCGTAGTCAGGTAAAAATGTTTTATTATATATAGCCCAATATCAACAATCACTCGTTTGCCTCAGGGGGCTTTATAATCTGTACAGCATACTGTACGCTGTCGCTTCAAATAAGGAAAAACTCTCCAAACAAAAACTCTTTTAACGGGGTGAAAAAATGGAAACCTCAGGAACAGCAACTGAGAGGAGAGATCCCTCTCCCAGGACCGACAGATGTGCCACAGATGTTGTGTGTACAGAATATACCAACATAACACAATCACAGTACAGACAATACATATGGAAAAATGAAAAGATGGATTCAGGAGGATGTCAAGCAGAGTCTGAGCCACGCGACCTCCTCTCCACGAAGAGCAACGTTTGATCCTCAGCTTTTAGGCCAACATGGATGAGAAGTCTTGAAATGCTTAGAAAGAAATGAAAATTTAAACATCTTCAATTCCACCGGCTGATGAAGATCATGTGAGGTGATCAAAAGCTGCTTTATGAATATTACCAGGACATTATGGCTTAGTCCATGTCTAAAATATATTAAAAAGACTTGTTATCACCTTTACAGTGAGTAGGAGCCATGCAGGATTGAGTTAATACTAATTTGACGTTACATGTTCGTATTGGGAGCGCAGTGCCGCCTGGTGACAGAGGAAGGTGGCATTAGCACGCTTAATGGAAATGCTGTGTGCTGTTATTTTTACATAATAATTGCCAGGTGTGGTGAAGACGGCGATGATGACAGTGAAAGCAGCAGAACCAGAGAAATGCATCTTGATGTAAATGTGTGTCATGCATACATACACACGCACACACTCACACACACACACACAAAATGAGCAGAGAAGGAAGGAGAAAAGGAATGACTGAAGGGCAGTGAAGGGGAAAAACAACAACACAGATAGCTGCAGGCAGAGATGCTGCTGTATCCATTTTTGATGAATGAATGGCTTGCTGCACACATATACACGCACACGCACGCACGCACACGCACGCACACACACACACACATTACTTTATTAATACTAATGGAACAATGCTATTATAATAAAAGCATGTTGTGTCAGGTGATGGGCACAGTGTGAGGCTGAGGAGATGGAGACATAACACCCATGTAAACACCAGCAGACCTTTTAACAGCTGAGGAGGACAAGGAGAAGAAGATGAATAGGTCAGAATTCATAATGGCAGGCACAAAGCCCATGAGGACAATAAAAAAATACTGGTAGCACTGTTCATTTTAATAAACCCAAATTTGACCCATTTTTCCCTTAAATGTCCACTGCACATATATTGTTTCAGTGCGTCACAAAAGCTAGATGACCTTCTCTCGAGTGACATATAATTCAAATATCTAAATCCAATGTTATTAAATCAATGTGCCATTACATCAAATGGAAAACAATGCTTTCTATCGGTATCATCTATACACATTGTTCTGTGCTTTAGTGTTCATATTTGAAATAGGAGACCACTGGATCTAATAATATCTAAATCAAAGTTGTGTGGGTTTTGAACACTGCTTGTCCGTTAAACAGCTCCTCTCTTGTTCCAGTAGAGTCACAGTCTATATCTTTGCAAGTCTTCTTTCGTTTTCAAATGTTGAATCACATGATATATAACATTTTGTAACACGCACATCTAGGTTGTCTGCGTCATTTGTTCCTGCTGTTAAGATCTATTTTTTACTATTTGCAAGGGCTTCAGGTTTGTCTGTTGACACCATATTAAAAATAGGTTTTGGATCATATTACATACTGTATGTATGAAACTGATGTCAGGATGTGGTAAAGTACCCTGCCATGTGCCTCTTTGTGAACTTCTGTGATGTTTGATTTTGATGTGTATTTCTCTGGACAGGTTTCTTCACCATTTTATCAAGCAGATTTGCAGTGTTTGTGACTGAAGCTTCTTCTGACTGTTTGATGTTATTTGAAACTATGTCAGTTGCCTCTGATGCCCTGCATATTCTTCTCAGCTGTTCTCCGATTCTTTGATTTGTACAGTATTTCCCGTTATTTCCTCTTTAGCACCTTACTCAGAAGACTGTGTTTATCGTGTGATTTTTATGATTTCACTACTTCTTTCTTGTAGAAATTGTATTTTAGGAGGTGAAGTTTAATTCTGCTCTTGTTCTCATTGCCAAGCCTCTGTTTAAATTCTATGCAAAAATAAAAAAAGCATGATCAAATAGGCTACTAAAACCCATAACCAGTAAAAGCCTTGACTTTCACTGTAGCTTACACACACACACACACACACACACAGACACACAGACACACACACTCCCACACTTAAGTGGACAGGTAACAAACATTTAGACATCCATAATTAAAGGTCAACAGTGTGGTGCAAACAGATATTGAGAGGAAGTCTGTGTTTATGCTAATGCCTTGTCAGACAGAGAGGCCAGCGACTCTCTGACACCATCTATTAATAATGATACAAGATTGCAGAAATGCACTGAATATGAACCAAACAATGCTGCTGCTGGCAAACAATGGCATCTGACAGCAGGTTGAGTGAGTGCTTTGAAATCGGGCTGCGTGTGCACGCAGTGTTTGGAGCGAGTAGAGTGTGTGAATGGATTTGTTTGTTTATTGATGTTTGTGTTTTGTGTTTGTCTCACAGCAGTGGTCCTGTCTGGCCTGTTTGCAAACATGCTTGTACACAAATGTCGACAAGCCTGCAGGAAAGCACGGGCAACCGCGGGGAGAGACAGAGGCCTGCTAGGGCATGCTGAGGCGCATGGGAGAGCAAAGCAGCTATCGTTTCTGAATTCAACAACAAGTGTTAAATATATTTTTTATATTCAAAAAAGTTCAAAACTATTTTTCCTTAATACTGAAATCCTACCTTGGACATCTGTTAATATTCAAATAAGACCCTGCTGTGAAGAACAATTTACCAGATTATGTCCCTTTTTTTTGATTCCATCCCATTTTTGCATTTTTCTTTGGAAATTGGGCTACTAAATACCTTCACCTCTTCACGCCACAAAACACCTTTCAAATTAAACAATCCAAGAAGGAAAATCCTTTTTTGGTTGAATTGCTCACAATTTACAGTATATCCACACTATAAGGCCATGGCATGATGAGGTTGGGAACTTCTGAAATAAGGCACACACAGGACAACAGCTACAATTAAGGACACTAAGTTCATGGTACACTGCATGTAAAGCATGGTCTGTTGGTCGGTCCACCACTTTGGTCCAGACAAACACACATGTGTATGTCCACCTCAGGATAAATGATAGTAACTTGGGTGATCTCCTGACTGAAAAAAAATCTCGGCATTGGTAGTTTTAATTATATATAATAATCTGCTTAGAGTTAGTGCTAAGAAGTTAAACAGGTCATACTTCCTATTGTATATTGCTGTAAAAACTACATTTTACAAGATTACATTTGAACACATCATGATAACGTTATAATTGATTTTTGCCCAATGGACATTGTTACCGAATAGACCTTGAGTGCATCATAATTCAAGTCAATAGCACCTCGCTCCATTAACTAACAGCTAGCAGCTAGCAGCTAACAGCTAACGTTAACTAGCTCTCCTGCTAATGTCAACACAGATCAGTTGTTCACAGTGTAGAATTATTAGGGAAAAAATCGGGGAAGATTTCGGTCGACGGTATAATCTGTGGACACGTACCACTGGAGAGTTGACTGCGGCTGCACTCGTTGCTTCGTGAGTAAAAACACTTAAAACACGTAAAACAAAGAATCTCAATAGCTCAATATAGCCGATACTGATCAGTTAAAAAATGCCTCGCTCGGCCCTGATAACTATCTTTGAGATCAGATCGAGACATGCCTAATAAAGATCACATTTATTTTATACTTGCCTGATCAGTCAACTGTATGAGACATTACACTTGGCCACACACACTGTTTTTAGTCCTATACTTTGGTTTATTTCCCATCAGCCTCAGCTTCGTTAGCAAATGTTAGCATCACACGGTATAGCTAACACGTTAAACTAACAGGGTGAACACTGTAAACATTATACCTACTAAACATCAGCATGTCAGCATCGTTATTGTGAGCATGTTAGCATGCTAATGTTAGCATTTAGTTAAGTAGAGCATGGCTGTGTATTCTTAATGTTGTTTTTCTGGGGATTTGGGGATTTTATAGGCTGATTCTTGTATTTTTGGACTCATTATTATTAAGTTTGACAGCTTAAATACTTTAAGTGAAAACAGCATTGACATATAATCTTGTTTTAAATTCATAGGGCAAGCTTGTCGAAAAGATGCTTATTTACATATCCAACCAATAGCCTACGGTGCAAATCATCTTTTATTTGTAGTCGTGTTTCTGGACACCTGGTGAATGTAAGCGCCCCAGCAGAATTGTATTCCTGACAATGTGGGCAAGATTTTTTTTAATGAATTTTAAATCCAAATAATAATAAATAAATAAAATTGACTTTCTTTGTGAAAGTCACAAAGAATTTCTGAGAGGGGAGGTGCATTGCGACAACTTGGACTCATGACTTTAGTATTTTTTTTAATCCAGGCTACGGGCCCCGGGCACATGCACCATAATGACCTGACAACGTTCCTTTATTCAAAACTGGAAGACTGTGAGGGGCCACAGTCGGTCTATACAGTGAGCAAACAAAAAGAGCGTCCTGCTGGTAGTGATATCATTATGTCTGGCTGGACAAGGGGACTGGAGTGAGGTCAGGGGGTATGCTGGGGGGGGGTGTGTGTGCGTGTGTGCGTGTGTGTGTGTGTGTGTCTGCCTTTGTCTTAAAGCGAGTGTTTTTGTGTATCCATATTTGTGTGTATGTGTGTGTGGAGGATTAGCGTGCCTCTCCAGTCCTCTGGCTGTAATCAGACGGGACATTGGCTCCATGACGTCCCACAACCCCCACCACCACCCACTGCGGGAGCGCCTCTATCCCTTTCACCCTGTCATGTGTGTTTGGCTGCCGGTCTTGGGACCTTGGCGGTATGTTAGGAGTTAAAACAATTATTCTTGCTCACATCACAGTGTCCTTTTTTTAAAAACTTTGCTTACACTAGAGAAAGTGACAGGAAAATCCGTGAGATAAAGACCTTCGTTTTGGGACGGGACGGCCAAATGGCATGGACAGCGAGATAGTCTGCACTTGGTTTTTCATGACGTTTGCATGTTTTATTTATTTCAGGTGGATCAGCTTTACTTCAAACTGGCACTGAGCTGTTGGTCTGGTCTAAAAGCGAGAGTCTAGCAGGCTCCATCAGGGTGACGGTTCAAGGATGACCAGATACACAGCCATCACTGATCAGGTTAGTCTGAGCCCTCTGACCCTGGACTAGCCTGTCTGCTGTTAGCTTGACCCTTAACCTCTCCCTTTGTCTTTCAAATGCAACATGCAGGACAACCAGAGCACACACAAGCCCCCCCCCCCCACACACACACACACGCACTCTTACTTGGCCTCTTATCCTTGACAGCCCTTATGCTCATATTAAGATCTACTTCAGTGATTTCCGGGCTGTTTCAGCCATAAACTCTCATTTAGGGGGAAATTAGCTTTGAGTCTCAGTCTTGTTTCTATACTATGCTTAACAGCATTAGACCATTCGTGTGGCTTTTAAATAACAACAAGGATGGATAGTATCATTCAAATCCTCCACCATGCTACTTTGTTGCACCATATGTAATGGCCAAGCATTCATTGTTTTACATTATTGTACTGCCATTGTGCTGTCCTCTTAGTGCCATACAGTGCTTGCTTGTTCTAATTACAGATACTAATGGCTTAGTATATTAAGATCTGCTGTAAAAGATTGGTTTAATGTATCCATCAACCAATTTAACAATGATGCCCTTTCAACTTTCAACTGGTCCGATGAAGCGCTAAAGACACCTGAACGAGCTTTTGTGAGATTTTTTTTTCTTAGTTTGTGGAAAGCCAACGAGAACAGCAAAAAAATTAGTAATACAATTCTAATATTTACTTCCAAGCTTTTGAAAGATAATACCGTGTAGATCCAAGCTTTCTCTATTGTCTGTGGCATTCCAGTGTAATGGCTGTTTAACTAGTGCCGTGCTAGTCAGGAGGAACTGAACTGTCGCCCTTTACTGCCACAGAGACGGAGTACCATCCGACCCATAGAGATGAACATAATCAACTTTACCAATTACACTCCATCTCAGACCACTTATTCCACACAAAATGGCATCACTAATGCTAGACATCACACAAATGCCTCTCAGTGTCCTGCAAGAGACTCCAGATACACATTTATAGATTCAAACCAATAGTTCAGACTGTAATGAAATAAGCTTTGAAGAAGTCTTTGATGCCTTTTAAAAAAGCTTACTTTGCAAGAGAAATTGCTTTGCGTAGCCGAGCAGCAGCTTTAACATACAATACAACAGAAACATAAGCCTTCCTCAGATAGTGACCCTCTAAGGTTAGTTGCTATACATAAATTTAAGTCTGCAGGCCAAATGTGTGACATTTAAAAAATGTCCTTCTTTCTCTGTTTGAACATGTGGCTTCTCGTCTGTGCACACGACAAAAACAGATGTGTGTGTACGTGGTCGTTTGTGCTCTGCGTCTGTTAGAAACCCTCATGGACTAGTAGATTTGGATATAGGTGAGAAAAGGAGTGTCTGTGTGTGTGTGTGTGTGTGTGTGTGTGTGTGTGTGTGTGTGTGTG
>CALSCE010010657.1:17152945-17164082 GCA_943593645.1 Bovichtus variegatus | reverse complement strand
ACACACACACACACACACACACACACACACACACACACACACACACATACTCACACATACACACAAATCAAATCCATATCAAGGAATGATGAGGATCTGCTCTCTGCACACTGATGGTTTGTAATGTTAGAGCACCTGCTCACATAATACTGCATGTAAAACACCTGGGCAGAACTCTTAAAACTGCTTCATTACACAAAAATTAACCAAAACCTCAGAAACACATGTTTCTTTACAGTTAGCTAAAAGGAGGAAAGTGTTCACCACCCAAATCTGCAGGGAAATGTATATAATCCAATCTTGTAAAACGATTGATGTATAGGACATGAATGAGGGAGAATTTAGAATCAAAATAAAGAGTTAGTGCATCAACATTATCACGTTTAACGACACTGTGATTCTTTATGTTTGCTGAGTAATCCTCGCATGTCAAGGATCAACAGTGGACTCATGAATAATTCAGCAACAAACAAAAATGGGCCAACACACACGCACACATGAAACATGCTGCACTCCAGCTCTGACTGGTCAGCTGGGGATAAAAGAGAGGCGCGTGCTCATTGGCTGGCTCTCAGAGAACAGAGAAAGCTGATTGGTCAGCTAGGGGTGACTGAGAGGACAGCAGTGAAAGCTGCGTGACGCTGAGTTGTGCATTTACCCAGAATGCAGTGGAAGCAGTGTTTACAGGTCCTTCAGCCTGTAGCCTGGTCTAAACACACTGTTTATTTCTATGGTGCAGCGCCTGCAGCCACTACTGCCTGTCTCATTAGAAATTAACTCATCGCATCCTTGAGCTGAGCTGACATAGGCTTTACATACAAACCCAGACACACACGCACACACAGACAACTCATGCCTTTTCTCCTTCACTGAGACTGAGCATGGAGCTGTGCTTTGCTCCACTAAAGAGAAAATATGTCTCCCTCAGGCTCTGCTGGGAGAGCTGAGAATATTTTGGTCAGTAAATGTTACAGCCTGTCTGACAGTGGGTCAAAATGTACATCCTTCACAATGGAGACAGTGGGAGTCATTGAGAGAAAAACAGCCTAGTGCTGTTCTCGGTCTGGCCTTAACAGGGCTCACAGTGCAAACATTTGGATGACACCAGTCTTTGGGTTATGGAAAGATGAGAAAGTACAACTTTGATTGTGCTGCTCCTTCTTTTTTTTTTTTTTTTTTGCTTTTTTTTTTTACTTTCTGATGCTTCATGGATGACCAAGTCCGGTCTTAAACAATCCACTGCTCCAGCCAGCACAGGGTAGAAACATGACCTCTTCACACAGCACAAAATCACAATTTTCACAATTATTTTACAAATGTAATATAATATTTAGTCCATATACCACGCAGCATCTTTCAGAACAGCAGAAAGAAGGGTCACTGAATTTGAGATGAGGAATCTCTGTCCACTTATCAGTCTTTCAGGGTATGTCCTCTGGTTCAGTTAGGAGGCTGCACTCCATTCTGGGACGCCACACCTGATGTGTGTGTGCGTCTCTAGTGTGTGGTAGAGAGGAGGAGAAAGGTTGGGCGTGTAGCGAGGATACTCTCTGAGAGGAGGGCTGAGCTGCCTGCTGTGAATGTTTTGGGAGCTCTGAGTTGGAGGTCCAGAGCTCTGGCTCTGATAGGGGTTGTGGGCGATGTGTTCTCCCAGTGGCGGAGAGCTCTGGGTGGCTATAGCGCTGAGTCGAGAGCCCTGAGGGCTGGAGCTGTAGGGAGGATGAGGGGTATAAGGTGGGTAGGGTTCCATGGGGGTCATGGCAGAGGGGAGCGGGCTGGTGTATGACCAGGATGTACAGTTGAGTTCATCCAGTCTGGGTTCAGAGCTGGCAAACATGCACGCCTGACGCTGTCCCATGTCTGAGCTGTAGGGGGAGTCAGTGAGTGGGTTGTTGGATAGACCGGGTGGAGGAGGAGGATAGGAGGAGGGGTGATAGTAAGACTCTCCCTCACTTGGAGAGCTACCGGTGAAGGGTTTCTTGTATGGGTGCTGTCGGTTTCCTGAAGAGCAGTTCTCCTCCACTAAAGAGAGGGACAGACAGAGAGAAAATATTGTGTTGATAAGCAAGAACTGGCAAAGTTTGAGACCAGAATTTCGGACTTCCCACATCAGACAGTTCAAGAAGCTGAGACAAGAACAAAATGTACACATTAGGAGAAAAGTGTAATTAGTTTGTCTGCTTTTTAGAGTATGTGTGACGTTAAAGGGATAGTTTGGATGTGGGGTTAATGAGGCACCATAGTCAGTGCATGACCTATAGTAGATGACGACACACCTCCAGTTTGGAGAAAAAGACAGGAGTACTAGCATGAAAACAAAGCAATGTACTGCTGTGGACGGTGGGAGCAGCAAAACGTATCAACACACTTTATCAGTTTAGGCGCATGCTATATTTAGAATATTTTCATCGCTTTACCTTGCTGTCAGACAGTGTGAGGTAAAATTCCAATATTTTTTAATGGAGTCTGGTAGCTTTGAAGAGAGCATATACGTATACCTGCTTTAGTTAGAACTGGCGGTCTGACAGCAAGGTAAGGCAGTTAAACATATTCTAAATAACTCATACAATTAAACTGTTATTAATTATTTTAGGATGCTGCCTATGGGTGATGTAGGAGAAAAAAAAGTTTATATTCCTCAAACTAAGTTCAAGTCTCTGATTTTCATACGGGCTCCCTGAAAGTTAGGAAATCAATCCTGTAAACTTAAGATAATAGTCAGCAGTTATGATAAGTATGTAGCCTATATTTGTACTCAATGGGCTAAAACATATTAAACCCCTTGAATGGTCCTTTAACTTTAACATGTTGCAATAACCTGCAAACACACACTTACAACACAAACTTGGTTTTCTATATAATAATAATAATAATAATATTTTAGTAGGCACAGAACCACAAGTTGGAAAAATAACTAGTTTGATATGTGATAGTGACATTTTCTTACTTGAATAAGGAAACATTAGGAAGTGTAACACTAGTCACACAATTGTGACTTTAACGAGTCACTAATCATTTTTTAGGTGAGAAAATACACAATTATTGCCACTATTACAATATTACAATAATTAAATAAAAAAGAAATAGGTCATATCTGCACTCCTGTGTCAGGGAGTTAACTAATGGCATTGCTTTTTGTTTTTAAAGCTTGAGGTTTCTTCTCACAGTGTACAGAAGGCAGAGACACACATCTTCCTCCTACCTTTCCTCTTGGTGCAGTGGTACACCTGTGGCTGTTGGCCGTGGTGCAGGTGAGGATGAGGCAGGGTGTAGTGTGCAGGGGGAGCCCTCAGCAGCTCCTGGGGACTGCCGCTGCTCAACCTGTTCTCACAGCTGTAGGGGGATCGGACAGCTTCAGGGGAGCCTCGCAGACCTCGACCCTCCCCACTGAAGGGGCTCCCTGTGGAGCAGGCCCTCTGACGGACAGTGCTGCGTGGGACCACAGGGTAGTCCTTACTGAAAACAGAGAGAGAGAGGGGTGGGTTGAAAATAACAGCAGAAGCAACAATTTGCATCTGATGTTGTTGTGTCTTTAGGTGTGCTGCACAAAACAACCTCTCCTGACTCTGCAGGTATTTCCGTTACATTCAATTCTACCTGGTTGAGTTGTGTGTGCTCTTGTTTTTTTCTTTCTTTTTCCCTTTTCTTTCAAGTCTACTTAGTCGTTCTCCATCCTTTCAGCTCTGATCTCTCTCTCTGTACACACTGCCCTCTTGGTGAACTCCTTGGTATGTAGGGGACAGCGGGCCACATCTCCCTAACCCTCGCTGATATAGTGACACACAATCGTGCATGAACACACACACACGCACACACACACACACAACACACACACAACACACACGCACACACACACAGTCAGTCCTGTTGTGAGATAATACGCTAAAAAAAAAAGATCTAAAAATAAACACCCATCCGTGTGTCACTTCAGATAGACTCTCCTCTCCTCTGTTCTCCTCTTTACTCCACAAACCACAGCAGCACAAAAACACAGGGGTGCTGCAACCCCCCCCCCCCCCCCCCCCACACACACACACACCCTCCCACCTCCTCCCTTCTCTTTTCTCCCCCTCTCCTCAGAAACAGCCTCTCCCATTGGCTTATTAAAATCTGTAAACTGCCTGCCACAACAGCGCTTGAATGGAGATTAGTTCAACACGCAAACAGACACCATGTAGGGTCATCAGCTGATCAGCAGTGACAGTCTATTAGACCAGCAGCAACGTGATATCATCTATCTATCAATGCAGGAACTGAGCTCGGTGTGTCGCGTTTGTGCTGCACGCTCTGGTCTAGGTTTCGGGCTGAAATCAACCTTCAGGTCACAATGGCTCACACGCACACACGCATGGCTTAGATCATATGTCATATGTATGTACATATAGAAATCCTAAGAGGGAATAGATTTTGTTTTCTCTAAGTGTTCACTAGTGTGCAGATTAAAAGATGTACTCACCCTTGCAGCTTGGCCATGCGGTGAAGCTCATTGTCATCGCTGCCTCTGAAGCCTTTAGCAAAAGGATTATTCTCTATCTTCAGCTGTGTAATCTGATCACAAAACAGAGAAAATCTTTAGCTCAGACACATGGATTACACCAACATGCACGGGCCCAAACAAACACACTGTGCAGACACACAAAGGCACATTCACTTTTTTAACCGTTTTCATTGACAGAAAGTCAATTTACTATTAGTGAGAGGCCCTGCAGATGTTAAAAGCAGCCCTGCTGAAGCTCCGCGCGGCCAACATTCCTCAGCTGCTGACGTTTCTAACGGAGCGGACAGTGTCCTCGCCAGCTGACACAGCATAAACTGTTTACCCAAACAGTCGCCAGGTTTAAGGATTTCAGGCCAAAGCTTTTAGAGGTCCAAAGCTGCGAGCTTTGATGTTTAAGTCTTCAAACTTTTCCCAGTGATGTCATGGAGGGAAACCTTCGCGCAGTGTGTCCATCATACAGCAGGCAAGTGGACTGGGGATCGGACACGAGCTCGGGTCCAAACAAACTTTGAAGTGCTGATAACACTGATGGCCTCCACCAAACTACTGGAAAAATAGTTCTAATTTTATACACAAATATTAAATGTAACAGTGTGATACCAATAGTATTTGTGATTGCATGTATGATTGAAATACAACGTTTTGACTTTTTCTTCAATAAAATAACTTAAATACATAAGAAAAATAGAGAAAAGTGAAAATAATTTGAAATACTCTAAACTAATTCAGTGGTAACTTTGTCTAGCACTACTTCTGCTACTGCAACTAATAATAATATAAATAAGTAGTTAAGTTTAGAATACAAAATATCTATTTAAATTATTGCTGTACACTTATTTAGTTGCACTTATGTCTATTTGTATGCATAACGATATTTCTATCAAATAAACGGTTACAAAAATTACATTTAACTACTATTAACAATTATAATCATTAAGTTATAAACTACAATCCTTCAGGTGTTCAGTATAAATAAAATAATATGCTATAAACTTTTTCTATAAACTAAAAACTGTATCTGCTATCTATTTTCTCAGCCTTGTATGTGTTTTTTTTTACTTTTTACACTTTTTATTATACAATCAATAAAAGGATACCATAGTGAAGCTGTAGATAAGTGTGCAGAATTTAGGACTATTTATAAGTGCTAACCCAGTATTCAAAATTAGAGTTAAAATTAATCTTTTTATGTTATTTAAGTTTTGTTATGATGTGATCAAATTGAAGCCATCTTAAAAACTTAACCAGGAGAGCGACTTAAAGCTTCAGAAAAGTGTCTCTCTGGTAGAAATCGAGAAAACAGGATCAGCCAAGATCAAGGGAAAAAAACAGTTCATTACAGACCAAAGCTCACACACTCTCACACACACACGGATAACTTATTTTTGGACATATTTACAAATACTGAGTAAGGCCACATAAACAAAGAAGATGCAAATTGACTTTCTGGATACGAAATACAGACAGTAATACAAACAAAGAAGAAGTGTGCATGTGAGTGTGTGTGAGCATGTGTGAATGTGTGTGAATGTGTGTGAGAGAGAAGTTTGAAGGTGGCCAGTGACCAAAGGCAAATCTTATACACGTATCTAAATAGTCACAAATATGACAGCAGCATCTGATTAACCTACAAGACTTTGAAAGACTTTTCCATCATTTTGAGGATAATTATGACTTAGCCTATATCTTTAGATAATAAAGCAGTACACTTCATATTATACACACACATAACATCAAGTGATGTATAAATGTCACTTTTTGTACTGTATTCCATCTTTTTTTTTTTTTTAATCAACAACATCCAATCACTACAGCATATTAGTTTTTGCCATAAAAGAGATTTAGGATGCCCCTTTCTCAAACATATGAAGTGGGGTTTAAGTTCCTATATTTTAACAGTGTTGTGTAAAGTGTAAACTACCTTGTGGTTCTGGTAGGACGTCACAGCGATGAAGGCAGTCTCAGAGAAGACGTGGGTGCAGAAAGCAGTGTTTTTTGAGCCGAAGCCGTTGTTCTCGTCCGCCTTGACAATATGGAGGCGAGGCTGGTATTTATGCATGGAGTTGAGTATTATCTGCACAGGGGAGAGATTGAGGAGGTGAGATTGATATACCTGTCATGTTTCCCACCAGCAGATGGGACCCGGACTATACTGGAGGCCAGATGGAGGGTAAACCCAATTTATGTCAATGTCAATTTATATTTCCAAATTTCAGACATTAATCTTTAAAACAGAGATTCATTCATATTAATAGGCTGAAACTGATGCAAGCCAAGACAATATTTGGTTTTAGAAAACCATAGCCGGGATTGTTAAATATATAGATATTGATGATATTGATCATATTTCTGCATGAATGTAAGAATGATTTTTTTCCTGCTACAGTTGTGTAGCATGCAGGTAAATGGCTTAAATTGATGCTATTTGTTTGTTTTTTTTACTAAAGGTTTTAGCTTCATGTCAAGCTTACAAAATAAATCATGCATGGAAACAAGGAGAACTGCCTCCTTAAAACAAAGTGATTATTAAAGTATGTTATTCACAGTTAATTTAATTTCATCTGTGACCATTTCCTGTTAGCCACAACTACATTATACATGGTTATTATAGTATAAGAAAATGACACTCCACATAATCTTAAGGAAATAATACCTACATTAAAAAATATATATTTTGATTTAATCACTGATCATTAACCAGGCAGACTATTTCGGCTGATTTTCGGTGAAATTGATAACTACTTTAAAAGTTGTATAAGGTTAGTGCACTAGGTGAAACAGTTACTAACATTGTTATATATTAATTAAAAATGCTGTAACATCCTTAAAGTTGGCCTGGAGAGACCAGCAATGTAAAACTATAACAATTCAGTGCATTCAGTCCACAATCTAAACTATTTCCCACGACACAGGAAACGCCACAAGTGTTTTGTTTTTTTAATTGGATCACGGCCCTTCGTGTATACACACGCACGGGCGCGAGCACGTTTGTTTATCCAGGGGGGCTCAGTTTAATCGCAGTGAGGTGTCTGCCGGTGACATGAATTAGCTAATGGGCTTTAGTCATTGAAATCATTACCTCTAATTTTACAAGCCTGAAAAGATTATGTTTCTGTTTCTTGCACGCAAAAGACGCGCGCGCAAAAACAACAGGGCTATCACCTGCTCTCGCGCCGTACAGCTCACTGCCTCGTGAAATAGTGTGTATGGACTCAGACTGCTACTGTAGGGTAAGTGTCTGCAGCGATGAAGCTGAGCATGGCGGGAATGAGTCTCAGCTGAGTCTGACGTGTGGCCGCGCTGCCCTCGTGCTGATGTGTGCGGTGATGTGATGTGAGTTATATTCACGAGCTAACTGGACCTGACTGTAGTTTGTGTAACCATTCTTCTTAAATCAAACTCTTTTAATTATTAATTCATTTCTATGCACATTATGGCTATTTGATATGACCAATAGACCGTTTTCATTTGAGAATGCAGGATGTGTGTCTTTCAGGGTTTTTTAAATTACGTTTTTTTTTTTTTAGACAGACACACACTCGAAAGCCACTTTTTTTTTTTTTTTTTTTTTTTTTATTCCAGCAAACAAAGACTATGTTTCTTGTTCTAAAGACATACAGCACATTTGCTAAATATATATTTAAAGAGACAGACTCACGTGTCCGAAGGGGTCCAGGTGGTTGTTGGTGAGTTTGAGCTTCTGAAAAGAGACGAGCTGGCGGCTCCAGTGCGCCCCGGTGGCGGGAGAGTCCGGATGTACGTAGAGCCTCCCGGGCATTGCGGGCTCTGCCTTTCCCGTTATCGACCTTTACAGCAGAGAAAATGCAGCAGATCAGAAAACGACCAGACGTTGACACTAAGCGGGTCACAGTGGTCTGTCTGACCGGCCATGCACCGCTCTGCCCGGCGCCCTGTGGCGCAGGAGGCCCGCGCTGCAGCCGGCAGCAGAAGAAGGCCTATCTGGTGCTTTAATTAGACAAACACAAAATGCACCTTGGTTTGCTGAAGTTTACACAGACGGCCACATCTGGACCTAAGTCAAGTCGACCGAAATTAATTAGCTCTCTTCCAAAATTGTCGAAGCCTCTGTTATTTTGTACCAGAGAGATGTTGTGAGGCGCCGAGCGACAAGCCTGAAACTTTTGACATATTTTCTGAAAAACTACTCAAATCACCACAAAACTAAAACAACACCAAGGATCAAAAACATCCAAGAAAGGTGCAGAAATCTGTCCCAGATTTAACCATCTACTTTGTGAAATATTGGACGATTTTCTCACTTTTTACCAGCATCTGAATAGTAGACAATAAAGATAGGGCCAACCTGTTTAATGCATTAATGTTTAATCAATGTAGTAAACTGTTGCGATTCTCATGATTATATCTGGTGTTTTACACGTCACAAACAAACACAAAATACTGCAAACATAGGCTAATTAGTGGGGACGTAATAATCAATAAAGCCAATGAATAAGGCCTCGAATAAATATTAACCATGTAACCTATGTCATTGTGTTTAATAATTATGTAAAACTAAAACCTTTTTTTTTTAAGTGCCTTATAGCTGCATGAAGTTTGCGCATGCTTTGACTCAGCAATGCGCAAAGGTCAAATGACGTGACCTGGCAAAAATAAAAAATGCAAATAAACAAAACAAAACAAAGATCACTTTTGGAACACATATGCAGCCTGTTTATAGTTGGGGGTTTATCAATCATCCACAAAAAGACTGTTATCTTTTTAAAATGCCTGAATGCCAGCGCCGACTAATCTTTATAAACACCGTCCGCCTCCATTACGCTCTGATCTGGGACTTTGTATCACAGTAGCCATATCCACAGAGTCTTGTTTCTGTAAGAACCGAGTGTCAGATGCTCGGAAGAGGCAGGGCATTGACGGATCTCACTGTGGAGTCAGTGGTCTCTTTGGATTCCCCCCTCAGCACAACAAGCAATTGAATGGAGACTTTAATCCGGGCTGCGCCGTCTGTCCGCCCGGTGAACCCTTCATACTCAGATTTAACCGGCGGGCAGACACGGGGGGAAACACGGGGAATTAGGCCATCCTAGTCTGCAAGAAGGACCCGACCTTTAGAGGACGGGGTGAAGAGGAGGGTAAACATAACACGGTTTACACATATTTCTTTTTACAGAGGTTTTAGGCTGAGGTTTCTAATGTAAAATTGATAGTGGCCATCATAACAAAATCGTAGGCAAGAGAATCGGGGGAAAAAAAGTTGTTTTTCTTCAGAAGTATAGGTTATGAATAGGCTTTTAAAAAAAAAAAAGTGTATTATTAATTTACAACAGTGGTGGTTGTGTTATCGTTTTACTCACCATTCACTCCGTAAACGATGTTTAAAATAAAATCATTAATAAACAATAGGGCCGATCATGGGAAATCTGACCTGTGCACTGGCACACTGGGTTATGCATGTATATTTCATGATCTCAGCCTGCACCACTCAGAGGTTTTTTGGGGGTCATTTTAATTTGGAGTGTGTCAATTACACAGGTATAAATGTGGCTATATACGAACCATTTGTTGTCTGCAAATTTGTAGCGGTGGTCGTCACCGGGCACAATGTCCATCAGGAGTATGTATTTGGTTTTTGGGTTGAGTCCTGTGACCTTCACCTTGTAACTGGGAAACATCCTCCTACGGGGAGCATATTCAGAAACAATATCTCAATATTCCCTTTCAAACACAGACAGATTATATAATAAAATACCTGAAGTTAAAATACATTTTTTTTTTTTAAAAAACAGCCAGCCTCCTCTGAGAAAAAAACCGTCCCCTGAGGCCTGGCAACATTCACATTGTACAGTTTGTCCCAGATGTATTGTTGGGACAGACATGCAGTTCATAAAAATATCGGTCATTCAACCCTCTAACAGCTTTTCAGTAAAGCCATGGCTTCATTAAAAAAAGAAAAACATGAAAAATCGAATATACCCAAAGTGAAAAAAACGAGATACTTATTTCTTCCTCCTAACCTCTTACCTTCCAGCCTTTGTGATGATCATTTCAGTTCCCACTTCATCAAACTTTGTCCAAAGTTCCCTGTCGTGGAGGAAAACTTTGATTCCCTCCATTCCCTGCAGCAAAAAATATAAACAGTGCTCACTACAACCAGTCTTCTGGAAGTTAAATTAAAGCAGGAAACACTCCCGAAATGAGACGCAATTTAAATTTGTTTTGAAAAATGTAATCTAGTATATGTAAATAAGTAATTGTACTCAAACTATATTTTTGTTGTTTATGATATAAACCTGATCCACGCAACAAAAAAATAAATAAATAAATTTACAACAGTTACTAAATAATGAGATGGATATTTTGTCTATTCTGCGGTCCGGGACGCTTCCAAAAATATATATATATATATCAACAATGAATAATCAATATTTACATTCTGCTCCGCAGTACAGGCCGGTACCTGCTGGCTGGGCGCTGTCTGCGGTGAAGAGGCCGGTGAGTTTAAGGTGTAGCTGGGATTCTCCTGTTTGGTCTCTTTTGGGGAATCCATGCAGTCAGAGTCCGGACGCTCTGCAAGGCCGAACTGGTCCCCTCCGTTTGCCATGTCCCACTGACACACACACACACACACACACACACACACACACACACACACACACA
>CALSCE010010657.1:17137327-17150285 GCA_943593645.1 Bovichtus variegatus | reverse complement strand
TGTGTGTGTGTGTGTGTGTGTGTGTGTGTGTGTGTGTGTGTGTGTGTAAATGCAGACCCATGAAGTTTCTGAACTGCTCTGATAACCTACCAATCAATTTATACACAGGCACGCGCAGACACACGCGGTACCGTTTTTAAGATGTCTTCACATAGCTCACACACCCAGCGCGTGCAAAGTAAGAGGTAAGTACGATTAAAAACAATTATTTGCTGTTTTTCTACTGAATATTAGTTTATAATAATATTGTCGCCTGTACATAAGATTTTGAGCAACAACCAACACTTCTCGACTTTGCTGAAACGACCTTTTATGAGTACACTTTTGGGTATCCTGAACAAAATATATAGTAATTTAAAAAAAAGCAATTAAGAGAACAAACAGTAGCCAATTAAACTAATGTCGATAAGATCATAGCCTGGACATATTATTGTGTTGCTGCCAGTTTAGAAGGATTACTCTGAAATATGTTTTATCTCATTCATTGTATTTGTTTACAGTGGTGTTTTGTTTGAGCCCTTTTTTAACCCACAGGTCAATGATTTGACTTTCAAACTTTAAACAGAAATACACAGATGTGGCAAATCAAAATGCAGACCTGTATATATATTTTTTTTTACATGAAAAAATACTACCTTGCATTAAAATAAATGTAATTACATGAACTAGCAATTCAAAGAGATCGATCATTAAGTATCATACATTGATTGCTCAGAATGAACTTTACTTGAAGTTGCATCCCGTATACGATAAAATGTAGACTTAATTATTAGACTCTACATTTTTAATAACGATCATTTAACATGTTGCCACAGAGTTGCTGTATACTGTGACATAAAAATAGATTTCTGAGGATTTGCTATGTAAAACAAAATGTTATTGATGAAAAAAGACTTGAAGTGAACACGCTGCTCCTGAGTCGCGACTTTCCAGTCAAAATGAGTGATTTGGCAAAACTCACTCGTCTGTTTATTGAGCCTTCACGCACACCACGGTATGATAATTAGGTCGCTGCAAACCATATATTTTTAACGCAACATAATCATTTTGTGTGTTCCTGAAAGACAGCCTACAGTTTCAACAAATACAATACTTCCGAAAAGTTCTGTAACTTCATCTGTTGCAAGTTACAATTACAGAATCGAATATAATAACAATAATAATAATAATAATAATAACAATAATAATAATAATAATAATAAAACATATCTCGTCTAATTGGCTTAAGCCACACTTTTGAACTGATTTGTTATGTCGTTTTTTACAAACACTAATCTTTAATTTGGAAATCAAAAACACAAAATCATCAGACTGATTTTTGTAGCCACGCTAGAAAACATTTTGAATTTGTCCAAAATCTCTTCTGCTTAATAATAACAAAATATAATCACAAAAATAATTTTATAATTAATAAAAAAAATAAAAAAACAGCTTCAATTGCCACTATAATATAAACCCATGGAATATACTAAATGATCAAACCAATGTGATTAAATCATACACTATTTAATTTGAGTTAAAATTATTCTCCATAAAACTTTCAATTAATTTAATTATGTAGCTATCAGAAACCTAATCTTACATACTTCATTACCTTTATATTATATTATATAAATTATATGAAAATAACCTTTCCAAAAGGAAATATTTACTATTTTAAAACTCAACCTTTTTAAAGGAGCATTGTAACATTAGACATGCTAGAACACACTATGAAGATAACACACACTATAAATATCCACAGGCAGGTAGTGTTCCTTAAGGTTAGTGTTACATTTACTTAATAAACTGTTACATTTACTTAGCACCCATTTTTGTCATTTATATCTTTAAAAACTGAGTAATTAATGTATGGTATTACATTTTGGACTATAAATGGTCTTATGGTCTTATATCTCTCAGTTAGTTGGTTTATGCAGAAGAAAAGTGAGAGGCAAAGGTTTCAATAATACCTGAAATGAGGTGATGGTGGTGGCTGGACGGCTCATTATTGTCCCATCCTGGCTTCAGCTGACTGGATCCTCTGTTCTCTGTCTGGAGGAAGTGGTGACGGGGTCCCAGACCTCCTGCACTCAGCAGGTCTGTCTCACACACTTCCAGCTCGGGCCCGAGCGAGTGTGTGCGTGTGTGTGTGGCATTAGAGGGCAAGGTCAACCCATTTCTCTGCAAACAATCACATCACACAGGGCAAAATACATTCCAACCCCCCTCAGCCTCCAGTTTGTAAGGTGGTCTGATGTGGGAACAGAGGAGGGTGGGGGGTTTGGCAACGGTCCAGACGGGGCCTCCGAGTCCAGATGAAGGAAAAGCTGTTCCACATTAATATGACTTCATATTACACATGTTAGGGAGAGTCTAACATGTGAGAGGCTTAGTTAAATGTTACGCTCTTCTTTAAAGTCAGTGTGTGTAATCTGACTTGTTATAAATTTGCCTTCAGATCAGATCACTTAGTGGTTTGGTGGCAAGTGATGAGGTCAAAATCTCACACACCAGCGGTCAGTGTTGCTCAGAGACCTCTTAAAACCCAACATACAAACCAAAAAAGATAAACTAATCTCTAGTCATTACCTCTGTCAGTTGAAACTTAAAAGTAATAGTTGTAAGCTTGATTGTTGGGGAAATGATGAGCTGTACGACAGTTATATTCTTCCAGATTCAACACACTGATCAAATCCATTTCATTGTATCAGCGTATTGCCATGCATTCGGCCATGCATGGCAATACGCTGATACAATCATACCGGGGTTTTTTTGTGCTGTGGAAAAATTCAAATTAAATTATTCCTCCAATAATCTTCATGTTTTACAAATACCGAGTGTCTATCTGTAGTATCCATTGTTCTGGCATTATTTGAACACATTTACATTTATTTTACAACACATGAACAACTGATACTAAATGTTCTAGACTACTTAATATAATAATAAATAATATAGCTTTACCATTTCCTTATGAAACCTTTGCCAATATAACTTGAATAAACTTCTTCTTTGTAGCTAAGTATATTGTTGGTTTAATATATTTAACAGGGTTTATTCTATTGTATTCTATTCTGTTTATCCTACACTTTACTCATTAGGCTGTGTACTGATCTGAGCCCTCAATTGCATTGTTATTTGGACTTTTATTTTGAAGGGGACATATTAGTAGGAGATTTAATGTTAAGCACAAACACAGGAAACTTATGTAAACTCTCTGTTTAGCAGCCTGCATGCAGCCTTTTATATTGTGATTGATACTGAAAGGCATTATCTTCTATGAATAGTTTCATTGGGTTTCAAAGTGAGCAGCACCGCTTTATGAGCTCGTAGCATCTTCAGCAAGCTGACACACTACTTGACAGTGTGGTAAATGAAGTGTGGGGGTCATACAGCTCCATCTAGTGGCTTTCTTCTGCAAACAGGGAAATAAGAGTGGAACAGTGGAAAGCATGAGAAAAAAATCAATGTGACAAAGTCCAAAAGAAACAAATAAAACACATGTAGTTGTTTTCATCATATACATTTGATCTGATTGAGCTCAACCCACGGAACAAGCAACAAACCATAACCATCCATCTACAGGAACATGACATCATATTGTACATATGTGTTAAGTATTTTCTATTTATTATATACTTTCTCTATTCTATATTTATGTGACTTTTGTACTACTTTGCCTGTATTTCTATTTCCTCTAAACATGTTTATTGTTTATTGTCTGCACCAAGGGAAATTTCTTGTAAGTGAAAACCTACTCGGCAATTAACTTTATTATAGGAGCAACATCTAAAATCACCAGAGTGTAATGGCATCAGAGAGAGAGAGAGACAGAGAGAGAGAGAGAGAGAGAGAGAGAGACAGAGAGAGAGAGAGAGAGAGAGAGAGAGAGAGAGAGAGAGAGAGAGAGAGAGAGAGAGAGAGCAGTCTGGTGCAGAGTCATCCATGTGGGAACATTAACATTTAGGAGAGCAGTGCCCTCAGAGCTGCCTGTCACTCACAGGCGTCAAACTGAAGTGCGGTGTGACCTTTACACTACGTCTATGCACACACACAGAAAAGACATTCAACCTCGAAGGCTTATTGTGTGTTGCCAATTTTTCCAGACCTTCATCTCTTTATTGTCTCTCAACCTGTTTATACATAACGGCTGTAAATGGAGAGATGAGAAGCTCACCAGAGAAGTTGTTTATATTGGTGGGAGGTGTGAGATCAGAACATCACAATTTAGAAGGTTTTTACTAAAAGTACGAGATGTGGAGTTTGTTTTACACAAATAAACATAGTCCTCGATCCCCACGTCCCTGTCATTGTTGTTTCTTTAATAAAACTTTCATCCCTCTCTTCATCTCTACTGGTGCTGACACATGTTTCTGCTTAGATTTCTCTCAGTACCTAGAGGAGCTTTGTCTCTAACAGACTGAAAACTCATTTCAACACAGCTGACATTTCACAGGCACTCAGGGCCTTTTTCTTTCTTTCTTTTTTTTTTTTACCTACGACACAACTTAAACTGTTCAGTGGAGACATTTTACTCTCATCGGTCCTGCAGCCACGCAGCTGCACTGGACGAAGGTCAGGACAGAGTTTTAGGCGTTTTACCTAATGGACCTCTGCACTGGACGTGTGAAACACTTCACTTAACACAGCCTCTAGGCACTAGATTGGCATGTGTATGGCGTGCATGCTTGAGTTTGTGTCTACATAGTGTGCATGAGTTTATGGTGACTGTTAAAGGTCAAATAGTCAGTCCTGACCCTCTGCATGCCTGGCGGTTGGGACATTTTTGCACTTGGGAGAGAAAACAAAGAGAAAACTTACGTTTTAAGTTTAAGAAGTCTTAATGCCATCACTTCTATCAAAAACTAATTTAGAAAGTTACTTTCTGCTATCTTTGGTATGAAATGTGGATTTACCCAGTGTGAAAAGTCAAACTGAAACAAACTATGCGCTTTCAAGATGATCAAAAACAACCCAAACAAGACGAATACAAAGCATCATTTAATGTACAAGAAAGAAAACTATCATTATACGCAGGCAGACGAGTGCACACAGCTTCAGAAAACGGAAACAGGCGTGAACATGGTACCACATCAATGACGTCTTGAGGTGAACCTGGGTAGGGCTGAGACTACTGGTGGAACAAAATAAAGTATCTGAGACATCGTCTCATGGGAAGCTGTAATATCTGCTGTGAAAGCAAAAACAAATACAAGTAAAATGAGAAAAGCAAAGTGCGCAATTACAATTAAATTACCAGAAGTAGTGGCACATTTTCCCACATAATGCTGGATTAAGAAAATCACATTTACAAAGCTGTCAACCATCTGATCAGCTGCACTTTAATGTTGGCAGTACCATCTAAAATACAGCTGCACTTTAATGTTGGCAGTACCATCTAAAACACTGCTGTATTATTACTGTAGGTACCCTGTTATAAGCTACGAAGGAGTCACAGTTTACTGACTATTGATCTTTAAGCCAAGTATTAAAAGCTCCCGTTTAAAAACATAGTGCGAACACATGTTGCTGCATGTAGCTGCAGCAGCCCTCTGTCAGTTAGCGTCTACGTTTTTTATGAGACCTACACTTACTTTCTCCCCAGACACCTGATCAGATGTGAGTAAACAAATGCTTGTTAATTATCAATGAAGGGAAGTTGATGTCACATAATGTGCGACTCAGGAAGAAAGAGGGCAACAAGAACACGGCTGGCTCAAAAGAAACAAAAAATACCAAAATTATTTGAGTTTTTTGTGAACACAAGCTTGAATATAAAAACAACTGATACTACTGTGTTTAAATGCCTTCAAACACTTCTTGGTGAATACTTCTAGCAGGGTTGTGATGAGAGTTATATCTCAGAGGGGAGCCAAGTGCAACAGATCGAAAGCATGTGCCATAATTTGTAACAATTAAACAACAAGATTATTCAAGTTTTCAAAG
Organism: Bovichtus variegatus; assembly: GCA_943593645.1. Lineage (NCBI taxonomy): Eukaryota > Metazoa > Chordata > Actinopteri > Perciformes > Bovichtidae > Bovichtus > Bovichtus variegatus. The sequence goes on along the minus strand of CALSCE010010657.1, from coordinate 17,144,357 downwards.
GAAGTTGCACTATTACCACTCCATCGTACTTCTTCACGGTCCTGTGAACAACAAACACTGCGCCTCTCAGTCCCCTTCCAGCTGGGTGCATCCTTCGTCTGCAATACAGCTAAGAGACCAGTAGGAGGCCCCCATCCCACGTCATGGCGTTGAGGCAGATGCTCACAGTGTCACTTCATTAGCAGGGAATACTATTATTACCAGTCACATTCATTTTAAAGCAGGTACCAACACTGAAGTCCACACAGGAGTCTGAAGAGACTTCACTGAACTTAGACGTCCGTGGTGCGGATGCCGTCTTCGTCCAGGCTGAAGGGGAAGCTGCAGCCGGTGTGAGGCTGAGGCTGCGAGCGGTGCCTCCGACGCCCGCTGGCCACGTCTCCTGACGCCGTGAGCAGCCCCAGTCCGCTTGAAGCAGCTGGAGGAGCAGTGGAGCAAGGGATCGGGGCGGAGAGAGAGTTGGAGGAGGAGGAGGTGGAGGAGGAGGTGGAGGACGAGGAGAGCGAAGGCAAGGTGGGCAGAGAGCTGAAAGCACTGTCTTCATCCTCCGCATCCAGCATGGAGGGCTCGCAGGGAGGGACGGGCGTCCACGGCTGCCAGCCCGGCGCCACGGAGCAAGACTTGACCAGCGCAGGTCTGCGCTCATCACCCTGCTGACCTCGAGGCGCTGAGGCATTGTGACTTCGATAGAGAGAGGACGCACGTTTAAATAACAAGCCCTGCAATGAGAAAGACAAAGACATCATCAGTGTTCATCATACGCTAATGTCTTCTCTCCTCCAACAACAGATGCAGAGAAAGGATTGTGGAGACAACAGCTACCTTAGGGGGACCTCTGAAGTCCTGGATCTTCATCTCAATGTCCCTGATCCAGCCATGCATCTCCTCTGGAGAGTCTGTCTATAGGGAAACATTAGCAGAAGATAAAGCCTTGCAGAGCTGCATGTCTGCACTTATTTTCAGATTAGCGATTGTAGTGGTTTGTCCTTTTGTGTTGCGTCACTCGCGATATTCTAGATTTTTCTTACTGACAACAAATGTCATAAAAATACCAAAAACCAACACAAAAGTGATGCTACTCACCGCAGCCAAAGACATGTTTGAAGTTATTAGATAGTGTCACATTTACATAGTAAGTAAAAGATAAGGAAAAACATACTTGAGAATAATGAAAACAATCATAAGTTGCATATCTAGTTCATGAGGCAACAACAGACGCACTGCTATTAACAAAGAAATGTCAATAACTGGCTCCTATTTTAACTTGTAAATCAAGTTTTATTTGAGCTTGAGAACATTTTTTTACTTTAATTCCCGCACTTTCACTGTGATCACAGTCTCAGTTTATGTGTTATTGTTTTTTTCAGTTGACTAAATGTTTGTCACGCTTCCCTTTTTCTCTCGCAAAGACAAAAACAAAAGCGCTCATGCTTGCAGCCTCTCTCTCCCAGCACTTCCCATCTGATCCAACCCACCGTCTCCGTCAGCTGTTCTCCCAGGAGGGGGCGACAGGATGTAATGGTTGTTATGGTAACAGATGGCTCTGTCCGTTTCACAAAAACAAACTTTTTGTGCCACACATCAGCAGCAGAGCATTGAGAGTAAACAACTCAAGGCATGAGGACAGACACACCTGTGAATGGAGACCCTCTCTGCTGACTAACAAAGCACCTCGTATCTACTGCTTTCAGCCGGAGCCAGAGAGCACCCAACAGATATTAAAACTTGCGACTCCGATTGGTTGATATAACAGGAAGACGGGATTGTACCTGAATGTAGAAGGTCCTGGAGCTGGTGATGATCTCAAACAGGTTGTCTCTCAGCAGCAGATCCCTGATGGACACACAGAAGACAGTTATCATAATACAGCGGCTAACGGGACGGCTCGATAGTAGCGCTGTGCCGCAAATTATTAAATTATTTTCTGTATTCATATCTGTATTCTGAATTAAAAACAGGCAGTGGCCAGGCGTACACCAGACATTGTTAGAAAATGTCAAGACTGCTGCATTTTCTCTGTTCAGTTGTATTTTTATTGTTACTTAAACCTTATATGTGTATGTATAGGTTTAGCTGTTTGCAAAAATATACAAAATAAAATTATATTTGAACCATGTGCCTCAATCAATCAAATAATAAAGCATTATTTGTAGCCGAAAACCACCTTTAAGATAGAAAATATCTGAACTGGGTTTAAATAAAAGCTGTGTAACTGTTAATGGAAATAGAATGGGGGGTTTTAAAAGTGGGGAAATACAAGCCAGAATTTGTTGTGTGATTTCTCTTTAAAAAGTGGAGAAAATGTGAGATGAAAAATGAGAAATTAAATAAAAATAATTGCCATAATAGTTCATTGGGCCACTGTTTTTGTGTAGAAGGTCCAGATGAAAATAAAGGGCCATTTGAAGTGTCTATGAAAAAAAAATCAGAAAAGCTCTCTGGGCCATTTTGCATGACCTTTTGAGACAGTTCCTAACGTCAGCCTGTCAGTATCTATATATTGTAATGTCTTTCACCGTCTTCACGCTTCAATATAGATCATAGATCTATAGACCAGGAGATAAAAACAGCACGTCAAGCTTTATCCTGCACCGAAAATAAATTCAGAAGAAAACCCATTAAATAAAAAGGTATTGAGGATAAACTTCACTTAATGTCTGAATATAAAACTTAAAACTATTGACACCTCCATGTTGGCGTATGTGTTTGTTTATATGCATGGTTTCTGTTTGTATCTCTTCAAACTGTAATCTGTTTTTATCAGCATATTCACTGGAAGAGATAACCAGATGGTGGATAAGTAAAACGGTGGGAGAATTTGACTCAGTGTTTCACATCGACTCACCCTGACTTTACGAGACATTCATGGACCTTCTGAATGTCCCTCAGTGGAACAGCTCGGAGAGGCTCCTTATCCTGGGACATACGTTAGCACAATTTAGACATGGATAGACAAAGACCGCAGTCACACGAAAGAAATCCAACATTTTAGAGAAAACACTAAAACGTCTGGCTGCTCACCATCTCAGACTTGTAGTAACTGACTGCATTGTCATCCAGGGTGAAAAACCTCCTCTTCCAGCTCTTCCTCTAAAGCACGCACATGCACGCGCATGCACACGCACACACACACACACACACACACAAACACAAACACACACAGCACATTACAGTTTCCACATGCAGCTTTTTTTTCATTAAAACACAGAGTTTATCAGTTATAAGTGGCTGGGTACTCACCACATTTCCCTGTTTGACACAGTAACCGCACCTCAGCATGCCTGGCCTGCTTCCCTTCCTCTCTCTCCCTTCTGTCTCCTCGCTCTCATTCTGAAACATTTCCCCATCGTCATCTTCAATATGATTACAACAATCATCGTAAGTGTAACCACCATCTTCAAAATACATCCGATTACACACAGTGGTTTTGGAGGTCGAGAGCAAGTTGTAAAGACAAAAACAATGCGCAGTATCGCTAATTGCGTCTTCTAGCGTCATCGGCGTCACCCTTTATAACGTTATTTTAACCACATTGGTTTCAGCTTCATTACCTGGATGGGAGTGTGCACCACCACACCACCGATGATCTCGGTCTTGTAGGCCTGCTGTCTCTTCACTCCCTGACTGTCGTTGATGACTGCGGTGACATTGGACCTCGGAGGTGCAGGGCCAGACTTAGGAACCTGTGTGCACAGCAGCAGGTGGGCTTATATCAACTAGTATGGCATTAACAAGTGGAGCTTAGTTGGTAAAGCTTGCTACTAATTGCCGACATTGAGAGGTTTAAGTCCCACCGGGAGTCTCCGTGCTGCAACTGTAAAATGTTCTGCATGGAAACATCCAACACTAGGGTTGTTTGAATTGTATCATCCTTTAACAGTCACCTGACACAAACCAGGGAACAGACCTCGCATGGCTGAAAGTCAAAGAGAACTTACGGTACAAGCTATTAACTTTGTCTTGGACATACAATAGTTTTAAAACAACCAAAATACAAAATACTTGTATATGATATATTTTTTTCTTGAAATAACCACAGTTATCAAACAAGGAAGATGAGGAGGGGTCACATTACACTACCAGTTACTTTATGATCAAACGGATCAAGAAAAATAAGGGTTGAGGGTCGAGAAACAACCAGGAGGCTGTTCCTGAAAACAAGCCAGCAAAATCAATAATGTAAAATCCATTGATCAGTGCTTTACTTTAATTACGGCATTTACACCAGGCCCCTCTGCTTTAGGAAGCATTTAGTTTTCATTGAGGCCAAGGAAGCTGAGAAAAGGCGGCAGAGAAGTCCTCCCATCGAAGAGGAAGTGAAAGAGAGGGTTAGCGTTGCTGCTTCCTGTGTCAGTAAGCAGGTGAGAGAAAAGAGAAACTCTTCTCTGTCATCTGGATGTCGCCATTCAACAAGGGCCCGGTCATATCGCAGAAATATTATGCACACAATTGTGTTCCGACACCTCCACCACGGTGATGCGTGTGTGTTTGCGCATGTGCTTGTTATGGCTCATATTTATACACATTCACAATTTCCTCATTCAACAAGTGTGTCAGAGGGTATTTGTGGGCAGCGTGCAAGCATTTGTGCCCATTCAGGCCAAACTGGTTTCAGTCACATCACCGCAAACTGCAGCTTCCTGTGCTCAGGTGGAAACAAATCCCTTATCAATAACTGCTAGTTTAGCCTTTTTCTAACCAAACATCAGAGAAAGACATATAGGTTATGTCATGCAGGTGTGCAGGTGTGTGTGTTGCACTCACAGTGATCTTGCTGGCCTTGTTGAGAGCCGCCACCCAGTCCCTCATGTCAGTCACATCGTTGGCTTGGAGGAAGTACCTCCGAGACACTGCATTGATGACTGTGGAAATAGACATCAATGCCATGAGTGTCCACGATAACCACATCATATTCAAATAAAGTTAATGCCATTGTGTGCTACTGCGTAAGCAAGCCTTAGCGTTTCTCCCCGGAAAACTCACCAAAGCAGAACTCTGTCTTCGGCTTCTGCTTCACTGTGGCTTCGCTTACCTGAGAAGGAGGAGAGAGAAGGGGACGAATGGAGAGGAGACAAAAGGAAAGGAAAGGAGACAAAAAGGAGAGGAGACAAAGAGGAAGGCGAGAAGTGAAGAGGAGAAACATTTCATATCTTTGCCATCTATTTGACTCAGAGTGTCCAGGGAGGAGCCGTCAGCACTACAGTGCAGTGCAGCCAGATGTCATTATCTCTGGTTAGCTCAGCGAGCGCTCTGACATCTGGAAAACTTCACAAAGTCTGCTTCTGCCTGTGACCGTTAACTACAGATAACTCCGATCTGGTGTATCTGTGCACCCTATTTACATGTTTCTACTTGTGTGATTTTCTTAGCCCACATTGCTCCGATGTCTCCTCTGCTGTACATTTATGTAGCGCACTACTTCAACCCACAGCAAAGAGAAATGGTTTACCTTAGAGATGTAGGTTAGTTTCAGGCTGCCAACAAAGCTAGCTCCACTGGGCAGGTTCTGCATGCAAACACAAACACACAGACTCGTCATTGGCTCAGAGTCCAAGGTTACACGGCTCCTATTGGTCAATTTCACTTCCTCTTGCCGTCTGTGCAAATGTTTGTCATGCATTTTTGTGTGGCGTACCTGAGGGTTGTCCATATACCACAGCAGAGCATTTTCCTGCGTGTCGAGGATGAAGTATCGCCTCTGGAAGCGGCAGCTGTTCTCCTTCTCCTCCACGTCCAGGAAGCCACATACACGGTTCAGCCGGTCCACGTACGGCATGCTGCTGCTATCACATATCACGGGGACACCCAGACGGACACATAGACAGATACTCAAGTCAGATGAGAGATGAAAATGTAAAAGGAGCGACAGAAGGAGATGGACTCATAGGACAGAAAGGCAGAGACAGGCAGATGTGGAGGATACACTTTCATTTACTGTTGAAATACACACAAGCACGCACACATACACAGGAAGAAAGAGACCCGCGCGCACTCAGCAGTTTTTCATGTGACGTGATTGAGGCTGAGCAGCAAACCCTGAAGCCCGAGGCTGAGATGAGGCCCTCCACCACAGCCAAAAATTACAGACTGCACTCAAGATTTGCACACACGCACATTTCCACTGGCCAGGGAAGAGAGAGGAGAGCGAGAGAAAGAGAGAGAGAGGGAGGAATGGGAAAAAGAGGGAAGGAGAGGGGAGAGAGCTGGTGAGATCTATTCATTAAGATGATGCCATGCATGTGAATCCCTGAGCTGCTGACTGATTTCTCAACAAAATCAAGACTCATTCAGTTCAGACACTCAGGCATGCTGATGATATTTCAATAATGTTTGCTTTCCAGGGAAGCACTTTTTTTTTACTTTTTTGGGGGAGTCAAAAGACTTCTGGCACGGTGAGAGCTAGATTATATAATCTTGTCCTCCTTAAGTAGCTGAGGGAACTTTTAGTCTCTCCACTGCTGTTTCTTTTGCATCTCTGCAAACTTAACATGAAGTAACACAGTCGGATGCACTGAATAAAAAGATGCAAAGCAGATTTATCTTTCTTACTTCTTACTTTTCTGAATGCAATGGCCACAAAAGGTAATACGATAGCTAACTAGGCCACATCTGTGACGGATATTTTTTTACATTATAAGAACAAAAAAGTATAACGTGACAGTCATATCAAATATATAATCAAGACTGAATGACTTCTGCCAATACTTTTACAGGACTGTCATGAATTTCCATGAATACATTCATACGCATGACCCAAAGCACAGACACACAGAGAAATAACAACAGATTCAAAGGCTTCATCATGTCTGCCCTGGTAAAAGTTTCATTTTGAAACTGCTTTGAAAAATGAGTGGGCCGTGTTTCTGATGCATCAGTCGTGCAAGCTTTATTTCTTTTGCCATTGAAGTAGGTCATTCAGAGGCCTTTTGCAGAAACTCTGAGTGTAATGGAAAAGAGAAAAGGACACAAACACCCACACTGAGACACACACACACACACACACACACACACACACACACACACACACACA
>CALSCE010010657.1:17117002-17137317 GCA_943593645.1 Bovichtus variegatus | reverse complement strand
ACACACACACACACACACACACACACACACACACACACACACACACAAACCATTTTGGGTATCGGAAAACATCAGGCTCAACCATTATAGGGAGAAGCAGCGGTGAGGTTGTGGCATTTTAGGCATAACTTTACCAATACATTTAATTCAGACAGTCTTTAGCACATTTCTATTAAATAGAGTACATCGGGTTTGAAAAGCAACAGGATAACACATGTATCAATGAATGTAAATACAGTTTGTGTGTATGAGGGCAAAACAGAGCGTACAGATCACAGCAGTGATAGAAGTATGACTGTGTTTTACCACATCCAGGGCAGTGAAGTGAAACCCATCTACATTCAATTTACATCTGCTTTATTTGTGGAAGAGATAAACCCCCTTTTTTTTTTTTTTTAAACATAAACTGATAGATGTCAGCCATACTCTAGCAATTTTGTTACAGAATGTACTTCTATGAAGTTCAAAAGAACAAGCAAAATCAATGCACAGCAGGCAAAGATATCTTGACTTTGAGCTTCACAAACGTTCAATCCTACACTTGAATGCAACTCAGTCGTAGCAAAACCAGATACCATTTGGCTACATTTCTCTCCAGAGGCTCAGAAGCCTTTAACTTAGAGCTGAATAGATTTATCTTCCGTTTTAAAATGAAACGGTAACTAAGCTAATAAGCTAAAAAAAATAAAACGCTCTGGTTCAAAATTCTCAACTGTGAGGATCGGCTGACAGTGGCAGAATATTATTGATGATTATTGATGCATTCACATGTGAGCGTTGATTAGCTGGTTAAGGTCATTTGAAATAGCTTCATATACTTTCTATAATTTAAAAAAGCCTCATATATTAGGGATGGGACAAAAAATATTGTTTCTTTTGAGGGGAGTTAGTTGCAGTTTCAAGGGGGGGGGTCTATTGAATAGAGCTGGGGAGGGCCTCATCTTTATTCAAAAGTGGACCACAAGTCAGCAGGTCTACCAGCCATCGGCCTCAGCACAATGGGTGCCGGGGCTCTTTCCTCTGCTACACCCACACTTTGATACTCACTTACCCACCACGTCAGCATACTGGACTCCACTAAATGATAAAAAATTCCATCTTTTTAAACTAGCTTACTCACTTTAACTGCAACAACTGCATCTTTTTTTAAACCAATTTTAACACATTGCTGAGCTCTGCTGCTTATTATTATTACTGGAGCTTTGTTGCTTATTCTATGTTTTATTACTGATCGTATGTGATGTGAGGTGACCTTCAGTGCCATGAAAGGCTATTATTATTATTGTTATTATTATTATCACTATTATTATTATTATTATTTGGCAACAAGGTTAAGCCGCCCACCCTACTCCAATAACTACAGCTGTAAAAAGTACAATAGCTCCAACCGAAATGTGGTGGAGTAAAACTGTAAAGTAGCATAACATAGAAATAAAACACCTCAAAACATATAACTGAATATGTTTGGGTTACCTGGGGCTCTGGGAAGTTGTGACAGGCATGTTTCAATACTGTCTGACGTTTTATGGACCAAACGATTAATATCTGTCCTCCTTCACTGCTTTCTAGTGACAGCTGGATTTTCACATAATTGACCACCAGTGCACGCACGAGCTACACGCCATTAAATGACCATGATCATGGGCGTGCACGTATAACGTGATTATGAGCATGCCATGAAAAGTTTAAATGTGATCTGGCAGAATTACTCAGCGACACCTGACAGACAACTCAGGTGACCTGCACTGACTCACCAGCTCCAACAACGGCCTGCCACACCTACAGTAGCCTAACACACACACACACACACACACACACACACACACACACAGAGAGAGAGAGAGGCAATGAGGCGGCAACACTCACAAAGTGCCACTGTCGGCTGACTACTTACCCACTGTGGAGTCAGTGTGCGCCACAGCCAGCGCCCCGCACGGCTCCGAAGCACAGAGAGACCCGAGTCTGGTAAATAACGAGCATGTTAGAGAAACTTTTAATAACTTTTACACACAGCGTACAATAAGAAGGCCGGCGTGCATCAGGTTCTCTCGTCTGTTTGTTTGTGTGATCGGCTTACAGAAGAGTTGTCTTTTTTCCGGGTTGGACGTTTCGTTATTAGAATAAACCAGCCCCGGATGTGATCTATGCGTCCTCGGAGCTCCGGCCGGGTCCTCCTCCTCCTCTCTGCTGCTGATCTCACAAAAGAGGAACTAAACAGCTCAACAGATCTCTGCAATTTATTTTTATTTAATTTTACCATCAGCGATGCGGCAACGTTGCATTTGTTTTGACAGTTTGTGCTCTTTTTTTTTTTTTTTTTTTTTTTTTTTTTAAGAGGCTTTTATTTAGAAAATAAAATAAAAACGTGCGCAGGATCTTTCTTTCTGCAACTGAGTGTGATATGTTATCTCTCCAGGTAGCAACTTCAGAACTGGGTCAGACACACACACACACGCACGCACACACGCACACACACACACTCAGTTTAGTCGGTGGGTTCATATAAATGAGCAGCTATAAAAGAGGGGAGTGTAAACCTTGATAAATAGGTCTACGCAGTGAAGAATAGTGTCAGTCATACACCTGTCATGGCAGGTGATTGAGTGTGTGACAGGTGCCAAAAGCAGTGGAGGAAAAAAAACATTGTGTTCCTTTTACTTTTACAACTATGAAAGTAGCAATAGCTCTTCCAACATGTAATAATGTTCCTCTGGAAGCAATTTTAGAAATCCTTAGGTCCAACTGTTCCCAGCACGACATACTTTACTTACAAATATCTGACTAGCCAAAAAACAAACACATTTCCACATATTAACAATTCTTTTTAAACTATTCAATTATATTTTCTTTGCATCAGTATTTGATCTCTTTAATTTCAATGTATGTAGTTTTATCCCTGAAACAGTTGATTTAAAAAAAAAAAATGGTCTGAAATAGAAATAGAACTGGACTTAAAACCCCAACGTAATAGAGTAGTATGGAGTAGGTGCAGAATGTAACCTTGGTGTCCCCAATGGAAGTCTAGCATGGGACATGGGACATCTGAGAAAGTCAGGTTCACTGATACTATATTACATATATTTAAAAAAATCTTAAGAAACAATAGAAAACCCAGAAATATCAGCTACTTGTCTTCTCTTTGTGCAAATATGCCTATGGAAAAAAAAAAAAAATCTTAAATAAGCTTGTAACACTGCTAATCATAACTTTTTGTTTAACTGTCATTTACTTGTTTGGTTAAAATCCAACAGTTGTAGCCTGAACAGCCTTGTGTTGCTCTGGTCAAAGGGTTGTCAGTTTTAACACGCAGAACCATGACAAATACCGTGAAGCAACACCTCAGATCAAATCTTAGTTTAAATGTGCCATCACCAGAGAAAAACACACGAGAGATACATTAAATATAAAGAAACAAACCTCACAAAGTTCTACGTAGTGTGCAAGCAATAGCATCAAGTGGCTGACGGTCGTGACTCAACGCTGTGGGAGGAAGTTCAGGTGTTACTGTTGCAGAACGGTCCATTTCAGAGACTTTAATTCCCAGTAAAATAATATGCGTTGTAGGTGACTAACTTGGTACTCGGCGTGACTACTTTATAGTTTAAACTTCATCAATGCATCTTCATTTGTGATTTTATCTTGTGTTTCCATGTATAATCTTAATCTGCAACAGTATGAATTTCTGACAAATGTTGTGGTGTACACTACCTTTATTTCCACTTTTGCACAAAGGTGACCACAGTTTGAGTCCTGTGATGAAACTCCTGCGCATGAATTGAGCCGACCTCCTGGTTTCAACACAGAATCTGGGTTTAAAGTTTCCACACGTGTTCAATCTTCCTCAGTGGTGAGAATGTCACCTTTTATAAGTGCTGAAATAACTGCATTTACAGGAGTGAGTCTGCATTCTGTTTTTTTTCTTCTTTTGGTTAATTTGTGTCACCATGTTAAGAGGAAGTGGTTTCACGTCATATGACCTGCCAGAGTCGGGAGACCTAAGAAATTTTTTCATATCCTGTGGCGACTGCAAACGATTCAAGTTACACGGATGCAGAAGGAAGTCCTGAAGTTTCCACAGACTCTCCTGTTTCTGCTGAAAATCTCTCGACGGTACGCGTGCTTTTACATCAGGGACACTAACATATACACACATTTCTATCAAACGTTACACCAAGGTGATCTTTCCGTCACACAAACGCGCTGTACACACACACAAATAAGGGTGTGATTACATATTTATTCAGACAAGCTGCCGTTCACAAACATGTAACAATTCAAGCACTAAACACACCTTTTATAAAAGTATTTAAACACTTAAATAGGATTGTTGTTAAGATACTTTCCTTTATGTTTCCCATGGCAACGACACAGGTGAATAATGTGGTTCTATGGTGTCAAGCGAGCTGCAAACTAGCTACCCACAGAGGCACCCCGGCACCTACTAAACCACACCAGGCTATAACAAAACACACGGGCAAGTGTACTTTACTTTGTAAACACTTATTCACCACACTCTCAGGTTCACAGCTTAGCATTTGCAGCTTTACATCACCTGAAAGTGAACATACCACTATAGATAATATAATAAGATAATGAGGTTACCGTAATGGAAATTTCCAGACCTATAAGAAATCCTGTGTTTTAATCATTTGCAGAAAACAAACTGGTAGTGTCTTACTGAATGTCCGGAGACAATGATGACAATGATGTCCTGAGTTCCAGCTGTGTTGTGAAGATGCAGTGCTGGCTTAGAGATAATGATTACTGTACTATCTCTTCCTGACCTTGCAAATGTCAGTGTCTGCACGCAGTATCAATGTGTACAAAAACCTAACGTCTCCTCTGTTCTGGGCTCACTTGCTTGACTGAGCTTGCATGTGCAGATGTTTGACTTAAACTTACAAAAAGACCAGTGTTGACTTTTGACTATGTGCTTAACAATACTGAAATTGCCACCATAGTTACTATTCAAGTTAGTGTTTTAAAAAAGAAAATACACAATCAAAGGCGTCGCAACTTGTATTTATGGGACCAACCTCCTTCACTGAACCACAGTCATTAGAAACACACTTTTTTTTAGATATTCTTAAACCATGTGAAACCCTCTGCCACTCAAATACTTTTTGTAAACTCGGATTGTAAATCTCTGAGGGGCACAGTGGCAATGAAGAGAAGGCTGGACAAGCTAGCAAATGACTGGATGGATTTACTTTTGAATCAATGTGGGAAAAGAAAAGTTTACAGCTGACTGACGGCCATCCGCAGCAGCAGGGCCAGGATCAGCAGGACGGGGCTGGTGGCCAGAGCCCCTGCACTGTTGTGGTGGTGAACCCCGTGGCTGTGGCTCCGGTGGGGCCCGTTACAGTCGTCGCCAAAACAGCATTCCATCTTTGCTCCGGAGCTGACGCCGTGAGCCTTCTCGCAGAAAGCCTTGTACGTGCACGACTTCATCACAGTGTCTAAAAAGAAAAGAGCGAGACAGAGGAGAGAGGGATGTGTGTGATGCCGGCAGACGTTCACAGTTTAGTTGCTTCGAAGTGATTGAAGACAGACGACTTGTTGTTCATTTCGTACATGATGCTGTGAAAACCACACTCAGCTTCTCTTCACGCACACACACATAGACACACACACACACACACACATACACACGCACACACACACACACACACACACACACACACACACGCACACACACACACACACACACACACACACACACACACACACACACACACACACACACACACACACCCACACACACACACACACACACACACACACACACACACACACACACACACACACACACACACACACACGCACACACACACACGCACACACACACACACACACACACACATAGAGGCATAAAGAAGATTGTGGTTATTGTAAACTGTTGGGATGACCAGCAACCTCAAATGATGAGAGGGTGGCTTTATGATCACACACACACACACACACACACACACACACACACACACACACACACACACACACACACATATCAAACATAAGAAGACAGAGTATTGACAGAATAATTAATAGGCCATGTATCTGCAAAGTATTCAATAACAATTTAAAAATACAATTCCTTCATTATGGGTTTTAATAGTGGCTTTAAAACCTCTTCTTTGTCAATGGAAGCAGCATGTGTATGGAGGACAGAAGCCAACAAATTGAAAAATGAATGAAAAAATAAATGACTCAATTTTAATGAAATTTGATATGCCAATAAATGTACCAACATAGTATTAAAAACAAATATAGGCATTGATTCATTGTTAAAATGTGACATAAATGGATATTTTTGTTTTAAGTCGCCTTTTCATTTATTTACCTTTGTAATAATTCCCATATGTATTTACTTTCCCCTTTTCTTTGTTTTTTCTAGCATTTTTCACCCTGATGTCGATCAACCAATAGGCGGAAAGTTGACCCCATGACACACTTTGAGTATTAGCCCCCTTATTAGAATAATGAAGAAGAAAAGCATAAAGAAATATGTAAAGAAAAGAATAGAGAAATAAATTAGTTTGGGGTAATAAATAGGGGGAAAACGCAAAAGGACAATAATACATAAATTATTTAATACATACATTTAAAAATGAATAAATAATAAATAAATGTAAAATAGTTTTAAAAATGCAAAAAACTAAATATATATATATATATATATATATATATATATAAATAATTAAATACAAAGGAAAAATAAATAGGATACTAAATAAATAGGAGAATTAATACAGGTAAACAAAGCAGATTGAAACAGAAAATATACATTTTGATCAATTAATTAATGCCTACATTTATTTTTTATATTATTTCTGGTATTATTACTGGCATATTAATTTATTGATTGAGTCATTTTTTTTATTTTTATTAATTTGTTTATTTTTACTTGTGCACTATTTTAAGTTTCACCGACTTCCTTAAACTGCTTCTTCACACAAGCAGCTGTTTGTCAGCGGTGTGACACTCACCCCTAGTGAGGCTTTGACAATACTTTATTCAACCAAATCATCCTTGTGTTGCATGTTTTCCTGGATGTGTGTTTGTATGCGTGTGTGATTACTCACTGGCTCCTGTGATGGTGGAGCACGCGTCGGCGTACTGAGGGCAGGAGGTGGAGCCCTGTTGGTTGCAGTCGTCCTCATTGGACGCCACGCATGTGTGACATTTGAGGGCGCGGCCTTTGCAGACAGAACAGGAGAGAGCACCTGACTTGACACTAAGCATGCTTGTTCACAGATGAGAGTAAGCATGCTGACACATATGTTCTTATTAAAAGTCCATTCAGTATACTCACACACACACACACACACACACACACACCTCCTTAGATTGCACTATTGTATTCATTTTTCGAACCACATATGCATCATTTGAGCCTTGCAGGTTTAAATATGTGACAGATGGAAAATCAAGCTAAAACAACTTTGCTACAGCATAAATGAACAATATTCAACCAAGGTTTGCTTTTAGGACACAACAATCCTGGATCCTTTGTATCACAGAATCCACAAATCCAGTGTTGGTATCAGTGTTGTAGAAACTTACTGTGGCAGGCCAGAGAGATGAGGAGCAGCAGGGCCAGAGTCTTCATGGCAGCTGGCCGACGGTCACTGTGTCTTCCAGAGTCCAGAGAAAGAGTGGAGCTGAGAAGAGTGATGGAGGGACAGCGTGGCTTGAGGTGGAGGTTTAGGCACGGGAAAGGTGTCTGAGGGCATTAAGGTCTTATCTCTGTAATCTCTGCATATGGTGCACAGCCAGCAGCCTGTAGTAATGGACTTAACCCAGCAAGCTTTAACAGGGAGGCAGTTACAGTTCAGTGTTATAAACAGAATTTTTAAGGCAATTTGTTTTTAGTCTTAATTCTACAACACTGTTTTTGTAACGACAGTTTCTGAACGGTCGATGAAGAATGAAGCTGAACGTCACTCACGTCACAGCCTCAGCAGGGATGAGTAAAAGTGTGTTTGTGTGTGTTGGGAAGTCTGTGATATGTAAACACTGGGCATCATTACCAGTACCAAGGCTAAAGCTCAGGCCATGACACAGATACTGACAAACTTAACACACACATAAACACACACACACACACACACACACACACACACACAAACACACAAACACACACACACACACACACACACACACACACACACACACACACACACACACACTGTGAGAATTGAAAAACACTGTGAAAATCGGACCACAAGTTTCTCCATTATCGTGCTGACAACCAAACCGAAACAAACTGAATCGAAAAACATTCAAAGAAACAAGAAAAACTTATATTAGAACAAATTATATTTATGTTTATTCAAGCAAATGTACACACACTTACGCTGTTAGTCCTTAATATGCCAACACAAGTGTGAGATCTTCATTTCTCATTTACAATTACAAACATTAATCAGAGAAAGAGGCTACAGTGACAAAACAATATTTTTTTTAAAGCAAAGTCAAACCAGCTGAGAGGTAACGAGACATCAGAATGGCACAAATACAAACTGTGGCACATCAGTGGTTTTTTGTCTTAAACGGATTACATGGTGGTAAAGAGTCTGGGTATCAGACATTAAAACTTTTTCAATAGTGACTGACTCCATAGAACTGAGTGTTGAAAACTGCAAAGTACTAAAACATTTAAACAAAATTCTTAGTCTTAGTTGTCTTGTTTCAGTTTCTTTGACTAAATATTGCCTGATTTAAATAGTAGATTTGCGTATTTTATACTGGATTATATAGAGGCAAGTAGTAGTGTGTGTTAAGCGTTCAATAAACATCAATGTTGCAGAGGCGTTTGGCTTATTTTCTTTAAATGGAAAGAACATTTCTTCTTTAGAAAAAGGTATTGAAAACGATTTTATCTCACCTTTTCACTGATACGCCGTTACTACGTCAAACCCTTCTAAGTAATTACTACACAACTAGTTTTACTGGTGTGTAGAGAAAAGGATTTGCATTCTGAGAAACACAAAGCTATGAAAATAATCATGCAAAGAAACAGATTTATCTGCTGTAAAAACAGGCATGAGAGCTCACATCTTCATCACGCACAGACAAAACCTCTTAACAGTCAGACACTTAGTTTCCTTTGTGGTCGACCATGTGATTAATGGACACTCAATCTGTGACACAGTGATGGTTTGAAAAGAAGAAAAAAAAAATGTTGACATATTGCAGGACTTGCTCATTTTATAATGGTTTTAAATATATTCCACCAAAAAAATACAGTCACCATGTTTTAATGTTTTCCAGTCGTTCGGGATTCTCAACACAGGATAGTTATCGTACAGTGGTGGAGTTGATTTTCACGCTTCAGGATACATTTTTCTCTTCACTGACTTTGTGGATCGGACAAGACAATGCCACAAATGTATACAATTACAGGTAAGTCTATGATTGTCAGGTTATTATGCTTCTCTGTGACTGATAAATATTCTGCAGCAACTTGAATTGTCCAGAATCCAGGTAAAGACATGTCATGACCGACGTGGTCCAGACTCCTTCTGGTTTCAGTATCTCTCCTGAACAAAGCCTCCGAGGAATACTGTATTTCCTCAAATAATCCTAAATCTTTTCCTCCAGTTCTTGTGCAGCCTGACTTTGACCCTGACCTCCTTCTGCCACACACAATACCCCTGAGCTTTTCTTTTCCAGAGTAAAATCCGTGTTTACTTTATAGAAAAAATACATTTCATGGATTGTTGCTTTAATATAAAACAATCCTTGTCGAACCCCATCGAAATATACTGTATGCCTCAATATAACTCTAAAACAACCCCGCCTGTATGAAGTCATCCCAGGAGTTGCTGGGAATTTAGCTGTTAAGCTGCTGGGATTTTAAATTGAGTCATAAGCAGGTTGTTGCTCACTGGCATGATGGGCGAAAGCACAAGAGATCCAGATGGCCTCGTAATAGGCAAAAAACAAAACATCGTGACCACATACATTTAACAGAGTTCCAACTAGAACAATTATTAGCATGTACAGAACCTTGATTTAGGTCACAAGTAGTGCAATTGTAGTATACAGGAAGTTACTTTAGACATCTGTACATAAGCAGTCTCTGTGATGCGGGGCTGGCAGAGGGTATGAGAGCTGCTGGGGGCATGCACAGGGCGTCGCTGTTAGGCAGGACCGGAGGGACGGCAGTGGCTGATTCACAGGGAGTGTCTCTCAGTCTATTTTTCCCATTTTGGCAATTAGCTCATCACAGATCTTGGTGAGTTCCTCCATTTCTTGATTCTATGACAACACAACAAAGGATGAATATGTAAATGTCATACATCTCTACTCTAGAATTAGCATGCGGAAAGATGAGGATGCCCGTTACCTTCTGCTGCAGAGCTTGTTCCAGAGACTCGTTCTTCATCTGCTCCTTCCTCAAACTGGCCGTCATCGCCATGTTCTCTGAGCTCGCCTTCCCACGCACCTGAGCGATCTCCTCATTGGCCCTGAGAGATGCGTGGAAATGAGGGAAATTAACAGCTTCTCAAACCTGTTAAGTCTTTTGATATAACCGAATCGACAGGAACATTAGACTTCCTTTCAATCCAACACATACTTGTCTAGTTTTTCCTCAGCGTGGAGTTTAAGTGTCTGGTATCTCTGCTCCTCCTGCTTGACTCTGGCCAGATATTCCTGAGCACACTTCTTCAGCACCTCCTCATTCTGTACAAGGAAACAAAAAACAAGCACAGCGTTATTGCTGCTCTAAACCAGCTGCGGGACATGATTTGAGGGGTACCCTGCTTTAATCGAGGAGTTTAATCCTGCAGAAGTTGTTGAGTAAGATAACTTATTCATTGAGTTGAGGGTCAGGTTTATCTAGTGACCTTTAGGTGACCACTGCCCCTAATCACGGGATACCTTCCAACCTTATTCCGACCTTATTCCTCTTACAGCCCTCCACTTTGCACTACTACCAGCGCCTCAGCACTTGAAACAGACACTTTCCTTGAGCAGTTATCTGGACATGAACATGTACTATGACCGCTTACTTTCTTAAAGCCCTCCAGGGTGCTCTTCATATTTTCATAACGGCGAAACACGTCAGAGAGAGAGCGCTCCACGGAGTTCAGGTCTGCCAGGGCGGCTTCCTTCTCCGTAGTCACATTGTGCAAAGCCTTCTGGGAACTCTGGGTGTTGCGCTGCTCGTCCTCTGAGAAGAGTGAAGAAGAAGATATTATTGTGGTGCTAAACAACTTATTTCTTGTATTCAGTCTGGTAACAGCATGAAACATTGCATTTAACACAAACAGAGGATTCATTCAAAAATAAAGAGAAAAGACGAGTGAAATGTGTTTTCTATTTGCCGCTTTTACTTTCCTGCGACAAGACAATGTGGAATAAAGTCAGTAAAACAGGACTCTCACAGTACAAGACACAAGTACACACTGTGGCACTTAAATCCTTAAAGCAACGGTGAAATGTGTGGTTACATGAAAAATAGAAGTCTGCTCTTCTAACATTTCTACTCACCGATCATCTGAGCGATTGTCTTCTCATATTCTGTCACAATCTTCCTGTAATAAGACAAAACACATGATTATCCTCACTTAACCTAATGACAGACTGTAGACATGAGGTTTAAGTCTTTAATAACCTCACATGACCACCCTCGAAGTCAATCAGTGATGGCTGAGTAGAAAGCATGCAGCAACAGGTTTTCTAACCTCATCTCAGTGACTTCTTGTTTGCCGTCCTCGTACTTTTTCTTCCAGTCGTTGGCTACCGCCTCTTTAGTGATGATCTAAAAAAGAGATGTGAGCAGAACTGTGCATTCAAAGAAAACACTTATACGATCCATTTAGGTGAAAACAAACACGCTGAAGACACATTTCATGCTGGATGAGTGTGATAAAAGTGCGTACCTCCTCTCTAATCAGGGTGAGAACGGCCTGTTTTTCTGCTTCACTGATGCAAATGGAATCCAGGACCTGACTTCCTGTTTTCTGCATTTCACCTCCCTCCGACTTGTTCTTCAGCTTGCATTGGTCCTCGAACTGCTGAAGGTAAAAGGAAATCAGTTTAATTCTACTGTACATGCAGAAGTCTAAAGGGGGGTCAGCCCACCTAAACAATAATTTACAACATATTCATGAAAAAAAATAAGCAGCATTCACTAATACTGACATACCAATTTACCTTTTTTTTTTTGAAGATAGTTTTTTCGGCCTTTTTGTTTTTTTTAATATCGTGTCTTTTAATATTTGTCTTTCATAAGAATAAATGTATGATGCATGTGCAGCAAATCGTTTCTTTTTGGGAAATTGATCGTACTGTAGGTGCTTAAAAAAGCCAATACAAAACCTTTACTAGCACTAGGTTGCAGCCTATCACCAATTAGTTACAATACACCAATTAGTGAGAGAAAGAAACAAAAAAGGAACATTTATGTCTGTAATAAACTGCAAATTATGACTCTTCATTTTTTTCCTCTATTCTCTCGTTCCCATTTTCCGCCCCGTATTCCTCCTGCCTTTCAATCAGCGTTCTTACACTTCTCAATCCTTTCTTCTCCTCCTCCCTCTGTCTCTCTCATCTCTCATGTTGTCCTTCCCTGGATTATGACAGTCATATTCTTATCTCCTGAATGATAATCTAAATCCATCTGTCACCTGAGTACGTGAACACGGTGGCAGACACTATGTAACTCCTGCAGTGCTACAGCACAGTGCTGTCATCATATCAGAGAGGCGATCATACTCCAGCTTTAGACAATAATGCAGGTGGCTCTAAACACAGAACTGGGCAGTCTATTATATCTTTAAATCACAACACACTTTACTTCCACAAAGACCTTAACACAATGTGCCAATGTGACCACTATGGTGATGGGTGACATGTAATGCTGGGACACGTCTGGACTTGTCCAAGCAGTTCTTTTCTCTGTTAGGGATGGTGGCAGTTTACTCTAAAAAACAAAAGAGTGCTTCAGCCCCACCTAGTGGTAACTGATGGCCGAGTCAGATGACAGAGAGTGTACCACGATGATTATAAAGAAATAGACTGTTTGTGGGCCTGACACGGCACATGTAGGGAAAAGAACATGAATAATGAATTGTGGTATTTACTTACCACCGAGCAGCAGTCTGAGTCCTCAGGTTTTGATGTCACATGGCAGTCTTGAACTGGAAGAAAGTGATACACATGATAATGTGTAATGTCATATGGTTCCTCATTGTGGCCAGCAGGTGGTGGTACATGAGATGTATGAAAACATTTCACTCAATGAGAAATATTACCACCACATGTTCTCATAGGAACTGCAGAAAATGATTCAAATGTAGTTATATAAGATAGGGATGAGACTTATTTATTTCCAGTATGATCTGTTAGAAGTATTCTCATCTTTTAATGTGTTGTTTAAGTTTTACTTAAGTCTTGCTTTAAAATAAACTCACACCACTGGCAGTTTGCTTCCACATCGTGTTCTGACTCACAATGAGCCTAAATGACTGGTTAAGACATTTGTTGCAGAATGTCATCAAGGCACTTCCTCTTACAATGACAGATTTATGTGGGTGTACTGTTTGTGCATATTGCAAACTCTCTTCGAGAATTGCCTGTTCACAGTAAAGAAAAAAAAACCCTCATACCTTTAGAAACAATAAAACCACAGGCTGCTGCACGTGACGCTCTGTTATGCAACATGTGTAACAGTGCGGCTTGCTCAAATCAGACTGGTCAATAACTAAAGCTGTGTCACATGCAGCCTGAAGGCACCTGTGAGATCAGACAATCTGATGTGTTTTATCACACCAAACCAACAGAGCAAACAAACTGTACTGTTGTGGTACACGTCACAAGTTTCAGTGCACAATGACATTAACTTTGTGTGTCTTTAACAGGAAAGCAAAGATGACCTTCTGTCCGGTATTGATCGAGAGAAGAATGCTGTCTTTAACATCCAGTTATCTGATCTCTGTACAGTAGAGTCCCTATTCACTGCTGTATCGATGTGCACTGTGACTGGGTGACTCAACATTCAGATCAAGTGTTACTCACCACTTTGGTCCTTGTCTGGTTTGACACAGGCACTGCTCGCCAACTTCTCCTCGTCTGTGGCGTGGCCTCCATGATGCTCATCCTATAACAGTCGCAGACATAATCAACCACACTGAATGTATGAAGCGTTTCTATTGCTAATATTACCACATGAGTCAGATGAGCAGCAGACACGTCATCAGTTCTTACCTGTCCACTGAAGTCCTTTTGCATCGGCTGATTCTGCTTCACTTTACAGGAGTTTCTGAGAATGAAGGTCAATAACAATATCAGTGTCAACACTAACTCTATCATAAATCTGCATGTCTGTACATGTGGGCGGGTGTGATGATTAGAAAAGGAAGCAGGTGAGACAGAAAGCCTTACAGCCAGACCTCATTGCTCTGCTCTGTGTGTGCGCTGAGCTCGCATGCTCTGCTAAAAGGGCTGAATTACGCAGAATTAAAAGCAGATTAATGAAAGAGATTGTGGCAAAATTGAAATAAGAGCAAGAACCGTTGTTCAGAGAGTTAGAGGGAATTACAGGATTTCCACTACCACTCTCTCTCCTCTACTTTCTAAATCTACTTCCTACTCTTTTTTTTTCAGCTTCACCTTGTGATTAAAGGAAAATGTAGGTCAGGTGGATACCACAGCAGGCTGTGAAGTGAGCCTGGAACTGGACTTGTATAAAGAACAGCAAGGCCTGAGGTTACAAACACACACACGTTTGCACACACAGTTATACAGTACTTACAACAGAACACAGAGGAAATGGACTTGCTCAGCAGTCCTGATGCCACAAAGAGCGAAGGGAAACAGAATGACAAGTTTGGAAGGAAAAGGAAGGAAAGACACAGGAGAGGACGGGACAGGGGTTAGGTTAAACACAAGGTGAGTGCAGGGTTATTATAGTTTAGTAAATAAAAAGAGAGAAAACAAGACAGGTGGGAGATTTTGGTTAAAATGGAAGACCTTGTTGAAAACAAAATATTGAAATAATAGATAAATTGAAATCTTGCAAAACCAACTTAATTAATGATAAAACATAAATTGGCAAAAGAAAAAAAAGAAAAAATGTAGTAAGAGAGATAATGAAAATATTTGGAACAAAAGTTATTTGTTCTTTTGTTATTATTATCTGGACTAAATCCTGGACAAACTGTACAAAGGAAGAATATCTAAAATATTTTTGGCTGTTAAGCAAAAAAAATGACAAAAGACAACTGGACTGTAAATAATGCCAATAAAATAAACTGTATAGAGAAATTGACCTTTATCTTAATATGGAGAATATGTAAAATAATTGAAAAAGTGACTATATATATATATATATATATATATATATACACAGTATATTGGCTCATATTGTAAACGTTGTAATCCATTACCTATGCAATTCAAAGCCCCTTCTCTATACAAGTATTGTGTTGCTCATGTCAAACCACTTATTTAGCTTGAAAAAATATCAACAAAACTAAATCGAATCTCAGTTGAACTAACTTTTGAATCTGACCATCTTTGTGCACATAACTGAACTTGCCAACCAGAGATACAAATAAAATAATAGATAATAGAGATGTGAATCGTCATTCTTATTTGCAAGAACAGAAAAACACCACTAGAGGGCATTGTTTGACACTTTAACTTTTCTTTACAATTCATTTTGTCAGCAAACACAAAATAGTTGTTAAAAAATACTTCATCTAGCTATGAAGACTGAAAAACATCCTTAAATCTGCCTCTGTGGATGATACAAGCAAATCATTCCAAAAACTGAAGAAAAAATGAACGTTATTGGAAATTCTAAAATGAAATGATAACGAAATGCAATGAAAACATAAATAACTATAATAACGCTGGTAAGTAATGAATGGATGTGCAGGAGAGGAACATCAGTTGACAAAACTTTTAAAGATACACAACAGGCCACCGCAGTTGGTTAAAATGGGAACACTTTGATCACTTCAGGGTCATTGTGCACAATAGCAGCATTCACTAATGTTCCCTACTACGGCCATAAAAGAGAGAGCACTGTTTGTGCAGCTTGAAAATCAGTGAGTCATATTAGTTCAGTTTCAGCTACTGACTGACGGCTGAACAGGCTTTTGTGTAAGTTTGTCTTTTACTCACGTGATAATTGTGCCGTTGGTCTCACAGGTCAGTTTTGTGCTTTGTGTGTTGGAGTTCATGTTGCCATTAAGAAAGTCAGGGTCCACACAAGTGTCCTGGCTGGGGTTTGAGTCCGTGCTGGAGTCAGGCGTCACCGGAGCCTCGTCGTCCACCTCCGAAGGATCGGGTTTGTTTAGCGGGGAGATGACGGACAGCGATGGGGGCCGGAGCGCTTGAGGCTGGGGCAGAAAGCTGGATAGGGAGAGGCCCCCTCCAGGACCGGATTTGCTGCTGAGGGTCAGGTTGAGGTTCTGGTCCAAACCGAAGCTGCGGCCATTAGGTGAGGAGCCGGTGAGGTTGTTCAGGGAATCAACCTCTTGGGATGTAACTGAGTCAACATCCTGGTTGGAGTTGTTGTCTAGAAAGTGGTTTGTAACCTCAGGAAGAACTTTAAAAAAGGAAGAAAAGTAAGTAAGTATGTAATTAAGTTTACATAAGACTTTTCAAGAGCAGAATGTCACAAAGTGCTTCCCAATGAAAAAAAAAAGAGGCAACAGACATTATAATACAGACTTAGGAGGAATAAAATAGTGAAAACGACTTAAATAGAAAAAACAAAAAATGACCCAAAGGCAATTCGAAACAGATGGGTCTTTAAAAAGTTTTTATTTATTATTATTTTTTAATATAAAAGGTGTCCACAGATCGCCCAAAGTCCAAAGGGAGAGTTAGAAAGTTTAGGAGCAGTCTCCCCTAATTTCGAGTCTGCAGTAGATATCCGACGTAGGCTGGTGCCTGAAGAGCTGTAAAAGTCATCAAGAATCTTGAATTGAATTCTGAATGTGAGTGTAAAGAAATCAACATTGGTGTCAAATAGGACCACTTGTAAACGATCCATGGAAGTTTTGCTAAAGCAGGTGAAGGAGTTACAATAATTAAAATGGGACGGAAAAAATCTAATGTCAATTTGAGACACAATGGACCCGAGTTTCAGGATGTTTTCCAGGTGGAAAAATCCAGACCAAATGAAACAGCTGAAATACATTGTGAAACATGGTGTCTCAAATTAAGATTAGATTTTTTTCCTCCTGTTTCAACTATTTTAACTCCTTCACCTGCTTTACTGAAAAACGCTGTTAATGAGTCTGGTCCATAACAAGACCTAGGACAAAAGCTGCCTGCTGTGGCTAAAACGATGCTATGAAAGCAGTGAAAGTGAACAAAAACGTTAAAGTTGAGGTCCGGAGACAGCTAAACAATGAGCTGAAACTCACTATACAGCTTTGTTTGTGAGGCCTATGTTACCTGTTATAGCTGGAAGGGCTAGTGAACATTAAACGCCTGTTTGTCTCCACCCTCTCCTTCCGCCATTTTTAACTGAGTTGAGAACAGGACACTCTTACGATCGTCTACATAGCAGAGATAGGAGATACTTTTAAAAGTACTTATTATCTGGTCAAAGGGAAGTTAAACATACATAAAGGGACCCGGGACAGAACCTTGGGCCTCACCACAACACAGAGTTTCAGAGGGACGCATATTTACCAACAGCAACAGGGAAACTCTTGTCAGAAAGGCAGAAGGAGACAAGCAGATCTTAAACCTTCCTCCAACATCTCTGTCCCAAAACATTATAAGCAAACATTCCCCATCCAGCGGCTACTTAATGAAGGTATCAGTTATTCTGGAAATTATGCAGTTATTGAAATGATGCCCTGTTAGAACACTTAAAATGGCTGCTGGCTTCCTCTCAGAGCACTTCACATCCTGTGTCCTCCTCACACATCCCGTTAACTGCTAGCTAACGACTGCAGCAGCATGCTGGTCTCTGTTGAGTCACACTGCTGCTGAAACACAGGACTCTCTGTTACTGAAAAATACACCCACTCACACTGTAAAAAACTCACACAACTACACAGAAAAATAAAAAGGAAATAACTGCCCTATATGCTCCTGTATTTCTTCTCAACTTGCACACAACATGAATGAAGTTATTGTGGTTTCACCTTGGGCGGCTGACAGCTTCTCACATCGTCTGTCATAACTGAAGACTAATGTGTGGCTTATTACATCATACATTCAATATTGCAAGTTTATGTACGCTCCTGCTCAAAATCTGGGTACTTTTGAGACACATACACCCTAGAGAAAGGGAATAGATGTAGAGGAACCACACCCAGTCATGCAGAGTACACACCACCACGTGGCCTAGCAACTAAGACAACATCAGGCTTTATTACAGTTTCACAACTCTACGAAAAAGAGGAAAAGGAGACAGAGAAGGAAGTCAGAGAGAAACAGATCATGTAGGTAGACAAATAGCCGTCTAAGGTTTCAGCTACGTCCTGGTGCAACAGTACATACAGTTTGATTGTAGTCTGTAGTTGTAAAAAGATTAATAGATGGTGATTTCCCCCCTGAGCCATTATCGTCTAATTATAGTCCACCAGAATATTGGTTTCTCCACACAGTCGATCTTGTATTTATGAAACTAACCCAGATTTTGTACAGACCATGTGACTGTTTTAGCATTAAAAGGAGACTGTTATTGTCTGCAGACTAGACTCAATAATAAGCACATTAATCTCTCTGTTAGTATCTGGCACAGCCTCCCATATGCTGTGTTCAAAATGTGTCTAAAACCAACTAGCTGAGCCATCCAAAACATGCAGACCAATGTTGTCCTGATACATGTACACTATATGTCAACATCAACCACTTTAATGAAAACTGATGGAGATGGAGACACAGATTTTGCAAACATCATTCATATAGCATTTGCTTCAGCACAGAAGATGCCTTCCAGATTATCTATTACCATGGTAATGAGTGGTACTTGTTTTTGTGTGGGTGAAAGGAGGGCACTGGGCGGGGAGGAGTGAGGAGGGGGCTGTTCTGGCAGCTTCAAACAGGCCGGATTCAACTACTACATATTTATGAGCCGATCTACTATCTGTGCCTAACCGGAGTGGGCTGATTTACCTTTAATTTTTCATATACAATGTCTGCTGATCCTAGATCTGTGTGATCAGCAAAAGTAGGCAAGTTGACACTGTGGCAGACATTGAACAACATAAACAAAAAACAACATAGCGACACAAAGGGAGGTTGCACATAACGTAAATTCCACTTTGGTCTCAATACATTAGTGTAATTACTATGATGACATTAAAGGGTAAAGGACATTTTATGAGCTGACCTTTTCACAGTGGACATTTTCGTACCTACGGTACCGAAGTATCAGGCTGGGTACTGTCCCAAATTCCCATATGGAAATTGGAAAAAAGGCATTTGTGTATTTTGCATCCTTGCTTTTAATTCCAAAATGAGAGAATTAGAGGTAGATCCCTTCATATATTCATGTTTTTATATTTACCTGTTTTCTTTTGAATTAGTCTTTAGAAATATGAGTTCCTTATGTTTGATTTTAGGTTCCTTTGAATTTTGTCCCTTTTTGTGTTTTCTGTCAGTGCCTATGTGTTTTTGTTTATACTGCTGCCTGTCTTGACCAGGTCTCCCAGGAAAAGGAGTTCTTAATCTTAATGGGACTCTTCGTAGTAAATAAAGGTAAAAACTAAATTAATGTTCGAAATGTTTCAATCCTTACGCTACAAGAACCTTGGTACCAATAAAAAAATAATAATAATAATTATTTAGAGAAAAAAACTAAGAGACTAAACTTGGCAACATTTTAAATTGTATAGGAAATATTTGATCAGAGAAGTAAACAATAAAAATAGTGAGTACTCCACAGTTGTAGATACTCTGTGCTACAGACACATTTCAGTGGGTACCAACAATCATTGATGCTTGATACTCAGTCAGGGTATCTTTCAGGTGTGACAGAGTTTGACCAGTATAAGAGCCCTGGGTCAGCCGGACAGCGTCTCATCTCACCTGCGTGGTTGGAGTTGTCCAGTTGGCTCAGTAGCTTCACAACACCTGGAGACTCAGCCTCCGGAGTCTCGAAGGTCCCCTCCGAGTCTGAACTGTGGAGAGAAAGAGACAAAACATCAGTCACGAAAAAGAAAAGAGAAAGAGAAAGAGAAAGAGAGAGAGAGAGAGAGAGAGAGAGAGAGAGAGAGAGAGAGAGAGAGAGAGAGAGAGGGAGAGAGGGAGAGAGAGAGAGGGAGAGAGAGAGAGACAGAAACATACAAAGTGGCGGCAGGAGAGATGTCAGAGGTACAACTGAGTGT
>CALSCE010010657.1:17084502-17114502 GCA_943593645.1 Bovichtus variegatus | reverse complement strand
TTGTCACTATTTTCTTACATTTTATAGACTAAACATTTAATCGATTAATATATAAAGTAATCTGCAGATTAATTAATAATAAAAATATGAATATTGATAATGAAAAGAGAACAGCAGAAGAAAGGCAGGAAATGATGAAACTAACGGTACATTTTAAAAGATTTAAGGAGATGAGTTTGGTTTGCATATAAAGCTCATAGTGTATCCCCCTGAACTCATAAAATTGCAATATCATATGTTTCAAATAAAGCCCCCTCACTGAAATTACACCCTTTCTAATTCCTTAAAACTCTACAGTAAAACGCAGTAAAGCCCAAACTGTCTACATGTGACTTTCTGACGTGGCAGCCCACAATGAGTTTGAAAGGTAATTTGAGTTGTAAATGGTTTGCTTACTTCGCAGCTCCCAGCAGAGACCATGGATAATTGTCATTGTGACTCAAAGCTTTGCAGAAAAAGAGCACTTCTGCCTACATTCTCTGGAGGAATAAAGGAAGACAACAGCCACGGCGTTGCACAGATATTTTAAACAAGAATGTACCTTGTGTACGTACTACACACAAACAGATAAAATCTGAACTGGAAATGAAGCTGTATGTGTGACCAAAGCTACAGAGGATCTATTGTTGTTCACTGAAAACATCCAGGTCAGACAGCGAAGAAATCAATACAGCAAACCTAGATTCAACAGTCATGGTGCAACTAACCATCGGACTGACAGTCATTTGGCTTAAAGCTCTCATCGCTGCTCACACACTTTCACCCGCACATGTGCCTCTGAGGCTGCACAAGGATGGCTTATATAACTAAGGCTTTCACATTTATACATCTCTCTCTCTTTCTCTCTCTCTCTCGCTCTCTCTCTCTCGAACATCTAGGCCACATGAAAAGAGTTCTTTCAAAAAACATGGACCGTGACTAATCTAATAAAGGGAGGATGATTCAACCACTGTGAAAAAGGTGATCAGGGAAATAAATAGGGAAGCAGCAGAGTTTTTGTTTTTTTTGCACCTTAAGGTTGCACTTTCCTGCTGTTTACTGCTCACATGCGGACAACACTGGGGAAGAAAGGTAGAAGCTCTGTCACGGCTGACGCTGAGCCGGTCCACAGAGAGAGGCAGGCAGATAGATGAATACGTGCACACTCAAAAATAATGTCACACACTGGTGAACACAGATAAAGATGCTCTGTTCAATCTGTGATAGCTGGACTGAAACATTTAGCAAATTAGGAGGCTGCCAGATGGAAAACAGCATTAATTAAAAACGAGGAGCAAGAGACGGAGGAAATTTAAAACAGGGTGAGTTTTTGGGCAGGACTGGAATCTGAAATGGTCTTTTGTTTTTCGTAAACATTCTTAACATTGTCTCCCCTCCCTCCTTTGTTTCTTATCTGTCAGTCAGTAAACCTAAGAAGACAAACCTGTGAAAGCCCCCTCCAGTAGTAAGAGACATCCCGTGTTGCACAAACTGTTTACCGTGCTACACCTCGAAGTTGTAAACTCGCCTTTTAGACATACAATAATACACAGAAAACACATGACTTTGTCCAGACAGAGACAACATGCAGAAGTGGACAGAGTGGGAATATCTCTGACTCTCTCCCTGCCAGAGACACGAACCACAGACAGAGAAGAAGGAAAACAGAGAGAGGGGAAAGACTCAGCTCTTATGTAATACCTTGAAGCCCACAAATAGCACATAGTGAGACAGTGACAAACCCACACATACAACCATATGTGATCTAGAGCTGCCATTTTAGCATACTAGGGTGGACATATTACACCACACACACACACACACAAGCACGCACACATGCCGAACAGCAAGAATGCACATCCTTAATCATCAATTACGTTTTTGACTGATAGCAGCATGTGTGGTTGTGAGCTAAGAATACATCAGCAATGAGAAACATGTCTGTGAGCCACAACAGAGGTGATGTGATGCTGGATGAGAAACTAACTATGTGTGTGCACACAGAGAGGGAATAAGAGAAGCTTCTCAACTATCACAGACTGTTTATCTTTGCTCTCAATCCCGTGTGTGATGACAGAAGGTCAAACTATGACATAGTTTCAGCTCAACATGTCCCCCGACCAACAATTTGCTTCATAACAGGGTATCTTAAAAATGAATGGGTGGATTTATATTAAATTTGCTGTGATTATTGATAGACACGCTAGCAGATCCCCGGTCTTTCCTCTGGCGCCACCATCAGGAAAAGTTGTATAGAATGAAATAATGACCCAAACGGTTGGATCTGCGTGGAAAAGACTGAGCACAGTCAAGCCCCCAGGTGGATGAGCCATTTAGATTTTTAACATCCTCACAATAGCACCACCCTCGAGACAAATTTTTATTTTTTATACCCAGTATTGCTAAGAGTAACAGAGTCGTCTGTCCAACATTTTCATATTGCGGCATGTAATTGCAGCCTTCATTCTTTTATTTTTAGACTTGGGCACTAACCTTGCTTTAATTACATGTTACATTGAAAGAAATGTAGAAAGCGATGCCTTTAAATATTTCTACTTTTACAGAGCTCATACGTCAAACAGCAGACATGCAGTGTAGTAAACATGTCAGTGTCAGTATTTATATAAGTGCTCCTGGCCATGTGTCGAAACTCAAACGGCTGTAAATTACTTTACATTAGTTTCTTCTAAAACTGAGTACAATACACATCAGGGCCTTGAAATTCTTCAGGTATTGTTGTTGGTGTGGAATATCTTTTTTGAGCTTCAGCTTTGAAAACTTCAATCGATGAATACAATCTTCACAAAAACTTTTTCTTCATGAAAAACTCTATATCATTATTCTTTAAGGTGAAAGCATTTATTTTGCCATGCTAAGCCTTGACTGAGTGACAACCTGCACAATTTGTGTTTTCCTTAATGTGGAAACCTATTTAGGTCTTTATTTTATCACTCAAACATCAGCACTGGAGAAATAAACCGTCTACCCTTAAAATACTGGATGGTGGCTTCTTTCATATTTCATCAAGGTACTTCTATGTATCTCAAACAAACTTTGTTAAATGAATTGTCTTCTTGTGCAGCAGAGGATCAGCTGAGAAACAGACACTACATGCTTAGAGGTTGAGTCAGTATTGTTTGGTTTCAATAGAGAGCAGCACAAAAGATATTTCTAATAAAAGGAAGTTGTGGTGGATCATGCCCCGGCACATGCTCTGCTGCGATTACACAGTCTGCTATGTATAAATATGCGGCCGTATGTACATGTAGGGGATACAAGTAAGGGCATGAATATATGGTATGACCACATGTCAACTATATTGCGTTTGTCAATCTGTTTTTCATGTGAGACATGAACGCAAATGTAAAAAGAAAAGTCCCGTCAACAGAGGGATGAACTTGCTAACTGCCTGTCTGCCTGCCTGTCTGTCTGTCAGTCTGTCTGCCTGGCTGTGTAATGTCTCACAGCATTTAAACAGAATGATATTGCTGGGTCATACTCGCTGGCTTGTTTAGTAATATGGCTCCACCCAGTGGTCATTATTGGACTCTCAGATTCCTCATAAATAAAACGAAATAACATAAAAACAGCAGCATTAAATTCAGCCATCCCTTTAGGGAAACAATGTCAGGATGAAAGAGCAAAGAAGACAAAAGGAGCTGAGGGAAGAATAGATGTGAGAGGGAAAGCAAGGGAGCTACATAAAAGGTCTGACGTCACCTTTGGGAGTTGACAGGATCTCTGGTTTCATCATGGCAACCATTTGGGAAATGGTCACAAGTGTATTACACACAGACGGAGAGTAGCACACTGCTGATGATGTTTACCTAATATCTGTTGTTGATTTATGTACTAGATATAAAAGATAAAATATAAAAAGAGACAGATGCTCCAAAGTCTTTGATGTGCTCCTCTGAAACACAACTGTTTGTACATCCCTGATATCTCTGCATCTTTAATAAGGAACACCCGATTAGCTGCAATCAGAGCAGAAAACTAGCATGGGGTGAACAGAGTTAGACTGAATGAGGCCGAAGCACTCACGTGCTACATTATACGAGAATATCTTAACTGATAGAGGCATGATAAAACAAAAGAGGAAAAAGAATGAGGGGTTTACCCGAGAGGAGTCATGTACAGGCACCAACTGAGCTATTGTTCCTGACTCCAACAGGGACACAAAGCACATAATTCCCAGACAATAGTGCATGTACATTGTATACACATGCACGCACAGGGCAAGGAGGTAACACACCCCCTACTGTTCTACTTTATAATGTTTCCATTCATTTTATTTGCCTGTTAAATCCATTTCAACTAGATTTAATTTCCCTTTAAAAAGGTCCAGTGTGTAGTATTTAGGGGGATCTATTAGCAGAGATTGAATATAATATTCATAACTATGTTTTCCTTAGTGTATAATCACCTGAAACTAAGAAGTCTTGTGTTTTCATTACCTCAGAATGAGCCCTTCATATCTACGTAGGGAATCCTTTTAAAATGCAATATATAAAAAAATGTTCATTGCACTGTAAGCCATCTACATAATCTATAACACGTGTGTGCAAGTGAGGGTTTTTAGTTATTAACTTCAACATTATTCAGCAGTGAGTTTCACTTTCATTCTCGCAAGCAAAGTCAGCGTAGGCTTATGCATATTTAAAATGTACATATTCACATTTTGCGCCTGTCTTCATGTATTCACAATGTGTGCATCTCTCTAAAGATTAGCAACGTTTTTCATCATACACTGGCCTGAATTCATACCAGTGCAGCAATAAATGAGCTCCAAATGCAAGTCAGTCTCTTCCCAAATGAGGGACACTCTGGATTTTCTGAGGTTTTGGAAAATAGGAAGTCTACTGTACATCCAAGACTGCTCCAGTTAGACCATAACATGGATTATTAAGGCAACTAAAATTAGACCAGAAGCTGAAAACTGAGATCCCACGGCACTGGTTGGCTTCCCAGTTTTCCCACAGGAAGGACCCCAACCCCCACCTACCCTAACACAAACACAGATACAAAAGACTACAGTATGCTTATGTGATCAGTGAGATTTTTTAGAAAACACAAAAATAACAATGATCATCGCTTTAACATGGCTTTGTCTCAGTGTCAGTCCCTCGGAGGTCTGTGTTTCCCCGCCATCTCCAAAACAACATCTGCTGAAGTACATGGCGGCACTGCTTCTCATATTTGAAACCGCTGTTCTCCATGACTTGAATGACTGAGTGAACACAGCGACATTTAAGAAAAGACTGGCTGAAATATGCCTGTGCATTTACGATTGCTGGGAGAAAGTGTTCCGCTACAAGAGGCTTACAGAAGCTTTGAAGATACAAAGCATCACTGGGATCAGCTCGGGGGACAAAGTGAAAGGACTCACTCTGTGCTACAAAGGATTAGAGAGAAAAAAGTAGAGGGAGCATGGCGGTTAAGTGCTTTTAAGCTCTGACGAATGCCTCAGCAACAACATCTTCATTTCCTTTCCCTTCATTTCGACAAGATGAAAGGCTCCAGTCAGCTGCAGTTCATACATCACATGGTACTTTAAGGATGTCAAACTGAACCAGAAGATGTGCTATACATGCTCAGACAGAAATAAACTGCACCACTTGTATGATTCAAATACCACTTTAGAATTAAGGACACAGCTGCAAAATCATTGGCCGGAAGCAGCGTTATCTCTTCTACAGTTGAAACTACACAAGCAATGACACTTGGGCTTGGCCTTAATTTCAGGAACATGATGCTCATCACATTAGCCTCTCTGCTATTGTCATCAGCTGTACGACTCTGCCTCTTCCCCCTTTCCCTAGATTTGAATACCAAAATAGCATTCAAAATAGCACGCCAGGACAGGAGAGGCTGTATGCAGAGCAGTGTGATGTGCTGATTTGCTTTAGGTCCAGCAGGGAAAGCACTCGCTCTAAAGGAAGCATCAAGGTGTCAGCACTGCCCTACAACCCCTGATCTCCCACTCCTCTTCCGCTATCCGGTACAGAAGCACAGAGTTCATACCTTATATTTACTATGGTCTATGGTTCATACACACAAGACAACACAATCTCAAGTACCAAAGGTCGAAATGGATCTGCTGTCAAGTGCACCCACTCTTGCCTTTCCTTTTTCTCACCAAGAACTTCAACACACAAACATAGACAATGAAGCATCTCATCTTACATGCTGCTCTTCTTCCGAGGAGAGCTGACGGAGCCCTTCCTGTGCTGGCTTAGGGAGCCCCCCATGACAACAGCCGGCGAGTCTGTTTGTTTCAGGTTTATCACAGATGCTCCGTGCGTCCCTTTCCGCCTCCAAAGGTTCACCTCTGCCTCTCCTCCAGACAGCCTGGCTCAACGTCAGAGCCGCACAAAGCACTGCTTCTCATGACTGACTTGGTATTATTTACCGTCTCCTCCTCTCCTCGTCCTTTCTCTTTGGCTGTCTCTGTTGATGCTGTACAGTCAAAATACTCAAGAGTACCACTGATCACACACTAAAAGCGGACAGTCCCGCCTCCTCGCTCTGCTTCTCCTCACCCTAGAAAATCTCTCTCCCTCTCTCTCTCTCACACACACACACAAACACACACACCAAAGGCAGATTACATTCACTTGTCAGGCAGGCAGTGCATAGCCTTTAGAAGGAGAAAGACAGAGAGGTGACGGGGGTTGTCTAAGGCGCACTAAGTCCGATGAGTTGGAGCGGGGTAGATGGAGTGTGTGTGTGTGTGTGTGTGTGTGTGTGTCATGGGGCTGAGAGTATTGTTCAAGCGTGAAAGAGTGTCTTCTATTGTTAATCAGCTGAATACCAGATCTGAGTTCCAGGGGGAGGGATGGAAGATGATGGAGGGTGAGTTGGCGGCACAAAACACAGCCCCACTTGTTGTGCGTGCCACATTCCCACTACCTGCTGTGACCCCTTACCCACTTGCTGCAGCCAGAGTTTTATCATGACAATACACACACACACACACACACACACACACACACACACACACACACACACACACACACACACACACACACACTACTGTCAAGAGCTAAGCTTGTTTGCATTCATTTACTGAGCTAGTCACTGCATTTTGACCTCTTACCCTGAAACAAAACCAGTACACACTTCAAAATCAGGTGAAAACTATGCTTTTTTATCAGTTTGACAAAAAGAGGCTTAATTTCGTAAAAAAAGAAAGAAGTAGGTTACTATAAATATGTGAAAAGCTAGTTCGACATTGTTTAACCAACAGTGTAAGAGAAAGCCATTGGGCATTCATCCTATTGAGTGGCAATACAGCAGAGCCTGGTAATGATTAAAGAAGAAAATCATACCTCCTGATTCCAGTATATCACATCCTGTTAGTCTCTTAGGATGAAATGAAAAATGGCTAAAAACCCCTCAGAGCCCGGTGGTTCAGGCAGTGGTGCCCAGGACAGGCCCGCCTTTGAGAATAACTGAGAGGCTTTAGTGCATAACTTTCTCCCACTGAGATGAATCACATGAGGCTCACTATGGAGGTCGCTCATTTCTGAACGACCTTCATCACATGCCACTCACAAAGGAGCACTTAGCATAAATAAGTAGCTTACTATTTACCATGACTTACGGTATGAATATGGAACTTTTAAACCAGTAACCACTTGCTAGCTTAAACTCGTTAGCGCCATAAACTACGAATACCACACACATTGTATACATACATACATACATGAACAAGAATACAATGTAGCAAATATGCTCTGAACGTTATCTTTAAAACAAAACTAACTATAAGAGTTCAACTTGCCCTGTTATTGTTGTTGTCCACGGTTGTTGGTCAATTCAACCGCTGCTCGTGATGCTGTGTTTCCTCACGACTGCGCATGCTCGAGTAATTTGCCATAGTAACGAGGTTGAGCCTGTAAACTTTGTAGTTCTCAATAGAAATAATCTTTATAGTTATGACAATGTCCTATTATTCTCACAGCCATTATTGAGTTAAAAATATATCACTTGCCTTGTTTAAAAGTTGGTGGGATAAAATGAGCAGACATACAATGTACAAACAAACATATAGGCCTAATGAAAGCATTTGAAAACTGTAATAAGATTTTTCGACCAAAGGGAAACTTTTTCAAAATTCACAATTATATAATATATACTAGTGCACAGCATGATTACGGGTCAGGCTATGCCCCTTCCAATTCTGTTTCAAACAAGATCAGAGAAACTCACTTTAAAATCTTGCTTAACATTTACCCAGGTAACACAATAATTGACATAGTTGTTAAATGCACCTGGTGTGGAGCTGAGTCAGAAACATTTATGCATTTGTTTCGTTACTGCCCTTTCTCAGAGTTACACGACAAATCTTATACTTGTAGTTTTCAAGTCCTTCCCAAACTTTGACATTTTTCTAGTTAAATTGAATGTGTACATAACCCTAATTACAAACACAAAAAGTGAACATACATTGTTATATTTAAAAAAAATATTTTCTGTAGCCCCTGATCAAGATACATTTACTTTTTATGTTATTGTTAATATATAATATGTAGATACCTTATATTTTTTATTTAAATGTATTTACTTTTCATATGATTGAAATCTACTTTTTTTTTTTACACACTGGAATTTTTAATTGTGTAAGAATATCTGTGACCTGCTGACTGTCACAATGTTCAATAAAGAGACCTGGACAAAGTACTGTGTTTGATTTTAAGTTTTGCGGTGTTTTTCCTGTTAAACCCCCTCCCTGTTTGCTTATGATAAACTAGATCTGTAAATTATCCAAATAGATTTACAAGCAGCTCAATAGGTGGTAATCATGCAAGTTGTTTTAGGTTGTCAATGGTGTCCTGTGTCAATATGATACAAATCCTAAAAAAAGGCTGTTAGTGAATTTAAAGTTTTTTCAAATCCAGAAAAGGTCTGTTTCAATGAAATCTAAAGAACACAAGAAACTTGCAATGTTTTATTACGGCACACACACCATGTTACCATAGGGTATGTATACAGAAAGGAGAACATTTGTTTTTGGTATTTATCAACATTTTAGTATCAAGTGCAAAAACAGTGGTTATGGTAATGAAGAGGAGCCAAGAACCATTAAGTTCTGTTTTACTGTTTAGTCACTAAAGCAGACAGAGACAGTGGTGAAGTTCAAAGAAATGGCAACATGATAATTAGCATTCAGTGCATTTCTAAAGGAAGAAAGATGAACAACCCAGTGAGGATAATTCATGTATTGTGCAGATGTTACACCCAGATGACTGAGATACAGGGCGTAGCTTTAGTGGTGGGGGCTGTGGTGCCCTGACAGTGCATATCATGCGTATGAGTCGTTTTGTAAATTTAAAATCACTCTTAACAAACTGTTTCTCAACTTTATAGTCTGGACCCCATGTTGTTTGGTGGTG
The DNA here is from genome assembly GCA_943593645.1 of Bovichtus variegatus. Lineage (NCBI taxonomy): Eukaryota > Metazoa > Chordata > Actinopteri > Perciformes > Bovichtidae > Bovichtus > Bovichtus variegatus. The sequence continues at coordinate 17,105,125 of CALSCE010010657.1, read as the reverse complement.
CGTCTTTGTGATATTTATAACACTGATATATTAACATTTGTTAAGTATATTTTTATATAAAATAAATTGATATGCTTTGAAACATTATTTCTATATAATCTATGTATCATGCTCTGTAAATCAAATACATACGAGTTCAATGCGACAACTTTCTTATTGCTGGGTTTGCGAGAATAATGAACATTTTGGGACCTAAGAATTGGGTCAGGATGAGAAAATGTTGAGAAACCCTTCTCTAACATAACAAAAAAGTGCATGCAATACAGAATATGAATTTACAATACCTTGATACAAAGGAACAGATGAGGGAAATAGGTAGCATTTGGCCCTTAGATTATACAAAAGTTAGAATTGTCTATGTGAGATGCCACTCTGTATTGGAATCAACCATATTTAGGATAAAGTATATATATATACTGCTGTTAGGAATAACAGAAAGAAGGAATTTTGTGTCAAAAGTGATAAGAGGAGGAATGGCACAGACCTCTGGGAGATAAAGTGGAACTGGTCTTTCTGTTCAGTTGAGAACATAATACTGTACTCGCACATACAGTACATACACAAAATATGGAAAGACAACTAGCTTGTCCTTTCAAGCACCTGCGTCTCTCTACTTCATTTCTGACAAAATGATTCATCAGGATCCCTTCATGTAGATACAGGTGTGAATTTGTTTCAACTGAAATTCATATTGTAGGTGAAATAATAAATATTATTAGAAGGCAAGATGAACTTCCCTTGTGTCAATAGAGGACTACATCTGTGAAAGGAAAAATAAGTCGACATTAACATCATTGTTATATTGCACAAATGTAGCTGCCACAATGTCAACCTTCATTTCCCTTCAGAACCTCAACATTTTATATTGACTGGTTATAGTCAACCAAATGAAAGCATCAGACCTCTTTATTTATAAAGGTAGGGTCTAATGGTAGGCTAAGGGAGAGCTTCCTTGCTCAAGACAGCTTAAGTTTAAAGGGTAAGATGCCCTGTTGAACACACTTATAATTAAAGTGGCAACTAGACAACTATTTGCCAACAACCACTAAGCTTTATGCAAATAAATGGACAATGCAAATTAGATAATGTCATCTGCCGACTTTTGGAGCCAGTTCTAGTTACTATAGCCATTATATTGTGCAATTAAAATGTACTTAATAATGACAAGTTAAAGCAAGCACTGAGCAAGACTTGTCTATCACCACTTTAATTATAATTATAGTTCTACATTTCGGATTTTTGGAGGCTGTACATAGGGCTGGGAAATATATAAACATTTTAAAGATTATAATCTAATTTATTTACTATATGTATATATTCTGAGATTTAAGAAAAATATTTTTGCTGTCAAATACATTGATACACAACTTGATGTTTTTTTTTCTTTTGTCTTCCGGTTATCATGATGAATATTTTTTCAATATTATTCAGCTGCAGCTGTATGTATGATATAGAACTGTTGGAAAATCAAAGTGCAAAGTAATGTAAAATAAAGAATGAATGAGAAAAGTGCGACAGTGATGTTCGGGGTGGATTTGAAACATATCAGACACCATTCCTGCAGTGGGAGTTTAGGCAGCACCAAGAAGCCACAGCTACCTCAAATGAAGGTTAACCCATTTCCTTTTTTCATCTGACCCCAGATTGCCTGACTGCAGGCAAACAGTCTCCACTGTCAAAGAAGGAACGGGCGGGGCAGTCAGGTAACACCCAGGCGGTAAGGCATTATGGAAGAGGATTGTGCGGCCTCTGGCTCTGACAGCTGTCCTTCATGTTCTACCTTTCAGGTTAATGTCATGTTAGAAAACAAGTCTACATTCATCAAATGTCATTACTGTTGTGGCTGATCAAAGGCCACACCTTGCTTGTCATAGATCTCCTTCAGCAGGAGGAGAGCAGTATCTTCAGACTCCCTAACAGACAGAGAGGGGAAAACAATATTTATTTGAAGTAAAAATCTAAAATCAGGGAATACAAATGGGATAAAGCACAGAGAAAATATCAGTAACACTAAATACAAAAGAGCACAGTTACTGTGGTCCACCCCTCCACAGGTATGCATGACTCACCAGTAACACAGATGAGACTGGATGGCAAACAGGTACTCGTTGAAGCTCTCAATGGGTTTTTCCTGAAGTACAAAGTCGATCCTTCGTCCTCCGTTCAACATGCCCACTTTTATCTCAGACTGCTCCCTCTGCTCTGCTGATACTGAGGACTCTGCCTCCTCACACGATCCTGCAGGGACAGGATTTGGTTGTAAAGGCAGGCAACAAAAACAAGACAATAGCCAACAGCAGCTTTCTGTTGTGACTCAGACTTTTTGGTAAAACCGGAAAAGACGACAGTGTCTACAGGTGAACAAAAACTCACATTAGTCTACAGCCCAAAGCTTTACACATGTGCAATTCCAGCACTCTTGAGGTACCAGGTATGGTGTTGAGTAAATGTCAGCAAGGGGGTTTGTTGGAATGTCACAAATGCGTTTTTATGTTAGAATGTTTGAGTTATCTTAAAAGGGCATATTTTAACGAGGTTTTGTCAAATAAAATCGTACGGTCTGATCTTCAAACAGCAGCCGTGTTCCCTGTGACCCATTTAATGAACTGACAGACCAAGTACCTGAAGTATTACAGAAAAGGGCAGGACGTGTATCTGCATGTAGCTACTGTAGGTGACCTGTTACTGGTTATGATGATTAACATCACCTGGCTGTTTTGAATTACTCTTGTTAACAAAGTAACAGTGATCACTACTATTCAACTTGTCCTATTTGTTTAGCACATACGAGAGTGCACCATGGGCCAGTTACTCAAGAGGCATCTGATGTTAACGATTAATAAAGCAGTCAATAATTTCAACCAATCAGAACTGAAAACAGGAGAGGGAGAGAAGCGCCTGAAGGGGATATCAGTCAATTCAACATTGAGTTGAAGATTAGTAGTAGTTGTAGTAAGTAAGACATAGTAGTGCAGTTAGGAATAGAGGAAGGAGGAGCAAAGGATTAGTGAGAGCCTGCAGCAATCTTTGAGAGTGGGCTAAGGTGCCAAAGTAAACCACAATAATTGAGTACCGCCAAGTTAGTTTTAAAATAAATTCTGCAGGTATTGCAGAATAGTTTTAACCATAAAAACAGGTAATGAAAATACTTAGTTTTGCCTCTTTTGTGCATGTTTATTTTCCAGATTCAAACCAGGAATGCAAACCATTAAATGGAACACGCAGAATGAAAGACAAGTTTATATAGGCTTGTAGGTTTACAGTTTGCAGAGAAAACAGATTGCAAAGCTACAAGTAAGCTAGTTTTACTCGTTTTTCTCATATATTCTAGCCAAGTGACTATCCTGGCTTACCTTTGAAGTAATGCTTATGAAGGGCCCTGGGCCACTCCAGTATTTTAGTCCAAAAATCAGCATTTTTCCCTTCTCTCTTAGCAGAAGCAGTGACTGCCGCTGAGGCTGAGGTTCAAGGTAAAGTGGTAAGGAGAGAAGGAAGCAGGAGCAACCAGCAGATAGAGCAGAAGAGGGGAGAAGAGGGGAAGGGAGGGTGGCAACACGCAGAGGTGGGTGAGAAGAGTATAAGGAGACTAGGTTAGAGAAACTCTTACACACACACACGCAAATAAAAGTGCTTTTTCTACCATGTGTCTCTTGAAGGTTTCCCTCTATTGTAGCGTCTCCCTCGTCGACTGGGGGCAGTGCAGCGACTGGTAGTCTCGCAAAGGACTGCCACGCCGTCCGTAACGATCCCAAAACATTGTTCTTTAAATCCATGCTCATACGGGTGAAGCTGTCCTTTAGTTCTATTAGACAAACAGAAAACAGAGATTATCATTAAGCCTGCCAAACAAAAGCCCACACCACAATATTGTTTAGACATTTATTGTATAGACAGCCATACCCAGGTGCATTCTCTTGCGGCCTTTATGGTGAGGGATCAGCATGGGCTCTAGATCCACCTCTGTTACAATCATGGGCTCTAGCCGATAGGCCACAGGGTCGTACTACACAGCAATAAAAGGGGAAGAGATGAGTGTAACTCTTAATATATGACCCCTAAAAGATAACTCCAACATTGGTTGTTTTTTTATTTTGTTCCCTTTAGTGCATGTGCATGGGGGGGAGGGGGGGTCCAAGATGCAAACCAAATTTGGAAATGGGTACGGAAAAAGCAGGTGCCATCTCTTTTGTGCTGGATTTGTGCCTGGATGGGCAAATGCACTAAATATGTGATTACTCACCGGGTGGTAGATGTTGTAAAAGCTCTTGCAGGTTGGGAAGGTGTAGTTGGGATCGATGTGCTTCAGCCCACGAACGGTCAGGAACATTCCAATAGGAGAGCCAAACGCAAAAAATGTTTGAGGGTGGAAAGCCAGCTGTGGGTAATCAATGGATACCTGTGGAGAGAAGATGGGGTCGGAAACATGTGCTATTAAATTTGTTTAAACAATGTTGTTATGATTTTAGCAGTTTTCGTTCTAAGAAGACACAGCTCTTCGGATGGATGGAAACACTCCTTTTGGTGCACTATGGTGCTTACATTTAACATTTAAACTACATTGCATGACATCAAGACAACAGCAGGGGAGTATGACAGCAGGGAAAGTGGAGACCAGGGAGCTGACCATTCATGCAGGACAGGATGAGCACAGACACAGAGTGTGGTGTTGTACGACTCAATGGGACAAAGATGGTAGCCTCAATCGTGGCACAATGTGACTTAGCCATGGAAACCCTACTGCTCATAAAAAAGCCACTATAATTCAAGTCGCTTTGAGTTTTCCCTGGCCAGACCTGACTGCATGTGAAAAGAACCCCCAGGCACAGTGAGATCATATAGAGAGCTAAGGACAAAGCCTGAGAGCATGGGGACACCATGTGAGACACACCTGTCCCTTGGCTATGCCTCCATTGGTCTGTCCGGGCAAGCGGGGGGAGGAGAGAAGCAGGAAGTTGATGCATCAAAGCTTTTATCTACCGGTACTCCCAAGCACAAGTTTTTATGTCTGTGTCCATGTGTGGTACCTGTCCGATGCCGACGTTAAAGTATTCGTAGTCTACGGCACTGGTGACAGACTGCGCCCTGTGGAACTGGGACTGCTGCGTCGGCACTTCTGAAGATTGGTTACCATCGTGATCGCTGGTCACTTGAGGTGGAACTTGCAACCCTGGTGGCAGACGTACTGCCGCCGTCTTACAATCCTATTGAGATTGAGACATATAAAAAGTGATTTATTTATGCTCTAGGTCTTTTTAAGATGCAATAAATCACAGATGGATACACACAATATACCCCCCATGTTTTTGCTTCTACAGAGCCATCCCTATTATACTTTACTGCACAGTTCAGTAATCAAACAGAATCGATTCCATAAACACTTACATGAAAATATAGATACATTCAATGTCACATAAATCATAAGTGAGACGCAAAATAAATAGATAAATGAGTGGTAAGAAAAACCTAAATAAAAAGTTATATAAATGATATCTGAACTGTAGATACTTTATATGGTTGCTATTATTTGGAATGAGAGCCCCCAAGCAAAAGAGGAACTGGCCATAAATGAAATTAGCCGCATCAAACAGCCTGTTTTCTTTTCTAAAGTAAACCAGTTTCCCCACACATTTATGAAATGTTGTAATAGTTATATGTTTCTGGCTGTCTGACCTCTGAAAGCCATTTTCTCCTGACGTAGTTCAGGATCTTCTTCCGAGGTCCAAGAGGAATTCCCAAATCTTTGAGATCACCGTCTTGGCAAAGAGCCTAAGAGAGGAGATCCATTAGTTTTTAACTATGTATTACACTTGAATGTGTATGTCCATTGTGTGTGTGTGTGTGTGTGTGTTACCAGTGATTCCAGGTCTAGGTTTTCTGCCTGTAGTGTATCCAGGTATTGCTGTAGGTCCAGTCTGGTCAGAGTCTCCTGCAGTGTGTCACCGTTCAGATGAAAGTGCTCACCAGAGGGAACCTAAAGCGCAGAGAGGGAGAGAAAGTAAGGTGGATTATTTATTTTGTTTTTTTTTAATCAACATGTAGACAAATTTGCAATCTTTTTATTTGTATACTAATGTTGCCTTTTACTATGAGTGTCACCGTACCTCCTCTCTGGCTTGTGGTGCAGTCCTCTGATTGGTTAGCAGGTCAAACAGGATCAGTGAACCTGAGGAATGAGAGACCAAGGTGAAAGAGTTGGCATTCAGCATTTCAATGACTTGGGACTGTGGGTGTTTCCTGGGTTTGTTTTTGTCTTACCCAGGCTATGGCCCACTACAGAAATGGCCCCGTTGAACTCTGAGTGTCTCTGTTTAAAGAGGGTGTGGAGCTTGTTGATCTCTGAGGCCACTGTGTCCACTATGGTCTGGCAGTAGGTGGGGCTGTTATAGAAAAACAGGTCCAGCAGAGTGTCGTTGGTGAAATGTCTCAGCCTGCTGATGCTGGGCAGAGTGATCCTCTGGATGTCCCTGGAAAGTGGAGGGAAGACAGAGTTTGCCAATGATGGAATGATGGAGATATACTCTATATATATATATATATATATATATATAAAAAGGTAAGAACAGAGTATAAGACAATGGTGACCTTTCGATGCTGCTGCAGTGTTTATTGATGTATATATGCATGCTGCAAATACAGGTACTGATTTTAACATTTTTAACATTATTTTTATTCTTATTATTATTCAGAGGGTTTTATTTTTCATCTTATGTTATGCACTCTGTGTTATTTTACATCTTATTTTCCATTCATTTGGCATTCTATCCCTGTTTTTATGTTCTTTCTATGTCTATTTTTCCTTATCGTGAAGCACTTTGTGCTGCATTTCTTCTATGAAAGGCGCTATACAAATAAAGTTTATGAATAATTGTATTATTATTATTATTGGAGACATACGTAATATTGTACAACAGAGGGATCTTGTTTTTCAATCTCTCTCCATACTTACTCGTCCACACCAGTGGCATCCCCATGTAAAGCGCTGTGCCAGTTGACTGGGAGGAACTCCACTCTTCCTACCTGGCCATCCTGCTGGGCACGCTTATAATGAGAGGCCAGGAGGGACAGGGAAGCACTCCTAAAGTCATTTACTGGAGAGAGACAAGAAGAAATGGAGTCATACATAAATATAAATATATGTATTCATACGACAATGTACACACACACAAACTCACACTTACCACACTGTATGATGGATCTGAAGCGCAGGTCACAGGCAGGGCCGATGCCATGGACCATAAAGACAAGGTGGTCCACTTTTTCTGGTTCACCTGGGAACACACGCAGAAATAAGTGGAAACTGTTGCTATTACTTTGTTGAATTAGCTTATACTCTAGATGTTTCTTACTGGTAGCCACACACACACATACCATCAGGTATTTCTACAGAGATGTTGTTCACTCCCCTTTTGACCGTTCGAGGCCGGGTCTGCTCCGAGGGGGAGGACACCCACTCATCCTGCAATCCCATTGGCTGATAATGCATTATCAGCTGAGAGAGCAGCAGGGAAATAAAGGAGAGGATGCTTATTAAATGGAAACAATGAACCTAATTTAATAGATTGAAAAAAAGCCCTGGTGTGACTTTGTCATGCATTTAATTATAGTGCATATTTTAAAAGCAGGCCTTACCTTGGGATTGTGTAAAATTACAGTTTCTCCATTGGGAAACTCCAGTTTCCTCTTCCATTCGTCCAAGGTCACTGCAATCATATAGGCCTCCTGAAAAATTGGCGGATGGGAGAGGAATGAATCAAAGACACACAGAAAGGAAAAGCGTAAGTGAGGAACAGGCAAAGTTAGGAAGAGAATTAAGTTGTAGGAATGAGCATTGTGATGATAACGGTTCGCCGTCGGTGTCAGATTACCTCCAGGCTCTTGCAGAAGTCCTCAGAGTAAGGCATGAACTTGGTGTCTTTATCTCCTTTATAGAACCAGGAACAGCGGCGTACTTCCGTGGGGCCTTGCTCCCAGTACACAGCGTAGCGCTTCCTCTCCCTGACATGTACGTCATACCGCTCTCCTTCGACAGCTATTACTACCTCATCCTCCTCTTTGTCTCCTACTGCACAGTAAACAAACACATACACAAGTCGATACAAAAAGGTTTACGGGAAAATCACCAAAAACTAGATTTCAAGCAAAGGTTCTATGAGGACATTGCTATGAGCATGCTATTGCTCTGCTTTAGTTTTGGCAATGTTTACGGGAAAATTCAGGTCAAGTTACTTTTCAAAACTAAGGTCTGTTGACTCAGAATTTCCCACAAGACTACTTGTTCATCTGCAGTAAGCTTTGATCACTGGTTTTAGACTTCTGCAGCAGCATCAAGAGGATAAGTGCACTCTCCTGGAATAATATAGACATATCTTCTACAGGAATGTGGGCAAAGGAACTGGAGAGACTTATGATATCAAAAGGAAAGACAAGAACTTTGTTTGCCCTTATATGTGTGGGGAGTCATATTTTCAAACAATCTGGAAATGAATCACTGCTGTTTTTTTTGTTGTTTTATACGTTTCCTTTGCGTGGGCGATGTGTGTAATTATCAATGGACATATCTTAAAAGATCTTAAAAGGAACAGCCCCGCCCAATAGCCTCCTGTAAAACCACAATGTGTTGTTTTTCCACAAGAGACCTCTGGAACTTTAAATATGAACATCACAGATGTAAAATCTGAATTAATCTATGCAACAAAAGGTACTGTAAATCATCATGAGGCTCACCTAAAACTAGATTGAAACTGAACTCCCTGAAACTTGCTGTTAAACTGATTGTAACAGTGAACATGTACTGTCAGGAAAAGTAAAGCGTCATAGGGGCACATTGCCAGATTTTGCAACAGTAATGTTTTAACACTTTACCTTCTCACAGCTGTTTATAGCAAACTCACTATTTTATTACTTTTCACATACTTTTTTCACATACTGTGTATAGACATGCTTACCAGTGTTGCAGGCATTCTCTAGTTTGTCAGAGTCTTCTCTGCTGAAAGGAAGCCAGGTGCTGTTGTCATCTGCTCGGCGACAGAAGAACCAGTGAGGCTGCATTTCTTGATAAGGAGCTGGAACTGACTCCATGTCAAGCATCTCAAAGGATGACGCAGAAGAAGGAGAGGCCTCATCCACCACAGGCGCAACCTGGAGAAAAATTATGTTCAATTAATATTTCTTCTTCATGTCAGCAATATTTCTCAGCTCCCAAGTAAAAAGCAAATGTCTGCTATATGCACCCGTGTATACACTACACCTGTCCACAGGTCAACTCTTTAGCTTCCAGAATAAGTAAATATAGAAGACTGAGCTATGTCTGTGCCCTTCCATTAAGTTCCTACCGAGGAACCTGAGACCATGAGAGAAAGCAAAGGAAGGTCGGACAGGAAAGGATCAGGCTTCCCCTTGGTCAGACACACAAAGACCTGCTTTAGTCTTTCTTCCTCTACAAGCTGTCACTTCTTCTTTCCACAACTGATACGGCTACAGCTTGTAAACAACCTCTTCCCACTGAATATCTTACATTCACAAACAATGCTGCCAGTAACCCATTTGGTACTCCACTGCGGTGTTTCAGCGTGTTGAAAGAGAGAGCCTGCCACTGCTTGACACAACAACAACGAACACCCACATTACAGACAGCTGCCAAATCAGCTGCCAAATCAATAATCCGATGTGCACACAACAGGAGTACAGATTTTAAAATAAGATTGATAAATAAGCTATGAATGAGACACCCTTTGTAGGAAATACATCTTGTTGATCTCTTAGCAAACAATACCTTCCTGTATGCATGTCATGCAACATAAAAACAAGTCAAAGTTCATTTGGAAATTACCTTTCAGGAAAGTGAATCATAATACTCATACTTTATCATTTCAACCTTATCGTTGACAATCAAAAACACGTTGACACTAGCCCTGGACACCATGCTGATTACCTCATCTGGACTAGGTGCTGTGTGCAAACATTTATAATGTGTGAATACCTTCAAGAGGGACAGTATGTGACTTCCATCTATAGCAACTCTACAAGCCCAGCGTTTCTACTTTGCCCCACTATCATTCCTTTAGTCTACTGTTGAGACAGAGCATGTCAATACTAGCGTGGCCTTGAAACTTTAAGGTTTTTGATTATGAGAGATACAATGTTGCTTCTATCAAGTTTTCAGTGGCAGCTTAAATCTCTTAGGGTTTTCCTGATCACAGATCAGTCTAGTCCAGGACTGAAAATAGATCTTATTGGAGATAAGACATTGAGAGTGTACTTTAATCCCCAACTAGGACCCAAGCAGCTTTCTGTGCCCTTACAGCTGATCAATGAGAAATGATGATAGGACTGAAGATAATCGTTAATGTAGATCACCCTTTGACAGCGTACTGCAAAACGCTGAATCTCAACTCCGAGACGTCGGACTGTGTCTTTTTTCTGTGCAGCACCATAGATTTCAAAATTCTTCTTGAGACAATAAACGTCAATGACTCATTGTCAATTCCTCCAAAAGTATTATAACTAAAACGTGAATGTTTCTTGTTATAACAATTTATCTTTCTGTAGTGAAAAAAAGGCCACTCTGTGCAAAGAATGCAAACAGACAAACAACAGTGTTACACCCATATGCAAAAATAACACATGCACCCTCACCTGATCCTCAGGTGCTTTCCCTGTTGCCACAGTCTGAGTGGGGTTGTCAAACAGGTATTGAGTGTTGCCTTTTGGGGCAGCCTGAGATAGACCCCCCTTTTCACCAGGACTGTGTGACATTAGCCCAAGACCTGACCCCAACCCTCAGCTGTGACCTTGGGGGGGCGGGGGTTAGGGGCAGGGGGCCACACAAACACAGGACCTGCAACAACAGAAATTAGGTTTAAAGACCATCACGACTATTGCATAACATGTTATCTCGCCTGTCAAGCTTGCAAGGGATTGACTAGTGATACCTGCACCAAACTGTTGTTGAGCGGTTTAACCACAATATACTGGCAGCTCATCAGCTGCTCGCCAGTAACGTTTAACTCAATGGAAAATATAAATAGTCAGGTTAAAGTGACACTTAACCGCTAAGTCACACAATGGTTGTATTATGAGTTACGTTTAAGTACGTACAGATACTTAGCACTTAGGGGTTTCTTGGCATTATCTTGAACTAGCTAATGCTAACGGGCTTTCTCATGTTATTGGTGTATTTTAAGGAATGCAACAAACACACCACCAAGGGTTGTTGCTAGCTAGTTAACGTTAGCGGACGTTACGATGGCTGGACGAGAAGCTAATGTTGAGTTACCTGTCTTCACAGCCTGCCATTGTTTTTGGATGTCATATCACTAGTGACAGACAGTTTTTTAACTTAAACTCACCGACAACTTCACATACAGTTAATGCGGAAGGTTCGTATTCGTTGTTTAGCTCGCTCAGGCTAGCTCGGCTAGCCAAGGACAGCCTCCTGTCAAACGCTACCTGCTTACAGTGCACTCGGAAATATGAGTATTACGAGATAGACGTTCACAAACGACCACACTAAGGGACACATAAAGAGTAAAACAAAGATTGTAATACAGACCGAGTTTTCTGGGATGCCCGGGTTTTCAAAGTGTGAGGATAAGACAGTGAAACTACGTGAACATAGCGATCAATGCCTATAGAAAGAATATTTATAATACATTGATACAATCCTACATTTTCTTTCAGGTGAATGTGACGCTGTAACACAAAGCAATCATGAGTTGGTTTAAGTCTAAATCAAGATGTCTCCGAACATATAACTTCAGCCAACTGTGCAAAAGAGTCGAATCTTCCTAGATAAGATATACATTTACGAGGAGCACGTGAAGGCAACATGCTGCCGCCCCCAATATTAAGGCGACGTCGCGCATTTGTAGTGAGTTTGATTTATGTTTTTCTTCAGTGAACAGGAGGGTCGTACAAAGTTCTGATTTCACCAATGTAGTGGAAATTAAACATAACTCTATGGATATGTGTACGTTTTTCTAAATAAATGCAGTAATCGTAAATGTAAATGGTGTTTTGGGGTGCGGGCGTTACATTGTTATAAACCCAAACATAGACCTATATGTACTGTAGGCCAACCGATGATATAACTGTTGATGTAATGATTTTATGCTGGTAGTCATCAGAATGAGGATTTTTGTATAATCGTTTTTTCCACTACAATACTATAATACTATAATATCATGTCGAGTACATGCAGAAATAAGTAGGTGTATGTTTTCAGCAGATGCATACATGACTTTCCTGTCTTTCAGCTGAGAGATAACGAATGTCAGGGATTAACATGCTGTGTATATATTAGGTGGAATGTCAATCAATACAGCATGGCATTCTAGCAATACCAAACAAGTCACCTGCTCAACCATACCCAGAAATCCTAATGTTTGGTTTGGACTGAGATATACCCAGGTATGTGTGAAATGTGAATGTAGAAGGTGTCGGCCTCTTAACAACGAGAGAGCAACCACATCATGAGGCAGACACACCCATGTGTGCAGTTGTGTCAGGTTAACTGTCTCGTGGTTGTATTTATGGAAAACTGACTAACATGGGTGTAACTAAGAGGATGCACCCATATGGACCCCCTTGATCTTGGATGGGAGGAATATTTGTGGTTTATGTCCTTCTGTTTCCATGAAATCATCGGATTCACTAAATAACATTTGTAACAGCACTTTATGTCAAACGTGGGGTGGTTGTGTAGGCACACCCAGTCCAGCAAAGTGTGAGAGACATGCAGAGTAATGAGCCTGTGTGGAGCAATAAGAGGGTGTGGCCTTTTTTTACTCAGGGAGAACAGATAAGCTGAGTTTGCCTTGTAGAGAGAGGGGCAGGAGTCACAATCCTGAACAGACAGCCATTTACTTTCACTCTGCTGGGCACTCCTAACAATCCAGCTGCACATCTCCACTCACTCTCGTACTCTCACTCTCATATGCGTTCCTCCAGCAGTTTAAAGCAAGAGTTGTTTTAAGGGGAAGCGGCTTCCAGCACAGAGAAGTAAAAACACAAGAGGACAGCTCAAGAAAAACTACAACACGCAGCCATGAAGGACAAAGTGAGGAGAGGAGGAGGAAGAAATCAGGCCAAGGCTGGTGAGAAATCCCTGCAATGATTTTTCTTTTCTTTTCTGCTTCGCTCTCTTTGTGTTGCTTTTTCCTCTTCCTTCTTTTTTCGTCTGGTGCCTCCCCCGCTGGAGAATGTGAGAAGGGTGGGAGATTTAGCACTGCACCGTTGCTCTGAACATGGCTGGTGCTATTCTCTGCTTTCAACAAACTTTTTAACCACTTGGAGAATCTGCTCCACACTTTGCACTTTTATGGGGAATTTATTATTATTAAGAGTTAAAAATAAACCTGAAATCTCTAGACGAACTGTAAATGATAAATTGTGATCCTGTATGGCAAACGACACAAAAAATAGCTTTTATTCAAATCTCTGTATGTTGTTTATCCAAAATGTAAAACCTCCCATTTATATTCCAATCACCTTATCTATCTCAGAATTGCTTCTTCTTTTGCCACATTTTCAAGTGGGCCTTTCACCTTATTTGAACCTCTGCAACCCCACATTCACAGAGTGTTTTTACCTGTCTTTCAGGTGAGATTGCCCTGAGACAACCCCCCCCTCTCCCAAAAAAAAAGAAAGACGCATGAAGCTGTGGCAAAGAAATTCTGCCAGTTTGTTGAGCTCATGGTACTAACCTCAGAACTCAGTGCCAAAATAAACTAATCAGGGCTGAAAACAATGCTGTTTTCTGTAGTAGTAAGGCAGCAGCTCAAGTAGAAAAGAGGCTGATGGCTCCAAGCCTGCAGAGAGGTGGGACCTTATTCCAGCCAATCATAAACAGAGAAACGATTTTTTTGGTTTTCTTTCCAGTGGTAAAGTAGTCCCAGATTGACAGGCATTATATATGCCAAAGTTGTTGTATAAACAATATGTGCAGGCATCCATCACTATAAACACGCTCGACTGCCAAGCTGTAGGTTTGTTATAGGTGTTTGAACATCCTGCTGTCTCCACATGCCGGCGCTGGGTGTGGTTGTTCCTTTAGGCTGAGATGACATAAAGGTTCACAGGAAAATTCAACAGGTTTATTCACACTGCAGGTTGAGGAACAAGCTGCAACCTGCTCTCCCTTTGGTTCTGTGTGTAAAAAAGGCCGACACACCCCACTTTCCCTTTCTTTGACAGTTTCTTGCATAAATTCCCTCTCTCCCTCAGGCACTCTCACCCACACAGAATCTTGAGTCAAGCTCATGATCGTTATAGTAGATTAGCATTCTTGTTTGGATCTGCAGCAAAGAACGAATGATGGAATCTCAACATAATAGCCCATAAGTGTAATTCATTCATTCTTTCATTCATATATTCAGGCATTTTCTAGAGCAGCATAGGCTTTCAGGATTCATAGTGAGCTAGAATCAATCCCAGCGTGTAATGAGTGGAAGACAGAAAAACAATCTCAACTATTTGCTTGTCCAGTGCAGTCCTCAGTTAGTTTTTTTTATCCTTTAAACAGATGCAATGAGCCTGACCGGTGGAAAAGATGCTGTTGGTATTAAGCAACTCGAGGACACATCGTTCCCTGTGAAGATACAGGGGGCAGGAGTAGAGCCATTTGACTTGCAGGTACAAAAAGAGATTGCTGTTTCCTCTTTGTGCCCTCTTTTGTTATTAATAAGATGGAAACATCACATTGACATTACTTGCTGTGTTAAACGATGCGTCTTTGTAGGTCCATGGATTTTGGCTTGTTCAAGAAGCAATAATGACTCTGCTTTCGAGAGATGAGGTGTGTCCTCGTTCCAACTTATCACTGTCACTCGCTGGTATGACTCTGGACCCCCTCGCAGAACTGCAAAGCATTAAGGGACTTAAACCAGGAGCCGTTCTTCGCCTGGTGGAAGGTAGGTTTTTTTGAGAGCCTTCTCTTTTAGTTCCACTTTGTGTCCAATCTACATTTTTAGCATGCTAAATAGCTCTGATGTACTTTATTGTTATTTATTTGGGATATTTTTTTTCCTATTTCAAAATTTGTCGTGCAGCATAACTATGTACTCAAGCTGTATTCAATATCTTACTAATGGATTTTGACACAGTTGAAATTTTAGATAGGACTGCACAATATATCATTTCTTATCGTCATTGTAATGCCAACTTGCGCGATAAACACATTATTTTTTAGTTAGTGGAAAGACAATATCAGTAGAAAACTGCACTTTAAAATGCAACTATCATTTTTTTTTTTATAGCTGCTCTTTGTGTTCAGTTCAATGTTCAGTTTGTTCAATAAAATAATATTGGAAATATATTTTTTAAATGTATTTTTACTTTGTTCAATAAAATAATATTGTAAAAACATTTTTGCATTAATTTAAATTCAAAAAGCAATTCATTAAAAAAATTTGCAGTATACCCAAAGCAGCAGAAATCACCCTTTCCCTTTCACACACGCTTAAGTCTCTCTCACCCCAATGTAAATAGCTGACTCACCTTTTCTGAGTCATCATAGCAAGGTTTATAGTTGCAGAGATTACAAGTCTGTGCCAAACAATTAGTTTGTCTCTCGCCGGCTAGGTGTTGAAATAATAAAAAACAAAGTGCCCTGCTATCTGTTATTATGTACAGTATATATTCTGTCAGACTTGTGTCTATTATGCTATTATGCATCAATGATTAATTGTTACTCAATGTGCTATTAAAATTCTAAATATAAAATAAATATAAAGACTCTTGAATTCATTTTAAGGGCATCATGACATCTAAGTGTAGAATAATTATTTGCTCTTAGAACGACTGATCTTGAATTGAACTGAATTTGTCCTGTGCATTCTTACTGTTTTAAAAAGAGTTTCCACAGTTTCATAAAGGTATGTGTAACCTTTATACCGCGGCCATGTTTCTTTCCAGAACCCTACACCGCCCGCTCAGCCAGGCTCCATCTGGCTCGTGTGCTGGAGCTGCTGAGAGCATCTGGACCTCAGGATGCACTGAGAGAAGGACGCTCACCAAGCATACTGGAGACACTCACGCATACACAAACACCAGGTACACACACACACGCACACACACGCCGCACACACACAAACACCAGGTACACACACACACGCACACACACGCCGCACACTTAGATAGAAGGGTAATGTAAAGATAGAAAACTAACACTCAAACTTTTTTAATTTTAGTGCACCTGAAAACAAAATACAGCACCTCCTTAAAATAAATTCACTTGTACATTTTGGACATTTTAGAAATTTGATCTTAAATGTTCCAACATCTACTTGTGATCGTTTTACATAACCATATTGTATTTTTACATTTAAATGTTTTAAATGTATCTATCAAATCATCTTCCCTCATTGCAAAAATGTAGGGCTTATTACATAACTCTATTTTATTTTATATCTTAATTATCCTAATTTATCTATCGAATTATTGTCCATAGTCGGAAAGTTTTAATAACTTTTATTATTCTATAATGGTATTGCTTTTTTTCTGTCAGTATATCTCTTTGTTGTTGTTTGTTTTTCCTTTTCTTTGTTTTTTGTAAATAACTCGATGACATTGTAATAGAGGGTCGCCCCTCAATGATCTCTCGAGTATAAATAAAGGTTGAATGGATGAATAAATGAATACTGATAAATTCCTTTTGTTGCCGGTGCAGACTCTAGCATACCGAATGGAAAGAGCCTGAAACGGTCTTTAAGCAACACAAAAACAGAAACAACCAACCAGGATGGAGCTCCACCTGAGTACCTCCTGCCTGGTTCCTCAGACAGACCCCTCATGGCTCTGCTACCACACAGCTCCCATCCAGAGGTACGCAAATACCTGGAACCTTGTTTCACACCGTGCCAGCCCTCGATCACAAAGACACACTGACTCTCTGTGACTTTATATTTCTCCCATCAGGCCCCCAGCTACCTGAGGGACTTGTCTCTCAGCTGTTGGAACCCGGCTCCGGGACACAGGAAGCTGCAGGGAGACTTCCTGTACATCACTGTGGTGACAATGGAGGGACGACGGTGTGACATCACATCCTGTCCTAAAGGTTTCTTCCTCAATAGGTAGAGAAATAACTTCATGATCCTCGCTATTTTCAGTTTATGGTTGCAATAAATGATAGTAGAAAATGTATGAAAGGCTAGTGATAATAACTTAAATGTAAAAATAATAACTTTATGTGAATGGCACCTTTCATGCATAAAATGCAGCTCTTTATAGTATAGCATTAAAACATAGAATACAAAGAATAAATAAGTTCATAAAAAACGATAAAAATGTACTTTACTGACTAAATGCCTGCCTGAATAAGTATGTCTTCAGTTTATTTACATTTTTTAGAATTGTCTGCAGGGCTTGCACGTAGTAGCTAAAAGTAGTTTCCCCACTTGCTTTGTGGTTTACTTTAGGAACAGTTAAAATACCAGCATCAGAGGACCTAAAGGCTCTTGTTGGTTGATAAGGAGACTAAGGAGATAAAAAATCCAAAATGTAAGAAGGTGCTATATCATTTAGAGCTATGTATGTGAGTAAAAGAACCATAGAGTGATGTCCCCTTCTATCTGAGTAACCTTATATATAAATGACAGCATACATAATTGAACTTTAACTAGATAAATGTTTCAGTTTAATCATGAATTATATCATGTTTCCCTTTCTTCATCTCAGGTCTACAGAAGGACTGTTTGACCCTCGTCCTGCACAGTCTTCCCCAGTTTGTCACAGTTTCACTGACCTGCTCTGTCACATCAGCCCTGCCTTCAAACAAACCTTGACCACACTTAAAGACAGGTAACATTATTCTCCTTACACAAAGGAAGTGTGAATTCTACAGTATTTTTTTTTTGCCAGAATCCGGAAACAGTGGGATTTTGGAGAGGTGTATGTTCCAGATTCAAATCCTCAAATGATCATATTTACTGATATTGTAAACTGTTGCATTCCTTCCTTTAGCTCTCTGTTATCGCCAGTGGAGGTTAAGCCCACTCCTTACCACACCCTAAGCTGGCTCGGGCCTCCCTGCGCCTCTCGCACTCACAAAAACACCTTCAGCAGACTGGGAGTGGATGAACAGCCAGAAACACAGGTTAGTTTCAACACAGCATAATTGGTTGTGGCTATGTGTTGATTAGCATGCTGATGGCAGTGATATTAACTGTAACTATATGCCTTATTATGTTTTAGGCTCCAGACTGGAATGAGGAGTTGCAAGCTGCGAGAGATCTTCCACAAGGCAGTCTGGAGGAGAGGCTGCAGAGAGACAGAGCTCTGCTCCAGGTAACCGAGTAAAGCTGTTATTCAGCTCAAAACAACAGCAGGACAGTTCAGGACTCTTAACACTTGTTTTCTTTCTTCGTGCGCTCAACTTCGCATCCTCACCTTTTATTCATTTTTTGTTTTTCCTCTCAGGTAAATGGTGCATTTGTCAGGGCTGTGACGCAGGGGGCTGAAACAGTTGTAGACGGCTTTGTGGAGCCAGTGAATGGAAACCCTGAAGACCCAGCTTTCCTGTGGGGCGGCCTCTTTATCAGCCAGGGGGCAACAAGCGCAATGTTTGGTGGTTACAGGGGTCGCAGGTGAGCGCACACCACAAGTTCAATAACAAGACCCTAGATGTACAGCCCTTTGCTCTTAAAGCTAGGTTAGGCGATTTATTCCGGAAGGGAGGGGCTGTGGATCTTCAAAATCTAGCTCACTCTTGCTGGTTTCTCCAAAGTTGCCTATCCCAGCTTTAACTGTATACATTGTTTTATGGCTGTAAATGATTAAAGGAAGAACACTGTGGCCCCATGCTGTCTCTGATAAGAGCATTATAAAATAGTTTTGTTTCACCTTTAGAATGGTATTGATTTGGCACTGATTATTAAACTATTTCTACTTGCAGGGCTGCTCAGAGGCTGGAGCTTCAAGGAGTACAGGCCTACAGTGACCTCAATGGGCTGCAGGGGCTGCACACTCTACCTACAGCCATCGTAGACTACAGAGGAGTCCGTATGTCAGCTCAGGGTCTGGCCCCTGGGCTGGAAGGCTCAGAGCAGGACCAGACAGCTGATCCTGCCTCCAGGTAGAGGACTGATTATTCAACCTTCCACTGTTGTACTTAGGGCTGTCACAATATTAGATTTCACTACGTGATTATTGTGGCCAAAAGACTTCACACTAACGATATTATCGCGATGTCTACAGAACATCTGAAAGAAGAAAGAATAATGCTATGAGTCAAATTCATCTTGAACTTTGTTTATTGTGCGTTTTTTCTCTTTTTTGGCAAATTAATTACACAAAAAATACGAGCATAGGGAGGTGGAGAGAGAGTCTGTAACCATAATTATCACAATGATATCAATAATTATTTTTTATAATGTCACGGTGATCGTCAATATACCGGTATATTGTGACACCCCTAGTGGGAGGTGTGTCACACTGTGAGACATTTTTGTGTTTTTTTTCCTGCTAATTGTCTTTCTTTTTCGCTCTATAGAGGCTTGCTGTACGGGATGAATGCGGGACCCCAAGAGTCCCCCCAACGCAGACAACTGCTAGAGCGTTTGGCTCAGGCTGCCAAATATCTCTCTCTCCAGAGACATGTTGTTGTGGGGCCCAACAATCACAAGGTACCACTGTTCACCTCAGTGGATGCTCAAGGACTGTTGGGGGCTGATAGGAGGTTCTACATACTGGATGTGTTTAGGACCTTCCCCGCTGATGCCAACTTCTGCCCAGAGGTGGAGACAGAAGGCCAGATAGTGACTGAAGAAGAGGAGAGTAATACAAGCTGTGAAGAGGGCGAGGAGAAGAAGGATTGTGTAAAAGAAGGTTGGCCAGAGAATTATCAGTCAGACTCTGGGCTTCCCAAGAGCTACCCTCACGGACTCTGCAGACTGAGGCCAGAGCTGGTGCAGGCCTTCATCCAGCACAAGTGAGTTCTACAGGAAATAAATCACTCTAAACTCAGTTTAAAAAAATTTTCTGTGAAGTTGAAGTTTTGTTTTATGCTTCTTTTAGACATTGCCAGTTCACTCAGCAAGTCAGGAAGACGTTGGATGAGAATGGAGGCTTTGAAGAATGTGCAACAGCTTGTAAGAAGTGTTTTAGTAGACGTTACTGAAACCAAAATTATAGCTAGTACATACACAACTTTTGGCCATTTTATATAGTGACAAATGTCTGTTTACTTGCAGGTGATTCTCGAGCCACTAAAGCAGTACGAGCTGCTTGTAAAGAAGTGGGCTCAGTCAGCGACATCATCTTTGAGATGCGCTTAAACCCAAGTGTCTTCTCTCCAGGTACCTTGGAAAAACTCACACAAATACACACACACACACACACACACACACACACACACACAGCCAAATCTTTTGCTGGAACACAATATGACAGGCTTCTTGTGCTTTATGTTCAGAGGTATCCTTCCCTCCTGGTGAAAGTAAGTCAACAAAGCTGCAGGAGAGGTTGCTGAGGGAAGCCGCCGCTTTCATCATCACACATCAGATACCAGCCTTTGTAAGTGGAGCCATTGTTTACATACTATAATAGGCACGTCTACTGCAAACATGAAACCTGCTAATCATACGTTTGTGTGTGTGTGTGTGTGTGTGTGTGTGTGTGTGTGTGTGTG